>CM076584.1:1266830259-1267430259 GCA_034641835.2 Pinus albicaulis
ACCATATTTGAACGAATTCCAAGTGGGTGTAGTTGAAAAAAATGAGGGTTATTCCTCATCCCTCTGTTCACAGTAGGTTTCCCACCAATCTTTGTCATGGGGGGTGGCTTTGAGGAGCCCAAAGGTAATCTTTTCTCGATCAGAGAAATCGTGGATGGAAAAAATACCCTTCCAAAAAATTCAACCATCTATCTACGGTGTCTGCATATATCTGGCCTTCAAATACAGGAATGTCTAAGCTGACTTGTACCTTGAAGGGAGTTGTGCCTCTAGAGTGACAGTTGGATGAAGATGTGTTGCTCGTGGGCATCCGCCACAAGATCTGAGCAAAGTTATCTATCATTTAGCTCCTCTGTTGCTCGAGGGCTTCTTCGAGCAATATTTTGATAGGATGTCCTGCTCCGTATTCTTTCTCTTTTCTCGCCATGGGAGGTCGTCAGGGGTTTGTGATGTTGATATTGCAAGGTTTCAACTAGATTGAGCCCTAATTCCTTATACCCTGAACTCGTTGGGGACATGCAAAGAATAAAACAAAGAAATAGAAGACCGCTCTAATACCATTGATCTGAATTTAATAAGGAACAAAATAGAATACAGATATAACCGCAAATACAGAGATGAAACAGAAATAATATTTCATTTCATTAATATCAAATGCTAAAAATGCTCACAGACAAAATTGAAAGAAACTAGCTATGGAAATGGTTTCTTATCTATGAGAAGAGATGTGGCGGCTACATACCTCTAAACTGTGTTACAATGAGGCTCAAGGGCCTTTTTAGTATTGAACAATAAGAAAAAACCCTAAACAACCAAAACCCTAACCTAAGAAGATGTAACACCAAGTGTTTATGGGCCCCGTTGGGGTTAGTTGCGCAGCCAACTTCCTGAGGTTGTAACTTGGTCATATTATCTCCGTTTGGCGTATATGATAACTCGTCAAAAAGATCTCTTTGAGAATTATAGGTTTTGCTGTAGTCCCCTTTTTCCAGCCATGAGACTATAGAAGACCTCAGAAAAACGTCGTTTAGGGGGTCAAAATTTCTCCAGAAGTTCAGGACCCAAAAATTGCTAAAAATAGTAAATAATAAAACTGATGAAAATGTCTAGGTGGAATAGGCGAGTGGCCACCAATAATCACCTGGACCACCAATCCTCCATCTTGAGCTTCTACAACTAAAAACTCTCACCATTAAATTTCTCGATCTCTATCTTTCCATTGTTCGCCATGTTCTTTCATCGCAAGAATCAATCCCACAGATCTCCCATTGAAACAGGGTCTACCATAGACCTAAGAAAAATCCCTTAGTAGCAAAGGAATACCTTTGAAGCTAAAACAACTATGATACCAAATGTAGGTTTAACCCTATACATAAATTACCTGCAAACAAAATCTTAATTTAGCAAAAAAATAAACAATGGAAAGAACATGAAACAAATATACACAGATATTTTCCTCTAGATCCCAAAACTGAGACTACCAGATTGATTTTTAATTATATTCCTTTCAATGTTACAATACATATATACATGTTGAAGCATTCATAAACCTCAATCCACTAACCTTGGATTAGAACATAACCGTAGTTCACTTGACCGAATCTACAAAATACCATGGGCAGAAAACCATCATGCCCAAAACTACGTACAAAAATCATGCACAAAACCATGGGTAGGTCCGCCCACCATCTTTGGGTGCACCCCCCATCCTTGTGTTCACCAAAAAAAAAAAATCTGAGGCGCTGCCATGGACCTCGTGCAGGGGGCTACTGCCCCCCTGAAAACCCCCCAACAACCAACATTGATTGGGTTGTATCCAAGACCTGTCTTGATTAGATGAGAACGTTGCACTTTAATGATTTATTCTAAAGTCTTAGATCCTTTAGCAAATATAAGATTCAAATCCTTTGTTTTCTTCAGTTCCTTTCTTAGACCCACAATTTAAAGTTACCAATTTTCACAATGCCTTTCTTTTTCTAGAACTTGTATTTTCAAAGGTTCTTAAGCTAATTTAGCTTCTTACAGACATATTTTTAGTTGAGTTATTTCTTCAACAAGGGTGTTTTCCTTATACATATTGATTTCCTTTTCTTGATTCCTGTTTATAACCCTAAGTCTATCAATTTCTTCTTGAGAATCCATAAATACATCATCAAATTCATCTACACATTGTTCTTCAAATTCCATAAGTAACAGATAATATTGATTTGATTCATCATCCCCATTATTGAAATAATATTTACTATAAATCTCTTCTAGAGCATCCATAAAGATATCATCACTTAGCATAAGCATACCTTTATTGTCCATTGTTTCTAACTTTCTTGTTCTTCTGCTGCATATTGTCCCTGGCCCATAAAAGCATATATTGACACAACATTAGACACATCATTGTCACTCCTCTCTTGAATTAATTTCTTCCTTTAAGTTGCATTCTTCTTTTGCTTCTTTCCCATTGTCCCTAATCCACTTCAAGAGGTTAAGCTTTAATTGGAGTGACCTGCTCTGATACCAATTGTTGGGAAAAATACTAAGAGGGGGGGTGAACCGGTATTTTAATTCACTTTAAACTTTTAATTTAATATTATGATATCTATAGGCTATTGTCATTCATGCAACCAATGTATGTATACGACTTCAGTGAAATCAGACAACATATATCCAATTAAATAACTTTTCATACATTTCATCAATTTTTCATCCTTAACCAGTGCATCATTACTTCGTTATTCATTCATTAAGGAAAAAACATGAGCAGTAAAGAGAAGATAGATCATCAACACACAAGAAATATATCAACACACATTAACACCAAGATTTTAGGTGGAAACTCAATGTGGGAGAAAACCATCGTTGTCGTCGTCTTTGTCTTCTTCATTTATTATTAATAAAAATTTCATTACATCTTGTACTGGTGCAAATTCTTACCAACACACAAGTAGCCACCTATAGGAGGCGAAAACCTCCACGCGTTCTCTAGCACTGACTAGAAGGGAGATCCAACCCCCTGATCTAGTTTACCGACTCCTACCAAAAGGGAGCACCTACCCCCTCAAAAATTTCTCCAACTACCACTGGAAGGAAGCTCTGGCTCACTCACTGAAGGCTCCAACCCTCATCACCTCTTCTAGACATATTTTCATAATATTTCATACTGGATCCACCTGACTAAAAATATTAAAATATATAGGCCACCTTTCATCATATTTTCATATTGGACCCACACCCAACATTATGCTCAATATAAAATTGAATACTAAATATGAACTTTAATCACATAACCAACTGAATCACTATATCATTAGCAAACCAATCACTAAACAGAATCTCAATCAACCATTGCAACTAGTTCAAACCTAGATATAAACCATCATAACCAGATCAAACCAATCACTTATAAATAATCCATACATGATTAGCCATCATAGAGTCAAAGTGTTGTCACTACAAACCTTGATCAGATTTAATTCAGAATATATACGCTACTATTCTGAATCATACCCATGTATATACATGCTTCCTCTGTATTACACTTGCATACAGATCTCAAATTATTGACAATGAATCATTTAGCTAATTGAATAACTGTAACAGTAAACCAACCATTGAACCATTTACAAATCACTGAAGAAATCAGAGATAACCAAAATATAGGATCATTACTAACCAATATTTCAATCATGAACAACCAGCCCAATAAACAATGTCAAACAAAGATGATCAAGATTGAGACATCACTGATAGTAAACAACAAACATAGCATAACTCATCAAATGTCATGATTAAGCCATACTGCAAAACCCTAGAGCATATATGTGGCATTTATGAACCATATCGGCATATGTACATGACTACCATGCATAACACATGCGTACATATCTCAAAAATACTGAATAAATTCACATAATTTATACGTGACTATACTGAACTGTATTCGCATATGTATGCGACTATATAGAGACAAACCTACGTACATCTTTGATAAAAATTTGCTAAAAACACAATTTCACTCTCTGCAACCTTCACTGTCAAAACTAAATACTTATGACTAATTTATTTCGATCACAACATCAAAATAATCATTGATTCATCATTATTAGTTACTTTGAAATTCACAACAAGTAAGTCAATCAAGCATATATATCAACATACTTTCAAATCTTTTAGATCTGAGTCTTCTCCTTACTCCTTGGTGCACACCCGTTTCAGATCAAACCATTCATAAACAATCCATTACTAGCACACTTAACACCTTGATCTTCATCTCCTTATATAGCCTTTGCCTTAACCAATACCTTTTGTAAATCCCTTGGTAATGTTGTTAGTATTCTTTGACAAGATCAAATAATTGTTTCTGCTCCAATTACTATAGGCCAATACCATGGTAATGATCCCTGGTATCCAGATTTCCATGGTTCAGATTACGTACGTAGATTTTTCTCATAAGACCCTTCTTCATAGGAACCACATATACTTTCTCAAACTTTACTTGTGTCATCCAATTGTCACTGAACTATCATTCCTTTGTCCATGTCCTCTATGGTATCTATACCAAAATGCATGAGATCAAATTATCACAATGTTGACATCAAGTACATATTTATTAATCAGGTTTCCATCAAGGACAACACATTAGTCATAATGCCAAAAATTCATAATCACAATACCCTTATATTAATATGATTAAAAAAAATGTTGCAATTCAGAATTGACTTTCTCACATGCTTGACGCTAGCAGGGCCATGGGAAATCTCCAATAATAGGACATGATGATTAAAAGGTGACAACTGATCATGAAATAATGAACATTTAGCATCGAAGAGTTGGAAAAATGAACACACCCTTGTTGCACTAGATCCTCTAATGCATTCTCTATGAATTCAAAAAAGATTAAGAGAATGCAAACACATAGATCGACACAAACCTTGATATTTAATAGATGGAGAGACGATGCAATGGAATTATAAGATGAGATATCCATTGTTTGATTGTGATTTGATTCTCAGAGTTCATCTCGTCCATCCAATCCAATGCTTTTTGGTTCAATCCATATTAACTTGTTTGTTTTTCGTAGTCTAATATGCATCACATTATGTTTTTATAGTTCAATCCACGTCACTTTGTTTTCCTTTCCTTTGAATGAAGTGAAATTTGTGCTTTCTTTTCCTTTCCTTTGAAATAAGTAAGTAATGTTCCACTTAATACTTTTTTCACTCTAACCAATTCTATAATCTTGAAAGACAATAATGATTTAATTAAAGTTGTATGTGAAAAATCAAATTTAAATATTGTGTTAAATGTATATAAATGAGTAATTTTTTAAAGATGTAAATAAATATTAAAAAAAAAAATTATTATCTTGTTACATAGAAAAATTATATATATATATATATATATATATATATATATATATATATATAATTAATAATTAAACAAAAAAAACACAGTGGTATGTCACATTTTTTTAATGTATAAATGAATTTTGTACATGTAATCTTATTTTGTTTGATTACCACAAGTCATTTCCACCATGCCAATGCAAACCGTCTTCTCCTATTAGTATAATAATCCAAGACTTCCATTTGGTACATCTAACATAAGTGTATCCACATCATCGTCAAAGGTCCCTCCATTCTCATCTAGTGTAGGCTCTAGTTCCACTACTAGAAGCATACTGTACATCTACATATAAGTGTACAGTATGCCCCTTCTTTATTGTATCTTTGTATATAGTTCGTCCAATCATTTATTGTTTCACGTGGGGCGATATTTGTTAAGAAGGCCGTAATATTTTCCTTAACTAGTGTACAACGGTTAACTGGTTCACCGTTAATTGGCGTGCTCTTAACGTTGTTGCTTTTTCATTGCGAGAGCTCTTACAGGGTGACCTGTGCATTCAAATTTCCTTTTGGATGATTTGATGTGTATGAGCATGTATCCGTACAAACAAAATTCAAATCTACAAAAAAAATTCTCTGGTGGAAGAGTTGAATCTAGGTAGGTGTAAAGAGATACATAGTCACGACCACAAAGTGCCTAATGGAAGTGGTGGAACTATACAATTGGAATATTTGGGAAGAAATGTCGCTGAAGCTTCATCACCACGTAGTCTACAAAGAACGTCATTGGTGATTTTTTGCAACAATCATATGCAGTATATCAATCCATCATTGATGAATTATTTAGTAAAAATCTAGGTTCAATTTTTAGTTCATCATCATTTTTTAGGAATGAACATGTAATGACTATAATTTTACAATAACTTTGCGGGAGGGGACGGGAGAGGAGGGGACGGGACGGGAGAGGAGGGCTGATTATCATGACGATGAAGTATTTCAGTGTATTCAAATGAGGATGTTAGGACTTTTCCATAATGAAGGTTGTGTCTTAGAATGCATTCAGATGAGGGTGAAGTTCTTAAATCTCATTTCGCTCTTCTAAAAAAATTCAATTTTGTGTAATTTGTCACATGCTAACATATAATGCTAGATAATACTTCCATTTTATTTTCATATTCGATTTGAGAGGTTCTTTTCCTTGGATTCATAGTCTTGAGATTTAGTGTCGTTTATCACGCCGAGAGACGCATTCTATAGCCCAGTATGACCCCAATGTGTAAGTATGTCGGAAGCCAAAATAGAAAACTATTTTTTTAAATAGAATATAAATAATGTCGGATTTAAAATTAACTTACATAATCATATGAATAAACAATTAAAAATAAATTTAAACAATATAAATTTAAAATATGAATAGTTTTACGAAAACATATGGTAAATAAATATAAATATAAATAAACTAGAGATATGGTAAATAAATAAAATATCTTTTTATATTTAGTGTGGAGGTATGGTAAATAAATAAAAATATAGATAAATTAGAGGTATGGTAAATAAATAAAATCTCTTTTTATCTCCATACTTCTTTATATCTAGGTGAAGCCTATGGGCCAAACACCATGGGACAAATTATTATATATACCATGGGCCAAATACCATATTTATAAAAGAGGTATAAAAAGGCAAGGTAAATAAATAAAAATATATCAAATAGGAGTAGAAATCAACATCTAATTATATTTGAAGCCTATGGACCAAATACCATGGATCAAATTAATAATAATACCATGCAAAAAAAAACATTATTAACCCTAACATTAGTATTTAAATTTATTAAATTTAATATATATATATATATATATATATATATATATATATATATATATATATATATATATATATATATGGGATGTAAGAAAAAAAACATATGATAGAGGTGGAGAAATAAAGGGAGTGATAAGGGAGAGATGGAGATAAACTGAAGGAGAGGGGAGAGGAGGAATGAAGCGAGAGAGAGGGAGAAGAGTGCGAGAGGTAGAGAAGGGTAAGAGAGGGAGAGGGAGACATAAAAATGGAGGTCAAAGAGAGAGAGAGAAGGAGAAGGAGAAATGATTGGAGGGTAGAGAGAGAGAGAGAGAGAGGAAGGGAGGAAGGATGAGAGGAGGAGAGAGGGAGGGATAGAGAGACGGAGTTGGAGGGGGAGAGAAGAAGAAAGACATAAAGAGTGATAAGTGGAGAGAGAGGGAGAGACAAGGGAGAGATGGAGAGAGAGTGTGTAGTTTTAGGGGTGAGATAAAGAGACATAGGAGGAGTGATGGAGATAAGGGGGGAGAGAAGGAGAGAGGAGAAGAAAGGGAGGGATATAGTAACATAGTTGGAATGATATATAGAGTGATGGGGGAAGAGAGAGATTTGAGGGCGGAGAGAGAGAGAGAGAGAGAGTGGGGCGGGGAGGGCAAGGGTGAAGATAGAGGGAGGCAGGCATTAAAGGGAGAGAGAGGAAGGATGAGAGAGATGAATTGAGAGAGAGGAAGAGAGCGATGGGGGAATATAGAGGATTGTACGGGAAAGAGAGAGGGAGGTAGGAGAGAAAGGGAGAGAGAGGAAGGAAAATAGATGGGACTTGAGAGAGAGTAGGAGAGAGGAAGGGATAGAGATATGGAGTGGGAGGGGGAGAGAGGGAGGAATAGAGAGATGGAGCTATATCGGGAGAGAGGAAGGGATAGAGAGATGGATTTCGAGGGGGGGAGAGTGTTAGGTCCCTATATTACTAGTATAGTCCCTTATTTTTGTTAGTGTAACCCCCCTATTGTTATTATTGTACTCTTGTAACCCCCATAGTGTTATTATTGTGCCCTTAAATTATTATTGTTAGGTCGGCTAGGATTACATTGTGGCCCTACTAGGATTACATTATGGCCCCATGGACTCCTATATATAGAAAGGAGGTTTTGTAAATTGTATCATCCAAGAATTGTTCATTTATGTAATGTATTGGAGGTTTCCCCCTCGAAGTGGCTTATTTCTAAGGCGTTGATATCTCTTTTCTTCTCTTTTTGGAGCTGGTTTCACAATATTTGGTATCAGAGCTCTGAGATTCTAGGGTTTTGCTGCTCCAAACAGGTCAGTGTGGCATTTTCGCTATAAATTTCTTTCTATGAAGGTTCAGAATCTGAAATTTTTAGAGTACGAAACCAAAATCCCGAGGAACATCGTCAAAAAATTTCCGAGCTTGGTTTGCAATATTTTCAGAGATATGATCTATGCAAGTTAGGTCATTTTGCAGGCTCCTGAATTTAACCTAAACAGGTCATCGTGGTATTTTCGTAATAACTTTTTTTCTATGAAGGTTCAGAAGAAGAAATTATTAGAGTGAGAAGCCACAATCTAGAGGAACATCGTCAAAAAAATTCAGATATTGGTTCGCAATATTTTCGGAGATATGATCTGTAGAAGTTAGGGCTTTTTGAGGCTTCTGAATTTCATCTCAAAGAGGTGATCGTGGGAAAATATTCATAGCTCTCTCTCTTAGCATTGGATTGGAATGCTGTAAAAAGTGGCCGCAAGTGCATGGATTTTAGTTTTCGGTCTATTAATTTCAGAGCCAAAGGAGGAAACAGTGACACGTGGCAAGTCATACAAGTTCGCTCTATTGAACCAGTCCAAAATTGGGTCATTGTGGGAGATTGGACATAACTTTGCCTTGAAGAATCCAAATCAAATCAGACCTGTGGCATTTGAAAGAAGCTTCAGAGGGCTACTAAAGGGATGAATTTCAGATATTGAGGATCCACAATTATAGAGATGATTCAATTTCAATATCAAGCTTCTCAAAAGCAAGTAAAAGGTGTATATTTTTTTTTATTTTTTTTCCGAATTGCATAAGTCTTTTTTGAAGAATCAAGTTGAGTTGATTACAAGGGCATATTGTAGAATATATATCAATATTGGATTCTAAAATGGCCCCTAAAAAGAATTCAACACCCATTAATCCTTTAGAAAGCTCTATTATGACTCATGAAGATGAAGAATGGCAATATGACATATCAAAATTACAAGAGCAAGTGAAACAAATTTCGCTCTCGCAAAGAGCAACAAAAAATGACATGGAAGTTTTGAAGAAAGGCGTGGAATCTAAGATGGATGGTTAGAATAATGGCATGGAATATAAGATAGATGGCATGGAATTTAAGATAGATGGCATGGAAGCTGGCATGGAATCTAAAATGGAAAACATGAAGAATGATCTAAAAGCAGACATGGAAGGTTTGACAAAGTTGATACAAGAAATGTTTCCTAATGGTGAAAAGATAGTAGAGGAAACTCATGATGAGAACAAATAAATGTTAATCGTGATTTCATAAACTCTAATGTTGGCGGGAAGAACCACCATATTCCAAAAATGGATATGAGGAAGTTTGATGGAAAGGATCCTGTAACATGGATACTACAGATGGAGCAATATTTTGATATCCATAATGTGCAAAACACACAAAAGGTACGCATTGCAACTTTACATTTAGAACAAAATACATTTGTATGGTATCGATGGCTTTGCTCCCGTAAAAAAATTGTCACTTGGTCAATTTTTACTGAGGAAATGATAGCACATTATGAGGATACAAAGAGCAACACCTTCTTTAGCCAATTGATAAATCTCAAACAAAAGGGTTTAATGGGGGAGCACATTGAAGACTTCCAAAAATTGAATATAAGGGTAACTGATATTCCAGAGGAACACAGGATTGATCTCTTAATAGGTACTTTAAAGGATAACATCCAACATGAAGTTCACGTTTTGGAACCTGATTATTTGGAGAAGGCATTCAGGTTGGCAAGAAAAATTGAATGTAAAATTATGGCGACAAGGAAGCCTACCACTCACTTTTATAAATAGGGAAGTGTTGCTACTCCTAGATTTCCACAACCTACAAGGTTGACACCACAACAATTAGAAGAAAAAAGAGAAAAAGGGCTTTGCTACAGTTGTGATAGAAAATACACTAAAGGTCATAAGTGTGTTGAGAAGAAATTATTTTACATAGATTGTGAGGATGAAGAAGAAAATGAACAAGAAGAGGATATACACCAGGAACCAACCCAAGAAGAGGAAGAAATGAGTCCGACCATATCGTGTAATGCATTGACAGGAATTACCACTCCTCAAACTCTCAAGATAGAAGGACATATCAAGAAGAAAAAGGTAATAGTGTTGATTGATTCAGGTAGTACCTATAATTTTATTCATTGTAAGGTAGTCAAGGAATTGAATTGTTTCCTATACCCAGCACCAGAATGTCTAGTGATGGTTGCAAATGGAGGAACTATAAATTTCTATGGAAAATGCCATAATATCAAGCTAACCATGGGGGAATATGTATTTAATAGTCCAATTCTTTCGATTCCTATGGGAGGTGTTGATGTTGTACTAGGAGTATAAAGGTTACAACCTTTGGGGACGGTAGCTTTTAATTTTCAAGAACTTTTCTTGAATTTTTTTTTCAGAAGGAAAGGAAGTCGAATTACAGGGTATTGCAGGGAAGCTGGGAAAGATAATAAGCTCTAATGTTATGACAAATCTTCTAAAGAAAGAACAACGAGGCATAATTGCAAAATTATGCTCACTAGAAGTTCCAACATCAAAATCATCTATTTCTGCAGATCTCCAAAAAGTCTTAGACAATCATTCCAAGGTTTTTAAAACTCCAAAAGGACTCCCACCTATTCGTGATCATGATCATGCTATTCATTTGATTCCAGGAATTGCTCCTCCAAACATCAGGCCTTATAGATATCCTTATGTCAAAAAGAGCAAAATTGAATGTATGATTGTAGAAATGTTAGAGGCGGGTATAATTCAACCTAGTCAAAGTCCTTTCTCTACTCCTGTAGTATTGGTACACAAGAAGGATGGATCATGGCGCATGTGTCCGGATTATAGGGAGCTAAATAAGCTCACCATTAAAGATAAATTTCTCATTCCTGTGATTGATGAATTATTGGATGAATTACATGGAGAAATTTATTTTACCAAATTGGATCTCCGCTCAGGGTATCATCAAATTAGAATGAAGACTGAAGATATTCCGAAAACAACATTTCGAACTCATGAGGATCATTATGAATTTTTGGTCATGCCTTTTGGCCTTAACAATGCACCTTCTACATTTCAAGGGTTGATGAATTCCATTTTCAAACCCTTCCTTAGAAAATTTGTGCTAGTATTTTTTGATGATATACTAATCTATAGCAGGTCTTGGAAGGATCATGTTCAACATGTTGACAGGGTGCTCAAACTGTTGCAAGAGAAACAATTATATGCAAAAACATCCATTTGTTTCTTTGGAGTACAAGAGGTGGAATATCTGGGTCATATTGTATCTCATGAGGGTGTTAAGGTAGACCCTAACAAAATTAAAGCCATTAAGGAATGGAAAGTCCCCAAAAACATAAAGTAGTTGCGAGTATTTCTCGGCTTAACAGGGTAATCGAATTTTTTTTAGGAATTATGGGAGAATAGCAGCACCTCTAACAACATTATTGAATAAAGATGCATTTTCATGGACTCCTGAAGCAACTAAGGCCTTTGAACATCTTAAAGAGACAATGTGCCTAGCACTAGTCTTAGCTACGCCAGACTTCACAAAAACCTTTATTGTGGAATGTGATGCCTCAGGAAATGGAATTGGTGCTGTTTTAATGCAGGAAGGAAGACCCATTGCTTTTGAAAGTCGTCCAATCAAAGGAAAGTATTTACGGAAACCTATTTATGAGAAGGAAATGTTAGCAATACTACATGCACTAAAGAAATGGCGAACTTACCTAATGGGAAGACACTTCAAGGTAAAAACTGATCATGATAGTCTTAAACACTTTTGGAACAAAGACTATCTTCAGAAGAGCAGCAAAAATGGGTCACAAAGATGTTGGGTTATGACTTTGAAATAATCTACAAAAAAGGAAAGCTTAATGTTGTTGCAGATGCACTCTCAAGAAAGAATGAAGAGGTGGAAGCATTGCTTTGTGCCATTTCTATTATCCAACCAGATTGATAACCGAAGCAAGAGATGAATGGAAGAAGGACAAAGATGTATGGACACTCATTCAAAATTTGCAGCAAGATCCTAGTACATCTGATACATTTAGTTGGAAAAATGATTTCTTATGGTACAAAGATCGCTTATATCTTTGCAAGAATTCCCAACTAAAACAAAAGATTCTTCTGGAATTGCACACTTCTCCTTTAGGAGGACACTCAGGATTTTTAAAAACTTACCAGAGGGTGAAGAAAGAATTTTTTTGGGATGGCCTTAAATCCGATATTCAAAATTTTGTGGTGGAATGTTTGGTTTGCCAACAGAATAAAGTGGAAACAATTAAGACCTAGGGACTTCTACAACCTTTATCCATTCCAACTCAATGTTGGGAGGAGATTTCAATGGATTTTATCATAGGTTTACCTAAGTCCGAAGGAAAGAGTGTCATCATGGTGGTAGTTGATAGACTTACCAAGTATGCACACTTTTGTGCATTATCTCATCCATTTAAAGAAAGTACAATTTCTACTACATTTATGGATAGAATTCAAAAGCTACATGGAAGCCCAAGGGTTATTGTGAGCGACAGAGATCCCATTTTTACTGGAAATTTTTGGACGGAGTTATTTTCTTGTTTAGGTACTCAATTAGATCATAGCTCATCTTATCATCCTCAATCTGATGGTCAAACTGAGATAGTAAATAAATGTTTGGAAGGATATCTTCGTTGTTTTGTATCTGATAAACAAACACAATGGGTCAAGTGGTTACCTCTCGCCGAATGGTGGTATAACACTTCCTTCCATACTGCAGCAAAAATGACCCCATTTATGGCACTTTATGGATATCATCCACCATCCATCACATCATCTTTAAGAGAAAATTCGAAGGTTCAAGCAGTGGAAGATCACATCGAGCATCAAAAAGAAGTTCTCCGAATCTTAAAGGACAACCTGAATTTGGCACAAAATCAAATGAAACAACAGGAAGATCAACATCGCAGCGAGAGACGTTTTGATGTAGGAGACTGCGTATTTTTACGGCTACAACCATACAAACAAATGTCCCTCAAGCAAGCTAAGAAGGATAATAAATTATCACCAAAGTACTATGGTCCTTACAAGGTGTTGCAAAATATTGGTACTATTGTTGAGAATGCAACAAGATGATGAGATTAGTGAAAAGAGTCGCCTTCACTAAGTGGGCCCACAGGCTATTTTTGGCGCAAGTCTATTTTTAGAGATGTCGGTCATATTCTATGAGTTGCAGGATGCTATTTGTGGATGGTTGGTCAAGTCGGAAAAAATATATGGACTTCTATTTTTAGACATATTAGGCGGAATCTATTTTTAGATTGCCAGTCTAAAAATAGATGTGTCGAATATTATTAGCTCTTAATAATATTTGGACTATAAACATTATCTTATTCTCTTGGAGCACTTCAGTTAAGTGCACAAATGTGGCACGGGAGCTGACAGAAGGAATTATGCTATTCTTGAGGATTAAGTGGAGCTATTTCATGGAGACTTCAGTTAGAACTCATGTGATAGAGTTTGGTGGAGTTGGAGAAGCAGTTGATGGAGTTGTGTTCAGTTTAACTCAGTTAGACACAGTTGAGCTAGTTGTATCTAGTCTAACTGATTGATACACTAGTGAGAGTGGTGTGAATTAATTATTAATTAATTCACTAAATATTAACTCATTAATCAACTAAAGAATACATCAGTTAACTACAGTGCATGGACAGCTTCAGTGGAGACCAGTGGAGAGATAGGTGAAAGAGCATGTTAACTATCAGTTGTGACTATAGTGTTGCATGATTTGCAACAACCAGTGATTGGAGATGCCAATGAGGATTGCGTGAGAAATGCTGGACCAATTCGATTTCATTCAGAGCCACTCTTCAGCAGTGATTGCACAGTAGAGGCAGGCTAGCAGGTGGCAGAGATTGGAGCATTTTTTTGCTAGATCGGGACCTGATTAGTGTGTAGCGATTGGAGATACTGAGAGATTGTGATAATATTTGTATGATGATTGTTACATGATCTCTATGACATATAATATATAGATAGTTGGGGGTTTTCAGCTTTAAGCTTTCCCATAAATTACTGTGTTCATATGTGTGAATGTTTATGGTTTTAATGCGTGCATGCAATTGAATTTATTTCCACATGTGATGATCAATGGTAGAAGAGATTATGTATTGTGCATGAAGTTGAAATAGTGTGTGATCAGGAGAATCTTGGTGTATAACGCATTAGTTATATGATTTTCTACAACTATGGTATACAAATTGGAGCTTCCTACTTTTTCACGAGTGCATCCAATTTTCATGTTTCATGCTTAAAGAAGGTTATAGGTGAAAATCTTCCAATTCAAACAATATTGCTAGAACTTGATGAGGAAGGAAAAATCATATTTGAACTTGAAGCGGTCAAGAAAACAAGAACTCGACAGCTACAGAATCGATCAATTTCAGAGTATCTCATCAAGTGGAAGAACTTACCTACTGGAGATTCTACATGGGAGGATGAGAATTTTATACAGAAGCACCCATAGCTACTCAAGCATTGAGGACAACACTTTTTTGAAGGAGAGGGGCATGTTAGGTCCCTATATTACTAGTATAGTCCCTTATTGTTGTTAGTGTAACCCCCCTATTGTTATTATTGTACCCTTGTAACCCCCATATTGTTATTATTGTGCCCTTAAATTATTATTGTTAGATCGGCTAGGATTACATTGTGGCCCTACTAGGATTACATTATGGCCCCATGGACTCCTATATATAGAAAGGAGGTTTTGTAATTTGAATCATCCAAGAATTGTTCATTCCTGTAATGTATTGGAGGTTGCCCCCTCGAAGTGGCTTATTTCTAAGGCGTTGATATCTCTTTTCTTCTCTTTTTGGAGCTGGTTTCACAACAGAGAGGGATGGATAGAGATATGGAGTTAGATGGGGAGAGAGGGAGGGAAGAAGAAAGACATAGACAGTCACAAGTGGAGAGAGAGAGGGAGTGACAAAGGAGATATGGAGAGAGAGTGTGTATGTTTGAGGGTGAGATAAAGAGAAATAAGAAGATATGGAGAGAATGGGGGAGAGAGGGAGAGAGAGAGGCATATAGTGACAATGTTAGAAGGCGACAAGAGAGAGAGAGAGAGAGAGAGAGAGAGAGAGAGAGAGAGGTGGGAGAGAAATGAAGAGAGAGAGTGGAGAGAGGTAGGGAAAGAGAGATGGAGATGGAGTGGGGGAGAGCCGGAGGTAAGAAGAAAGACATAGAGAGTGAAATTTAGAGAGAGAGAGAGAGAGAGAGAGAGAGTGCTAATTAAGATGGGGGGAGAGTAAGAGAGGATAGTAGGAGGGAAGAGAGATAGAAGCGGGGGAGAGGGAGGGAAGGGGAAGAGAGAGAGAGAGGGAGGGAGAGGAGGGAGTGATAGATAGATAGATTGGAGAAAGAGATTGTATGTTTTTGGGTTGATATAGAGAGACAAAGGGAGATAGAGATATAGATGGAAGGTGAAGAGAAAGAAGAGATATATGGAGACAGGGAAGGAGGGAAAAAGAGATTGACAAATATGGAGTGAGAGATTTTGTGTGTTTGTGGGGGTAAGATAAACAAACAAAGAAGGAGATATGGAGGGACATATAGATATATATGGATGGGGGAGAGAGGCAAGTATATTTCTTACAATAGATCCATTGATTTCAGCGTAGATCGTGATTTCTAATCCTGTTTGATTGCTTGCACTAGATTCATTGATTTTAGTGTAGATTCTAATTTCTAATGATATCTAATTACGTGCACTAGATGCATTGGTTTCAATGTATATGATTTCTAATTATATTTGATTGCTTGCACTAAATGAATTTATTTCGGTGTAGATAGTGATTTCTAATCCTATTTGATTTCTTTCCCTAGTTGCATTGATTTCAATGTAGATGTTGATTTATAATTATATTTGATTGCGTACACTATATGCATTGATTTCAATATAAATGATTTCTAATCCTATTTCTTTTCTTTCACTAAATGCATTGATTTTAGTGTGGATATTGATTTATAGTAAGAGGCATATAGTTACAAAGTTAGAAGGTGAAGAGAGAGAGAGAGAGAGGTGGGAGAGAAAGGAAGAGAGAGAGTCGAGAGAGGTAGGGAAATAGAGATGGAGATGGAGGGGGAGAGAGATGGAGATAAGAAGAAATACATAGAGAGTGAAAGTGTGTGAGAGATATAGGAGTGATAAGGAAAATGGAGGGCGAGCGAGAGTGGATAGAAGGAGGGAAGATATATAGAAGCAGGGGATAGGGAGGGAAGGGGAAGAGAGAGAGAGAGAGGGAGGGAGAGGAGGAGGGAGTGATAGATAGATATATTGGAGAAAGACAGTGCATGTTTTGGGATTGATATAGATAGACAAAGGGAGATAGAGATATAGATGAAAGGTGAAGAGAAAGAAGAGATAGATGGAGATGGGGAGGGACAGACAAAGAGATTGATAAATATGGAGTGAGAGAGAGTGTGTGTTTGTGGGGGTGATAAAAAGACAAAGAATGAGAGATGGAGGGATACATACATACATACATACATACATACATACATACATGTTATTGCATATATATATATATATATATATATATATATATATATATATATATATATATATATATATACATATATATATATATAGAGAGGTAATATTTTCATGGGGTTTTATGCATTGATTTCAGTGTAGATGGTGATTTCTAATCATGTTTGATTGCTTGCACTAGATTCATTGATTTTAGTGTAGATTTTGATTTCTAATGTTATTTTATTACTTGCACTAGATGCACTAGTTTCAATGTAGATGATTTCTAATTCTATTTGATTGCTTGTACTAAATGTATTGATTTCAGTGTAGATGATGATTTCTAATCCTATTTGATTGCTTGCACTAGATGCATTAATTTCGATGTAGATGTTGATTTATAATTATATTTCATTGCATACACTATATGCATTGATTTCAATATAAATGATTTCTAATTCTATTTGATTGTTTGCACTAAATGCATTTATTTCACTGTAGATAAGTGATTTATAGTGAGAGTCATATAGTGAAAAAGTTAGAAGGTGGAGAGAGAGAGAGAGAGACGTGGGAGAGAAAGGAAGAGAGAGAGCCGAGAGAGGTAGGGAAAAAGAGATTCAGATGGAGGGGGAGAGAGATGGAGGTAAGAAGAAAGACATAGAGAGTGAAAGTCAGAGAGAGAGAGAGAGAGAGAGAGAGAGAGAGAAGGAGTTATATGGAAGAAGGAGGGAGAGCGAGAAAGTATAGTAGGAGGGAAGAGAGATAGAAGTAGGGGAGAGGGAGGGAAGGGGAAGAGAGAGGGAGGGAGGGAGAGGAGGAGGGAGTGATAGATAGATATATTGGATAAAGAGAGTGAATTTTTTGGGGTTGATATAGAGAGAAAAAGGGAGATAGAGATATAGATGGAAGGTGAAGAGAAAGAAGAAATAGATGGAGATAGGGAGGGAGGGACAAATATATTGATAAATATGGAGTGAGAGAGAGTGTGTGTTTGTGGGGGTGAGATAAACAGACAAAGAAGGAGATATAGAGGGACATATAGATTTATATGGAGGGGGGAGAGAGGGAAGAATATTTCTTACAATAAATGCATTGATTTTAGTGTAGATGGTGATTTCTAATCCCATTTTATTGCTTTCACTAGATTCATTGATTTTAGTGTAGATTTTGATTTCTAATGATCTTTGATTACTTGCACTAGATGCATTGGTTTCAGTGTAGATTATTTCTAACTATATTTTATTGCTTGCACTAAATGCATTGATTTTACTGTAGATAGTGATTTCTAATCCTATTTGATTGCTTTCACTACATGAATTGATTTCAATGTAGATGTTGATTTATAATTATATTTGATTGCTTACACTATATGCAATGATTTCAATATAAATGATTTCTAATCCTATTTGATTGCTTGCACTAAATGCATTGATTTGAATGTAGTTAGTGATTTATAATCCTATTTTATTTCCTGCACTAGATGCATTGATTTAAGTGTATATGTTGGTTTCTAATCCTATTTTCTTACTTGCACTAGATTTATTGATTTGAGTGTAGATTTTGATTTCTTATCCTATTTGATTACTTGCATTAGATGCATTGATTTATGTGTAGATTTTTTTCTAATATTATTTGATTTCCTGCATTAGATGCATTGATTTTAGTGTATATGTTGATTTCTGATTTGATGTAATTGGATGTATGATGGTACGCTAATTTTAAATTCATTGGATTAATAGTGTGCATTGATTTCAGTGTAAGCACAAAACTTTATTGACAATCATGTAGAATGATTTTTGTGTTATAGTAATTAAACCTACTTTAGGGGAATTTTGAGGTCTAAAATGGGCCTCCTAAGAAAAATGTAAAACCAAAACAAACTTTATGAGAACCAATAGGATTCAAGATGATGATGTCAACCATGGGGGATGATTCACCATTTTTGGAGTAAAAAGGTAAAAAGATTAAAAAATAATAAAATAATAACACTACTTTTTCAACTCGTATTTTCAACTTAACTCCCTAAGGGTTTACTCAAATTTCGAGCAAGAGTACTCGTTGGATGCAAAATTTAATTCCTCATACAAGGAGTACCCATGTTGCATACTTTTGATGGACCCTGCTACACGAAAAATTAGAAATACATGAAAAAACATGATTCCAATCACGTTTTTCATGTATTTCTAATTTTTCGTGTAGCAGAGTCCATAAAAAGTATGAAACATGGGTACTCTTTTGATGGGAAATTAAATTTTGCATCCAACGAGTATTCCTGCTCGAAATTTGAGTAAAACCTTAGGGAGATAAGTTCAAAATACGAGTTGAAAAAATAGTTTTTTCTTTTTCTCCCTCTAAAATTGGATGATGTAATCAAATCTTATTTTATTATTTCCACTATTATTTTATAATTTCCTTAGGAGGCCCATTTTAGACCTCAAAATTCCCCAAATGATAATATTGGAGAGTAATAAAGACAATT
This sequence comes from Pinus albicaulis, assembly GCA_034641835.2. Taxonomy (NCBI): domain Eukaryota; kingdom Viridiplantae; phylum Streptophyta; class Pinopsida; order Pinales; family Pinaceae; genus Pinus; species Pinus albicaulis. Next base: position 1,266,849,681 of record CM076584.1, read on the forward strand.
TATGATGTTTTACTACAACAGCTCGAGCTAAATAGTTAAATGGGTTATGATTTATGATTTCTACTATGTTTTCCATATAATCAATATGAAAAGATGACAAAAGTAACAAGGGTGACAATAAGAATAGTAGAAGAAAACTATTTGATATTGATCACAATGAAGGCTATTTGTAATTGAGTACATTCTTATTATTCACATTTTATATCATTCAATATTATTACATTATCACTGTGCATTCAAAAAAATCATTTCATCATTTTTCATCATTAAAGTTATTTTACCATATAATTTATCGTCTCAACAAAATGTGGTAACTAAGAAAATTTAAAATTAAAATCACTCGATCAATATCAAACATATTTAGCATATTTAAAATAGTTATATTAATATTAGATGTATTTACATATTATGGATAAAATTAATCATACGTTCCTCATATTATCAATATATTTTCCTTGTTCGCACACGACTGAAACCAACCTAGATCCATCTTAACTACGGATCTATCAAGCACCAAGAGGGATCAAATCTCTCGAGGTGCAAACCTTTCCTCAAGTTTTGCACTCAAAAAAGAGGTTTTCACCTCGAGAGATTTGATCCCTCTCGGCGCTTGATAGATCCGTAATTAAGATGGATCTAGTTTCATGTAATGGAGGATTATTGTGTTCAACCTCGTTGAAAAGTTTCGGAGACCAGTTGCAGAAACCCTTCTCAATAAATATTTTGCTGATGTCGAAATCTCGCTTTGTCTCTAGAAACTTCCAGCTGTCAAATTTAAAATCTTGAATTTAATGAGGTTGATCATATTCAGCACAAGTGTGTGGGGATGTGTCATTGCATAAGGTTTTAGAGCCTTCATGCAACAATGCTGCTGACATCATCACTATAAAAACTTAAAACATAAAGTGAAATTTGTGAATTGAAGATTTTTTTAGTGATTTTTTTGTTTGCACAAAACTAATACTACAACACCGATCATATATATAGTTAGCCACCTATAAATTTTTGGCATAGCAAACAGGTGGCTAAATTGGTTTCTAAGCCTTAAAGAGAGACATTTTCCTTGAAAATCTATCATTCTTGAAGCCTTTGTGTGTCCTATGTCCTTTGAAAAAACCTTAATGTTGTTTCCTTTAAAAATCCCTGCTAATTCTGTGAAAGACAGGCTTCAAAAGGCCTCCATCTGCTCCATTTTTCCCCTTTAAAATCCCCATTTTCACCCTTTTTTCCCCTTTCAAAAGTCCTCCAAAATACCCTCATTAGCCCTTCATCTCATCAAATTTTCCTTTTTAAACCTTATGGCTCCCTTTATTTGGTTTAAAAATGCCCATTTCTGCCTACCAGAACCCTCCATTTGGCCTCAAAAACACTAAATTTGGCCTAAAAATACCTTGTTTTACATTTTAGCAGACTTAAGCCCTCAAGGGCTTATATGCCATAGCACCTATCCTCATATGCCCTTAGCCCCACAACCGGGCTCTAAAAACCTCAAGAATCCCTTTAAAACGCATGAAAAACACTTTTCCTACTCCATAAAGGGTTTAGCCCCCAAGGGCTTATATTCTCCATCCCCCTCCATGTAACCGGTGCTAGAACCAGGCACTAGCCCTCAGGCGTTAATCGCAATCGGAGCTTTCTGTTACTATGTTCCCTTTGTTTCTTCCTATTTTACGATGCGATGGGTCTTTTCTCCGCTCAACCTCAGATCTAATCTCCACTGTTGATCTTATCAGATCTGACGGCCTGCGCTAAATCGCATTGCGCCCTTCACCTCTTTTCATTACCCCTCTGATTGTGTATGGACCGTTGATCTCCCCTCTAATCTGACGGCCCTCGCATGATCACCAATCGCAAAAGTCTTAAGCGCCATCCCTTGCCTCCCCCGATACCGATCCGGCAATTGGATCCTGACCTTTGAATCCACAAGAACCAACGGTCAGGATCGCGTCACGCTCTGCTCATATTTCAATATTATCACCCCGCCAATTAAATCCCGACCGTCCATCCATACAGATTCGACAGCTGAGACACCATCGCAACCCATTCCTGAGCCCAACATCATCGCTCTGCCGATTTAATCTGGACCGTTGAATCCACAAGAACCAATGGCCTAGATTCAATCGCGCTCCACTCACGTGCCCTCCATCATTTCCCCTCCGAACAAATCTCGACCGTTGATCTATCCAATGATTCGACGGTCCGTGCTAAATCGCAAATCGCAAAATCAAAACTTCGGATTTTTGGCCCACTACCTTTTCTCCGATGCGATTAAATCCTAGTCGTTAATTCCACCAGATCTGATGGTCCAGATTTCATCGCACTCCGCCTTCCCCTTTCTCTGTTCCACTATTCCACCGATCCTCGATCAAATCTTGGTCGTCCATTCTACAGTTCCGACGGTCAGGATTTAATCCGCCGTTGGCCCTTCCCACCTTACCGTCTGTGCATATTTCTACATCGCGCTCTCATTCCCACCGTCAGATCTCTCCGCCTTTCATCCAACGGCTGAAAATGCATATCGTGTAACTTTTGCGCCCGAAGTTTAATGTTTCTAAATTACACGATAAAAGCAGTTTTGTGGAGGACACGTGTCAGGCGGCGAGGCATATCGCGTTTTTTTTGGAGAATTTTCAAAACCACTTCGGGGCTGCGCGAAACCAATAGTTTTCCTCGAAAAAAAACTCCTCCCTGATATAGTCCTTCATTTAATCCTGACCGTCGATTTCTTTAATCGGACGGCTCCTATTATATCGCATTCCCATCCATATTACTTTCATCAGACCTTCCAAAGGACTTCATCGGAAGATCTCCACCGTCGATCTCTTCCAATGATCTGACGCTCCACGTTCAATATTCCTTCGCCCTCCCAGTCCCACCACCAAATGCCCCGTTTCCTCCCATTTTAGCCTTTTTCCTTTGTATTCGCCCAAACATTAAAATTTTGTGTTTTAACACTAAAATTTATTTCTCTGCCTAATTCAGTCTAAATGACTTCACCGGTGAATCTTGACCGTTGATCACCATCTATCAGTCTAATCGGACGGTCCATAATCCTCCTCGCACCAAAGCTCCATTAGACCAGTTTTCACCATTTCGCAGTGATTTCCAACCGTTTTTCCACTACATCCACCTTGTCCATCACTGCGCCTCCATCCTCCATGAGCCTCCACAGCATCCTCCTCCACTCTTATGGATTTCTTAATATGTTTATTGTATTTTTTCAGGGTTACAGGTGGAAAAAATCTCTCTCTGTCTCACAATCACAGACATGGAAATCTAGAGTGCAGACAGGCTGTTTTAGAGCCAGATATAGCAGAAGAGACATCCAGAGAGGGTTTAAGACATGTTTTGTTGTAAAGATCGGGTTATAAGACCCTGATTCAAAACCCTCCAGTGCCATTAAACCTGCATATTCACAAACAGTCAGCAGAAGTGGAAAAGAGTATCAGTGATAGTTTAAAGGGATTTTAAAGCCTATTATTGAATATTAATGTCATAATTCAGTGTTTAAAGGACGAAGATACAGATTGAAGACCTTAAAAATTATCATAAGGCCTAATAATTCCTAAAGCACATGAAACGAGCCATATCAGTGATTTCACATCAAAATAATGTTCTTTCCCAAGAAAGGACAAGTTCCCATATTGTTTTTTATTCTCCATCAATTCTTTGAGAAGACCATCACCCTGACAGAAGTCCTAAGATTGCCAGAGAATTAGTTACAGAGTATGGAAGGCCTGAAAGTCATTTATCTGCCTTACAGTACAAATAGAGTACCATGAAGCCAGAAAGTACTTCAAGAGACATACCTGCAGTTAATATCAGCCTGTCAAAGACCACTAATTCATCCAAAGAGTACCGAAAGTCAATACAGCGATATTAAGATAGAATAGGCTGCAGAACACCTCTCTTCTATTTTTATGATTCATTTAAAGTTCTATCTACCTCTACTTCCACTCTCTCAGCTATAAGAACTCAAAAGAAATACATTTTAAAGGTTGTTGTTGGTTGGTTAACCGTGGATTGTAAGCTGCTTCATTGAGATAGAGTTCTCTGTGTATTAGTTGTAAAATAGGCTTGGGAGATGATTTTTAGTTGATTTCAAGCTGTTGGACAATGATGTATATGACTGGTGTTGCTATTTAATATGACAAGCATGTTCATTGGATCCTGACCTTAATCAGCGGTGATGTGTTCTATCTTTTATTATTTGTCACTCTATCATGCATTATATTTCATTTCTCTGATAAGAATCAGTAATCTAGCTTAGGATATACTGCCTTAAAGTACCCTAATTCTTCCTGCTCTTCTTATCTTTGATTTTTTCTGCTAATTGTGTGATTTAAAAACAAATTCAATACAGTTCAACCAGTATAGCTTTTGGTTTTCTAATGCTTACTGATGTATGACTTCAGAATTTGTTTTTAGATTTTCTTGTCGGGTTTTATCTGAAGTAATTGGGAAACTGGGAGATTAGAGTTAGTTTTGTCTCACTAGGGTCCTTTTCTAACAGTCTGCCTTTCTAAGATCCCTTAAGTTGAATTTCAAAAGCATTTAAAGTTAAAAGTCTTTCTCTGATCTTAGACTTCACTTTGTGTCAATCTTAAATGTGTTCTATTGTCTGAAGAGTTAACCTCATTAGAAGTTTGATCATAGATGGTTAAGGCATGCCCTGTCCCTAGATTTGATCCTAAGTGGTCACCTTGGAAGGTTTCCTTGTCATTCACCTTCACTTCCTATCATTTCATCCCATACTATCATCTTTAGAGATCCTCTGATTTAGATGACTAACCCATTTGAAAGCCTTGGATATTGAATTGCAAGTAAACCATTTTATGACCCCATTGCCCAATGGACTTGAGTTTTCTTTGAATTTTCCCCCATTGCCTAAATATTCCTTTACTCACTTCTTTACCTCACATTGAACCCTTCTTTCATGTTTCCAACCAAACAAACAAAACAAAAACAAAACAACAACCCTTGTGCCCTATAACTAGCCTAATACTTTGAAATTGAACTTTAAAGATACATATTTCTTTACCATTATAGAGAGATCCCTCTCTGGATCCAGGAGGGCTAGATCCTGAGATCCCAAAGTGGTTTTATGTTTTCTTGTCTTTTGGTATTTCCAAACTTGCCAAAACACAGGAACCACAACATAATGGCGACTCCACTGTGGATAAGACCATATTAGCCTAATTTTGGAAGTAAATCACTGTGGTGGACAATAAATCCCTTTGAAACATTCTAAACCTTCCACCTGGCGACTCCAAAATTCCTTAAAGACCATAAGACTTCACTGATGATCAGTAGGCTTGTTGATTATCTTTGTTTTCACTAGACTCCACTGGGAGACCAGTTTACATTTCAACATCATACATATTTAGAGAAACACGTAGGATCAAGCCTCTTTGGTGAAGACCAACATACTGGCTTCAAGAATAATCCATACCAGACCTTATCCTAATCCAAACCCACCTGAAATAGTTGACAATCCTGAGAGTATTCTTATGAAGCCCTATACATATAGGGATCCAACTATTTTCAGACACATTAATAGAGCTAACTCAGCACCCGAAAACTTTGCAGCTCTACCAGATACTCCATTTGACTTAGACTTACCAAGTGAGTTACCAAGAACTAAGTCCTTAGATAGTTTGGATCAGACAGACTTTGGGCTTTCAATTTCATCACCACAGTGTGGTCAACATATTGGTGACAAAGAATCCCCTCCATTGACACCCCCTGATATTCATTTCATCCAAAATTTGGGCCTCTCTGACCCTAGATCTACTCAACAGTTTGCTGCTGGTCCTAACATCTCTGTCATTCATATACCTGCTGCTCAAGCTCATCCTTTACCTCCACAAAACACTATCATGGCAGCATAGTATGCTCCCTTGGTGTTACCACATCCCCTAGTGCCTTTACCCAATGATTATCAGTCAAAAATCCCTCACTTCACTGGAAAAGAGTCTACCACAGCTCAACACCATGTGGATAGGATGGAAGATGCCTTTGACTACATGGAAATAAAAGATGAAACTGTTAAAATGAGAATATTTGCTCAGAGTTTGGGAGGAGAGGTTAAAAAGTGGTTTAAATGCCTAACTCCCAACAGTATCCATGATCTTCCCTCTTTACATCAGACCTTCATAAAAAAATGGGAAGTCAAAACCAACCCTCTCCAAATCTTAGCAGAATACAAGAATCTCAAAAGAAATCTAGGAGAGAGTATCCATGACTATTCTGCAAGGTTTAACAGTGTTTACAATGCTCTTCCACCACACATGAAACCTCCCCAAGGAATGGCCTCAGTGAAATACCCTGAAGGATTTGATGCTGACATGGCCTATCAGCTTAGGGAGAGGGATTATAACACATTAGAAGACATGAAAAAAGGAGCAGTAAGTGTGGAGGAAAACCTGATTGAAAAGAGAGCTAAAATGAGGACTGAGAAAAAGGTAACATATAGGGATGACACATCAGCTTCCACATCTGATCCCAAATATGACAGTCTAGCCAAAAACATGGAGAGGCTAGAAAAAATGATGGATAAAATGGTTGTCCAAGTTAGTAATCAGAATAGAAACCAAAATCAAAACCAGAACCAAAATTTTAGGAGAAATACCCCTCCCAATAGACAAAGGGACTCTGATCAACAATTCATACCCCTATTTCAAGAGAATTTCCTTAATGAAGATGAGGGAATAATAGAAGAATCAAAGGGAACTACCATAAACATGGTGGAAGTAGATAACCAAGATCACACCTTTCCTACAGAGGATAATCAGACGTCATACTCACATTGGGATGAGGAAGGGTTAGAATCTGAAGATTATAGGTTAGGATTCGAAAATGCCATCATGCAGGTATGAGAACAATATGATCTTAGAAGCAAAAAGAACATTGACACTCCCAAACCCAAATCCTCTGAAATCACCATTAAGAAAAGGACTGAAAATACTCCTAAAGTGACTGCTGAAAGTAATAAATCAGCAGCAGAGGGTTCTGGAAAGAACAAAGAAAAAGACGTCCAAACTACTGATAAATCAAGTCAAGAATCCAGCAGCACTAGCATTGCAGCTAATGCTCCTGATAAAACAACTTCAAACATTGTACATAGTGAGAATCCGCAAGCTGATTCTGCCACTAAAATAGTGGATAATAAAACAGAATTGAACCTCACAAAGAGTCAGTCTTCTTTCAATTTGGAAAGTGAGATTGCCAAAATTAAAATTTTTGTTCCCCTTACTGAGTTCGCCACTCAGGATGTATATAAAGGTCAAATTTTGAAAGCTTTAAACTTAGGAGAAAATAGTGATACTGTCAATTTAAATGATGATAAACCAACTCTTCTGTTTGGTCCCAAAATTGAAGGGAAATCTCAGGAAGGGGTAGTACCTCCTTTTTATGTCAACCTCAATATCCATGAAAAAATCCTTCATAATGCTATGCATGACTCTGGGGCCTCACAAAACCTTATGCCAAAGATAATCATGGAAAATTTAGGCCTAGAGATAACCAGACCTGATAAGGATTTATATTCATTTCACTATAGCAGAGTGAAGTTCCTTAGCATAATTAAAGATCTCTGTGTAAATATGACCCAAATCCCAGCCAAGTGCATGGTTATGGATGTGGTGGTGGCAAATGTACCTCCTAAGTATGGCATGTTGTTGTCAAGATCATGGGGTGCCAAACTACAAGGTACAGTGCAAATGGACATGACATATGCCACAATCCCTGTCTTTAGCCACCTTAGGAGACTATACAGAGAGGCACATATAAAATTTATGGTTATCAGCCCTAAGAAACCTAAAAATTCACCCCTGTACTCTGTCCATACAGATATAGATTCTTTTATCCTTTACAATGATGAATGCATAGATGAGCCAGAACTAGAAGACAAAAATTTAAACAATAGAATAGAGCCCACAGATCCTAACATGATGGCAGCTCTAGAAATAGAGGAAAACAAGAGAGGAAACTTTGAACAGTGTGCTGAATCAAAAAAGCAGAGTGAAAAAAACCAAGACTGCAAACAACAAATTATTCATCACTCTAAACTCCATGAAAATTCTAAAGAACAAAACATTACACAACACTGTGCAGACCTCATGATACAACATAATGATGAAAATGATAACAAATCTGCAAACAGACATTTATGGTTTATGAACTTTGATGGGTCTTGTACTAGAAAGAACGCAGGAGTTGGGGTATGGTTGCACGATACTGAAAGAAACTATGCTGAGAGCCATGCTTACAAACTAGACTTTAAGTGCACTAACAACATTGCAGAGTATGAGGCTCTCATCCTAGGATTGCATCTCTTGAAAAAAATAGGAGCACAGAGGATAGTTGTGCATGGAGACTCTGAGTTAGTCATCAAAAAAGTGAATGGAGAGTACACTACAAAGCATCCTAGATTAAGGGCATACAGAAATGATGCCATGGATCTGTTGAAAACTTTTGTAGAATACGAGCTTGTGTTTATCCCTAGGGATCAAAACATTATTGCAAATGGATTGGCCTGCGCTGCTAGTTCATATCAAAGATTACCTAGTGACAAACAGATCATTATTCAAACAAAATATAGACCTGTAGTGCCAGATAACGAGAAATATTGGCAGGTCTTTGAGGGAGACAAACAGATAGAGGATTTCTTGCTTTGTAGGAATGAGTTTGAAATCCCTGATTCAGACTCTAAATCCAATGAAAACTGTTTGGAGAAAGAGCCTCCTGATGAAGAAAAACCATCCTTTTCTGCAGAAATAAACATGTTGAACAAAGAATTTGAAAAAAAAAACTGAAGAATACATGAAAACAGACAAAGAAGACATTGAGGTGTTGCAGTCAAAAGACAAGAACATACCTAAAGGAATATCACCTTTAGAGGACCTTTTTTATTTTAATGATGTGGAAAAGAAGCCCACTATAGAACACACTGAGTCAGATGTTGTAGAATGCAACATAGGTAGCAAGGATAAGCCTAAAATGATTAAATTGTCAAAATCCTTGCCAACACACATCAAGAAGAAATACATTGATTTATTTAAAGAGTTTGTTGATGTGTTTGCCTGGAGCTATGAGGAATTAAAATCCTATGACACGGAATTATCCAGCACAAGATCCCATTGAAAGAAAACCAAAAACCCTTTAGGCAAAAACTGCTCAGAATTAACCCAGTACAACTGCCCCTAGTGGAAAAGGAAATCAAGAAAATGTATGAGGCGGGAATCATAGTGTCTGTGAGGTTTTTTGATTGGGTCTCCAATCTTGTAGCTGTGACGAAAAGGACAGGAGAGATCAGACTGTGCATTTATTTCAGAAATTTAAACAGAGCCTCTTTGAAAGATAATTACCCTTTACCCAAAATGGAACACATCCTACAAAGGGTAGTTGGCTCAAAAAGGATTTCCCTGTTAGATGGCTTTTCAGGGTATAACCAAGTCTTGGTAATCCCAGAAGATCAACTTAAGACAGCTTTCACCACTCCATGGGGCACTTTCATGTATGTGAAAATGCCCTTTGGACTAATGAATGCTGGTGCAACCTTCCAAAGAGCTATGGACATAGCATTTTCAGAGGAAATAGTGCACTACATCATAATTTATCTTGATGACATAACAGTCTATTCTAAAACTGATGAAGAGCACCTTAAACATCTGAGAAAAGTATTTGAGAAATGTAGAAGGTTTGGGTTGTCTTTAAATCCCAAGAAGACTGTATTCAGGCTCCAAGAAGGTAAGCTTCTTGGCCATATTATATCAGAAAAGGGGATTAAAATAGACCCAAAAAGAGTTGAGGGAATACTACACATTAGCCACCCAAGAAACTTAAAATAATTATAGTCCTTTATTGGGAAAATTAACTTCTTGAGGAGGTTTATTCCCAACTTAGCAGAGCTCCTCAGAAATATGACTGACATTCTTAAGAAAGGAGTAGGAGTTAAGTGGACTCTAGAGGCCAAAAAATCTTTTGAATTAGTTAAAAATGCACTCACCTGGGCACCAGTCCTAATCAGCCCAGATTTCACAAAAAAATTGCTTATTTTCTCCTTTGCATCAGAGCATACCGTGGCTGTTGTCTTGTTGCAGAAAACCCCATAAGGATAGAAGCAGCCAATTTCTTTCTTTAGCAAAGAATTTAGAGATGCGCCCTTGAAATATAACATAATGGAAAAATAGGTATATGCTTTGGTAAAGGCCTTAAAAGACTTCAGGGTGTATATTCTGCATTCTCACATCATTGCTTATGTGCCAAATATAGTGGTAAAGGAAATTTTGTCCCAAGATCCAGATAAAAAGAGGGGCAAATGGATTGTTGTAATACTAGAGTATGATTTGGAGATCAAACCCACAAAACTCTTCAAAGGTCAAGGCTTAGCTAAATTAATGGCCGAATCTAACTTACAAGCCCTTGACATTAATATGGTAGATTTTTTGGATGAACATGAAGGATTACCTGCTCCTATTGTTGAAGAACAATTCCAAAAATCACCTTGGTATGCTGACATATTGTATGTGCTTACAAATCTTAGTGCTCCTCCTGATTCATCAAAGACAAAGGCAAGGTTTCTAAAGTTAAAGGCTAGAAATTATTGCATTTTAAATGAATGTTTATACTGGAAAAATGCAAATGGTTTGTCGCTTAAATGTTTGCTTGAAGTTGATGCAGAGAGGATCAAACATGAGTTCCATGATGGAGAGTGTGGAGGTCATCTCTACTACAAAGCCACCACAAACAAAATCCTCAGAGCTAGCTTTTACTGGCCCACACTTTTCCAAGATGTACATAAAATTATAGTTGTCTGCCATAAGTGCCAAATATTTGAGGGCGAAAGAAAACTCCTCCATTTACCATTACAACCTATCACTGTTGAAGCTCCCTTTCAACAGTGGGGCCTAGATTTCATAGGAGAAATCTACCCTGCTTCATCTTCCCAACACAAATGGATTCTCACAGCCACAGACTATTTCACAAAATGGATGGAGGCTATCCCTTCTAGGAATGCAACAGATTCTATTATCATTAAATTCCTTGAAGAACATATCCTATCTAGATTTGGCTGCCCTAGGAAGATTATTACTGATAATGCTGCTGCTTTTTGTTCCAAAAATATGATTTATTTTTATCACGGGTATCAAATTGCATTTCGTCATTCTACTGCTTATTACCCACAGGGTAATGGGCTAGCAAAATCATCAAATAAAAGCTTGTTGACCATCATCAAGAAGCTGCTTGAAGAGAATAAGAAATCATGGCATAAAAAGTTGGTGCATGCTCTATGGGTAGACAGATTAACAACAAAGAAATCCATAGGGATGTCTCCATATCAGCTTGTTTATGGAACATAGGGAGTGTTTCCTACCAGCCTAGGGGTACCAGTGATAAAACCAGTCCAAGAAATACAGTCAGAAGAGGACAACATGGTAAGGAGGATCAATCAAACAATACATCTCCAGCAGACTAGAGAAGAAGTCTACAACAGAGCTCAAAAAGTGCAAGAGAACATAAAAAAGTTGTTTTACAAAAGAAAAAAATCTTGTGACTTCAAAATTGGAGACAAGGTGCTTAAGTGGGACTCTAGAAGAGAGGACAAGAGTAAGCATGGCAAGTTTGACAGTTTGTGGCAAGGTCCTTATGTCATTCAGTCCACCATTGGTCCAAATGCCTTCTTTCTGCAAGAATTAGATGGTACAGATCTGTTTGGGGGTCCTGTCAATGGGAGGATGCTAAAAAATTATTACTGCTGAAGTTCAGAGTTTAAAGATTTCACCTTCCATTGTAAATACCATTTCTTTGTTAATTTTTAAAGAAAAAGGAAAAATACAAAAAAGAGAAAAGAAAAGGTTCAGACATGCTCAAAACTTGAACCTTTGAAGCTCCAAACGAATGGCTCAAATCAGCCCAAAACCTAAGTCAAAGAAAGGGAAAGCTGGTTCTAATATGCTCAAAATCTGAACCAGCAAAGAAAGAAGAAGAATAATCTCTAACAGACTCAAAACCAGAGCTGAAATGAAGAAGAAAAGTAACTCTAACAGCTCAAAATCTGAGTCACAAGAGAAAGAAGGATGCTTTAAAGTTTCACAATTTCAAGCCTTCACATTTTGGTTTTAATTTCCTCCAACGTTCAGTTTATGTGCAGCTGCCTTTATGCCATGGACCCACAGCAAACCAAACAGTCTAATCCTGGTTTGACTGTTTTTCAATTTATGTATTAGAATGTAGAGAAAGAAATCTGTTAGACAGTTTAATCCTAGTAGATATTAGTGTAGGTAGAGAAGCTATGAGACCAGCTGTCTAATTTGGTCTCATGGAGAAATAAGGGTAGAATTAGATTAGTGTTTCCTTCTTTCAATAAAAAAAAAATGATGAAGAAGGTCTGTAAGTCTAAATGCACCTTGAAGAAAAAATGTTAGGACAGTAGGATGGGTAGGTAGATTGTTTGGGAGAAATATTACTACTGATATGATGTTTTCATGATTTGTAGCAGCTGATCAAAGAAGCAAGAGATGGCCAAAGATCAGGCATCTGGCCTACTTCCAAAGAATTAAATCTGAAGTTCTTTACACCTTCAAGAAGATGCCATCCCCATGTGGAGCCATTGTTAGCCACCTATAAATTTTTGGCATAGCAAACAGGGGGCTAAATTGGTTTCTAAGCCTTCAAGAGAGACACTTTCCTTGAAAATCTATATTTCTTGAAGCCTTTGTGTGTCTTATGTCCTTTGAAAAATCCTTAATGTTGTTTCCTTTTAAAAGCCCTGCTAATTCTATGAAAGACAGGCTTCAAAAGGCCTCCATCTACTCCATTTTACCCCTTTAAAATCCCCATTTTCACCCTTTTTTCCCCTATCAAAAGTCCTCCAAAATACCCTCATTAGCCCTTCATCTCATCAAATTTTCCTTTTTAAACCTTATGGCTCCCTTTATTTGGTTTAAAAATGCCCTTTTCTGCCTACCAGAACCCTCCATTTGGCCTCAAAAACACTAAATTTGGCCTAAAAATACCTTGTTTTACATTTTATCAGGCTTAAGACCTCAAGGGCTTATATGCCATAGAACCTCTCCTCATACGCCCTTAGCCTCACAATCAGGCTCTAAAAGCCTCAAGAATCCCTTTAAAACACATGAAAAACACTTTTTCCGCTCCATAAAGGGTTTAGCCCCAAAGGGCTTATATTCTCCAGCCCCCTCCATGTAACCCGACGCTAGAACCAGGCGCTAATCACAATTGGAGCTTTCTTTTACTGTGTTCCATTTTTTTCTTCCTATTTTCCGATGCGATGGGTCTTTTCTCCGCTCGACCTCAGATCTAATCTCCACCGTCGATCTTACAAGATCTGATGGCCTGCACTAAATCGCATCGCGCCCTTCACCTCTTTTCATTACCCCTCCGATTGTGTATGGACCGTTGATCTCCCCTATAATCCGACGACCCTCGCATGATCGCCAATTGAAAAAGTCTTAAGCGCCATCCCTTGCCTCCCCCAAAACCGATCCTACAATTAGATCCTGACCGTTGAATCCACAAGAACAAACGGTCAGGATCGCGTCGCGCTCCGCCCATATTTCAATATTATCACCCCGCCGATTAAATCTTGACCATCCATCCATACAGATCCGACGGTTGAGACACCATCGCAACCCATTCCTGATCCCAACATCATCACTCCACCGATTTAATCTGGACCGTTGAATCCACAAGAACCAATGGCCTAGATTCAATCGTGCTCCGCTCACGTGCCCTCCATCATTTCCCCTCCAAACAAATCTCGACCGTTGATCTCTCCAATGATCCGACGGTCCACGCTAAATCGCAAATCACAAAATCAAAACTTTGGATTTTTGGCCCACTACCTTTTCTCCGATGCGATTAAATCCTAGCCGTTAATTCCTCCAGATCCGACGGTCCAGATTTCATCGCACTCTACCTTCCCCTTTCTCCGTTCCACTGTTCCGCCGATCCCCGATCAAATCTTGGCCATCCATTCTACTGATCCGACGGTCAGGATTTAATCCGCCGTTGGCCCTTCCCACCTTACTGCCCGTGCATCTTTCCACATCGCACTCTGATTCCCATCGTCAGATCTCTCAGCCTTTCATCCAATGGCTGAAAATGCATATCGCGTAACTTTTGCGCCCGAAGTTTAATGTTTCAAAATTACGCGATAAAATTGGTTTTGGGGAGGACACATGTCAGGTGGCGAGGCATATCGCATTTTTTTTTGATAATTTTCAAAACCACTTCAGAGCTACACGAAACCAGCAGTTTTACTTGAAAATCCACTCCTCCCCGATGTAGTCCTTCATTTAATCCTGACCATCGATTTCTTTAATCGGACGACTCCTATTATATCGCGTTCCCATCCATATTACTTTCATCAGACTTTCCAAAGGACTTCATCAGAATATCTCCACCATCGATCTCTTCCAATGATTCGACGGTCCACGTTCAATCTTCCTCCACCCTCCAGGTCCCACCACCAAATGCCCCGTTTCCTCCCATTTTAGCCTTTTTCCATTGTATTCGCCCAAACATTAAACTTTTGTGTTTTAACACTAAAAGTTATTTCTCTGCCTAATTCAGTCTAAACGACTTCACCGGTGAATCTCGACCGTTGTTCACCATCTATCAATCTAATCGGATGATCCAGAATCCTCCTCGTACCAAAGCTCCATCATACCAGTTTTCACCATTCTGCAATGATTTCCAGCCGTTTTTCCACTACATCCACCATGTCCATCACTACGCCTCCATCCTGCACGAGCCTCCACAACATCCTCCTCCACTCCTATGGATTTCTTAATATGTTTATCGTCTTTTTGCAGGGTTACAGGTGGCGAAAATCGCTCTCTGTCTCACAATCACAGACAGAGAAATCTAGAGCGCAGATAAGCTGTTTCAGAGCCAGATATAGCAGAAGAGACATCCAGAGAGGGTTTAAGACATGTTTTGCTGTAAAGATCGGGTTATAAGACCCTGATTCAAAACCCTCCAGCGCCATTAAACCTGCATATTCACAGACAGTCAGTAGAAGTGGCAAAGAGTATCAGTGACAGTTTAAAGGGATTTAAAGCCTATTATTGAATATTAATGTCATAATTCAGTGTTTAAAGGACGAAGATACAGATTGAAGACCTTAAAAATTATCAGAAGGCTTAATAAGGCCTAAAGCACATGAAAAGAGCCATATCAGCGATTTCACATCAGCAGAATCTTCTTTCCAAAGAAAGGACAAGTTCCCATATTGTTTTTGATTCTCCATCAAGTTCCTAAGAAGACCATCACCCTAACAGAAGTCCTAAGATTTCCAAAGCATTAGTTACAGAGTATGGAAGGCCTGAAAGTCGTTTATCTGCCTTACAGTACAAACAGAGTACCATGAAGCCAGAAAGTACTTCAAGAGACATACCTGGAGTTAATATCAGCCTGTCGAAGACCACTAATTCATCCAAAGAGTACCGAAAGTTCATTGGATCCTGACCTTAATCATCGGTGATGTGTTCTATCTTTTATTGTTTGTCACTCTGTTATGCATCATATTTCATTTCTCTGATAAGAATCAGTAATCTAGCTTAGGATATACTACCTTAAAGTACCCTAATGCTTCTTTATCTTCTTATCTTTGATGTTTTCTGCTAATTGTGTGATCTAAAAACAAATTCAATATAATTCAACCAGTATAGTTGTTGGTTTTCTAATGCTTACTGATGTATGAATTCAGAATTTTTTTTTAGATGTTCTTGTCGGTTTTTACCTGAAGGAATTGGGAAACTGGGAAATTAGAGTTAGTTTTGTCTCACTAGGGTCCTTTTCTAACAGTCTGCCTTTCTAAGATCCCTTAATTTGAATGTCAAAAGCATTGAAAGTTAAAAGTCTTTCTCTGATCTTAGACTTCACTTTGTGTCAATCTTAAATGTGTTCTATTGTCTGAAGAGTTAACCTCATTAGGAGTTTGATCATAGATGGTTAAGGCATGCCCTGTCCCTAGATTTTCTCCTAAGTGGTCACCTTGGAAGGTTTCCTTGTCATTCACCTTCACTTCCTATCATTTCATCCCATACTATCATCTTTAGAGATCCTCTGATTTAGATGACTAGCCCATTTGAAAGCCTTGGATATTGAATTGCAAGTAAACCCTTTTATGACCCCATTGCCCAATGGACTTGAGTTTTCTTTGAATTGTCCCCCATTGCCTAAATCTTCCTTTACTCACTTATTTACCTCACATTGAACCCTTCTTTCATGTTTCCAACCAAACAAACAAAACAACAACCCTTGTGCCCTATAGCTAGCCTAACACCTTGAAATTGAACTTTAAAGTTATATATTTCTTTACCATTATAGAGAGATCACTCTCTGGATCCAGGAGGGCTAGATCCTAAGATCCCAAAGTGGTTTGATGTTGTCTTGTCTTTTGGTATTTCCAAACTTGCCAAAACACAGGAACCACAACATGTATCACAACAATGACAAACAATTTTTAATTACTAATTAAACATATATCATTAAATATTGCATTCTCTTAATTACTAATTAAATAAATATATCTAAGAGATATATATATATATATATATATATATATATATATATATATATATATATATATATATCCTTTAGAAGCTTCGTGAATCCCTTTCTCATCCCATCATTTATTATTTTTCAAAATGTATGATGTGATAAAATGTGGTTGGAGGCGATTCATTTGGAAAAGGTAGAGATGTTTTATTTTCATGCTTCTCATTCCTATGAAATCATTGAAACACATTTGCAAACTTTGATTCTATGTAACGTTTAGTGGCACAATTTTTTTGGGGAAATATAAAATATTATAGATATGTGAAGTGAAATTGTATATATATATATATATAGAGAGAGAGAGAGAGAGAGGAATTAAAATATGGGAAATTTCAAAGTACATTTCATGCATGGTAAACTGGGTAAACATTTCATCGTATTTCCTCACATTACATGGATGGTAAACCAGGCAAACATAGACCCTCATTAGGGCATCATACTTTCCCACATTACATGGATGGTAAAATGGGTAAACCATTTGTTATGCATATTTTTCACTATTGCAGACAAGGGTGAATTCCCTAGATATAGTGGTCCGATCTAGAGCAACATAAGACAAAAATACTCGAGTTTCCCTTAGAGAGATTAGAAAATGGGAAAGAATCCTACCTGAAACCATGATTAGAACCAAGCTCCAAGTGCTATAATTAGAACCTTCACATACGACTAAAACAAGTGAAGGAACCACAATCCATGTAGCATAATATAAAATATATATTCAATGAGTCAACATGGAATTGAAATACATGAGTGCAAACATAACACAACAAATATAGGAAAAACATATGCTCTTTGTATTAATAAATATAGGAGAGAGTTATAACCATAAATAGAAGTATGAATTTGTAGATTTCTCCCCAAGTTGAATTATCCTTCTTTGTCACAAAGAACACCTCAACATAAACCCTTATGCATGAATATGATGAATCATTTAGGCTCAAAGTAACAAAATGAGGGCACTATCAATCTCCAAAACCCAACCGAGGCCTTATGAGAGGGAGTAAATTTATAGGATAGTAGTTTTTGTGGATCATCTGCATATCCTTTTCTATTTTATCTTGAAAATTTTAAAAAAAAATCTGAAATTCTGAAAAGTATATGCTATGGTATAATGTTTTTTTTACTATAGCATAAAAAAGAAGCATTTCTAAAGTTCGTTACAAATTAAGTTTATTATTAAACTTTATTTGGATGTATATTATGATTTGGTGTTTAAGCGTCGAGTAAGTCTCCGAGCGGAAGTAGCAAAGTGTTGAAGATTGTACCCGGATGATCAAATGCGGAGGCACAAAGAGCTCGGGCATTATTGAATCATGTGCCCCCACAGTTGACTTGTTTGACCGCGGGGTAAGTCACGATCGATGGTGCGGATTCACTGCGGGGGGTCTAGCCAAAGGTTGCTGCCATACTCCAAGAGCATCTGCGATGACGTCATGAAGCCATGTGGACGACAGCTGTAATTCACGAGGAGCCTTGTCAACGGTTTTTATTTACACGTTAGTTCAGGCATTTAATATGGGTTTGCGCAGCTGTTAAATTGGTCCTTATTTCATTTTCAAGTCATTTGCAATCTTTTTCCCTTTGAGCCGTGTCTTCGCCACCTTTTCATTCCCCATTACCCAACGGTTAACTCATGTTGTCTATTTAGCCATGGCCAAGCGAGTTTCTCTACCTGGTGCGACTAGCCACATCTCCCTCATGGACAGTGAGCAAGATATCCAAGATACCGTGTCTTCCGTGAACCAACCCCTATTTTATCATCAAGTAACCCTAAATGCTGAAAATTCCCAAGTCTTTTCTTCCATGAGGAAATCTGGTGTCTTGTCTGCATGTGTCCCAAAAGCTCATTTCTTTCCTGAATTTATCTATTGGCTGGTTTCTTCGATGTATCCTGGTAAGTGCTTTATAATGAATTTGCAGGGGGATAATGTGCTACAGGTGTCGACGCAGCTAATTCGTCAAGCATTTTGCTTCCCCGAAGACGAATCACCACTTCAATTCTCAGAAAGCTCATTGGCAAGTTATTTTGAAAACCTTTCAGGGGAAGAATTTAATCAGTGTATGTTTTATTTGAGACCGAATTCAAAATAATTTCATCCAGAAGCTGAAGAATTCAATTTGGAGATTTTTGATGCTGAGAGTAGACTAAGATATGGTTGTTTCATTGGCTCAAATCCCAGCCAAGAGCATTATGATGGATGTGGTAGTAGCAGATATTCCAGCCAAATTTGGTATGTTATTATCTAGATCTTGGGGGGCAAAGCTTGGAGGAGTTCTGAAGTTAGATTTTACATATGCCATCATTCCTGTTTTTAATGGGGAAGAAAGGAGGTTGTATAGAGAAACTAGATTTCAAAAAACTGCTACCAAGAAGGATGCAGGTAATTCACCGATTTATGGCCAAGAGAAGGATGACCTCTCTTGTTTCATGCTGCATGAAGATGTGGAATTTGCTGAAGAGTCGCAAGGGAAGCTCCCTTCAGCCATTGTACATAAGGAGCTGCATTCAAATAAACTTTGGAAGTGTTTTTTCGATGGTGCATCTTCTAAAGAAGGCACTGGAGCTGGTTTCATTTTTGTATCTCCAGAAGGTAACCTTGTACCTTTCTCTTTTAAGTTAGAGTTTGAATCCACCAATAATGTAGCTGAATATGAAGAACTAATCATTATTCTACAGACAGCTAAGCAAATGGAAATTAATTCTATGACCGTGTTTGGTGATTCTGAATTAATCATAAGACAAATCAAGAATTCGTGTCAAACTAAACATCCCAGGCTAAGAACATATAGGAATGAGGTATGGGATTTAATTGAAAACTACTTTGAAGCTTTCAATCTGTAGTTTATCCCAAGAGAAGAGAACAGAATGGTTGATTCTTTAGCAGTTGCAGCTAGTACATTCAAACCTACGAGTAATCCCAGACTAAGGTATGAAATTGAGATGAGACACAGGCCTTCGATTCCCGACAATGTCAAACATTGGCAGGTTTTTGAGGATGATGAACAGATTAAGCAATTTTTGTTGATGATTGAAGATTTTTAAGATCATTAGATTGATGTGGAAACTGATGAAAGTGACTTGGTTGAGATGTCTAAGACTCTGAAAAATAAGATTGGTGATCAGCAAATTATTCAGTTGAAAGACAATATTTTACCAAAGAGTTTGGTACCTCTCGAAAGACTGTTTGATGCTAATGATGTGGCAGTGAACCAGAAAAAGGCACATCAGGATGAGGATGTCAAAGATTGTAATTTGGGAACTCAACATGAGCCTAAAATGGTCAAATTATTCAAAGGTGTTCCGGAGGACTACAAACAAAGATACATAGATCTGTTCAAACAATTTGAGGATTATTTGCTTGGTCGTATGATGATTTGAAGACTTATGATCAGAATATCATTCAGCATAAAATACCATTGAAGGAGGGAGTCAAACCGCATAGACAGAAACTCAGACAAATCAATCCGTTGTTGTTGGCCCCGATTGAAAAGGAGGTAAAGAAATTGCTGCAGGCTAAAATAATTGTTCCCCTCAGATATTCAGATTGGGTTTCCAATCTTGTACCAGTCAAAAAGAAAAATGGAGAGATAAGGCTGTGTGTAGATTTCAGGAACTTGAATAGGGCTTCATTGAAAGATAATTATCCTCTGCCGAAGATGGATTTTGTCTTGCAAAAAGTGACAGGAGCTAGCAGATTATCTATGGTAGATGGTTTTTCAGGGTATAATCAGGTGGCTGTTGAAAAGGAAGACCAAAAGAAAACTACTTTCACTACACCCCGGGGAACATTTATGTATGCTAGGATGCCATTTGGCCTAATGAATGCAGGGGCCACATTTCAAAGAGCAATGGATATTGCATTTGTGGGAGATAAGTTTGTGGTTATTTATCTGGATGATGTCACAATTTTTTCAAACTCTGATGATGAACATCTAGAACATTTGCAAAAAGCCTTCTTGAAGTGTAGGAAATATGGGTTATCGCTGAATCCTAAAAAATATTTGTTTGCTCTGGAGGAAGGCAAACTGCTGGGCCATATTGTGTCCAAACAAGGAGTGAAGATTGATCCAGCAAGGGTTGAAGCCATACAGTCGATTCCACTGCCCCGAAGTAAGAAAGATATTCAGATATTTCTTGGAAAAATTAACTTTCTGAGAAGATTTGTTCCTAATTACGCAGATGTTACACCATTTTTTGGTCATCTAACCTATTATCATTAGATGGACCCAAGTACACCATGTAAGACCAATTTTACCCTAAGTAAAATTTCCTTCACTACGGTAAATAACTTAATAAACCACATTTATTAGGTTGTTTATGGTCCAAACAGGAAACCCCAAAAGGAAATATTAAACAAACCTATATTTGTTTGATTTTCCTCATGGAATAATTAATTAAACCATAATTTAATTATTATTCTCAGTCATGTTTAACCCAAAAACAAAGAAATTAATTAGATAAACCTTTATTTATCTTATTATTTTCTAGGAATAATTATTTAAATCTTATTTAGATAATATTCCTTGTTAAATATGACCAAATCACCCACAAATAATTAAATAAATCAATATTTATTTAATTATATTTCAACCACTTCCTTAAATAATTAAATAAATCATTATTTATTTGATTATCTTCTAACCGCTTCCTTAAAAAGATAAATAAATCATTTATTTATTTATTTTTAACTAATCAAGGGATTTGACCCAAGTCAAATACCTTTTCCCTCCAACAAATATAATAAAATATTCCATAAAAAGTGGATCTAGATCTGGTTAACCCATGCACCAAGATCTAGAATGACCCAATATTTTGTTATAAATAGGAGGGTTTTTCCTACCATTCTTCACCTTTTTTTGCCTTTTAGATCACTCTGGATCTATACACTTGGTCCCATTTTTCCATCATTTGCTGTGTGAGCTCCCATTGAGCTCTATTCTTTGCATTGGGTTTTTCTACACCAACAAGAGAGAGAAATCTTAGATCTGAAGTGCTGAGGACTTTCAAGAACCCATCCCACTGAGGAGAATTGGATACGCCTTCTTGTTTTCCTCCCAGGTGCCCAATTAATATAAAAATTCTTTCGAAAATTGTTCTTGTCTTGTCTATTGGTATATGGATCAAACCCTTGTTTTTACTGCTTAATGTCTTTCCATGCATAGATCTGGTGTTTTGCAGCTCTTTTCTTGTCTAACTAACCGCAGATCTGAAGATATGGGCAGCCAATTTTGTTGTTAGGGCTATTAGTTATGCGTAGCTAAAGTGGTCCTTTTTCGTACACTTCGACAAAGGATTCATACTAACAAATGGCGACTCCACACGGGTTTTAAATTACGACCGCTGTCGTTTTTCATATTCCTGCATATCCAGCTACTTCAGACCCTAGGGTTTCTTTTCAGCTGTTTATTTTCCCTATTTTTATGTTGTTTTTCTGACATAAAACCCTAAAACATTAAAATTTCTAAACTTCCGTGTGTTTACGGCCCTATTGCGCAGGTATGACACAGTATAGCGAGACGGCAGGCACCACCGCAAAATCTCTGGCCAAGACAACGGCGGGCAGTCAGCACCCACAGCCCATAACACACGACCTGGACCTGGGTTCTGCCTTACCCGACCTATTTCACGACTTTGCACATGAAAAGTCGAGAACACTGCGACATGAATTTTCGGCCAATTTTTACGGGTTTCTTGAAGCTTACGTCATGGTTTTCCGATATCTGTCTCAGCCCGCTTTGACCTAGTTCTGATCTGTTTTTACTCATCTAAGTGGGAACCTAGCCCCCTAGGGCTTTAGTACCCTCCACCTTTTGTGGAAGAGTTTTAGCTGTTTCAGCCGTCTATTTTTCAGAGTTTCAGCCTTCCCTTTTTCAGATCTGAAACCTCCTCTTCAGATCCCTTTAAATTAGCCTTTCTTCCTTTCAAATCACCTCTTGTCGTTTGTTTGGACCTCTTTTCAGGACCTCCTCCCTATCCTTTCCGCTTTTTGCTGATTTCCTTCCTTTTTCTAGCCACCTTGCCTCTGTCTCTTGGCTGTGATCTGCACCTCTTCTCAGCAGCTTTTATCCTCTAGATCCCTGTCCCTTTTGACCTTAGATCTATTGGCCTCTTTTCCGTGTGTTTTGCCTAGATTTTTCCCCTTTTTTTCGATTAGTTTTGAGAGACCCGCCTTCTTGGGTTAGATAGATGCACAAGTAGCTGTTAATTTTCTGTTATTTTAGCATTATATACTATTCTCTGCAAATTTATTTTCGGTTATGCAGCACACTTTTTTCTTGCTCTAAAAACGGAAAGGGTTTAAAAATTAAAATTAACGCACGCCACACACTGACCCTAGGTGAAGAAGCGTCTGGTTAACACCGCCTGGCAAAGACTCTAAAATAAATTGTCACTGCACCTTTTCTGCCCTTGACCTCACTTGATTCTGTCCCTTTTTTCCCTTGTCGGTTTCCTTCTTCCCGTCATCATTGCGCCCCCAAGGCGCCTTTCCCGGAGACTTCTTGGCCTTCACCATCAGTTTCCGGTCGATCGACCTGCTCCGTCCCGCCGTCGTCGAGCCAGTCCCCCTCCGAGTCCGCACTCCGACTCCTCTTCTGATTCATTGGGTTCTCCTTCTCCTCCTGGTTCTCCCCCTGTCACCTTCACCATGTCTGGTCCAGGGCCTAACGTTAGCGGTGCTCCAGGCCCTAATGCCGGAGTCACTACTAGCGGAACCGCCACAGGAACTACCTCGGCCATACCCTTGCTGCCATACATTGCAGGCCTCAGCCTCCCCGATTTCAATCAGTTGATTAATGACCCTATCCGCCACGATGTTGGTTGGGCTGCTATGCCAACCAAGCTCCCCTCCGACATCCCTAAGTTCGAAGGCCTTGCTGGAGAAGATCCAACCAATCATGTTTGATCTTTCCACATGTGGTGTTCCTCCAATTCCATTACCGATGGCTCCATCCGTCTTTGTTTGTTCCAACGCACGCTTACCGGCGAAGCTTCTAAATGGTATGTTGACCAAGCCACCTCTTCCCATACCACCTTTGCGACCCTTGCCCAAGCCTTTTTATCTTATTTCCAGCTCCCTCTCCGATACGATACTGGCATGGAGCTCTTGACTTCATTCAAGCAAACCTCTTCGACCCACCTTTCCGCCCATGTTCAGGAATGGCGACGAAGATGGAGCTTATGTCGAGCCCCCCCCTTCGAAGATCGGGTTTACATGGACTGGTTCCTTCGCACCCTCTTAGCTCCTATCGGCAAAGATGTCGCCTCTCACTTTCCTCAAACTGAAGAAGCCGCCCTCCAAATAGCCTTGAAATATGACCTGATCTACGCTCAATCTAGTTATGTTTATACCGTTCTTCCTGACCTCCCCAGGCCCAGCGGCGCTAACGCCCCGGGGGAATCTCATTGCGCCGACGGTATCGTTGGAGCCCTTTCCCATCCGTACGCTCAACCTCCTATGGGCTATGGTCTCCCTCAGGGAGGGGCCAGCACCTCTAGCACTCTTCCCCCTCCCGGTAGCATGTATCCAGGATACGGCATGCCTTCTCTTTTTGCCCAACCTCCTGCTTACCTCAATGTTGCCCAACCCCACCATTACCCTTATCCGCAGCCTGGTGCGCCAGCTCCTCCAGCATATGCGCTTCCATCTCCCTTGCCTCCTCAAAACCCGCAACAGCACTTACAACCCCCTCCAGGGCAAGTATTTGCACAACAGGGCGCGACTAATCCCCCTTCTTCTCAAAGAAGGCGGAGAGGCAATCAAAACCCATCTGCCCCTGGTACCCGTGGACCCAATCCTGGTGTGGACCCTAACACTGCCAACCAGCAACAGGGCACTCAGCCCAAGCCGGACAGGCCGCTTCGCACAAATAAGCCTTGTTCGTGTTGCGGTGTTTATGGTCATTACACCCACGATTTTCCCCTCTTACCCCAGATGCGGCAGATGTGGGAGTCTCAAGCCACATTGCACGGACAACACGCCTCCCCTCATGCTCCTCCTAATGTGGCCACTACCCAACCAGCTGTGTTTACTGATCCTTTCCCTCAGTAAGGATTCATGGCTACCCAACCGCCTGACAGCCAAGTCGCCACTCCCTCTTCCCTTTCTGGTTCCTCTAATTACCAGATTCTTATGATGCACTCTGATCCTTCCCCGACCGTCGACCTTCACCTTCAAACTCGGTCTCGCCAGTACCCCAAGCCTCCTGCTCAGTCTGCCCCCAAGCCTCCTTCTTCAGGTTCTATAGAGCCTCTTTCGACATCTAGTGGCCCCTTACATATCCCTCAACCCAAATTTGAGGTTCATACCAAGATTCCTAAGGGACCCCTACGTCGAAACGCTGCTTCCGGTCGAGCTGCTCATTCGTATAGTATAGTAGATGATTTGGCGCAATCTCCTACTGCCATTTCCACACTGGAACTCCTCCAGTCGTGCCCTTCCCAAAAGAAGGCTCTACTATCTGTCGTGGGTGCTGTAGATCTTGCTGACGGCCAAATGATTGTTTTCGATGCCACTCAATCGGACCATCCCCCTCTTCCTGCTTCCGTCGCCTTCCAAATCCCAGTCAAAATCCGGAACGCCAACGTTTCGCGCTGTATAATTGATGAGGCATCACACAGTATTGATGTCGCAACCGGTTTGGAACGACTCGGATCCCAGTGCAGCCCCTTCCACGATCCACCCTTCGAAGCGTGGGACGGCCGCCTCCTAGCCATTAGCCTTTCCGTAGTGTCTATCACCTCGGCAGAGTAAGGTTGTTTTGCATTAGCGTCGAAGTCACGACCGCCCCCGTGAACTACAACATTCTATTGAGTCGAAGCTACACCTATCTTGTATACAGCTTTGTCCCATCCAACGGTTTTCCGCAAGATGTCTTTCCCCCATAATGGAAAGATAGTCACCATTGACCGGTTGACATATCATGAGCCAAAATCTCAGACCTCACCTGAGACGACCATCTCTTCTGTAGCCAACAAGCAAACCGTCGATTCCTTGACCAGTGTCTCCCCTGGCGTTTACAAAGATTCCTCCCTGCTTGGAACTTTTCCTAATCTCCCTCCTCCTCCCATCACTGATCCCAGCTTATCGAATGTTTTCATGATGCAATCATCTCAGGCTGCCCGTAAGCGGCCTGCCTCAGCTAGTCAGCAACCTCCCCCTCGCCCTCTGCAACCCGCTCCTAGCCTTTCATCTCAGCCAGTCGGACCTCCTCCTTCTAACCTCCCCCTACGGTGGTATCCCCCAGACCCCTTTATCCCCTTACGGATCGGTTCCACAGGCCTTAACCATCTCGGGCCGTCTCCGGTGTTCCACTGCTGGTCAAATACCTTTCACGGCTCCCCCTCCCGGCATATTACATGATCATGGCCACCCTCCTCTCTCCTCTCTCTCCCTAACCCTAACCTTGGGCATACCGTCTGTACCTTGATCCTCCGGCGACTACCTCCACGGGTCACCCCAGGCCTGCATGGCTTTGACACGGATTCGTAGGTCCCCCCTCCCACTTCCTCCATTGCCTCACATACCCCGGCCTCTGCGAGGACCCTTCTCCTGTCATGACGGCTACCGGAAAGAAAGGAAAAGCTCTCAAGGGGGCACCCAAAGAGAAGACCACCACGACTGACCCGGCCACTCCTCCGCCCGCAAAACCTTGTGCCTTATGTGATGTCGGCGGTCATGCCACCCATGCTTGTCCTGAGTTGCCCCGTATTCAGCCCATGGTTAAAATTGTGTTCCCTGAAGCTACGGTCCCTGAAGCCTCCATTCCTTCTTCGTCCGTAACCAAGAACCCCAAGACTCTCCGCACCAACAAACCCTGTGCTTTGTGCGGTGTCCATGGCCATTACTCCCACCATTGTCCTCACCTGACGCATTACCGCGCCTCTTCAGAGGTAGTCCAAGAGTATGAGGTTGAACAAAATCAATCCGCCTCTCCCATTCTCGCACAGTATGCTTCCGGCCAGCCTGAGGATCCCCCCGCTCCCATCGACATTCCCCCCCCTGATGTTCAGATGACGGAGTCTACCACAACCATTCTTTACCTATCCTCCTCTGCGAGACTCTTGGAGCCCAGTCCCCCTGCATCGTCCCCTATTGTGTCGCCTGAACACCTTTTTTCTACCCATACACGAGATCACTCCACCCGTATCTCTGTTGACCTCAGCAGCCCGAGTCCTCCCCATACTTTTGATAGCCCTCATATACCACCCTCCAGTTTGTATATGAGTCATAGTCATCCTGCTCCTTGCACTCCCTCCTACAGTTGCCGCTCGATGTCTTCTGTACACTCACGCTGCCGTCATTGCCTCTCCTCCCCTCATTTGTTGTCTTGTAACACCATTCCACAGGACCCCCCGTCCACACCCTTTATCGGTTACGCCGATGGTGCCAGTCGTTACTCCCGGAATCTCGCCTCGGCAGGTTGGGCAATCTTCACCCCCTTGCATACCCTTGTTCTCTCCGACAGGGTCTGCATTGGTTCTGCCACCAACAATCAGGCCGAATATGATGCAGTGCCTGGTCTCTTAGCCAATGCCCTCTTTCATCGCATCCTCCATCTGCACGTTCGTTTGGATTCCCTACTTCTTGTAATGCAACTAAATGGTGTTTATCGTGTGCATAACCCTGTGCTAGTTAGACGCTATTTACGAGTGAAACTCTTGATACGTGCATTTGAAACCATAACTTTCAACCATGTACCTCGAGAACAGAATCACTATGTAGATAGTATTGCAAACCATGTTCTAGATTGGCATTTATCACACGCATTTCATACAAGACAATACCATTCATAATCATTAAAAATGATGCATATCCATAATATGTGTCGCAAAAACATGTGTTTAGAGTCCATCTACTCTGATAGATATGACATGCCCATAGCATGTTACAAAAACCTCAAAACTGGGGGCACCACCTGCCCCTACATACACACTAGGGGGCACCACATGCCCCACACCTAATCACTATCTGGCGGATCCCGAGCCAATGGCTCTGCCCCTGCAGCCTGTAGATCACGTATCCCCTGACCGGCCATCGCCATGTGCCGCATGACCCCTCGCCATTCCGAGGGTAGACCAATACATGGCTCTATGTACTGGTCGTCTAAGTCCTGCCACCCGCGCTCTGATACTCCGGTCAGCAACCTTTCGCATCTACGGCGGATGTCCTCTAGAAGGGCGGCTGCATCCTCATTATGCGCTGCTCTCGACCCACTCGGACCTGCAGCTCCAGCTGCTGCCGATCGTCCCATATATCCAGTCGGTTTTACCGGAGCTATATCTGCATACCAATAGTACATGATGTTAGGGTCCCGTGATTTGGCCGATTGGCTAGCCAAATGACGATGTAACATCAAACCAAGCTTTGGAGCCCAAGGACCTAGCCTTCCTGGACTCAGAGAGGGCTCTCTCTATATGTGTAAAAGATGTCGGTGTGTTTGCTTATGGTGTTCTGATATTAGGCTAGTTATGAAGTATGTTTTTAGTTTTTTGGTTTTTTAAGTTTGTGAGGGATGAAACTGATCAAATACATAAATTGGATAACAAGATGTAGATAAATTGGGCTATGGGGTCAAACAGGTCAAGGAAGCTATGAGGTGATGATGTAAAGCTGCTGTAGGGCCGATTTGATTCACGGTAGAAGGGATATTTGGGCAAAATGGATTAAATGGACAACAAGTTGGTGAAAAACAAGGGATTTCAAGTGTAACTAGTTAATAGCAGACATAAACATGTAATAGCAAGCCATTAATCATGCTAAGTGTAACTATGAGCTAATTAATACACAGAAATCAAACATTCCAGCCATACATAGAGGTATAAGACCTTCTAACTTCGGGAAATGGCTATCAGACTTTGGGGAAAACACATAAGACAAAATAACAACTCATAAACTACGCCGGAATGCCTAAACATAGTCTCTAAGTCATTGGGCACTTTGAAAAACAAGCTTTCATAGTTTTAGGCAAAGGGCTAGATCGGGACTAGGCCTCCTTGGTTCAACAAGATGATCAACAAATCAGTCAAAGAGAAAGTTTTATGGACAGAACTATGGGCAGCTAATAGGTAGGTAGGGCAAACCATACATACTACTCAACATACATAGAACTTATGAATAAAACTTAGCAACAATACCTTAGGTTACTAAAGAGCAGCTAAGAATTCTTTAGCATAACTAAGGGAGAAGAAAACATCAAGCTATGAAGATTCAGGGATTTTGAGGTGCCTCCATGGGCATATCTCAAAATCAATCTCTACTGATCTATAACAGCAAGAAATATGTAATATGAATGAGAACTAGAAGACAAAACATATAAAGAGACACTATACCATTCTACCATGTCAAGGAATCCATCAACAATCCTTCATCATTCCTCAAAAGCATCCAAGAGGCAGTCCAAAAATCATAACTCAAGTGTATTCTTCAAAGCTCATATGACCAATGTATTAATTCTTCTCTCAAGTTCAGCCTCTGATTTACAATGAAACCCATGGAATAAATAGGCTTGAGGGAGAAAAACCTCATGGAGCAACTAGCTATCCCATTGGCCAAGTCAAAATATCTAAACTTGTCCTTGAGGCTTTGCAAAGCCCAAGGCACAAAATATCCCACAAAATATCTAAAAAACTGCTAAAAATGGAAATTATATTGACTTTACATCATTTCCCAATGATAAAAATAGCTTAACGCACATTTGGGAAAAGCAGATTTTTGGAGTTCAAAAATTACAAAAATACTTCATATTTATGCCTGAAAAAGGTCCCCTGACTTGTTGGATGCAAATGGCAGTCTTACCGATGTCGAAATGGGGCTCATGAGGGCTTGCTGGAAAGCTCTCTGTGTCTACTTTCCGGCGCAACTGGAACCAACTCAATCCGAGGTCCAGAAGTCATCCAAAACTGTACCTGTGTGAAAAAACCCAGAAAATAGCAGACTGCTGATATGGCGGGCAGAATGTGCAAAATGAGGGTGTTTTTCGCCAATTTGAGGGGGCGAATGATCTTCAAATGCCCTGAAAATCGCTGGAGACCTACTCATGGAATTATGGCATCCATCGGTATCATCCTCCTCCCTTGACAACTCATCAAACTGACATGGCGAATTTATGAGTTTTTGGCCAAAAGCCCAAAAATGCCAAAAAACAAAAAGTTGCCGAAACAGGCCCAAAATTGGCATGCATGACCCTCAAGGGTCCATAGAAACATGCTCCGAAGCTGAGGCCAAAATATCAAGGGATGATATGCTTTTCCCTTCCTTCCGTGCTAGGCGCTTCCCCTTCAACTTCTTCAATTTCTCTTGTGCTACCTTTAATTTTCGCCTGGCAAACTGATTTAGCTTCTGAAAGTGAAGAGTCCTCTTTCTTTGTAGCTCAAGATCCCTTTTTTCCCTCTCAAGCTTTGTTTCCAAATGCTGGTTAGCTCTCTCAAGCCATGCTTCTTTGTTTTCCTCAATTTCCTTCTCAAGGAGGGCAGTGAGAGGAAAGGCTTCGAAATGAGCTTGTTCTTCTGCTCTCTGTTTTTCCAAGGCTCTTCTAAGCCCGATGGTCCTAGGCCTCTTCCGCCTAGGTTGGTCTTCCTCCTCTTCATCATCAAACTCGCCAATGAGCTCTTCAATTCTTACTTGCGCCTTTTCTGCCTCTTTCTTATACTTGATTGCCCTTGCCTCATGAATAGTTGCATGAAACTTCATTTGTTTGTTTTCAACCTCCAAGAAGTGGTTGAAATTCCTCGCCCTTTGAAGGTCTTCTTGTAACACCTCAATTTGCCCCTCTTTGTGAATGAGGAGGTTTTCAAGGAGGCGGGCCTCGTTGTCACTATCATCGATTTGGATAGGGATAATAGCTAATTCACCCCCATGCTTTGTACTTTCTCCAATTTTACTTTTGCCTTTGAAAGCCAATCTGGCGCTTTTCCTCCTTGGCAAGCTAGAAGGTGTCTTTTTGGGCAATTTCCTCTTGCTAGGAACAGTCTTGGTCACTGTTTGGATGGCAGCTTTAGCTTGTTGTTCTTCCTCAATATCTTGTCCAGTTTGTGGCTCAAAAGGTGCTTCAATTTCTTGCCCAACTTGTTGTGCTTCATCAACTGTCTGCTGCTGTCCTTCACTTTCTATATGCTGTTGTCCCTCAATATCTGCCTGCTGCTGTCCTTCAATATCTGCATGCTGCCCTTCATCACCTATCTGCTGCTGGTGTTCACTGCCCTCTATCTCTTCCTGTTGACTTGGTTGTCCCTCAACATCCAACAGCTGTTGTTCATCAACCTCTAGCTGCTGCTGTTCACTGCCTTCTTTTTCTCCCTATGGTTCACTGCCTTCACCTTCTCCTTGTAGACTTGGCTGCCCAGTAGTCATTTTGAGTTTTTTAGGTGTAGGCCTACTAGACAGAGGCACTGGGCGATGGACAGGCTGAGTAGGAGACACATGAACAGGAGGGACAGTGGCAAAATCTGAATGGCTAATGAATGAATCCCATGAAACCCCCTTCTTCTCTAGCTGGTATAAGAAGATAATTTTGATCAAGGAATGATGAAAGAGAGAAGGGATTTGCTGAGGTGGAGCCTTCTTTTGGACAGTAGCTGCCATTTTCTCTATGCTTTTGGACAAAAAGTATGGAAGGTTTAGTTGCCTGCTTCTGGTAAAATGCATCAACAAGCGGACATGATAGGCATAAATTCGGTTAAACCTCCCTTCACAAGTGAAATATCTCATTATGGTTTTCATCAGCGGAGCATAACTGTCAAGAAGATAGGAAAAAGGGAAAATAGCAGTGATGGTTTCCCTATGTTCAGGCTTGATGAAAGGTTTATAATCCTCTAGATCAAGATGAGCTTGTTTAAACCACTTTTCACCATGATACAGGATCTTGGTAGCCTTGGATACATACCTTGGGGAGATTTTGAAATCAAGACCCGCTAACTGGAAGTGTTTGTCCTTGAATCTCAAAGCGCACAAATGTGTAAGTGGCGAAAAACTCTTGACTTCTTCTATCCTCTGGCAGAAATCAAGACAGCCTACTTCATGGAAATTGAAAAGCACGGATGGGTGAGCATTGATTTCTTCTATGGAGATAGGCTCATATCTCTTATGTGGACCGCTCCTGTGATCTTGCTTTGGAGGCATTCTGACTTGAACAAGCTTTGAAAGAGGCAAACTGCCTTCACTGTATGAAAAATGTTCTGCTGGATTGAAACTAGTCACTAGACTGTTTGGACAGATTAGACAATGTGGTTAGGATAGATTGCAACAATGTTTCTTTGAATAAACCACCTCTGCACTCCTTAAAAACAGCCCTTCAACTCTGGATGCACTTCAGCCAGGCAAACTTTTAATATGGTACCATGTGTAAAGATGAGACAAACTGTTGTGTAGATTCCCTGTGCACAGTTTTAAGCAATCACTCCTCTTGTGAATTTGTTAGAGGCTAACCAACACTTGTATTTGTGTCTCTAAGACCAATCTTCAAATATTAAAAACCCTGTTCTTCAGAAATGGTCTCCCTCTTGAAAAGATATCACAGTCAACAGCTCTTCAAAACGATACAATATGGTGAAAAGTAGGGCAGACCTAGGTTAGGTGAAATATCAGTGCACAATGCTTTTAGGAAACACACTCTTTGCTTGTGAGTTTAAGAGATCTACCAACACATCTATACCTCTGTCTCCAATGTTAGAATTCAACCATCAACAACCTCTGCCCTTCAGTGTTCTGTTCACCTTTGGAAAATCCCTGTCAACAAATTTACAGTAGTGAAAAAAGAGGGGCAGATTGCTAGAAGGGGGCTTGTTGTGATAAGTGCTTTGATTACCCTATTCTTGAAACCTTTAGATGTCCACCAATACACTTTACTTCCTGCTCAAGGAGGCTTTCAACCATTAAAAACCTTGCCCTGCATAAGTGTGCCACCCTTCAACAATTTGCATCTCTAGCAAACCATCATACATATGTCTAGACAGTAAAAACACAGGACTGGAGTAAAATGACAGAGCTTTAGAAGACTATCAAGCTTTTAAACAGAGGTTATATGAGTTTTCTCTTTCAAACAACAAGAATGTCAAACCCCTCTTACTGAGTGCACTTCACTGTTTTAATAGTGTGGAAATGTTTGGATGACAGTGTGAAAGGTTCCTCTTCAGAATTAGGCCTGTCTTTCTACAACAAAAATCTCCTTTTAATCAAAACACAGCTCTTTACAGGAAAACCTCTGCCCTTCGATTGATTTGAAGATGAAACAAACTGGCTCTTAACCTCAAAACCCAGTATCTCTATATGTGCTCTTTGAATGACAAATTCAGCCCTTTATCATATTGCAATACTTCAGCTCACTGTGTAGAACGGACTGTTTTTTTTATAACTATAATGACAAGGTCAGGGGTTTTAAACTTTCTTGTCACTTATCAAAACCTTGAAATCGACGGGGGAATATATAAAAATACCTTGAATTTCGATGAACACATGTTTTGAAAGGCTGCATTAACACTGGGAACCTTTGACACTTGCGCGGCACCCTTTGAAGAAAACACGTCGCGCAACAGAAAGTTTGTCGGGTCGGCCTGTCGGGTGGTCGGGCGGCCTGTACAGGCGCGTCGCGCCAATGTACAAGCACGTCGCGCTGTCAACGGTGGCCCATGCAAATTTTCGCCCAGGCACGTCGTGCAAAAATGCAGGCACGTCGCGCAGTGCAAGAACATGCAAACTGTTGCTATTTTGACCAGAATTGCCTTGTTTTGGTGCTAGGGAGGCACGGGGTCTGGTTTCAGTTTCGAGATTGAAAATATTTCCCTCACACTTACTCTTTGATGTCAATTCAAAACAAATTTCCAACGGTCATTTTACTTGGAAAAGGAATGTTGGTTTTCAACTCTGTTTTGTTTTAAAACAGTGGGTTTGTCATTTTGAATATGTAAACCCGAACCATGACTCTGACCCCGAGCTTTAAACCTTGGCAAACAACTTCAATGATTTCTACATCACCTCTGCCATTGTTTTTAACAATGTTGGTGCTATTTTTGATGTAAGGCAACCCACCTTACCACTGTAAAGATAATGCTTAAAAACTGTTATGTTTCTGAAGGACAGGGCTTGCCTTGTTAATGTATTTTGACTGGTGCATTGGTCTTTTTGTAAGAGAGACATTCCAAAACCTCAACTCTGTCCCCTGTTTTGACAATTTAGGTGAAATGTTAACAAAGAAAAGTCATCCAAAATCTGTCAAAATGCATTTGAAAGCTGTTTTATCACTTAACAGAAGATTGCCTGTGCCCTTCCAACTTGTTTAATAATTTCTTCTCTTAGGTGATTTATAGGCTTCCCTCTGGACTGTAAGTGCTATCCTTTGACTATTTCCCTTTATATCATAATTCTCTGCTTTCTTGAAAAGCACCCTTTGGACTTTTGGCATGTGATATTGGTTTGTTGTTTGATCTTTTCCTTTAAGGTAACTGCCCTTTTTGGTATCAATGGCATATATCCAATATTTTCTCCCTTCCACTGCAGGCACAATTTGACAGACAGCTCATTTGAATAGGAAAACCAATACCTTTGTATCATAAACACTATCATTTACCTGTGCAATGACTTCTGTTTAATTTCTTTGCATCCTTTCATCTGCACTTTCAGACCAATCAGTTTTCAACAACCTGTAATGGCTTTGGCCATCTGCTCATACATGGAGGAGGCTCTTCATCAGGTAAGGTATCTGAAGGTGTTTTGACAAATCTGTTTGACACAGTTTTCCTCTGAATGTGATGGTAAGTGAACCTCTTGAAAAACATCAATATTAGCATCTCTTCTTGCAAGCATCACTGTGTTTTAGCAGAAACCCTAGCCAAAGTAACACTGTCTCCCTGCACTGTTCTAAGGGTGACTGAGATATTTATCATTTGGCTTGGTCATCTCATGACAGATTACTTTGACAAATAATCTTTGTGACTATGAAGGTCAGTGCTTTTTGAAAAACCAAGAACTTTCCTCCTACCTGTGTAATGGCATTTTTTCAGCATCTACTCCATTTGATCTTGTGGACAAACAGGCTTCTTATGATTGGAATGTTTACTGATGACAGGCCTTTCTAAAGTTCAATAATTCACATGACTTGAAAGTTTCAGATGACCTCCTTTATCAGACCAGACTCCTTTTCCTTTGAGCTAGCATATTTTAAACTCCATTCATGTTATGATCATCAGTCACATTCATAAAACCTGAAGATATTGTTTCACTGTTCAGTAAAAGAAAACCTGGACTTTTGCAATCTTCAAAGTCAATATTGGCCAGCGCCCTCTGCTTGTGGATGAAGGAGGCGCCCTAACCCTCTGCTTGTAAATGAAGGAGGTTCTGGGCCTTGACAATTTACTAGTTTGCTGAGACAGTGATGTCTGTTTCTTACTGTGATTTTCATGCTGGAAAGAGCTGTAAGGTCTTGATGAGTGATTCTTTGTTTTGCAGCTTCATCTCAGGCTCATAATACATTTAGAAGCAGCTGTTCCTCTAACTGTAGATCCAAGCATTTACTCCATGAGATGAAGTTATATTTCCTGCCTTTGTAGAAACCATAGAACACTGTGAAAAACCTAATAGTCAGCTTGAGATTGGGGTTTTTGCAGTGCTGAGATCTAGGGATATAGGTGGCGTGACTTAGAGCTGTTTGTCAATTTCTTTTGCAAAGTAAGAGGTCAGTCATGGTAGGCCTGTTGCAGATGAAGGCTTTTTGGCTTTTTGATGATTGCCAAGGGTGAAATGTCTTAATGCGCCACTTCCTAACATAGGGGAGACTTTTGAAACATATGTGGATTTGCCTTTTAAAGCTGATGGGCAGACCAATAAGGCTGAAGCTAGATAGGATTGTGATAATGAGGTTTTGATTTCGACATGGGCGAACTGAAAAGGTAGAAGGGCGAAAAAAGTTTTTTAGGAGGGTTTTCTGGATGACATATTGACATAAGGAAATCAGTCTCTAGAAAACTCAGCTGTAAATATAGTCATCACTAACATGTAAGAAATACTGATGGCTAACATGAATCAGTACCCTAGCTACTATTCAAAAAACTGTAACATGCCCATACAAGAATAACAATCTGTCACTTACCATCGGGCCCCTAGACTCGACCAGGCGGAAGTGGCAGGTCCGGATCTCCACAATAACTCATCCCACTATAGGGATAGTCGTCTATGTATAACGACATCTGATCCCAATGGGCAAAGAACTCAGGTCGAAACACTCGCCCGATCGCCCCTCCTCCTCTTCTGCACAGTAGCCGCCCCCACCGGCGCATCTTGGGCTCTCTCGGGCCCCCATCTGGAAGCTATACACGAGGCCGCAAGGTCGGGATCTTCTCAAAGAAGAAGGCACACAATAAAGTCCCATACGAGCAATCGTGGTTCACTTGCCGCTTGCAGAGCGACAACTGTCGTTTTAACGACACCATCATCATTTGGGCCCACCCATAGTAGGTCCCACTCAACACACTCTCTCTGAGCATCGCTCATCGCACATTGATGTGATGGAACGCTGATTGCTGCCAGGATACGTATTCTGCGTGGCTATGAGGAGTTTCTAGCCTCTCTAGGTCCCCGATCGGTATCCGAGTCCCCTTGACTTGGAGACCCGGTCGACAATGTCACTCCACAAACTCCATGATATGCCCCCCCCCCCCCCCGTGGTAATACTGGTTGCGTGTTTCCCACCATCCCCAGTGGCGGGAGACCCGTCAGGAAATACACATCCTAGACTGTCAGTTCGATCCTGTGCCCCTACACTACGAAGACCTCATGCTCTAGTCCCAATAGCGTGATCATAAATTATGAGGCTCTCCAATCTTCCTTTCAGCCAGGTTCTCAAAAAATTTAGAACCCCAGACGCTGACCTGCAGTCGGCCTGATCGCTGGATCTGCCGCATGTCTTACTTAGTCTCTCTCTCTCTCTCCGATTAACCTGTATATTTGCCATACTTTCAAAAACATTATCTTTTGTCATCATACGGATCGGGAGACCACCACTGACAAACACAAAACCCAACTCTCGGCCATAAAAGCAGCACTAAAACCCTCATCTCCCGAATTCGCAATTTTTTGCCCGGTTACGGATCGAGGTCGCAGGTTTTGCCCTGTCATCTAGTCGCACTTTTTGGCCCAAAATGTGCCCCCCGGCCGTAGAGATGAAGGAGGGTCTGTTTCTGGGATTTTTCACCCTAAACTGAACTTTCAATCCACCAAAATGAAAGAGTAGGGTTAGGCCTCTTACCTGCAACTAACGGATCTCAATTCCAACGGTCGGTTTGTCCGCTACGCTCGCCGCAAGATTTAGGGCCTTCTCTCCTCTCTACATTCACCACAGCAACAATAGCAAATGAGTGAATTTGGAGGGAAAACTACCTTATTAAAAGAGAACCCCTGTTTCTTCTTTCGACTAATGTGACCACACCATAGCCCCATTTGACAAACCGTCTGCATCGTTGGAAAGCTCTCATCGAGCCCTCAAATGGGTATCTGTTAGTTTTTTATGATTTGATACTTCACCAGGACACATTTTGTCCAAGAAGGGTCACTTCACCTCTCATTAAAATCGAATTTCCTCACTTACGACACTTGTACTTTGGGCACCACTTTGCCTCCTTACTTGTCTTTGTTCGTGTCGATTTTCGTCATGAGTTCCCATCTTGTACTCATGTTTTAATGGTCCCCCATGGGGCCTTTAATGTGTGGCAGCACCATCGAGTTGCCCTTGTTTAGAGCATCCAAGTTGAGTCATCATCGCATCCATGGAGTCTATCCCGAGTCCCTTTGTACCCCGCTATAGCCCTCCATCCTTCATTGCTTGGTCTCTCTCTTGTGTCACACTTTATGACCTTCAGTCCCACGCATTAATCATATGATATAGTGTCAGTAGCTGCCATGTCATTCATTCCCTTTATGCTCTAACAAGGGAAGTCTTCCATTCGCTACTCAGTCCTTTCCATTTCCCTATCATCATTAGTGTCAGTCTGTTCGTCGCTCTACTATTTTCTCTCGTGCCTTAGTTGAGGATCTCTCATTGCCTCACCTACGGCGGACCTCCTTCTGTCGACATCAGCACATTTATTCCAGAAGCAAGGTCTAGAGGGCGGTGTACCTTGGTTCCAGCTTCCACTCTTGTTCGGTGCCTTGGATTAGGCAAAGGGACTCCTTATTTCCCTTTGACTTGATTGTTTCTCACCTCTAGCTCCTTTCAACATGATCGAGATCCGTATACATGATGGTTCAGTGATGCAGTAGCTGATATCGGTGATTTCCGGGTGTGTGTGAGATGTCTCCAGCCTTCTCCAGCCCTCATGAGGGGGTGGCCCTGCAGGTAGCCCCCCACATGCCCGGATGACCTCCTCCTTGCCGCCTTCGATGCAGCTCCAGATATTTGATGATGTTGGCCTTAGCCACTTGCAGCGCCTCTTTGATTTGCATGTATCAGTCAGATTTTGTGAGCCCTTCCCCATTTACGGGGGGCATTTGGGTTGTATTTGTATCTCATGTACTCAGATATTATTGTACAAGTCCTGGCTGTTATCCCAGGCACAACATGTATATGGGATTCTTCATTGTATTTTTATCTGGCTCATGATTATGCCAGCTGTACTTTATGGTTCGGTCCCTTGTTTACTGGACACACTATTCTTTTGTACTTTGTCTCGGCGAGCATAGGTATGCCTCCCCCGCCGCCTTCAGCACAGGTACCCTCTCATAAAAAGAGACTTGTTGCACCTACGAGTCTCGTCTCCTCAGGGTCTAGTTCTTCAGCACACTATCTACCTTTCATTTCTCTCTGACTTCCCTTTTGTTGTCTAGTGATTGAGTTCTTACAACGTACTTCGGTCATACGATTTGCTCCTGACACTCGCACGCTGGGGGGCAATCTGTTACACCATTTTTTGGTCATCTAACCTATCATCATTAGACGGACCCAAGTACACCATGTAAGACCAATTTTACCTAAGTAAAGTTGCCTTCACTATGTTAAATAACTTAATAAACCATATTTATTAGGTTGTTTATGGTCCAAACAGGAAACCCCAAAAGGAAATATTAAACAAACCTATATTTATTTGATTTTCCTCATGGAATAATTAATTAAACCATAATTTAATTATTATTCCCAGTCATGTTTAACCCAAAAACAAAGAAATTAATTAGATAAACCTTTATTTATCTTATTATTTTCTAGGAATAATTATTTAAATCTTATTTAGATAATATTCCTTGTTAAATATGACCAAATCACACACAAATAATTAAATAAATCATTATTTATTTAATTATCTTTCAACCACTTCCTTAAATAATTAAATAAATCATTATTTATTTGATTATCTTCTAACCACTTCCTTTAAAAGATAAATAAATCATTTATTTATTTATTTTTGACAAATTAAGGGATTTGACCCAAGTCAAATACCTTTTCCCTCCAACAAATATAATAAAATATTCCATAAAAATTGGATCTAGATCTGGTTAACCCATGCACCAAGATCTAGAATGACCCAATATTTTGTTATAAATAGGAGGGTTTTTCCTACCATTCTTCACCTTTTGTTGCCTATTAGATCACTTTGGATCTATACACTTGGTCCCATTTTTCCATCATTTGTTGTGTGAGATCCCATTGAGCTCTATTCTTTGCATTGGGTTTTTCTACACCAACGAGAGAGAGAAATCTTAGATCTAAAGTGCTGAGGACTTCCAATAACCCATCCCACTGAGGAGAATTGGATACGCCTTCTTGTTTTCCTCCCAGGTGCCCAATTAATATAAAAATTCTTTCGAAAATTGTTCTTGTCTTGTCTATTGGTATATGGAGCAAACCCTTGTTT
Source organism: Pinus albicaulis (assembly GCA_034641835.2). Classification (NCBI taxonomy): domain Eukaryota; kingdom Viridiplantae; phylum Streptophyta; class Pinopsida; order Pinales; family Pinaceae; genus Pinus; species Pinus albicaulis. The sequence continues at coordinate 1,266,889,102 of CM076584.1, forward strand.
TTACTGCTTAATGTCTTTCCATGCATAGATCTGGTGTTTTGCAGCTCTTTTCTTGTCTAACTAACCGCAGATCTGAAGATACGGGCAGCCACTTTTGTTGTTAGGGCTATTAGTTATGCGTAGCTCAAGTGGTCCTTTTTCGTACACTTCGACAAAGGATTCATACTAACAGCAGAGATTGTCAAGAAAATAACAGATATGTTGAAAAAGGATGCTGAGGTGAAGTGGGAAAAAGAAGCGAGAGAATATTTTCAAAGGATTAAAGAAGCTCTGAAGGAAGCACCTGTTCTAATTAGTCCAGATTATCTGAAGCCTTTTCAAATTTTCTCATTTGCGTCTTCCTCAACAATTGCTGCCGTGTTATTATAGACAAATGAAGAAAAATGTGAACAGCCTGTAGCATATTTCAGTAAAGTGCTCCGAGATGCAGAATTAAAATATAATATATTGGAGAAACAAGTATATGCTCTGGTGAAAGCATTGAAAGCATTCAGGACCTATATTCTCCAGTCCCAAGTTTTAGCATACGTTCCTAATTCTGTTGTAAAGGATGTTTTAGTACAGAGTGATGTAGAAGGGAAAAGAGGCAAATGGATTGCTAAAATCCAAGAGTACGACCTGGATGTTAAGCCGACAAAATTGATCAAAGGATTGGGATTGGCAAAATTATTAACAGAGTCAAATTTCCAAGCACTGGGAATTAATTTATTGGCACCTGTAGAGGAAGTCAATGCAGAAACAAGTGATATTCAGTCAAAGTCAGCAATTAAGTATAAATTCCTCTGCTCAGATTGGTACAAGGATATTATTCACTATTTATGCTTTCTTTCCTGTCCTCCTTCCATAGATAGAACTAGATACAGAGCTTTAAAACTCAAAGCTCAACCTTAAGTCATAATTGAAGCAAAACTATATTGGAAAGATCCTGCTGGTGTGTTATTGTTATGTTTGACAGAAGAGGAAGTTTCAGAAGTGATTAAGGAATATCATGAATGTTTGTGCGGGGGTCACTACAGTTGGAAGGTCACTGCTCATAAAATTCTCAAATCAGGTTTTTATTGGCCTTCTGTGTTTGCTGATGTATATAAAACAGTCAGAAGTTGTCAAAAATGTCAGGTGTTCGTAGAAAAGAAAAGGTCAGCTCCTTTACCTCTTCTTCCTGTTTTTGTTGAAGAACCTTTCAGAAAATGGGGATTGGATTTCATTGGGGAAATAAATCCACCATCTAGTGGGAAATTTAAGTGGATCCTTATTGCTACAGATTATTTTACAAAATGGGTGGAGGCAATTCCTACCAGGAAGGCAAATGATTTGGTTGTTATGAAGTTTTTAGAAGAAAATATCTTTAGCAGATTTGGATGTCCAGTAAAGATTGTAACAGATAATGCCCAAGTTTTCAACTCACTCAGGTTTATTAATTTCTGTCAGACTTATAACGTGATATTGTCTCATTCTACATCTTATCATCCACAAGGAAATGGATTGGCATAATCCTCTAAAAAGACATTGGTAAAATTTTTGAAGAAGACAATAAATGAAAACCAGAAGAATTGGGATTCGAAGCTGGTGTTTGCTCTATGGGCAACACGGATGACCACTAGGAGATCCACTGGTAAGTCACCTTATGAACTAGTATATGGTACTCAAGCATTGTTCCCCACCCAGTTGGTGAAACCTGTGATTTCCTTCCTTCAAGATGCTCAAGCAGAACCTAATGCCATGATTAGAAGAATGAATAATGTATTGGAGTTAAGTGAAAGCAGAAATAAGGTTCGAGAGAATTTGTTTACTTACCAGCAGAAAATGAAGACAATATTTGACAGGAAAGCAAAAGAAATCATGTTTCAGAAGGGAGATATGGTATTAAGGTGGGATACTCGGAAGGAAGACAAAGGGAAACACGAAAAATTTGATCCCTTGTGGTATGGTTCGTTCAAAATTAGTGAAGCCAGGATGAATAATACCTTCATGCTGGAAAATCTTGAAGGCGAAGTAATAGATATGCCTATGAATGGGCAATATATAAAGCATTATTTCCGGCACTAAGAAGCTGTTTCACCATCATTGTATATATCCAGTTTTGTCATTGTACATTTTTCATCAAGCAATTTTGACTCCATGCCCGAAGTGAAGGCACTGATCTGCAGGTTCTTAGTGTTTCGTGGAAAAAAAACTATCCCCAGGTGGAGCCAGATGTTGTGGATCATCTGCATATCCTTTTCTATTTTATCTTGAAAATTTAAAAAAAAAAAATATGAAATTCTGAAAAGTATATGCTATGGTATAATGTTTTTTTTACTATAGCATAAAAAAGAAGCATTTCTAAAGTTTGTTACAAATTAAGTTTATTATTAAACTTTATTTGGATGTATATTATGATTTGGTGTTTAAGCGTCGAGCAAGTCTCCGAGCGGAAGTAGCGAAGTGTTGAAGATTGTACCCGGATGATCAAATGCGGAGGCACAAAGAGCTCGGGAATTATTGAATCATGTACCCCCGCAGTTGACTTGTTTGACCGCGGGGTAAGTCACGATCGACGGTGCGGATTCACTGTGGGGGGTCTAGCTGAAGGTTGCTACCGTACTCCAAGAGCATCCGCGATGACTTCATGAAGCCATGTGGATGACAGTTGTAATTCACGAGGAGCCTTGTCAACAGTTTTTATTTACACGTCAGTTCAGGGATTTAATATGGGTTTGCGCAGCTGTTAAATTGGTCCTTATTTCATTTTCAAGTCATTTGCAATATTTTTCCCTTTGAGCCGTGTCGTCGCCACCTTTTCATTCCCCATTACCCAACGGTTAACTACTGTTTTCTATTCAGCCATGGCCAAGAAAGTTTCTCTACCTGGTGCGACTAGCCACATCTCCTTCATGGACAGTGAGCAAGATATCCAAGATACCGTGTCTTCCGTGAACCACCCCCTCTTTTATCATCAAGTAACCCTAAATGCTGAAAATTCCCAAGTCTTTTCTGCCATGAGGAAATCTGGTGTCCTGTCTGCATGTGTCCCAAAAGCTCATTTCTTTCCCGAATTTATCTGTTGGCTGGTTTCTTCGATGTATCCTGGTAAGTGCTTTATAATGAATTCGCAGGGGGAGAATGTGCTATAGGTGTCAACGCAACTAATTCGTCAAGAATTTTGCTTCCCCGAAGACGAATCACCACTTCAATTCTCAGAAAGCTCATTGGCAAGTTATTTTGAAAACCTTTCAGGGGAAGAATTTAATCAGTGTATGTTTTATTTGAGACCGAATTCAAAAGAATTTCAACCAGAAGCTGAAGAATTCAATTTGGAGATTTTTGATGCTGAGAGTAGACTGGTCCTGAGCTGCATTGCAGAAATTCTGGGCAAAGATAGTGATCATACAGTTGATAAATCAGTATTAGGAATGTACGTAATAATGATGAATCCGAGGACAGTTCTGGATATTCCATCTTTCTGGCAAGAAATTGTCAACTTTCAGTTGATGAACTTTGCTCTCATAGGTTACTTTAAATTCCCCTCGTTAATTGTTTATTTATTCTTATATCAGAATGTTGAGGAGTTTATGAGTTTGGGGCTAAATATAGTGGATGTTAACAAACAGAAGCAGTCGGTTATATTTTGGACTGACATAATTAGAAGAGAGGGAAATGAAGCAGGGCTATTTGAGTTTGCTAGTCATTATATGTCAATTTCTTATAGAGTATTGAATGGGGTTTCTCCCCCTTGTTTTCTACCCAAAGCCAGGGATTTTTTACAGTTGGGACCTAGTTGCAGGTTTGGGGATTGGTTCGTGTTTGAGGAATATTCTGAGATAAGATTGTATGGAGCTAATATCGAGCCTTACAGGCTCCCAACATTTGTGCCTATGAGGATTGTTTCCCTTGAATTCATCAGACAATGTCTCAATGTAGATCAGGTGCATTTTGTTCCCATGAAGAAAGGTATCATGTATAAGCTGCCCATGAGTGCAGGACCCTTTGTGGTAAATACGAGACAAGAATTTGGTGAAGTGTCCAAGTTGTTGGAAGAAACACATCTGTTACTGGGTGAGAAATGGTCGTATGATCCTCATAGAGTTATTTCCCAAAGGAGAATTGAAAATGGATATTCTGCTTTTACCCATGAAAGCAGACCTGAGCAAGAGAAGCTGGCAAACCCCGGGGAAGTAAATTCAACAAATACAAGCATCCAGACACCTACTATAACTGAAAGGATAAATAAAAGAAGTAAGGATTTTGCTGCTGAGTTAGATGATGAAGAACCAAGAGAGGAGAAAAGAACTAAGTTGGCTGAAGATAATTCTTCAAATTCACTAGGGTTCACCTTCCATATAAATGAGGAGAAAAATGCTCCCTCTTCCCCTGGAGGTCATGAGCTTTACCAAGAGGTGCCCTCAGTTAGACGGGTGTTTACACAGATTGAAGAGAAGAATCAAAGAATAAAAGCTAGTGTGGAGGCTCAGGCAGAACATCACATAGCTACTAATCAGTCTAGGTTGCTAACTGTGATGGATCTTGAGAAAGATCAGTTCTGAATGGCTTTAACACATCCAACAAGGATGTCTCTTGGATCTTCAAGTGGTTTTAATGCTGTAAATATAACTATGGATGTCAAAAAGATCCCATTGTTGGTTAAGATGAATCTACACATGCAGACTGGACAATTAATTGTCAGTGATCTGACTAAGACCAATGCCATAGTTGTTAAAGCTGAAAATATGTTAGCAAAGGTTATCAAGCAGTTCAAGTTGGAGAAGGCCAATTCAAGGGCCTTATCAGTTCAAAATGAGGAATTGAAAAAGATTATCATAAAATTTGGGGTAGATCCTAATGAAAAATCTGCAATACAGAAGCTCATGAAGAGTGTTGACATAGAGATATCCACCCTGAGGAAAAAGCTGAAGTTACCTGCTGCAGAGCATTCAATGGTTGCGGAAGTGGCAGATGTGGAGAAAGAGAAAGAGGAACTTCGTCAAAAATTGTTAAAAAAAGAGGAAGAATTATCTAAAGTAAAGCAGACTACCATCTCTTTACAAAATCACATTGAGAATCATACTTGTACCTTTACTTTTCCTATAGGTGATACAGATCCCCAAGCACAGATTGCTCAACTTGACCTAGAACTGAAGATGGAGGAAAGATATCGAAAGCAAGCTCAGTCAGAATTAGAAACGGCCACAAAGAACATACGATCATTAGAAAATGAAGCTGATCAGAATAAACATAAGTTACAAAAGGCTGAAGCCGAGATTAAAGATCTCAAAGAGAAACTAAACGGAAACATCTCACTTATAAAGGCTAAAGATATCATTTGGGGTGAAGTTATCTCAGAGATGAAGTCCAACTAGAACTTCTTGAATATAGTTGCAAAAGAGAAAAGTCTTATCTAAGAACATGAAGAAGAGATGCTATCTGATAAGCAAACGACAATTAAAAGAGCCATTTGGGCTAGGAAGTTCATAGACTTTATCAATTCCAAGTAAGATGAGGAATTAGAAGACATGGGAATACAAGATAGATATTTTTATGTTGTGGATGTTAATAAGATGATAATTAGAAATGATCTTCGGAGAGTTGCAGAAAAGAGGCTACTAGAAATCAAAGAGAAAGTGAGGAAATTTGATATATCATTTGATAAATTGATCAGGACAGGTTTACCTTCATGTTGGACAGAGAAAGGAAATATTCTGATATGGAAATTTTATGAAGATTCATTGGTATTGGAAAAAAGCAAGGCGGATAATAGGCATGAAAAGACGCAGATCTTAAAAGGGGAGACAATGTTTAATTTCTTGCAAAGACATTTCAATTTGTTATGGATGGTCAAGACTCTCTTCACAGAAATACCTACACACAGTCAAATTGTTGCATTCAAATTGGAATATCATAGTTTCAAAAATTCTTCAACAACCCAAAGTGAGATACGGAAAAAGTGCAAAACATTCTCAATGGACTCAGTAAAAGGAATTCCAGCATCTCAACAAAAAGTAGTCATTGATTCAGCAACCATATCAGAAGCGGCTGTTCTTATAGATTAGAAATTTTCCATTTCCTGCTATGTCGTTTTCTTAAAATCATGTAAATTGTAATAGGACCTTTTTGAGGCATGTACCTCTGTAACTGCAAGTAGTTAAAGCAGTTAGAATTAGTTTCATTGCTAAAAACTGTTTTGTTATTTTGTATTTAAACAGAATTTCAAGAAGGGAAAAGATTCCGAGTTTTCTAACCTTGAAGCCAAATTTTTGTACTGAAGAATAGAAAATCAATGAAAGAAGTATGCAAGTTTCTATCATTCTGTTTATGCTGAAAAGTTATCCAGTTTACATTGTGTTTTCATTTCTGTGGTTAAAATAGAGTAATTTGAGTAGCAGGGTTCTTTATACATGTGTATTTAAGAGTTAAATCAACCTTAATGTGCGCTCCTCTGTTTAGCTTTACTTTATTTAATTCTTCAGGGTTTTAAAATGATAGATTCTATTTGAAACAGCATATCAAATTTAAATCATCTTCTCTTTTTCTTCCGTTCATTCATTTCGGCATAAGTGGAATATAGCATTGCAGAACATGCATGGATTTGATATTTTAAGGTTACGTAATCACTATTTAAGGGTTTACAAAATAGAGACAGATATATATATTTAGTGACATAATCAGATAATGTCTTAAGCATAGATTCCTTACCACAACTAAGGAATTGTTTCTTAAGGTACAACAGTAGTTTAGGATTTACTATTATAGGGTTGAGATCCACATATGATGGGAGGATGAGCTCAATAGTTAAGAGATAAGGTCTCCAAGATAGGATCAGATAGGAATTCGAGCTCTCTAGTTGTGGTAAATAGTTAAAACTACCTTGAAAGCTTCTGGAAGAGGAAGCTTCAAAGATATTTTTTATTTTTCCTGAATTTCTAGAGTCGACGCACCTGCAGAAGGGAACAACATGTGCTGAACAACGTTGGCTCTTAGGTATGAAACATGCACTAAGCACAGCTAGCCAAGCATGCAAGGTGCACTGGGGATAAAAATAGTGCTTTTGAGCTAATTGTCCCAGAAACTCAGAGTTTTGGGAGGAGTGGTGCTTCGGGATTTGTGAAGGGATTATGAAAAAATGTTCATGGATGTTGACTGATCCGGTTTGTAGGTTATTGAACATATGTGACACAATTACATGTAATAGATTCCTCCCTAAAGTAAAAAGTCAAAATTAGTGGCGAAGGATTGAAGTGCTTTACCTTGTGACAAGTATGGATCAAAAACAATTTGGTTGAGATTATCATCTGTTAAAATACATATTATCATCATGATATCATTGTTGAGGGAGGAATACACATGCTCAACATATAAGCCAATATTAAATGTGCAATGATTAATAAGTGTCGTCCACTAATGACAAAGTGTGGACCCATGCTTGGATGAGAGTCTGAATGATCATAGACATCATACTTTGTGATCTTGTATGAATCCTGAAACACAACCTGGATGGATGAAACTAGATCTGCGGTCTTGTATCTCATTCACTCGGTTGCTTGATGTGCGAGTCTAACCATGCAAATAAATGAGTTGAAGTCGAACATGGTAGACACCATTTGATTACCAGCCAATGATGTAAGTCGTTAACATATGCGAGAGAAACCACTGATGATGTTAATGGTTCTCAAGGTACTATAGTACAATCTATGGTGTGAATAAATATTTGAATTCAAACACCACACAGAATCTTCTAGTCGAAGGCCAATGATGAAGACCTGTCGCCAAAAGAGAGGAAACTTTCCATTGAGGCATGCAAGCTCCAAAGCACTGAAAGGAGTTTCTAAGTAAACTTCCTGGATAATGATATGATGTCAACATGAAGAGAACTATTGCAGGAGGGCCTTGATGTCTCCCCCATCAATGACACGAAATGGGTATTAAGATTTGAGACAAAATGATATTGATGTGAAACTGGTTCAGGAGTAGAAGACATGAATGAAGGGTTAAAGGTATTTTAGCAGATATCAATTGAAGGAATTCTCTTGAACATATCGGTGGCACTTAATGGAGTTGGCAACATTGAACCAAAACCAAATGCAATGGATTTTAACATGGTATGATTAACCAAAGAGGAAAGTACATTTCCCAACCCAATAGGCACAAAGATGAAGCGAAAAAGTGTCATGTTCAAGAGCAACTCACTGCCATTAATATGTCAAGTACTATGTTTTCCAATTTCCCCAACCAATTCCTTGTCAGTACCTATTTATTTTTTACAACCTTGAGGAGGATAACATATGCTTTATTTATAATTTCATCCTTTGAATGAATCCATATGAGTATTTTTAATGAAAACTAAGAAGGATTGGTTCAGTACCATCATGTTCGATGACTCTAATGATGTTTTATTCTTTTACGAGTCTAGTGAAGGTATAACTTGGCTTCTTTTCCATGTTTAGAGAGTTTTAAAAAGAGGTGAAAAAGAAAACTCCAAAGGTTCCTTTTCATAAAATTATCTCTCGAGCCTGAAAAGGGAGAAAATGATACTTAGGAGAACCTTTTGGTCATGCTTGACTAAAGTATTCCTTTTTTGTAAATAGTCTATCCCATTATAGAAAAGGGGTAACTTATTCTGAGCATACATCTTTTAATTTAAATTGACGAGTTTGAAAAGACAAGTGCTTGAAAATATTTTCATTTTTTGGAGTCTGAAAAGAGCTCAAAGATGACTCCTCCTAGAGGAATGAGTGGTATAAAGGGTAGCAGTTGGTTCTAGTAATTATGGAATTTATCAAAACACGCAAAGTTTAAGAGGTTGGCTAATATATAATACCACTCATCGTAGTTGTTCCTCAGGAAAGGGTAAAACAACCAAGTGAAAGTGTATGATCGACCAAGTAGATGGTGACCTTGGAATGAGAAAACCAAGGTGCATCTGGAAAAAATAGGCTCATAAAAGTGGAAATCACTATAATAGGACAATAATGGTTTCATTTTTACACAAACTTGAAACATGTCGAAACTATGATTTAAATTGGTTTCATTTTTACACAAGCTTGAAACATGAGAAAAACTATGCTTGAGAGTGGTTTCATTCCCCCAACATATGAGTTGATTCTAGGCACATGCCCCCCAAGATTCATTTCATTCACCTGAGTATACTATTTGTTACTAACAGGTGGATGGAATGAAGGTTCATTTAAGAGATCAAGTGAAAGGATGGACTGTGAATTCACAAGATCTAATCAAAGACCCAAATTGGAAGGGGATCTATTTCTTTTTTAACGAGCTTGACACAAGAAAATGAACTTTTCTTGGGGATCTTATTTTATTTTTTAACGAGCTTGACATAATAAAATGAACTGCTCCAGGAACCTTGTTTCATTTTTTAAGGAGCTTGAAACAAGAAAAGGAACTCTGCTCCAGGATCTCTAGTTATATTAATCATGACTACCCAGAGACCATGGCTTCCAAGAGGCTCTCATTAGATGGGTGAAACATGTTTTGGAAGGGATACATATCAAAATATTTACGGGAAAGATCAGGTGTTGATGCCTCTAGTAAATTATTTACTTCATCACCTACTAGATCCATGTCAAAAAAAGGTGAGAAAACAATGAAATTCTTATCTTCATTAGTAGGTGCGAGCATGGGATAGGTTGTCACATAATTAACCTATTTCAAGGGGGATACCGCTTATATATAAGGACCATTTAGGTAAGTTTTTTTATTGCGATTCAAATTAGAATAAATGAATGAAAACTGGTCAATGGTCATGATTTTTCCTTCACGCGGGAAACACATCACATGAAAGAGTAAAGAAACAAGAGCTCCTGTTGGGCCTTGAAATTTTCATTTACTTCCATTACATTTTCACTTATATTCCATATTATCACCTTCACTCCACCTCCATTTCATTACATTTACCTTACCATTACCATTATTGGGTTACATTTATGTTTTTCCAAACTTTATTGATTCCTAGTATTTTTAAGTGAATTTGTGGTTAAAAATTAGAAAATAATATGCACATACTTATACCTAACAATTGGAATGAGTTTGTTGCCATGTGTAGGTCAAAAAGAAGATTCTAGAAGACCCTTATGTGGCCTTCTAAGGCCAAATTCGAATTTGGATGGAGAAGATCATGGGATCATAAGGATATGTGTCTCATTTTCTATTTGTATTGTAGCTCTAAGAAGACGTGCATTATTACTTCCTATTTGGATTGTAACTCTAGAGATATAAGGAGAGATTCATGTACTCTCATTAATGACATAGCTTCTCATATTTTGTATAAATAGGGGAAGCTTTCTCCTATCAAATCATGTGTAAAATTGGAGTTATGCTCAAGCTTTGAATACATAATTAGATTGTGGCACCTTACTCATGTGTATGTTCCTTCATTTTGACTTGGTTTTTCTTACATATGGAGCATCTCGATTTACCATCTCTCATACTTTTAGATCAGCTACCTAAAATGTGTGAGATTTACTTGCTTTTATAGATTAAAGTTTATTTGATTTCTTAGTATTAGTTTTAGAATGACTGTGTAATCTTTGATTTTCTAAAAACATTTCAAAAGGATAAATTTATCTATTTTCCAATTGGATTAAGTTTAAGGCAATAGAGCTCACAGTTATTTATTTTCCTTTCATGTTCTGTTATTTACTTTCTTAGATCAAACTATCAATTCATTGTATAATTGAATGTTCCTAAAAGATTAGGCTAAGAAGGTGTTCCAATATTGGGTGATTGAATGTTCAACCTATACAATCATTGAGCTTTACTTTTAAATGCTTTTACATTGCTTTTTATATCCTCATTCAATTGTGTAATTGGTTCTTAAAATATCATTTCAAGAAGGTGATTTTATCATATTTCTATATTGAATGCTCGAATACCTAATTTATGCAATTATTGATTTTCCCTTTGCATGCTTTAATTGCTTTCCTAGATTTAAAGACTAAAGTATAATCAGTTGCTTGTACATCATCTGAAGAGGGTGATTCTATCATACTTCCATATTGAATGTTGGAGTGATTGAACATACCTTAGTTTTTTCCCTTTACATGCTTTGAAATGCTTTCTTAGATTAAAATTTCAATTCCTGCAAGTGTGATTGCACACGCTATATTTTCTTTGAATTTGTTTTCTTTCTTTCGTTACTTGATTTCATAGGTTAGTTGAATTTCATTTTCATTATTTGATATCATAGATTAAATGAATTAGTTTTCGTTATTTTGTAGTTAGATTGATATAAAATGAAAGACAATTTCTAGCACATACAGTGCACGCATGCTTCATAAGTTTACGAAACCCCGGGTTGACAAATTAAATGATAGGCAATCACTTTACCCCAACATTTTGGCGTCGTTGTCGAGAAAGTGTGCATAGGAACTATCTTTCAGTCTAAAGTGTATTTTATTTTGTTTTTATTAACCATTTATGGACAGAGGATCTAGAATGCAGCCCAAAGACTACATTGAGGAATGGTATCAAAAAGCGATTGTGCCACACCATTCATCTATTCTTCAAGAGATCCTTGCGAAAAATCGAAAGGACAAGTCAATTTCGCATATCCTTACAAACCATCAGGTACATTTTTCAAGTTTGGATATGAGAATTTCAAAAATTCTAATCCGTAAATGGCTTCATTGGAAGCATGAATATACTTTAAAAAAAAAATAAAAAAAAAATAGATAGATAGGAAAAATCAAAATAAAACCAAGCTTGGTGGAATTTTAGAATTTTTAATTTTGTTTTCGAAAAAAATAAATAATAATCAACATTGATTAATTCATTTTGAATCAATTTCAGTGACGCAGTAAGAATCACTTTGTTTTATATGACCATCAGAAATAAAATTTGTGTGCGAAAATATGAATTTATTTGACGACGCTGACTAGTATGCTCTCTTCCCGCACCTCGTTGCAACCTGGAAGATCAGAAAATCAGACTAGTCAATTTAAAAATTAAAATTCAAAAATTTGTTAAAAATTTTGCTACAAATTGATCTACAATTCTTTTGAAAATCATCATTTGAGTCATGATCCTTTTTTTGATCGGTTCTGCAAATTTTAATGTTTTGCACCCTCTCAATCTTTTTCTGATTTATTGAATTGGATGTGCACAGTTTTTTTTTTTTTTTTTTTTTACAATTAAAAAATATATATATGTATATATTTTTAAATTTTTAAAAATGTAACATATATCATTTTAAAAAAAACTAAAACATTTTTATATGAAAAAAAAACCAAAACAACAAATATGCATGAGGCCAGCCTTTAGCTATGTGCGAGCCTCCAATCCACACAAAGACCCATGCACTGCAATAAAAAAGGAACCTTCTCTTTTCCATATTCGGTCTTCCTCAAGCATCAGTTATTAGAAATTGATTTTAAAATTTGTAGAGACAGAAATTGAAGGTGTATCGGATGAAGAAACTGCTGATGAAGAGAATATTTCAAATTGCTGATGAAGAGAAGATTGTAGATTCAATTGTAGAGACAGACAATGAAAGTGTATCAGATGAAGAAACTGCTGATGAAGAGAAGATTGCAAACTGCTGATGAAGAGAAGATTGCAGATTCCATTGCAGGTAATTGGAATGAGGGAGATCGATCTGAACTTCTCTGTGAGAGACAAGCCATTACGCATCAAAACCTGTAAATAAAAAAATCAAACCATAACAATTTAATTTTGTTGCAGAAGTAATTGCCAGAAAAATGAAATAGCCAAAAATGCGTAACTGTCAAAAACACTCGATTTAAAAATGTATTTTCTGAGCAAACCAAGGCAAATTAGGAAAAAATAAAACATGGGTTTTTTTGGGAATAGGGTGAATTAGGTAACTTGGAAATGATTTTCTGGATTTTGCATCCATTTGGGAGAAATTCAGGGTTCTTCGAAGCTCCATTTTACAGATTGCATGAAGGAAAAACGATTTGTTTTGAACTGTTTAAACATGGCAAGTTGAAAGCAGAAGAATCCAAGTTAATAACAAACTCTGCTCCACATGGAAAGTGGTCTAAGAGTACAATTTGATTTTAGCCACATATGTCTCATTCAATAACAAACTCTGCTCCACATGGAAAGTGGTCTAAGAGTCTAATTTGATTGAATAAATTTGATTTTAGACACATATGGGTCTCATTCCCTATGTGTCTCATCATTAAAAAAATAATATATATATATATATATATATATATATATATATATATATATATATATATAATAAGAAATAAAAAAATTTGCATATACAATCGATATTGAATCAATTTATAAGGCAAAAAATACTTGCAAAATTTGATTGAAATAATTTTTCGTGTAAGTACTTTTTTTTTTACCGCTTCAAATATTTTTGACAACATACTTTTGCAGCACAGATGACGATTCAATTTGACAAATTTAATAATGACTTGCAGAACAATTGGAATATTATTTAGATGATTTCTCAATATTTAGCATTAAAAATTTTGTTGTTGTGTATTTTTCTATGAAGCTTTAACTTGCAGGACAAAGCGAATCTTTGTGATGCCAATCATTTTTGCTGAACACAATGCATGAAATCATCCGACAACAGGGAGTTGATTTATTTTTCATGGTTATTTCTTAAAAATGGATTGTTATCAATATCATGAATTGGAATAGATATAACACTTTTCATTTTCCTTAATCTGTTTCATTTGACATTCAAATTTTTGCGTAAGAATCAAAAAGTAATTGGCCATTTTTTTTCTAACACACTTATGTTCTTTATGTCAAGTTTTTTTTGCAAGTTTCGGATGATCGAATGATCATTGAAGAAAACCAATAGTGCACAATTGGTCTTCGAATGATCGATTTCATGAGAAACATAAGAACAAGTCCATGTCCATATCCATCAAGACCATTACCTTTCCTCCCTTTTGAATTATAAATCCAACCAAGAAATTCAAATCAAGCCACAGTTATTTTCCAAGCAAGTGTCAGTTGTTTATTGTTTTCACATATACTTCCATTACTCTTTGTCTACTCTTAACCCACAAATAAAAGCAAGAAGCTCACTTACATGCTTATTCCCCATTGTCATTAATATTTTCCATTGTCATCTTCCATTTTCATTTTCCTTTTCCTATCATTTTCATTTCGCAAATAAACCTTGCTTCAATGCAAATTATTGAGTCCATAATCCTTTGAGTCTAAAATCCTTACAAAAACACCTTGAGGCTTGCATGCCTTAATGGAAGGTATTCTTGCTGACGAACAATGGGAATACATTAATGTCCCTTTTTCATCGAATCTTCTAGGTACCCGACAACAACAAAATTATTCGTAAATAGCAAGATGTGTTTGGGCATCTTGACTCTCATTGTCATCAATGGTGAGAGTTCTCGTGTTGACTAGTGGCATCCATTAATGGCCACTAAGTCAACAATTTCCTGCTATGTTCGACATCAGTACATCTATTCACATAGTAGGAATTATGCCAACAAGTTTTGAAGACATGAAGACTATCATTTTCAGAATTTTGAAGCAACTAAAGAAGATATGAAGCTACAACAGATCAACACCATTCTGCAGTTGCAAAATCAGATGGCAGCTGCAGAATCATATGACAGCTGCAGAATCAGAGGGCAACAACAGAATCAGATTGCAGCTAAATAATCAGATGGAAGTTGCAGAATCAGATGGTAGCTACAAAATCATATGGCAGCTGCAGAATTAGATGGCAGCTACAAAATCAGATGATAACTACAGAATCATATGACAATAGCAGAATCATCACTATTCTACAGAAAATTTAGCATTTTTAGTAGAAGCAATAAAAAGTCATCTTGACTCTTTTATCCATAACTTGTACAACCACTTGAGGAAGATTATGATCATAATTTTGCAGTCACCACAGATGCAGCTCATCCATTTTCAAAAGGGTAAGTTAAGGTATGTCATTTTCTAACTTTTTACCATAGAATTCCTTGAAAAGCTAGAATGATAATTTTTGGAAAAAAACACTTATTTTCCTCATTTCATAAAATTGCCAATACCATCAGTTGGGGGGGAATACATTCATATTCACATTTTGCCACATTCATATGACATTCAAAAGCCCACATAATTTCAAAAGATATTAATTATTACATTATTGTTATGAGCATACAATGCCTTTTCAAAAGTACTTAAAAGACAATTGGATACAAACACAATCATGGTTGTCACACAAGAACCAACCATGATGCAATCCAATAGAAATATAATTTGCAACAATAATCAAATTATCATTATGTAAAGTTCAAAGATCAAAATTGAATACAACAACAAAATATGGTTATAACACAAGAACCAAGCATGTTGCAATTCAACAAGAAAAGAAAATAAAAACACTTTGTAGAAGTACGAAGTTATCAAATGATATCATGCAAAGTTAAGCCAAAGCTCAAGGATAAAAAAGAATTAATGTAATAGATTGCATGAGGACATGCAATAGCTTCATTTGGGGGGTATGTTGGGCCTTGAAATTGTCATTTACTTCGATTACATTTTCACTTATATTCCATATTATCACCTTCACTCCACCTCCATTTCATTACATTTACCGTACCATTACCATTATTGGGTTACATTTATGTTTTTCCAAACTTTATTGATTCCTAGTATTTTTAAGTGAATTTGTGGTTAAAAATTAAAAAATAATATGCACATACTTATACCTAATAGGTGGAATGACTTTGTTTCCATGTGTAGGTCAAAAAGAAGATTTTAGAAGACCCTTATGTGGCCTTCTAAGGCCAAATTCGAATTTGGATGGAGAAGATCATGGGATCATAAGGATATGTGTCTCATTTCCTATTTGTATTGAAACTCTAAGAAGACATGTGTCTAATTAATTTTTATTTGGATTGTAACTCTAGAGATGTATGGAGAGATTCATGGACTCTCATTAATGAGATAACTCCTCATCTTTTGTATAAATAAGGGAAGCCTTTTCCTATCAAATCATGTGTAAAATTGGAGTTATGCTCAAGTTTTGAATACATAATTAGATTGTGGCACCTTACTCATGAATGTTTATTCATTTTGACTTGGTTTTGCTTACATATGGAGCATCTCGATTTACCATATCTCATATTTTTAGATCAACTACCTAAAATGTGTGAGATTTACTTGCTTTTATAAATTAAAGTTTATTTGTTTTTTTAGTATTAGTTTTAGAATGACTATGTAATCTTTGCTTTTCTAAAAACATTTCAAAAGGATAAATTTATCTATTTTCCAATTGGATTAAGTTTTAGGCAATAGAACTCACAGTTATTTAGTTGCCTTTCATGTTATGTTATTTACTTTTTTAGATCAAACTATCAACTCATTGTATAATTGAATGTTCTGAAAAGATCGGGCTAAGAAGGTGTTCCAAGATTGGGTGATTGAATGTTCAACCTATACAATCTGTTAAACACCATGTTAAACACACACATGGTGTATGAGAAGAATAAACACACACACACAAGAGACTCAACACACAATGAAGGATAAGCGTGAGACTTTCTTATTTTTTCATTATACATGATGTACATTTATAATACAATGGTGTGACTCTTGGTTTCACATTCCAAGGTCACTTGGACTCCATTGTGACTTTTCGCATTCCACACCTACCCATGTAGGATTAGGTGTTCCAACATCCCCCCTTAATCCGAAGGGGCATGTGTGAGTCCAAGAAAAGAGTTGTAATACAAATCTACAAAGTATGCATGGCAGCACTTGGGCTGAATCAACTCTCTGAAATGTTGGAAAAAAGAGGTGGTTTTAGGATGACCACAAACACTGGAACGCAAAACTTGTTGCAGTTCCCGGAACTCTTCCAAAACTAGCAAGAAGCTGAAGGCTTCTGCTAGAGGAATTGTCCCTCATAAAAAAGGGAGACCTTCAACCTAAAAGAAGGGAGGTATACTACCTGTGATGGTTTTAGGATTACCAACAACTCTGGAATGCTTGAAGCATCCTGGAACTCAACCAAAGCTGGCAAGAAGCTGAAGGCTTCTTCTAGAGGAAGTGTTCCTCATATATGAAAGGGAGACCTTCGACCTAAAAGAAGGGAGGTCTACTTCCTGTGATGGTGTTAGGTTATCCACCAACCAAAGATGATGGTTTAAGGTTGTCCACCAACTGAAGGCATGCTCATGGGCATCCTTGTCTCTGGCTACATCTTTGAATCTGGAATGACGAATTGTGGCTCAGGCTCGCTTGAACTGTTGTGTCTCTGGCTACAACTCTGAACATGAAATGAGAGATTGTGGCTCAGGCTTGCTTGATCTTTCATCAAAGCTTGTACATGACCACCATTTTCCCCCCTGTCAGGGACAAGGTGAGATGATGGCGAAAACTCAACTGCAAGTTTGCTCAATATTCGTGAGCATGTTCTGACATGCGACTTAAACATCTTCTTGGCTGCTGATGCCGATTGCCAAGAAGCGATCCATCCAAGATGAATCTTGGTTCTTGAAGGAGGCTTGTTTCTGAAGCATCTGTCTGAAGAATGGGTGTGCCGACCACAGTGCTTGCATGGATGAAGATCAAAACAATGATCTTTCATATGGCCAACTCGATCACAGTGTTGGCATTTCTCAATCTGTTGTTGTTGTGGAACAAGATCTGGAACAGCTGCAGGTGAACTGTCATACATGAATCCGACACTCTGAAATATGATTGGCTTGGTGTAGTCTGGAATATGAAAGGTCACATCCTTGTCATATCCAAGACCAGTTCGGTGCTTGTTGTGGACAAGTTCTTCCCAAGGTCTGATGATGGGCTTAGGAAGTGCAGGCTGAGCTGCTGCATCTGCATGTACATCTGTTCTTGTGCAAGGAACTGAATGTGAATCAACTGGAACTTTATCTTGTTTCTTCTGATGAGAGTCCTTCTCAATCTTCTGAACAAAAACAGGTTCAGAATGGTGACTCTTTTGCTGAAGTTCGTCTTGTTGGAGCTGAGATTCCAACTGCAAAAACTCAATCTTTTCCTGTACTGCATCTTGTAAACAAGTCTGAATATTACAAAGAGCATGCTTGCTCATTCTTATCATATCATCAACATTTGAATGAATGAGGTTATTCAACAACACTAATGCCTCATTGATTTTAGCCATTTCAACAACTTAGGCTCAAAAAATGAAAGGGTGTCAGCTTCAACCGAAAATGCACCCGTTTACAATGTGACTCAACAAGAAATACAAATGACTCAAGAGAACTTCCAACTATGGAAATCTCAAAGTACAAAGTGTGCTCCTCAAATGATGGAGGACAATCAAAAAATTTTTTTCAACAACTCAAATTCTGATTGCAACTATGAATGAAGATGCAAATGCAATGTCAATATCTCTGCAAAAATATTTTGTAAATGTGCAGCTAAAAACACTATGTAGCTGAATTTTTTCTTCAAAGCGTTGTTTTCAATGATGGAAAACTTGTCTTCAAATGTCAATTTCTTCAGAAAATCACCCTCTTATATATGCCACAAATCATAAAATGTCAAATATTCTCTTTTCACTATGTATTCAGTCCATCTGCTCCTCATATGCCATTTTCTCTTTTTCTGCTGTTCATATTCTCTCTTTCCTCTCTCTCCGCTGTTTTTTTTTTTTAATTAATTAAAAAATAAATTAATGGGAATGATTAAAAATGGGGGGGGATTTAGCTATAAGAAGGGATTAACTAAAAAAAAATTAAAAGTCAAATTTTAAAATTGGGAGGAGAATTAACTTCTTTTAAAAAAATAAAATTAAAATTGAAAAATCGAATTTAAAAGAAAGAAGGGGAGGCGAATTTTAAAAAAATAAATAAGGGAGGTCATAAGGGAGAGGCCACGCTGTTGTGTGGGCATGCGTTGATGTGGGAGAGGGGTAGGAGGGGACGCAATGCTGGCAGCGGGGGTGTGAGGGGGTTAGGGCGTATGGGCAGGGAGGGAGGTCAGGAGGCGGGTGCTCCAAGTCGAGGGGGAGCGCCGCGGCGTTGTGGAGTGATAAGGGTGACAGCGTATTGAGTGAAGGGTTGGATTTGGGGAGAGGAGAGTGCAGTGTTGGGAGGGTCGGGCTTTAGCGCAAAGTGAGCGGTGCGTTGGGGAGAGTGTAGAGGGAATAGGGGAGCAGCGTGAGGTGAGAGCTCGTGGGGTAGCGTGGTTTAGGGAGTGTAGGGAATAGGTAAGGTAGGGTGGATTGCAGATTGGGAAGAGTGCGCCGAGAGTGTGAGGTGAGGGTTATTGTGTTTGCAGATGGTGTATGCCGTAAGGGCGTATGTGGTGAATGGCATAAGGGAGAGCGTTGTAGAGTAGGCACAGGTAGCAGATAGGAGGGGCGGGGTAGGAGATGTGGCTCGAGTGGGGAGTGTTTATTTTGCAGAGTAAAGGGGGGCCAAGAGGCTGGAGCTTGAATCGAATTTTTATTTTTTATTTATTTATTTATTTTTTAAATTTAAAAACAACAAAGAGCAGGGAATTAATTTTAAAACAGCAGTAGAACGTTTTTTTTCCTTCCAAATATATAGCAGAATTTTTCTAGAACTTATAGCAATAAAAAAATCCAGCAACAAAAAATGCAGAGATGATGAAATTTTCAGTAGAAAAACTCAGAATTTTCCAGAAAGTTATTTTAAACACTTTTTCAGCAGCTCCAAAATGGTGCAGAATTTAAAATGCAGAGATTGCAAGAAAAGTGAGCAGTGAGAAAACCTTCAGATACACAACTCTTTTTTTTTTTTTTCAAAACCAATGCCAGAATGCTGCCAATTTCTGAATGCTGCTCCTTCTCCAAAACCACTTTCTGAATGCGGAAAAAAGTCTGCTGCAAAAACCTCTGAGTGCTGCAAAAATTATCAAAGTTTTTGCAGATATGCATAGGCCATAAACACAAATGGCTCACTCAATTTGGAGCAGGACCAGCAATCGCCCGCTCTGATACCATGTTAAACACCATGTTAAACACACACATGGTGTATGAGAAGAATAAACACACACACACAAGAGACTCAACACACAATGAAGGATAAGCATGAGGCTTTCTTATTTTTCCATTATACATGATGTACATTTATAATACAATGGTGTGACTCTTGGTTTCACATTCCAAGGTCACTTGGACTCCATTGTGACTTTTCGCATTCCACACCTACCCATGTAGGATTAGGTGTTCCAACACAATCATTGAACTTTACTTTTACATTATTTTACATTTATTTTTAGATCCTCATTCAATTTTATAATTGGTTCTTAGAAGATCATTTCAAGAAGGTGATTTTATCATATTTCTAAATTGAATGCTCGAATACCTAATTTATGCAGGTATTGAGTTTTCCCTTTGTATGCTTTAATTAATTTCCTAGATTTAAAGACTAAAGTATAATCAGTTGCTTGTACATAATCTAAAGAGGGTGATTCTATCATACTTACATATTGAATGTTGGAGTGATTTAACATACCTTAGTTGTTTCCCTTTACATGCTTTGAAATTATTTCTTAGATTAAAATTTCAATTCCTACAAGTGTGATTGCACACGCTATATTTTCTTTTGAATTTGTTTTCTTTCTTTTCGTTACTTGATTTCATAAGTTAGTTGAATTTCATTTTCATTATTTGATTTCATAGAATAGATGAATTGGTTTTCGATATTTTGTAGTTAGATTGATCTAAAATGAAAGACAATTTCTAGCACATACAGTGCACGCATGCTTCACAAGTTTACGAAACCCCCGGGTTGACAAATTAAATGACAGGCAATCACTTTGCCCCAACATCTCCCATGTCATAAACATAGTCATGCCCAAGGAGTAAATAAAAATCCAAAGGGCCTTGCACTACCATCACATTGATATAGATAATATTTCCTCCCAAAGTAATAGGAAACTAAGGAAGGATCCCTAACGGTTGAAATTTCCTCTGTTAAGAGAAAATAGATTCTAGGTAATGAGCACAAGATGCATAGAACCTAAAGCTTTCCAAGAAATTGAGGAAAAAATACTAATAGACGCGCCTTCATTTATGAATGTGCCAGGTACAACCATATTATAAGCTTGAAATATGATATGAAAGGGCACGTAAGGAGGAAGACAATATCTTACTAGTCAACTCCAATCAAAGGAAGTGACCAGACTTCTTAGAGGGGGTGTCGTGGGAATGAGACAACTGCCCCCTTGTGCTATAGGAATGGGATAATTACTCCCTTGTGATGTGGGAACCCGAGGATTTTCCCCTTGTGTTGTGGGAATGGGAGGATTTCCCCCCTGTGTCATGGGAACAGGAGGATTTCCCCCCTATGCCATGGGCATGGGAATATTTTCTCCTAATTCATTGGAACCTGAAGAAATGATAAAAAATCGAGTGGTATGAACTTCACTCTCTACAGGAGAGGAATAATCAACCGAAGGTGGAATCAAGTTAACCATTTTCTCAACCAATGATTGGTCGGGAATGGAGTCATGGGATTCACATTCAAAGAGAGTGGGATTGACTAGATTCATATTTTGATCAATCACTTCATCAACTAGTGTAGGATTGGGAGAAATATATTGATAACCATCTGAAAGACGAGGTTGAGAATCTGTAAGGTTTTCCAACACTTTTGAGGCTTCATCCACGTAAGTACAAAGGTGAATAGGATGATACCCTTCACATAACCTACAAGGAAACTTAAGTTTACCCTTTTCCCCAT
Organism: Pinus albicaulis; assembly: GCA_034641835.2. Taxonomy (NCBI): domain Eukaryota; kingdom Viridiplantae; phylum Streptophyta; class Pinopsida; order Pinales; family Pinaceae; genus Pinus; species Pinus albicaulis. The sequence continues at coordinate 1,266,910,740 of CM076584.1, forward strand.
GGATTTTACTATTCCTTGTTGATGGTTTATCACCAACATGATCTCTAGGGGTTGATGACATGGGATGATGTGAGCCTATGGATCACACTTCTATTACCTATGGAATACCAGCGAAATATCAAAGAAGGTGGTCACCCTTACATAACTTGTAAGATAATTTAACTTTGCGGGGTTGATTGGAAGGTTTCTCAATACTAGTTGCATTGGTAGCAATGGGGCCTTGGTTGCCCCCTGCTTATTTTTCTTCTTCTTCTTAGCTTCCTGGTTACTAGAATTAAGACTTTCACCAGGCGAGGAGGAAGAAAGGGATGAAGAAACAACAGGTGAAGAAGGAAAATGGTCAACTTTAGGATACACTCGAGGTTGATGTTGCTCAGGTGGTGGAGAACTTGGTTGAGGAGAAATTTGGACATTTGAAACCATAGGGGTTGAAAATTGTTGATATTCAACAAGAAGATCCTAGTGAAAATTAAACACCTACACTAGGATGGAGCCTCAAGCTATTTTTAGGTGAATGTATATTTATAGATGTATGTGCAAATTATATTTATAGAATGCATGTCTATTTATATATGCATGTCTACTATTATTATCCATTAATATTAGTTGGACAATAAACTATATTCTATTCCCAATGAGCACTTGGAAATAGTTAACTGAAGTGGAAAATAAATTAGCTAAAGAAATTTTGAGTTAAGTGGTTGGTTGGTGGAACATGTAGGTTGACTTAGTTGTAACTGAGTGATTCGAAGTTGTAACAAAGTTGGAAGTGCATTTATGCAAGTTGTAAAGTAGTTTAACTCAGTTAAGTGAGTTAAACTCAGTTGTGCTAGTTGTAACTGAAGATACACTAGTGAGATATCAAGTGAATTAATTATTAATTAATTCACAATTAGTGGTCTCACATGCAATTGAATATTTACTATTATTAACTGCATGCATGTGAGATCTAGTGGAGACCTAGTTGAGTTCTAGGTGAAAGGGAAGTAAAATATCAGTTGTGACATTATTTGGTTGCACACATGCAACCACACACACATTGGATGTGTCCATGAGGATTGTGCAGTCAAGGCAGGAAAGATGGCATTCATTTAGGGATTGCTATCAGCAGGGATTGTGTAGTGGAGGAAGGTTGTCTAGAGACAATAAATTGGCTAAGGAACATGCCAATTTTTGTATGACAGTGTGAGACAATTAGCTCATGTACTGAGAGCTCTTGGATTAGAGCTTTATATGTAATTGTTTCATGATCCATGATATAATATACAATAGAAGATAGTGAGGTTTTTAGCTGTAAGATTTCCCCGGGAAAATTATCTGTGTTGTGTGTGATTAATCTTTCTTCATGATATTGTAATTGGAGATTGTGTTTTTAAATCCAAAAATATTTGTAGAAGTGATTCTGTATTTAACAGTAGCACATTTTTAGATTAGGAGAATCCAGGACATACATGTATTTTGTATAATTTCTACATGGTATCAGAGCACAAGAAATTGCAGTAGTGAAGGAGGAACTGAGTTTGATGGTGGAAAGAATTCGAATTTGTAGAAAGACTTTCTTGGTGCTACAACTAATTCAAGATCGAAATGGCTTTCAATGTCTTGAGGTTAGAGTATTCACTCGAGGGCAACTTGAACTACATTTCTTGGAAGGACATGATGGAGGCAGTACTCGAATACAATGGCTTGAAGGAATTCATTGACCATGATGTCCTAAGCCTCCTTCGTCAGATGTTGCCAATCTTGATGCATGGAAAAAGAAAGTGGCAAAGGTGAGGAGGATCCTGTTGGAGGGAGTACAAGACCACATTGTCTCGAGCCTCCATGGAAAAGCCACACCATATACTATGTGGAAGGCTTTGACGGATCTATTCCAAAGCATCAGCGACCATAGGAAATTGGCGCTCAAAGAGAAACTCAGAAAGATCAAGATGGAAAAAGGCGACACCATTCCAAAGTATCTCACGAAGTTTGTCCAATGTTGGGATGAATTGGGGAGCTATTTCTGATGATGATTTGGTGAGCTTGGCTCTCTTGGGACTTCCTAAGAGTTGGCACAGTTATGAAGACTCTGTCAACGGACGAGAAAAATTGTCGGATTGGGAACAACTATGGTCAGATCTGGCGCAAGAGGAGTTTAGGCAGAACACCAGAGATTACTCTTCATTAAAGCATGTGATGAAGAGTATTTTGCTTTGGCTACCAAGGTGAAGAAGGGGAAGGGGAAGAGATTCCATTCTAAATCTAATTCTAAACGCAAGACGCTGGATATGTCGAAGGTGAAGTGTTTTCACTGTCATGAACATGGGAATCTTGCTACTAACTATCCACAAAAGAAGAAGAATAAGAATGTTGTTGGAGTTGCAGCTGGTGAGGCCCTTGCCTCGCAATTTGAGCTTGAATTCTCCTTAATTGCATGCATGGTGTCAACTGCATTGGGATTTGTGTGGTATTTGGATAATGGTGCTTCCTTTCACATGACGGGAGATAAGGAACTTTTTAGTGACTTGGAGGAGAAATATCTCCAGATGCATATGGATATGGGCGACGACAGATAGTACAGTGCTACCAGGATTGGTACCATTACTTTTCAGAGGGATTCAGATAAACCATTTCAATTAAAATATGTTATGCATGTTCCAGGTCTGAAGAAAAATTTGGTCTCAGTAGTAATGTTGGAGGATAGAGGCTATGACGTTGTTTTTAGTGACGAAAAAGCTTTCCCGCGACATAAAACAATGGTTCAAGCCAAGAGGATAGGGATTCGAGTTAATAATCTCTACAAGTTGGAGGATAGATGGCTACGCTGCCATGATGGGAAAGGAAGAAAAAGTGGTGAACCAGGATGAGGGCGAATTATGGCACAGGTGATTGGGCCATATTCATCATGCAACCCTAAAAGTCATGCAACAAATATCTACTAGACTTCCAATGGGAACACTTGCTCAGTTATATTATTATAAGGGTTACACCATGGGGAAGTATGTAAAGTCCACCTTTCATGAGAAGGAGAACCGTGCTTCGGAGATCCTTGAGAGAGTTCACACAGACTTGTGTGGACCGTTCTCGGTTGCTTCAACAACAAAACATAAGTACTATGTGATCTTTGTTGATGACTTTTCTCGTAAATTTTGGATCTTCTTCATGTAGAGGAAGGATCAAACATTCTCAAAGTTCTGTGAGTTTAAGGCATTGGTGGAGAAAGAGTCAGCGAAGCAAGTGAAGGCTCTTAGGAGCGATAATGGTGGAGAATACATCTCTAACGAATTCAAGAACTTCTGCAGCAAAGAAGGAATTCAAAGAGAACTCATAGCACCTCATAACCCACAACAAAATGGGGTCGCAGAGAGGAAGAACAGAATGATCATGGGTGCAGCATGAGCGATGTTGTATGATCAGGGCCTACCAATGCATTTGTGGGCAGAATCATGCAACACTGCGGTTTATGTGCAAAACCATTGTCCTCATAGAGTACTTGGCATGAGTACACCTGAAGAAGCTTTCACTGGTAAGAAACTGGATGTTTCACACTTTAAGATTTTTGGCTCATCTGTTTATGTGCATGTGACCAAGGACGCCAAGAAGAAGCTGGAGCCGACTGTAGAAGTTGGTATTTTTGTGGGGTACACAAAAACACCCCATAATTATCGTGTGTATTTTTCAAACAACAGAATGACTGTTGTGCGACGGGATATAAAATTCGATGAGGGGAAAGCCATGCAGTTGTCACTTGAGAGGGAGATGGACTTGCATGCGAAGGAGGAATTGTTGGTTCCCAATGATGAGTCTCTAGATGTGGATTAGACACAGGAGGAGTTTCATGGAGTGGAGGAAGCCACTCATGCAGAGCCATCCATCAAAAATGGCATAAGGCGTACCACGGAAGCTGATAGGATGAGACTTGATGCTGCACAAAATGTAGGAGCCTCTACTTCACAACACTGACAAGACATTCTCCTGACCGATTTACTGGATACATGCATCTCATGAGAAAATGTATTGTGACTAAACCATCTTCCTTTCAAGAATTAGTGCAGGGGCCCACATGGGTGGATGCAATGGTGGAGGAGTATGACTCCATTATAAAAAACAATGCTTTGGAAATTGTTCCAAGGCCATTTGATAAATCAGTGGTAGGTTCAAGATCGATCTACAAGGTAAAGCAAGTTATTGATGGGAGTGTGGAGAAATACAAGGCCAGATTTGTGGCCCGAGGCTTCTCACAGATCGAGGGGATAGATTATGAAGAGACCTTTGCACCTGTCGCAAGGTATTATTCCATAAGATCCATCCTTTCTCTCTCAGTGCAGATGGGCTGGCGCATTCATCAAATGGATGTGAAAACTGTGTTTCTCAATGGGATCATTTAGGAAGAGGTGTACATAGAGCAACCTGAAGATTTCAAGATCTTCAATAGTGAGTCGCATGTGTGCCGACTCAAAAGAGCATTGTATGGGCTGAAGAAAGCACCCCTTGCTTGGTACACTCAGATAGACAACTATTTTACTGGACTGGGCTTCACCAAAAGTGAAGCAGATGAAAACCTATACCAAATTGTGCTGGAGGGTGAGATTTTAATCATTTTTCTTCATGTTGATGATTTAATATTGACTAGTGATGAGAAGCTGATACACTCATACAAGGAGGACCTTGCAAGGGAGTTCGAAACGAAGGATATGGGCCTCCTTCATTATTTCCTTGGATTGGAAATATGGTAGCGAGATGGTGAAAATTTTTTGTCTCAAGGAAAGTATGCAAGGGAGATACTGGGTAGGTTTCACTTAGATGGATGCAAACCCATGGATACTCCTCTTCTAGAAAAATGGAGGAAAGAGGATGCTACTTTTGGAGAGGTAGTGGATGCCATTGTCTATCAACAGTTAGTGGGTTCACTAATGTATCTAGTGAACACGAGACCAGACATTTTCTATGCAGTTAACCAGCTGAGTCAAGCTATGGTTAAGCCTACCAAGCTCTTTTGTAAGGCGGGTAAGCATGTCATGAGATACCTGAGGGGCACATCAGAGTATGGTTTATGGTACAGACAGATGGATGGAGTGAAGCTGCATGGCTTCACGGATGCAGATTGAGCGGGAAATCCATCGGATATAAAGAGCACATTAGGGGGATCTTTAGTATTGGGTCTACAACTGTTTCTTGGTACAACAAGAAGTAAAGATCCGTGGCACTCAGTTCAGCAGAAGCGGAATACATGGCAGCGATTCAAGCTGCATGTGAGGCTATCTGGATGAGAAATATCTTGGTTGGTTCGTTTGGTTCTCATATGGATCCGACAGTGATTCATTGTGATAATCAGAGTTTCATTAAACACTCGATTAATCCTGTGTTTCATGATAAATCTAAGCATATAGATATCCAATACCATCATCTCAGAGATTGTGTGTAGAGGATAATCATGTTGCTTCAGTACATTCCCATAGGAGATTAGGATGCAGATATTCTGACGAAGGCACTCACCAGGACCAAATTCAAATATCATAGAGACAGGATCGGGGTGAAGGATAATCCCTTTCTTGTTGAGATTCAACAAGAAGATCCTAGTGAAAATTAAGCACCTACACTAGGATGGAGCCTCAAGCTATTTTTAGGTGTATGTCTATTTATAGATGTATGTGCAAATTATATTTATAGAATGCATGTCTATTTATAGATTCATGTCTATTATTATTATCCCTTAATATTAGTTGGACAATAAAATATATTCTATTCTCAATGAGCACTTGGAAATAGTTAACTGAAGTATAAAATCAGTTAGCTAAAGGAATTTCAAGTTAAGTGGTTGGTTGGTGGGACATGCAGGTTGACTTAGTTGTAACTAAGTGATTTGAAGTTGTAACAGAGTTGGAAGTGCAATTATGCAAGTTGTAAAGTAGTTTAACTCAGTTAAGTGAGTTAAACTCAGTTGTGCTAGTTGTAACTGAAGATACACTATTGAGAGATCAAGTGAATTAATTATTAATTAATTCACAATTAGTGGTCTCACATGCAACTGAATATTTATTATTATTAATTGCATGCATGTCAGATCTAGTGGAGACCCAGTTGAGTTCTAGGTGAAAGGGAAGTAAACTATTAGTTTTGACATTATCTGGTTGCACACATGCAACCACACAAACATTGGATGTGCCCGTGAGGATTGCGCAGTCAAGGCAGGAAATATTTCATTCATTCAGGGATTGTTCTCAGTGGGGATTGCGCAGTGGAGGCAGGCTATTTGGAGACAATAAATTGGCTGAGGAACTTGCCAATTTTTGTATGACAATGTGAGACAATTAGCTCATGTATTGAGAGCTCTTAGATTAGAGATTTGTATGTAATTATTTCATGATCCATGATATAATATACAATAGAAGATAGTGGGGTTTTTAGTTGTAAGCTTTCCCCGGGAAAATTATCTGTGTTGTGTGTGATTGATATTTCTTCATGATATTGTAATTGGAGATTGTGTTTTTAATTCCGCAAATATTTGTAGAAGTGATTATGTATTTAACAGTAGCACATTGTTATATCAGGAGAATCCAGGACATACATGTATTTTGTATAATTTCTACAAAAACAACCAAACTAGAAAACCAGTGGTAAATCCGGTAAGGGACAATGTTTCCATATAAGGAGCACCAATAGTTCCAAAAGAAGGAAAAGGACAAGCATTCCCATAAGATGGGTTTCCTTGACTGGTAAACTCCAGAAACTTTTCCATTAGTCAGAACTTAAAATCTACTAAGGAGTTGTCCCATGGTAAGGATGTTGTTCTATAGTCAATTAATTGATTTTAGAAATTAAAGACACAAAATAAAACAAAGGGGTAACTAGGAAAATAAGGATTACCAGGGCACTGTGAACTATGATATGCCACCATGGTAAACTAAAGATTTACATACGTGCAGGAAATTTCCCTGAATGTTGTGTTCGGTGTATCATGAGTGACGAAGGCAACCGATTGAGATTCCTAAGGCGGGATAGAAACTTATAGGGGACTTCCAAAATATACCCAAAGGTACATGCAAGCGCAGTTCCTAGTAGTGTTGTGTAATTCATAACCATTCGATGAGATCATTCCAATATACTTATCATGCATGGAGATCCATCCGATATACCTGAAGACACGTGGAGAACGTTCCTATACGCTTATGTACGTGGAATTGGATATCAACCCCAGAATGTAACATTGATAAAGAATGCCAACTCCTGTATTTAAAGACATAGGAACACGTCTGTAACCTATAGCTCTATATGTTTGCCTTAATGTTACAAATGATCCTTAAGATTTATTCAGTAAATATTTGAGATTATCTTGAATCAGATTTCAGTTTTCAGGGTTCAAAACTTGATGTCACCTGAACATGCCCATGATGGAACTAATATGACAAAAACAACTATTTTCATTTTCCTTTTAACAATGAAAGGCCTATTACAATAGTGGAAGAAGAAATCAATTAAAAATGAAAAAAACAAGTGATGTGACCATCAATCTCCTAAAATTCACTATTCCAATCAAAATCAAAGCCTTGTAATATGCCAAATCATGCAATGTAATCTATGCATAATTCCCCTCAAAACTATGCAAATGTAATCTACGCACAATTTCCTTTCCTTTTTTGAAAATGAGAATTCTAACTATGAAAATGTAATATGTGCAAGATAATTCTTCAAACCAAACACAAGATCATTCCAAATCAGCGAAAGAATAATATAACAAGACTAATTATGGACAACAATACCTTCCTTCACTAATGAAATGAAAGAACCAATCAAGTGTAAAGGAAATTCCCAATGAAATCAAATGTAATCTAAGATTTCATTAACAAAGGAAATAAAATGAAATTGGGTGAAAATTCCAAAGATCAAAAGAGATGACACTCAAAGGCGATTAACACTCATACACATTTTTACTCCCCCCAACCCCTTCAACGATTAAGGGGGATTTTGTTTTGTAAAAATACAAGAAAAAACACGCAATTTCGCACAAGGGATTGGCTTTACATAGACACATACATACTCAGAGATTCAAGAAAACCTTTTGAACTCAAGCTAAATGAGGAGCAAGGCCAAGGAATGAAAATTTTTGCATCCTACAAGATCAACATAGGTGAAGAATAGACACTAGTGCACTGCAGCACTGCAACAAAGGTATAGAGGAGATAGAGGTGTGCTGAAGCACTCTGTCTCAGAACAGGAAGTGCGCTGGGGCAGTTTCAGTCAAAAAATGACACAAGGAACCAAACCAAGCTCAAAAATTTGTTTTCCTAAGGTAAATCAATGTCTGAGTTAATTAAGGTCACTAAAGAGGTGAAAAATATACTAAGGTCAAGGAAGCCACTAAGAGAAGAATCGTTCCCCAGCAGAGTCACCAATTTTTTATTCAGAATTTTCACTATTGTGGATAAAGGTGAATTCCGTAGATCTAGTGGTCTGATCTAGAACAACATAAGAAAAAAATATTTGAGTTTCCCTTAGAGATATTAGAGAATGGAAAATAAGACTACCTGGAATATGTAGCAAGACTTCCTTTCCTCCTTGCTTGTAAGCTCCAACTCTAGCTCCAAGTGCTATAATTAGAACCTGCACACACGACTAAAATAAGCGAAGGAACTACAATCCATGTAGCATAATCTAAAATCCATATTCAATGAGTCAGCGTGGCATTGAAATACATGAGTGTAAACATAACACAAAAAATATAGGAAAACAAGATGCTCTTTGTATTAACAAATATAGAAGAGAGTTACAACCATAAATAGAGTCTCACTTTGTAGATGTCTCCCCAAGTTGACTTGTCTTTCCTTGTCACATAAAACACCTCAAAACCAACCCTAATGCATGAATATGGTGAATCCTTCAAGCTCAAAGTAACAACATCAGGGAACTATCAATCTCCAAAAGCAAACCCAGACCTTATGGGAGGCAGTAAATTTATAAGATGAGTGTGGTAGTTTAGGATTTACCATTCTAGGCTTTAGATCCACATATGATGGGAGGATGAGCTCAAGAGATAATAGATTAGGTCTCCAAGATAGGATTAGATAGGAATTCGAGCTCTCTATCTATTGTAAAAAGTTAAAATTACCTTGGAAGCTTCTAGAAGAGGAAGCTTCAAATATATTTTTTATTTTTCTCGAATTTATAGAATCAGTGAACCTGTAAAAGGCAGAAACATGTGTTGATCGACATTGACTCTTAGGCATGAAATAGGCGTTGAGAACAGGGTGCCAAGCATGCAACATGCGATGGGTATAAAAACAATTTTTTTGAACTAATTGTCCCAGGAACTTAGACTTTTTGGAGGAGTGATGCTTAGGGCTTTGTGAAGGTATTATGAAAAAATGCTCATGGATGTTGATTGATCCAGTTTGCAGGCCTATTGAAAATACGTGAAAAAATGGCTTGTAATACCATTGACCCTCATTAGGGAATCACACTTCCCGAGATTTTGTGGATGGTAAACTCGGGAAACTGTCAACCCTCATTAGGGAATCTCACTTCCCTGTATTTGGTGGATGGTAAACCAAGTAAACCATTGGCCCCCATTAGGGAATCACACTTCTCCACATTTCATGGATGGTAAACTAGGTAAATTGTCAACCCATAGGTTCCTTTTCCAAACTTGGTAAGGGTCGCATATGATGTGAACTCAAGTCAAATATTATTTCCCATGCATGTTGATCCACTTAGTTGTGTCAATCCTCATATTTTTTCCTCATTGTCTATTTCATCCACACCCAAAACATCTATTCTATAAGTTGGCCTTGTCTAGCACAACCAAGTCATCCAATTTTCCACAATGCCTTCATATGCAAGTCATGGTGAAAAAGTCACCTTCTATTTACATTCCCAATTCATGCATCCAATATGTCTCCATGAGCTCATGCCTCAAGAACATGTGCCCGAGGAAGTCCACCCAACAAGTGCACCCCACAATCATGTCCACAATTATTTGTGCTTTAAGGCAACTCAACCTCTCAACTCAACTCACTCTGTCGAAGTGTATAAGTCTTGTCACACCATCTCTCAATCCTCTAGAAAATTCTAAACCAACTTCCATGGTGAGTCCATCTTGGCTTGTTTGTTACAAGGCCTACCTAATCATAGGAGAACCCAAGTTCCATCCACATCATCTTGTCAATGATCCAAGACATATGTCCAAACATTACCTTTTTGTGAACAAGGAAAGCCTTTATCTCACACCTTTCCCATGGCCCAAGGCACTTGTTTGTTGCACACCTTACTATGTGCCAAGACAACTTGATCAATGGAAATATCCATTCATGTCATTATGGAGGAAATTTCCCATGGGCCTCTAGCCAAATGGTCTTACATTTAGGTCCTTGAAAGAAACTTATAATAAATTTAAGTATAAGAAAGTAGGAGTTTTCTAGATTTTAATAAAGATTACTAATATTTCCTAAATTTTTAGATATACCTAAAATTTTATATATTCCATAGAAAGTTAATGTTTCATATTGATACTAGTATTATCCACTACTAGAGATGAAGAGGAAGGAGCAACATAGCAAGAAATTCCCAAAAGGAAGCGCGATGAAATTGCGCAAGTTTCGAGCGAGATAATTTGTAGAATACCAATGGAATAGAATAAAAAGAACTATTAGTTCATGGGAAGGGATGGCGTTTCTGAGATTAAAACTAGATTTAATTTAGCAAATTTGGGTGACGTTCATCTGGATTTTCAATTTCAACAATGTGAGACATATGCTTAAAAAATTTCAGCCAATCAAAGGATCAAAGGAACTAAATATGCAAAGCTCTGAAGGAACAATATCTAGCCAAGTCGAATCTGTATCTTATAAACTCAAAGTTTATATTTCAGGAGATTGGAGAGTAAATGGTAATTCACATCCTCGGGATTTTATAGTAAAGTCCCAGAGGCATTTCACTTTGGAATCCGGGATTTGAAGAGAACGACGAAGAAAAAAAATTAGCAAAGGGATTTGAGGCAGAAAAAGATAGAAGGTTCTACGAAAATTTTGTATTTTTGTATGTGGTTTCATTATTCATTTCCAATACCTTATGAATCGACCACAGAGTGACATTTGGCCTCTGATAATGCTAATGAAGATCCCATGAGTTTCAAATAACATGAATCGTGGGATTAAGAAATGGTTCAAATTCTTTGGCAATGGAAACAATGAAGACAATTTGGACTCCAAAGTTTAATCAGAATATGGGTCATTGTAATGAAAGGCTGATAGTTCTTTGAAGAGTGAATTCAGGTAGAGAGAGTGATACCTCTCTAAATTTACCAGAGTGGGTCTGTAATAAGGCCCAATAGGTTTAGTTTGGCATATTGAGATTTCAATAAAGATTTATTTCAAATTTCCTCCTTGTACTGTGCATTGTGTTTATGTTGGTTGTTTAGTATGGTTGAATACTTTAATGGTTGTATTATCAATCATTACCAGTCAAGTTCCTAGCATCAACCATTCATTCTATTTAAATAAACAAATCACGATGATCATAACTACAGCTGAAAACATATAAATAAACAAACAAAAAAGAAAGTGGGAGAGGGGATTGCATATATTGTGTCACAATAGAAGGCCTTACATGGATTGTAATAAATATTCCAATCCCTCAAAGTCCATCCCATTTTAGCCTACTTATGAAGTCTAACGTTCAATAGTTTGTGAAATCATATTTTATTCCCCAAGCCTTGGATAAACCGTAGCATGAACATGTGAGAATTACAACTTCTATCCCCACCGCTGAAAATAAGTCCATATCTCTGTCTCTCCTCCCATATCTTTCCCTGGCATCCTGTAGGGCTCTTCCTTGGGAAAGGATTACCACATTAAAATACACATAATTTTTTTGACCAACACTGGACAAAGGCAGCCCATTAAGTCCCACCCTAGTTATTCAAATACACATAATTTGTTTGACCAACCCCGAACGAAGGCGGCCCATTAACTCATATCTTTCCCTGGAATCCTGTAGGCCTCTTCCTTGGGAAAGGATTACCACATTAAAATACACATAATTTGTTTGACCAACACTGGACAAAGGCAGCCCATTAAGTCCCACCCCAGTTATTCAAATACACATAATTTGTTTGAACAACCCCAGACGAAGGCGGCCCATTAACTCCCACCCCAGTTATTCAAATACACATAATTTTTTTAACCAACCCCGGACGAAGGTGGCCCATTAACTCCCACCCCAGTTCAACATTGAACCATAGACTTGTTACCCCTATCCACACCCTCCTGTACTGCTAAAGGATTGAGAATTATTCCATAGGAATAATCTTAGATTATTAATCTCATAAATTTCATTCACATAGTTTATAGTTCTAAGGGGCGTGAAGCCATTAGATTATACTTTTAACCCACATTGTTTATAGTTTTTATACAAACGGCCATAAATCCACCGTACTCAACTAACAATTATGATTGGTTTATCTACCTTACAAGTGAATTGGACCCTTTATAAAATTTTAATATGGTTTAAAGGTTGTTTTTTGAATCTGGATTGAACTTCACCAACTTGATTAAGTTGTGATTTAAAACTCATACACAAAAAATGAGTATATCTGACTGAAAACTAGTTGCATCTAGGTTCAAGGTTGAAGTTCACTAACTTGATTATCTGAATATATGTGACTAAAAACCAATTAAATTTGGGTTGAAGGTTGAAGTTCACCAACTTGATTATCCCAATATATATGATTGAAAACTAGTTGAATATGGGTTAAATGTTAAATTTCAACAATTTAAAGTAACATAAAATCCGTACACAAACATGATTATCCCAATATATCTCATTGAAAACTGGTTGAATGTGGGTTGAAGGTTAAAGGTCACCAACTTAGACTAACTTAAAATCTGTAGACACAAATAAAATATATCTAACCGAAAACTGGTTGAATGTGGGTTGAAGGTTGAAGTTCACCAACTTGATTAATATAGAGTAATGTTAAATTGTATACAAAAATAAAGTATATATGATTATAAAGTATATCTAATTGGGATATATATACCCTCCCATCTCGATTTAATTCCACAAATGATATGATTCTTTATGTGTGTGTGTGTGTGTGTGTGGAGACTTGGTTAAGTTTACAAACTTGATTGTATTTAAAACGTATATTAAAAAACCCCAAAATAGTATATGATTCAAACTTGTGGATTTTTACTAATTAATTTAAAACTATTTAAGAAATTAAATTGCACATCAAAAACTTAGTTTTCCACTACATATAAACATATTAATTATTTATTGAAGATAAAAATTATATTTTGAGTAAATGTCTCAATTGAACACTAAACTAGGAATTATTCTAGTTGAACTAAATATCTCAAAATCCAAAAACAACAATTGCATTTAAGGATGAGGAACATCATTCAATATGTTAGGGCCCTATATTAATAGTGTAGTCTCTTATTGTTGTTAGTGTAGCCACCTTATTATTATTTTTGTACCCATGTAGTCCTCATATTGTTATTGTTGCACCCTTACATTATTATTGTTAGGTCGGCTAGGATTGTATTGTGACCCCATGGACTCCTATATGTAGAAAGGAGGTTTTTCCATTTGTATCATCCAAGAATTTTTCATTTATGTAATTTAAAGGAGGTTTCCCCCTCGAAGTGGATAATTTATAAGGCGTTGATCTCTCTTTTCTTATATTTTGGGAGCTGGTTTCATAACATTTGCTATCAGAGCTTTGGATACTAGGGTTTCGCTGCTTCAAACAGGCTATCGTAGAATTTTCAATATTTTTTTTTTTACGAAGTTAAAAAAAAACCCATTTACGACGAAATCCTGAGGAACTTCGTGTAAAAATTTCAGATCTTGGTTTACAATATTTTCGGAGATATGATCTGTGCAAGTTAGGGTTTTTGCAGGCTCCCCAATTTCATCTCAAAGAGGTGACCTTGGGAAAATCATCATAACTCTCTCTCTAAGCATCGAGTTGGAATTCTATAAGAAGTGGTTCGAAGTACATGGAATTTAGTTTCCTTTGTATCTATTTCAGAGCCGAAGGACGAAAAAATGAAACGTGGCACACTGTACAAGTTTTCTTTACTGAACGAGTCCATAATTAGGTCATTATCGGAGACTGGGCATAGCTTCGCCTTGAAGAATCCAAATCAGGTCAGACCTATGGAATTGGAAATAATATTAAGAGGGCTATTAAAGGATCGAAGATAAAATCTCAGGGATTTGAAATTACAGAGATACATCAGTTTCAATATCGAGCTTCTCAAAAGCAAGAAAAAGGTGTGTATTTTTTTTTCAAATTGCATAAGTCTTGTTTGAAAAATCATTTTGAAGTGATTCCAAGGGCATATTGAAGCATAGATATCAGTATTGGGTTCTAAAATTCCCCTTAAAAATAATTTAACACCGAGTAAGCCCTTATAAGTCTCTACTATGACCCATGAAGAGGAAGAAGTGCAACATGATATATCAAAATTACAAGACCAAGTGCAACAAATTTCACTGTCGCAATGAGTAACAAAAAATGAAATGGAAGTTTTGAAGAAAGGCATGGAAGCTAATATGTATGTTTTGAAGATGGATGTGGAAGCTAATATGGATGGTATAGAAGGGAACATGGATGGTTTGAAGAAAGCCATGGAAGCTACGATGGATCGTTTGAAGAAAGGCATGGAAGCTGAGATGGATGGTTTGAAGAATGGAATGGAAGATAATATGGATAATGTGGAAACTAAGATGGATGGCATGAAAGCTAATATGGATGGTATAGAAGGCAACATGGAAGAACAAAAGAAAGACATGGAAGGTTTGAAGGAATGTTTGGAAAAGTTGCTACAAGAAAAGCTTCCTAATGGAAAAAAGGTAGAAGAGTAAACTCATGATGAGAACAAAAGAAATTTTAATCATGATTTCATAGAATCTAATGTTGGATTTAAGAACCACCATATTCCAAAGATAGATATGAGGAATTTTGACGATAAGGATCCGATAACTTGGATACTACAAATGGAGCAATACTTTGAGCTCCATAATACGCAAAACAAACAAAAGGTACGTATTGCAACTTTATATTTAGAACAAAATTAGTTTGTATGGTATCGACGGCTTTGTTCTCGTAAACCACTAGTCACTTGGTCAACTTGATGGAGGAAATGATAGCACATTATGAGGATACAAAGAGCTACACTTTCTTTAGCCAATTGATAAGTCTCAAACAAAATGGTTCTATGATGGAGCACATTGAGGACTTCCAAAAATTGAATATAACCTGGTAAATAATATTCCAGAGGAACATAGGATTGAAGTCTTCATAGGGACTCTAAAGGATAACATCCAACATGAGGTTCGCCTTTGGGAACCTGATAAATTGGAGAAGGCATTCAGGTTGGCAAGAAAAATTGAAAGAAAAATTATGGTGACAAGGAATCCTACCACTCACAACTATAAATATGGAAGTGTTGCTACTCCTAGACTTCCACAACCTACAAGGTTGACACCACAACAATTGGAAGAAAAAAGAGAAAAAAGGCTTTACTATTTTCGTGATAGCAAATACGCTAAAGGTCATAAGTATGCTGAAAAGAAATTATTTTATGTTGATTGTGAAGAGGAGGAAGAAAAGGAACAAGAAACTCCAAAAGAAGAGGATATACACCAGGAACCAACCTTAGAGGAAGAAGAAATGAATCCGACCATATCCTGTAATGCATTTGCAGGAATTACCACTCCTCAAACTCTCAAGATATAAGGACATATCAAGAAGAAAAATGCAATAGTTCTTATTTATTTGGATAGTACCCATAATTTTATTCATTGTAAGGTAGCCAAGGAATTAAATTGCTTCCCATACCCAGCACCAGAGTGTCAAGTGATGGTGGAAAATGAAGGAACTATAAATTACTCTGGAAAGTGCCATAATATCAAGATAACCATGGGGGAATATGTGTTGAATAGTCCAATGCTTTCATTCTAATGGGTGGTTCTGATGTTGTACTAGAAGTAAATTGGTTATAATCTTTGGGGACGGTAGCTTTTAATTTTCAATAACTTTTATTAAAAAATTTTCAGAAGGAAAGGAAGTTGAATTATGGGGTATTGCAGGAAATTCGGGAAAGATAATAAGCTCTAATTTCATGACAAATCTTCTGAAGAAAGAACAATGAGGTGTCATTGCACAATTATGCTCACTAGAAGTTCCAACATCAAAATCATCTATTTCTCTAGATCTCCAAAAAGTCTTGGATAATCATTCCAAGGTGTTTGAAACTCCCAAAGGACTCCCACCTATTCATGATCACGATCATTATATTCATTTTCTTCCAGTAAGTGTTCCTCCAAACATCAAGCCTTACAGATATACTTATGTCCAAAAGAGCGAAATTGAACGTATGAATGTAGAAATTCCAGAGGTTGGTATAATTCAACCTAGTCAAAGTTCTTTCTCTGCTCCAGTAGTATTGATGCACAATAAGGATGGATCTTAGCACATGTGTCCAGATTATAAGGAGCTCAATAAGCTTAATATTAAAGATAAATTTACCATTCCTGTGATTAATGAATTATTTGATGAATTCCATGGAGCAATTTATTTCACTAAGTTGGATCTCCGTTCAAGATATCATTAAATTAGAATAAAGACTGAAGACATTTCGAAAACAACATTTCGAACTCATGAGGGACATCATGAAATTTTGGTCATGCCTTTTGGCCTTACCAATGCACCTTCTACATTTCAAGGGTTGATGAATTCCATTTTCAAACCCTTCCTTAGAAAATTTGTGTTCGTATTTTTTGATGATAAACTAATCTACAATAGGTCTTGGAAGGATCATATTCAGCATGTTGACATGGTGCTCAAACTATTGGAGGAGAAACAAATATATGAAAAAACCTCCAAATTTTTCTTTGGAGTACAAGAGGTGGAATATCTGGGTCATATTGTACCTAAGGAGGGTTTTAAGGTAGACCCTAACAAAATTAAATCCATTAAGGAATAGAAATTCCCCACAACCATAAAGTAGTTGCGAGGATTTCTCAGGTTAATAGGGTATTATCACAAGTTTGCTAATAATTATGGGAGAATAACAGCACTTGTAACAACATTATTGAAGAAAGGTGCATTTTCATGGACTCCTGAAGCAACTAAGGCCTTTTAACATCTTAAAGAGGAAATGTGCCAAGCATTGGTCTTACCTACGCCAGACTTCACAAAAACCTTTATTGTGGAATGTGATGCCTCAGGAAATGGAATTGGTGTTGTTTTAATGCAAGAAGGAAGATCCATTGCTTTTGAAGTTGTCAAATCAAAGGAAAGTATTTACAGAAATCTATTTATGAGAATTAAATTTTGGCGATACTACATGCACTAAATAAATGGCGACCTTACCTAATGAGAAGACACTTCAAGGTAAAAACTGATCATGATAGTCTTAAATGCCTTTTGGAAAAAATACTACCTTCAGAAGAGTAGAAAAAATGGGTCACAAAGATGTTGGGTTATGACTCTGAAATCATCTACAAAAAGGGAAGCTAAATGTTGTTACAGATGCACTCTCAAGAAAGGATGAGGATGTGGAAAAATTGCTTTGTGCCATTTCTATTATCCAACAAGATTGGATAACCAAAGCAATGGAGGAATGAAAGGATGACGAAGAAGCATGGACACTTATTCAAAAGTTGGAGCAAGATCCCACTACATCTTATACATTTAGTTGGAAAAATGATTCATTATGGTACAAATATCTCTTATATCTTTGTAAGAATTCCCAACTAAAACAAAATATTATTTTGGAATTTCACACCTCTCCCTTAGGAGGACACTTAGGATTTTTAAAAACTTACCACAGGGTGAAGAAAGGATTTTTTTGGGATGGCATTAAATATGATATTCAAAAGTTTGTGGCAAAATGTTTGGTTTGCTAGAAAAATAAATTTGAGACAATTAAGACCCCAGGGCTACTACAACCTTTATCCATTCCAAATCAACATTGGGAGGAGATTTCAATGGATCTTATCATAGGTTTACCTAAGTCCGAAGGAAAAAGTGTCATCATGGTGGTAGTTGATAGGCTTACCAAGTATGCACACTTTTGTGCATTATCTCATCCATTTAAAGTGAGTACAGTTGCTACTACATTTATGGAAACAATTCAAAAGCTACATGGAAACCCAAAGATTATTGTAAGCAATAGAGATCCCATTTTCACTAGAAATTTTTGGACGAAATTATTTTCTTGTTTGGGTACTCAACTAGCTCATAGCTCATCTTATCATCCTCAATCTGATGGGAAAAATGAGATAGTAAAATTTTTTTTGGAAGGATATCTTCGGTGCTTTGTATCTGATAAACAAACACAATGGGTCAATTGGTTACCTCTGGCTGAATGGTGGTATAACACTTCCTTCCACACTATAGCAAAAATGACCCAATTTATGGCATTTATGGATATCATCTGCCATCCATCACATCATATTTAAGAGAATATTCTAATTTAAAGTAGTGGAAGATCACATCGAGCATCAACAACAAGTTCTCCAACTCTTAAAGGATAACCTGAATTTGGCATAGAATCGAATGAAATAATAGGCAGATCAACATCACAGAGAGAGAAGTTTTGATGTAGGCGACCTGGTATTTTTACAGCTAAAACCATACAAAAAAATGTCCCTCAAGTAAGTTAAGAAGTATAATAAATTATCACCAAAGTACTATGGTCCTTACAAGGTGTTGCAAAATATTGATACTATGGCATACAAATTGGAGCTTCCTGCCTCTTCCTGAGTGCACCGAGTTTTCCATGTTTCATGCTTAAAGAAGGTTATAGGTGACAAACTTCTTGTTCAAACAATATTTCTATAACTTGATGAGGAAGGAAAAATAATATTGGGACCTGAAGCAGTCACAGAAACAAGAACTTGACAGCTACGAAATCGATCAAATTCAGAGTATCTCATCAAGTGGAAGAACTTACCCACTGAAGATTCAACATGGGAGGATGAGAATTTTATACAAAAGCATCCATAACTACTCAAGCATTGAGGACAACACTTTTTTTTTAAGGAGAGGGGCATGTATGGCCCTATATTACTAGTGTAGTTTGTTGTCCTTTGAGATAGCCTAAGGTCGATAAGTTATGACAAATCATGTAAAATATTTGTTATTTTTAAATAGTTGGATGACCAGTGAACAGTTTTCTGAAACAGGTGATTTTAACTTAGAAATATCCCTGATAAAATAAAAGGTTGTTCTTTAAATACATATGGTTAATTTGATTTTAAGTGGGATGAATAAGAAGAATGTGGAGAAGTATATATGATTTAATATTCAGATAGACTATTTCACCATTTATAAGCAGAAATTATGAAAAACAAAATATAATCAAGTCATAACAGGAACCTTTGTGTAATTAAATTTCAAGAGGAATCTAGAATAACAGATAACTTTGTAAATTAATCTCTTAATCCAATTACATCTTCACAACGAATCAGAAATGAAACTGAGATTCGATTAAATTTCCAATTGGATAATTGTTAATGAATTAAATCATATGAAGAATACATAATGAAAAACTGAATTGAAATAAATCACAGGAACACAAGCCATATGAAGTAAATCCAGAATCCTTTATTCAATAAAAAATGCTCCAACTATTACAAATTTGTTTGATAACTAGCTCAAGGGTGCAACCTCGAATACTTCCATGAATGAAGTATTTAAACAAAAATAAAAATTTACAATAAATGACTGAGTGACAAGGCAAGCTATAATTTCTCAAAATAAACTCAAAGGAAAGGAATTCGATCCAAACGAATGAATTTGCATGTCTGGCCCTGCTTTAAAGGAAAATTGTTGCTGAGTGGCCACTATTTTGGTGCTGCGCTGTCAAAACTGATTTGTCTTCTAATCCTGATATTCCAATCGCTTTTCCCACCGCTCTTGATCTGGAATTGAAAATTTAATTAATATGCGGTAGATTTCATCTACCTCAATATACTTAGTAAAAGTGGGTTTTACATTAAAAATATGTTTAATCTCATGCTGAATGAAAATGAGATTTTCGATAGCTTCATAAAATGCCCTGCCTGTCATTGAACCTTTAATAGAGGACATGGATGTTGCCCTTACTGTTTCTTTAAGATCTTCATGTAATATTCCCTGGAAATTAATTTATCATTTATAACAAATAATGAGGGTAGACATTTCTGGTTCAATGCATCAATTCTTGAAAGAAATCTGTTGACAGCATCATCAAGAGTGTGACACTTCTTTGTCAACTGCACTACTAACTTCTTTTTTATCATAACTTTCTTTACCCCAAGGATAGTCTCAGTCCTGCCATCTACCCCTCGATCATCCAATTCTTGGTTGTATTTAGAATTTAGAAACTTTATAATGTTGTTGGTTGTATTAGGCATTTCTCCCAGTTGAGTATTTATATCAGAAATTGCTTGGTTTGCCTTTTCCACTAACTCCTTTTGCTCAAAGATGATCTTGATACATGGCCAGATTTCACCCATTTCCTAAATGATGTTGTTCCAAATAATTTCTTTGACATTACCAAGATTTTATCTAATAGAAGCTTCAGTGGCTGATTTCTTCCATATTTCTACTTGGTTCCGAGCTCTCTGAAGCTCTAATGTATGGAAAGTATCAAACTTCTTTTGTT
This sequence comes from Pinus albicaulis, assembly GCA_034641835.2. Taxonomy (NCBI): domain Eukaryota; kingdom Viridiplantae; phylum Streptophyta; class Pinopsida; order Pinales; family Pinaceae; genus Pinus; species Pinus albicaulis. The sequence continues at coordinate 1,266,931,385 of CM076584.1, forward strand.
GATTCTCTAGAATTTTCACTTGAACCCGTAACTTTTTAATTTCTTCAGTCTGTAAGGTCATATTTTGGAGTGTAGTAGTCAACTGGTCTTCAACATCTCCTTTACTGGTGGTTGCAGATATAGCAGTAGGAATAGCTATAATAGGAAGTGCTTCCAAAGGGGCATCTTGCTTGGTTGGCTTCTTGATTTCTTTAATCAACTTTGATGCAGGAGCATCATGGTTCCGAAAATTTGTGCATTTAGTAGAATTTAGGGGGTCTCATTTTTTTCAAAAGAGTTGGTTTCTTAAGTATTTAATTAATGTAATTTTCAATGTTTTGAGCGATTTATGTGACACATTTAGAATAGGATTTAACTAAATATTGAGAGGCATATTTGTAAATGTTCTCGAATGTAGGAGAACATGAGTGATTGATGAGTGATTAATTGAGGACTTAGAGGATTCTTATAAATTAGTTGAGAAGATTGAGGATCTTAACCAAAATGGTTTACAGAACCTTTTGTATATATGTGTAAAGCCTCAAAGGCATAAGATAATATATTCTGAGGGAGGAAACTTAGCTGTAAGCCTATGGGAATAGAGGGAGAGGAAGAGAAAAGGGCCATGTAAAGGCACATCAGGAAAAAGCTAGATTGTAAGCAAGTTTTTTATTTGTATATGAACATTTGTTTAATTAATGAGGAAATCAAATTCATTGTGACCGTGTGTCATTCATTTTACGTGTTGAGTGATCTGTAACTAAGAAATTATGGTTTCTGTGTGATAAAACATGGTGAATGAATTCAAATTGAATGTATAAGTCTTTCTGAGTGATAAAGGACTTAATGGATGGGTAGAATCTATGTGATTCCAGTCTAGAGCTAGTGGATGTGTTTACAGGTCGATTAAGAAACAAATCATGAATTCTGGATTCAGAGAAGTAATACAGAATGGTGGTCTGTATTCTAGATTGAAATAGTGAGTAAGGCGTGTAGCAAGCACAATAATCCCAAGTTGGAGTGAATAAAAAACAGGAGAAATCTTAGGAGGAGTAGCATGGAGGAAACATAGTTTCATATCAGAGACTGTAGAAAGAAGAGAAATCAACTAAGGTAGAAAACACTTAGAATATTTCCAAAGAAGGCGATTAGACGGCAAGGATCGAATCGCAAAGTCAAAATTTTAAGATTTAATGCCAGAGATCAGTGCGGGTGGAAGAGACGAAGAAGAGCTACGTGAAGGTGAGCGGACGATCATGATTAGATTACAAATCTGAAAGGGAAGAGATTGATGGTCAAGATGACTTCGCACGTTAAACAAAATAACTTGCGATGAGATGAGATGAAGGGTGAGTAGTGAGGACTGTTAGATATGGGCGTAGATCAACGACGGAAGGCGAAACGCAAGTTCGCACAATGCAAATGTTAGCGGATAGAATTAAGACTTTGATGGATAAGTTATTTGTTTGCGATGCGGTAAGGATTGAAATATGCGATGCAATGAGGGAATGCCACATGTCGGCATTGCGTGGTATCGTACATCAGTGATTTTTGAGTTTAACATGAATAAATCGCAAGGTAAATTATTTTGGTTGCAATGCGACAAGGACGGGAGATGGGAGTGTGAGACGGTACAATAGGGCCATTAGATCTGGCGTAGATTAACGGTGGAAGTTACATTGCAATATAGCGAATATTATGAAGTGTTAAACTTGCGGGCAAGCAAAACGTGATTGATTCTGATTGGTCACCGTGTTGTGGGACCCTAAAACCCTTGTTCCGTGTGTATGTAAGTGGTTTGAGGTTATGTCTGATCTGTTTTAAAGTAATTGCTATTGATTGCTAACGTATGTATGTTTATTTAATAAACTCCAATATTGTAATCTGTTGTGTGTAAAGGGAGTTTATGTGGGCCATAACCCACAGGTCCGCGGGTTCGTGTAAAGAAGTCGGCCATGATATAAAGGTAAAATGCATGTATGAGCTTTAGAACCAAAGAACCACTTTTAAAATAAGCTTGCACATGTGTATAAAATTTTAATGCTTATAAAGTGGGTTTTGTTGGTGAATTAAGAGTCCGAAGAAAGAAAAAGGAGATATTTGGGATAACCCATATGGATGGGTGATTTATGGAGTAGCATTGAATCCATAATGGAAATGTGGGTAATTGTGGGGTTAATTTTGCTAACCCTGCATCTTTGGATATTTGTGGCCTTGTGCTGCATCAAACTTCTCCATCTCGGTTTCCATTTTCTTCAACTGTGTATTATGTTCCATGATGAGCTTCATCATGTCTGTCTGTTGTCTCTCTGTATTTTCAATCTCCTTAGCTAAAGGATATTTTGTTGCTGTTAGTTTTAACTCTTTCTTAATGCTGCAATATCTACATTCTTTTTCTCAACTCCTCTGCAACATTAAAATTTGTAGGATCATAACCCAGTTTGATCACCAAATATTCCAAGGTTTTAATCCTAGTATCTTTGGCAAAAGCTAAAACTTTTTCCATGTTGAGTTGTGACCGGACATTTGCTAGTGTGACCTGCAATTTAGATAAATTCATAGCAGTGTTAGTTACAGTGGAGAAAATCATCTCCCCAGTATGTTTATGCATCTCCATTTGATCAATGCGATGTATGTCCTTCACTCAAACTCAAGAGATGTCTTCTTATAATCTGATTCTCCTTTGGGCTGAGAAACTTGTGCTTGAAGAAATTCCATTAGAATTTTTATTTTCTCTGAGTCGAAGGCTAACAATAGCCTACTTTGGGCACCTAAATTTTTTTTCCAAAATTGATTGTATGTGTTTATCTTCAACGCTTCATTTTTTAGTTTGATTTCCTTGAAGATATCCATGGTGCTTTTCTCTGGCTCGCTTGAAGTTGATGTACCTATGTGCATAATCTACTGCTGCTCTGCTATAGTCATGGAAGTGGTTGGAGACTGTGTAGACTGCTCAACAACTAATGAAGATACAAGAGGTTCATTAGTATTGATAGGAGTTTGCTACTCTGAATATTTTCTAAGGCTTAATCTGGAACTAAGCTTAGCCTTCTTTCTGTACATGATTTTAAATCTTTTGTTGAAGATATCTTTCTCTGAAGGGGATTCTTCTTCTCTATTTCTTTTGGTTGTCTTCTCTTGATTTTTAGGAGTCTGCACTATTGATGAAGAGACTTGTTGTTCTTCTGCCTCATGTAATGTATTCTCTATCCATTCTGGTTGGTTCTTATACTTCTCTATTTCTCACCATGGTGTGTGAAAATAAGGAGTAGATTTGGTTTCTACCCTTATTTTGGAAATTATCCCTAATGGATCATATGACCAATTGAAGCTAAGATCAAACTACATTTTCTTCAATAATTGGTCTACTTCTGCTCCTGGTTTCCTGCTGTTGCAAATGAATGGGCCAACCTGCATTTTTAACTTAAACTGAGGCTTTTTCTTGGCAGAAAAAAATGGACCTGATCCATGTTGATCATCTTCTTGATAAATTCTAAGGCAAAAATCCTCATTCAGAGGAATTTTCGCAACTTATATGGTTTCAGCTCGCATCCAAAAACTCTTATCTCTGTGTAATTTTCATATAAGTGCCAATCTCCTGTTTGTACTTGTTCTGACAGCTGAAAAATATTTTGGATTTGCTCACTAATTCTTGGTTCATTTCTATTTCTTAGAAGACCAATGGATGGGTGAAAAAACATCTCAATGAAATGTTTATATGTGAAATAATTCTGATCTTTCATAACCATGGTGGTCCAGAAAATGGCCGACTGCTGGTCTCCTTTCTCATTCAATTTCTGCAATGACAATTTCATGCTGTCCCCCTGAAAGTATATGAACATGTAGACTAAGACAAAGATATATTTAAATACATCCCCTGTGTTGAAATTGACCAACTGCTGATGAATAGATTCTGCAAGGAAATGACTGAAATTGAACACAATTGAAGGTTTGGTATCATTAGAAAAGGTTGATAAAAATCCTATAATGGCCTCATCTACATATTAATCAGAGTAGTATCCAAGAAGGTAAGATATAATAGTGGTTATCTGCTTGGTTCTCTCAGGGAATAGGGATGAAGGATAAGGAGGTTTTTTCTTAGGAAATTAAGCATCTTGTACTAGGAATAATTCTAGAGTTTGGGTTCTCTTAGCAAGGTCTAATTTCTGGTATATTTCAACCATAGCTTCATGAGAAAATGGGGTAACATTGTTGAATATGGGGGCTAGCATCATTTCATCAATAGTCTGAGGGGTTATGGTAAACAAAACTTGTTCATTGGAATTGGTTATGGCCCTTTGTCTTGGAAAATATGAGGCATGGCATTTCCTAATGAAATCGGGAGTGCTGTCAGTAGGAGGAAAGATATAACGAGGTAGGTTTGACTCCTAGAGTTGGGTTTCATTCGATTTCTCAATCCATTTATCTTCAAGCCAAAAATACATCTCGAGAATATCAAGATCACAAAGTTTTTCATGAATCATGTAGTCTCTATCAGCCATAGGGACATGGTGAAGATCTACAGGAGGAAAAATCAGAGGATTGATGTTTTCCGCTGGTCCTTTGTCCTTGGGAGGCATGATGGCTAGGATCAAAAGCGCAATTTGATAGGAATAGGGGAAATTTCTTAGGCTGAAAATGCGTTCTGGACAGGGAACAGAAGAACAATTGCAAAGAACTAGCGCTGGAATTTTGACACTATCGGGTTCTAATCAGCAACCTACAATTTAAACAAAACAGTAACATGTAAACATATAAAGAACACTAATTAGCAATGTAGGCTTTCCGTTGGTGGTGTGGGTTAATGGTTAAGCCAATTAAATTCTTAACAGGTTAATAAGGGAGGGAATTTATGTGATTTGTTTGAATCTTAACGGATAAATTAAATTAATGGGTCGATGAGGTGGCAGATGAGGTGGTGACAATGAAATGGTGGATGCTCCAATGGTCAGGTAAGTGGTATTAGAAATAAGCTTTCGGAGGGGGGGCTGAGTGGTTTCTAGTTTCACGCCTAGGGGCTCTGAAAGCCTGAGGTGATGCCACGTATTGGCGGGGTGGTTTGACTTACCATTGAGTTCGGACAACCCCCCCTGGTGATAAATTTTGGATCGTGAAGGGGGACCGAAAGGCTATGAGAGTCGTCAAATGTGAAAGGATATGGGGAAGACTGTTGGAGAGTTATGGTGGGCCAATCACATTGCAAATCGCAATCGAGACCGGATATAAGTTTGAAATATGGTTAAAAAAGTAAAGTTTAGAAGTGATAAGATGTGGTTAGGAAATTTGATGCGAAATGCGATAAGTTATGTTCGTCGATCTGCGAAGTAGTATGTTTTGTGATGTGCGATGGGTGGTGGGGTGAAGTGGAATAGTGGGGTCGGGATTTATAAAGTATCAAGAATGTTATAAATGGATATGGGTTAGGGGAACAAAATGAAAAGGGATGAATGGTGAGGTATGTTATATGGTTTTAAAACTTAGGATATGGGTAAAATTCTTAGGATAGTGTTTAAACCATATAAATCATTATTCTTTTATTGGTGCATTTAGACTAGCAGGTAGTGAAATTTTTAAAACATGAATGAAGCTTTCCTTTTCTTTTTTCTTCTCTAACATTTTATTTTACTTTTACTTCTTTATTTATGGCAGATAACACCTATCATTTTATTGATATGGATGCCTATAAAACATAAAATTTTCCTAACATTTTTTAAACTTTTTCATTCTTTTGCATCCATATCCTACTTTAACATTTTCAAAATTATTTGACTAATTATGCTAACTTATCAAAACTAGATAATGTTACAACATCGGCTCCATCTGGGGACTGCTTCCCCCTGTGGGATGCAGAGAACAAGAATATCCAATAGCCTTCTCCTCGGGCTATGGAGTCTTTGCTAAAACAGATACTCACTTGCAATTTTCAAAAAATAAATAAACTCTCTGAATATTTACAGATGTTGAATGAATGGAGAATCAATATTGAATATAATGTTTCAAGTACTTCCCATTGACTAGCAATGAGGAATACTCTCCTTCCAAATTTTGTAGGATAAATGTATTGTTTCCTTTGACTTCTACAATGTTGAATGGACCAAACCAGACATTATCAAATTTTTCATGTTTTCCTTTGTCTTCTCTCCTTCTATCCCATCTGAGCACAAGGTCACCTTTCTTAAAATTTCTTTCTCTTGATTTTCTGTCAAACAACTCTTTCATCTTGTTCTGGTATTTTCTTAGCTGATACTGAATTTTATCCATGTCTTCATTCAACCCAATAATTTGATTAATCCTTCTTGAGAAATCATCTTTTTCTTCATAAGATTCCTGGAGAAATATCATAACAGGTAAAGCTAAATGAGTAGGAAAAATTACTTCCTTACCATAAACTAATTGGAAAGGAGACTTGCTTGTTGATCTCTTAGGAGAAACTCTGTTTTCCCAAATGGCATGGATTAAGTGGTTGTCCCAACTCTTTTTATGATCTTCAAGATTCTTCTTAATGACCTTAACTAAGCTCTTGTTGGAATATTTTGCAAGTCCATTACCCTGAGGATAATATGGTGTAGAATGATGTAGTAGGATTGAATATTTTTGACATAACTCCATCATTTTAACACTTCTGAAGGCTACTGCATTATTTGTTACAATTTGTTGAGAACATACAAATCTTGATAAGATATTCTATTTAAGGAATTTAATCACAACAGAAACAGTTGCATTTTTAACAGGAATGGCTTCTACCCATTTGATAAAATAATCTGTAGCAGTTAAAATCCATCTATGTTCATTACTTGATTGTGGATGAATTTCCCCAATAAAGTCTAACCGCCATTGTAGAAAAGGAGCATCTACTAACACTAGAACCAAATGAAGTGCTGAAATTTTTTGTTTCCCTGCAAATAATTGACATTGTACACAACTCCTTACTCTTACTCCGACTTCTTTGAAAAGTGAGGGCCAATAAAAAAATGCTTTCAAGATTTTGTAGGCTGTTGATCTCCAAGCATAGTGTCCACCACAAAATCCTGCGTGGAATTGATCTATAATTCCCTATATTTAATTTTCAGTTAAAAAAAGAAGAAGAATATTTAGAGGGTCTTTCTAGTATAGATTAGCATTGATAATGCAATATTTTATTGATTTGAGCTTTATATCTTTGCACTGCTTCAGATTAAGATCAGGTGGACATTGAAAATCTCTGAGAAACTGCACAATATCATAATACCAATAAGAGAGTAAATACTTTTGATCTATGTGAACAAGAATGGATTGATCTGAAGGAAGAGGTTCTCATGGGTTCTCTCCTTCCATAAGAGAAGGAGGTTCTTGTGGATTCTCCTTTGATATTAAGTAAGGTTATTGTGGATTCTCCCTTAGTATGGAGGAAGGTTCTTGTGGATTCTCCCTTAGTGAAATTTCAACAACCAGATTTATCCCTAATACTTTGCAATTGGATTCAACTAATAATTTGGCCAGGCCTTGGCCTTTTACTAGCTTTGTGGTTTAAATTTCAAGGTCAAATACAAGGATTTTAGCAATCCATCTTCCTCTTTTTCCATCAGTATCAAGCTCGGTTAAAACAATTTTGACAGCATGATTGGGAACATAGATAGTAATGTGTGAATGCAGGACATAGGTTCTAAAGGATTTGAGGGCTTGAATTAAGGCATAAGCTTTCTATTCCATAATATCATACATAAGTTCAACATCTCTCATAACTTCGGAAAACAAGGCTATAGGCTGGTCGTCACATTGGAGTTCTTTTGTAAAATTACAACAACTAAGGTTGTCTCAGATGCAAAATAAAATATGCTAAAAGGTAAAGAATAATAAGGACTAGCTAATGTAGGAGCTTCAGATATTTCCTTTTTGATTTGATCAAAATCATACTTAGCTGGAACTGTCGATTTGACTTCATTTTTTTTCTTTAGCATATCAGTTATGTCCTTTACTATCTATGCATAATTGGGGATGAAAATTTTGAGAAAATTAATTTTTCCAAGGAAGGTTTGAATCTCCTTCTTATTCCTCGGTAGAGATAGAGTTTGAATGTCTGATACTCTCTTTGGGTCAATTATAACTCCATCCTTGGAGATTATATGCCCTAGTAATTTACCTTCCTTCACAGCAAATAAATATTTCTTCGGATTGATGGATATACCAAATTTCCTGCACCTTTTAAAAACCTTAATGCTCAAGTGTTTTAGATGATTTTCATCAGAGTCAGAGAAAACAATTAAATCATCCAAATAAATAACGGTAAATTCAGCAGTTTTACCTACAAATGCTAGATCCATTTCTCTCTGAAAAGTGGCTCCATAATTAGTTAACCCAAATGGCATGACGGCGTACATAAATGTACCCCAAGGAGTGGTGAAAGAAATTTTCTCTTGATCAGCTTGACTTACCATGATCTGGTTGTAACCTGAAAATCCATCTAGCATAGAAATCCTACTTGATCCTGAAACTTTCTGAAGTAAATAATCCATTTTAGGCAATGGATAATTATCTTTTAAGGATGCTTTATTCAGGTTTCAGAATTCTACGCATAGCCTAATCTCACCATTCTTATTTCTGACAGGAACTACGTTAGCTACCCAATTAGAATACCTTAAAGGTAAAATGATATGAGCATCAAGCAGCTTTTTGAGTTCCTTTTCAATGGTTGGAAGTAGTATGGGATTAATTCTTCTTAATTTCTGTTGGAAGGGTTTTTCCTCTGGTTTTAAAGGAATCTTATGCTCTATCAAAGTTGTATCATAGGTTTTTAATTCTTTATAAGACCAGGCAAACACATCTTTGTAATTTTTAAGAAGATTCAAGTATTTGAATTTCCCATCCAAAGGTAAAGTTGATGATAACTTAACATTTCTTACATCATCTAAATTCCCAATATTGCATTCTTCAATTTCTTCTTCAGGTGATTTAGACAAAGGGTTTTTAGAGACATCATTATCATCAAATAGTTTTCCAATGGAATTAATCCTTTAGGAATAAAATTATTAGATAATTGAATGATATCATGATCAAGAATTTTAGGATTAAATGAATTGTTTGGATTTTGGTGATTTAATTCTTGAATATCTCTTTGGTCTTCTTCAATTCTCATATTTGAGAATTCATCAATGACTTGAAGGAAAGACTTTAATTGTTCGTCGTGATCAAATATCTACCAATGTTTAAGGTTATCAGGGATTAATGGTCTATATTTAACTTGAATTTGGTACTCTAATGATATTGGCTGAGGAATTTTAAAAGAGCTTGCTAAAACAACAAGTGAATCAGCATGCATATTTTCATCTCTGTGAATAGCAGTTATGTTAAATAAAAGGAAAGAGTTTTCAATTGTATCCCAAAATTTATTTCAATAGGATCTAAGCCTAGGGTGTTTATTTTGACACGGGTTTCTAACCTGCTTGACTATAAGCTCAGAATCATAGAAAACACTCAAGTTTTTAACCTTTAAACTTTTAGCCAGCTCAAGACCAAGAAGAAAAGCCTCATACTCAGCCACGTTATTGGTAACCTCAAATTCAAGTTTACATGACTGAGTAATGTTTTCTTTGTTTGGTGAAATTAAAACCATTCCTGCTCCTGCTCCTTCCTTTGAGCAAGACCCATCAAAATAAAGTTTCCAGATATCTAATTCTACAATCTTTGGTTTAGAAACTATATTTTCAATTGCAGGTTGAGTGTTTGATGGGTTTTGGGAAGTTAACTGAAAGCAAATGAAATCTTGATGTATTCATAGATAGGGCGGTTTTTTGGCTTGATCAGCTCCGCAAATAGTGTGGAGGAATCTGACTTCTCTATATAACCTTAAATGCACACATCCATAGACTAGAATAGTAGCAAAAGACATGTCCATCTGAAGTGATCCCCCAAGTTTAGCACAACATGATCTAGATAGAAGCATGCCAAATTTGGGTGGAATATCAGTAACAACAATGTCTAATACTATACTCTTGACAGGTATTTGGGCTAAGGTCACAACTAGATCTTTGATCAATCCTAGACATGGTACTTTCTTTGAATAAAAGGTGTAAATATCATGATAGGAACGAGTAACTTGTAACTGAAGCTGGTCCATGATTACCTTTGGCATAAGGTTGTGTGAAGCACCAGAATCAAGCATACAGTTATACAATAAAAATTCATGAGTCTTAAAGGTCACATAAAATGGTGGAACAATCTCATCGATCATATCAGAACTAGGGCCAGGATGCATGTTCCAGGATTGAAGAAGAATCTTATCTCTGTGGCGATGTTAGAAGACAAGGGATATGATGTTGTCTTTAGCAAGGGAAAGGCTTTCCTGCGCAGTAAGGCAATTGGTGAGACCCGGAGGATAGGGGTTCGAGTTAAGAACCTTTATCAATTACAGGTAGATGGCTGCGCAACAATGGCAGGCAAGGCAGCAGGAGTGGTGAGCCGGGATGATGGCGAGTTGTGGCACCGGAGATTGGGTCACCTTCACCATGGAGCTTTGAAGATACTGCAACAAATTTCTACTGGGATTCCTAAAGGCACTCTTGCGCAGTCAGATTAGTGCAAGGGATGTACCTCGGGAAAATTTGTGAAAGCCACCTTTCATGAGAAGGATAGTCGCGCCACGACGATCCTTGAGAGAATTCACACAGACGTGTGTGGACCTTTCTCAGTAGCTTCGACAGCAAAGCATAGGTATTATGTGATATTTGTTGATGATTTTTCTCGTGGCGTCTTTGGATCTTCTTCATGCGGAAAGAAGAGCGAGACATACTCAAGTTAAAGTTACGTGAGTTCAAGGCCTTTGGTTGAAAAGAATCGAGGAAGCGGGTGAAGGCTCTTAGGAGCGACAATGGTGGTGAATTCATCTCTAGCGAATTCAAGGACTTTTGTAGCACAGAAGGAATTCGAAGAGAGCTCATAGCACCTCATAACCCACAGCAAAACGGGGTTGCTGAGCAGAAGAACATAATGATCGTGGGTGTTGCACGAGCGATGTTGCATGATCATGGCCTACCCATTCACTTATGGGCAGAGGCATGCAATACTGTAGTATATGTGCAGAACCGTTGTCCTCACAGGATACTTGGCATGAGTACACTCAAGGAGGTGTTTTCTAGTAAGAGGCCTGATATTTCCCATTTGAAAATTTTTGGTTCACCTGTTTACATTAATGTGATGAAGGATGCCAGGAAGAAGTTGGAGTTGATTACGGAGGTTGGGATATTTTTGGGGTACACTGATACACCCCACAACTATCATGTGTATTTTCCGGGCAGTCGGATTACTGTTGTTGCGGCCAAGGATATCAAAATTTAGGAGGAACAAGAAAACCCGCGAAGTGTTTGCTGAAGAGGGAGCTACACTTGCATGCGGATAGAGCTATTCAGTTCCCTGGGATTAGTCTCGGGATGTGGATCGGCCACAAGATGAGGTTCATGGAGTGGAATAAACCACTCATGCAGGCGCCAACCATCGAGCGGAGGTGGAAGCGCACTACGAAGGCGAAGCGGCGGCTCAAGATGCAGAGAAGGTTGTAGGAGCACCTACATCACAGCGCAGACAGAGACAGTCACCTGACCGGTATACTAGATACATGGCTCTTGTGAGCAAGTGTATCATGACAGAGCCATCCTCTTTCGAGGAAGCTATGGAGGATCCCGCATGGGTTGATGCCATGGTGGAAGAGTATGATTCAATTGTCAGAAACAATGCATGGGAGATTGTCCCGAGGCCAGAGGGGAAATCAGTGGTGGGTTCGAGATGGATCTACAAAGTGAAGCAGGCAACTGACAGGAGTGTGGAGAAGTACAAGGCAAGATTTGTTGCCCAAGGCTTTTCACAGATTGAGGGGATCGATTATGAGGAGACCTTTGCACCTGTCACAAGGTATTATTCCATATGGACGATTCTTGCTCTCTCAGAGCAGATGGGGTGGCACATTCATCAGATGGATGTGAAGACTGCGTTCCTCAACGGAGTAATTGAGGAGGAGGTGTACATAGAGCAGCCCGAAGGTTTCGAGATATTCAGCAGCGAGTCACATGTGTGTAGGCTCAAGAGAGCGTTATATGGGTTGAAACAAGCACATCGTGCTTGGTACACATGGATAGACAGTTATTTAACCGGACTTGGATTCTCCAAGAGTGAGGTGGATCCGAACCTATACCAGATTGTGGTGGAGGGTAAGTTGTTGATCATTGTACTTTATGTAGATGATTTTATTTTAACAGGTGATGAGCTGTTGATACTCTCATGCAAGGAGGATCTTGCAAAAGAGTTTGAGATGAAGGACTTGGGCCTCCTTTATTATTTCCTGGGATTGGAAATTTGGCAGCGCAGTGGTGGACTGTTTGTTTCTCAGGGTAAGTATGCCCGGGAGATACTGGAGAAGTTCAACATGCATGGCTGCAAGCCTGTTGATACTCCTCTTCCTGGTGGTTGGAGGAAGGAGGATGCTACTTCAGCAAAGGTAGTGGATGCCACTGTTTATCGACAGTTGGTGGGGTCGCTTATGTATCTGGTCAATACACGACCCGATATATGCTATGCAGTTAACCAGCTTTCACAAGCTATGGTTAAGCCTACCAAGCTCTTTTGGAAGGTGGGGAAGCATGTATTGCGTTATCTCAGAGGCACATCGGGATATGGATTGTGGTACAGACAGTCGGATGAGGTGAAGCTATGTGGCTTCACGGATGCAGATTGGGCAGGGAGCCCAACGGACAGAAAGAGCACATCTGGAGGGATTTTCAGTATCGGGTTGACAATAGTTTCTTGGTACAGCAGGAAGCAGAGATCCGTGGCACTCAGTTCAGCAGAGGCCAAGTATATGGCAGCGAGTTTGGCTGCATGCGAGGCTATATGGATGAGGAAGATCTTGGTCGGGTTGTTCGGTTCACACTTAGAGCCTACTGTGATTTATTGTGATAATCAAAGTTGCATCAAACTCTCAGTTAATCCAGTATCTCATGATAGATCTAAACACATTGACATCCGGTATCATCATATCAGAGATTGTGTGCAGCGGAGAATCATGTTACTTTCATACATTCCTACGGAGGATCAGGATGTTGATATCTTGACGAAGGCGCTCACCAGGAGAAAATTTGAATACCACAGAGGCAGGATAGGGGTTGCAGATAATCCATATCTTGTTGAGAGGGAGTCTTGAGATTGCAACAAGATGATGAGCTTAGTGGAAAGGAGTCACCTTCACTAAGTGGGCCCGCAGGGTATTTTTGGCGCAAATTCTATTTTTAGACTATGTCTATTTTTAGACATATGGATCATGTTCTATGAGTTGCAGGATGCTATTTGTGGATGGTTGGTCAAGTCGGAAAAAATAGATGGACTTCTATTTTTAGACATACTGGGCGGAATCTATTTTTAGATTGCCGGTCTAAAAATAGATATGTCGAATATTATTAGCTCTTAATAATATTTGGACTCTAAACATTATCTTATCCTCTTGGAGCACTTCAGTTTGATGCCTGGATGTGGCACATGCAGCTGACAGAAGGAATTACACTATTCCTAGGGTTTAGTGGAGCTATTGCATGGTTGAATTCAGTTAGAACTCATGTGACAGAGTTTGGTGGAGTTGATGAGACAGTTAATGGAGTTGTGTTCGGTTTAACTTAGTTGAGCTAGTTGTATCTAGTCTAACTGATTGATACAATTAGTGAGAGTGGTGTGAATTAATTATTAATTAATTCACTAATTATAAACTCATAAATCAACTAAAGAATACATCAGTTAACTTCAGTGCATAGACAGTTTCAGTGGAGACCAGTGAAAAGGTAGGTGAAAGAGCAAGTGTGACTATCAGTTGTGACTATATTGGTGCATGAGATTTTGCACACACGTTGATGGAGAAGCCAATGAGGACTGCGCAGTACATACCAGTGGGATTTGAACCTTGATCTGGTAATTATCCATATTGGATTGCGTAGTAGAGGCTGGATAACAGGTGGAGCAGATTGGAGCATGTGTTTTGTATGATCTGAGCTTGTGTAGTGTGTAACAATTGGAGATTGTACTGAGAGCTTGTGAAGAGTTTGTACAATGATTGTTACATGATCTCTATCATTATAATATACAGATAGTTGGGGGTTTTCAGCTTTAAGCTTTCCCATAAATACTGTGTTTATATGTGTGATTGTTTATGGTTTTAATGTGCGCATGTGATTGTTTATATTTCCGCAAATTGATGATCAATAGTAGAAGAAGTTATGTGTTATGCATGAAGCTCAAATAGTGTGTGATCAGGATAATCTCGGTGAATAATAACTCAGTTATTCAAATTTCTACATGGTATCAGAGCTTGTATTGATCATTGGAGCAATTGCAAAACATTGAAGCGGTTGAGTTTTGTGTTGGTGGAATTCAAATTTGCAGCAGTGTTTTCTTGGTGTCGAAGTTGAGATGTCTTTCAACGGATTGCGATTGGAGTATGCCCTTGAGGGAAGCTCGAATTATATTGCATGGAAGGACAGGATGGAGGTGGTGTTAGATGACAATGGGTTGAAGGAGTTCATAGATGCTGAAGTCCCAAAGCCTACTTCCAGCGATGCTGCCGTAATTGAGGCTTGGCAAAAGAAGACAGCAAAGTGTCGAAGGATTCTGTTGGAGGGCATGAAGGATCACATAGTGTCTAGCCTACATGGTAAGGCTTCTCCATTCCTGATGTGGAAATCCTTGACAGATTTATTCCAAAGCAAGAGCGACCAGAGGAAGTTGGCACTCAAGGATAAACTCAGAAACATAAAGATGGAGAAAGGCGACAGTATGCCCAAGTACCTCACGAAGTTCATCCAATGTAGGGATGAGCTGGGAAGTGTGGGGGTGACTGTTGATGATGAGTACTTGGTGAGCTTGGCTCTCCTTGGGCTTCCGAAGAGTTGGAATTCCTATCAGGAATCTGTCAATGGTCGGGAGAAATTGCCAGGATGGGAGCGACTTTGGTCGGATCTTGTGCAAGAGGAGATAAGGCGGAGTACCAGGGATGGATCTTCATCAAGGAAATCTGATGAAGAGAATTGTGCTTTGGCTGCCAAAGAAAAGAAGGGGAAGAGCAAGAAAGCTTCTCATTCCGATGCGAAAGGCAAGAAGCAGGACATGTCCAAGGTGAAGTGCTTTCACTGTCACCAACACGGACATTATGCCACAAATTGTCCGCAAAAGAAGAAAAATAAGCAGGCTGCTAGATCTGCAGCTGGAGAGGCCTTAGCCTCGCAGTTTGAGCTGGATTTTTCACTGATCGCATGCTTGGTCTCAAGTGTGGTAGGATCAGTGTGGTTTCTGGACAGTGGTGCGTCTTTTCACATGAAAAGAGATCGAGATTTGTTTACTAATCTGGATGAGAAAGATCTTGGAGTGCACATCGATATGGGCGATGATGGTAGATACAGTGCGACCGGTATCGGAACCATTTCCTTTGAGAGGGAGTCTGGTAAACCCTTCGTATTGAAGGAAGTGATGTAAGTTCCAAGATTGAAGAAGAATCTTATCTCTGTGGCGATGTTAGAAGACAAGGGATATGATGTTGTCTTTAGCGAGGGAAAGGCTTTCCTGCGTAGTAAGGAAACTGGTGAGACCCGGAGGATAGGGGTTCGAGTTAAGAACATTTATCAATTACAGGTAGATGGTTGCGCAGCAATGGCAGGCAAGGCAGAAGGAGTGGTGAGCCGAGATGATGGCGATTTGTGGCACCGGAGATTGGGCCACCTTCACCATGGAGCTTTGAAGATACTGCAGCAGATTTCTATTGGGCTTCCTAAAGGCACTCTTGTGCAGTCAGATCAGTGCAAGGGATATACCTTGGGAAAATTTGTGAAAGCCACCTTTCATGAGAAGGATAGTCGCGCCACGACGATCCTTGAGAGAATTCACACAGACGTGTGTGGACCTTTCTCAGTAGCTTCGACAGCAAAGCACAGGTATTATGTGATATTTGTTGATGATTTTTCTCGTAAGTGCTGGATATTCTTCATGCAGGAGAAGAGCGAGACATACTCAAAGTTTACGTGAGTTCAAGGCCTTTGGTTGAGAAAGAACAGGGGAAGCGGAGTGAAGGCTCTTAGGAGCGACAATGGTGGTAGATCGATCTGCAGCCCCCGGAGTCCAAGGACTTTGCGGCCTTGAAGGAATTCGAAGAGAGCTCATAGCACCTCATAACCCACAGCAGAACGGGGTTGCTGAGCGGAAGAACAGAACGATCGTGGGTGCTGCACGGGCGATGTTGCATGATCGGGGCCTACCCATTCACTTGTGGGCGGAGGCATGCAATACTACAGTATATGTGCAGAACCGTTGTCCTCACAGAATACTTGGCATGAGTACACCCGAGGAGGCGTTTTCTGGTAAGAAGCCTGATATTTCCCATTTGAGGATTTTTGGTTCACCTGTTTACATTCATGTGACGAAGGATGCCAGAAAGAAGCTGGAGCCGACTACGGAGGTTGGGATATTTTTGGGGTACACTGATACACCCCACAACTATCGTGTGTATTTTCCAGACAGTCGCAAGACTGTTGTGCGACGGGATATCAAATTTCAGGAGGAGAAAGCCATGAAGTGTTCACTTGAGAGGGAGCTACACTTTCATGTAGATGAGGAGCTATTAGTTCCTAAGGATGAGTCTCGGGATGTGGATCAGCCACAAGATGAGGTTCATGGAGTGGAAGAAACCACTCATGCAGCGCCAACCATCAGAGGGCGGAAGTGCACTACAGAAGCTGAGTGACTAGCTCAAGATGCAGAGAAGGTTGTAGGAGCACCTACATCACAGCGCAGACAGAGATAGTCACCTGACCGGTATACTGGATACACGACTCTTGTGAGCAAGTGTATCGTGACAGAGCCATCCTCTTCCGAGGAAGCTGTGGAGGATCCCGCATGGGTAGATGCCATGGTGGAAGAGTATGATTCGATTGTCAGAAACAGTGCATGGGAGATTGTCCCGAGGCCGGAGGGGAAATTAGTGGTGGGTTTGAGATGGATCTACAAAGTGAAGCGGGCGGGCGGCGAGTGTGGAGAGGTCAAGGCAAGATTTGTTGCAGAGGCTTTCACGGAGATTGAGGGGATCGATTATGGGGAGACCTTTACTGTCGCAGGTATTATTCCATACGGACGATTATTGCTCTCTCAGCGCAGATGGGGTGGCACCTTCACCAGATGGATGTGAAGACTACGTTCCTCAATGGAGTCATTGAGGAGGAGGTGTACATAGAGCAGCCCGAAGGGTTCGAGATCTTCAGTAGCGAGTCACATGTGTGCAGGCTCAAGAGAGCATTGTATGGGCTGAAATAAGCACCTCGTACTTGGTACACATGGATAGACAGTTATTTCACCGGACTTGGATTCTCCAAGAGTGAGGCGGATCCGAACCTATACCAGATTGTGGTGGAGGGTAAGTTGCTGATCATTGTACTTTATGTAGATGATTTGATTTTGACAGGTGATGAGTTTTTGATGCTCTCATGCAAGGAGGATCTTGCTAGAGAGTTTGAGATGAAGGACTTGGGCCTCCCTCATTATTTCCTGGGATTAGAGATTTGGCAGCGCAGTGGTGGACTGTTTGTTTCTCAGGGTAAGTATGCCCGGGAGATACTGGAGAGGTTCAACATGCATGGTTGCAAGCCTGTTGACACTCCTCTTCCTGGTGGTTGGAGGAAGGAGGATGCTACTTCAGCGGAGGTAGTGGATGCCACTGTTTATCGACAGTTGGTGGGGTCGCTTATGTATCTGGTCAATACACGACCCGATATATGCTATGCAGTTAACCAGCTTTCACAAGCTATGGTTAAGCCTACCAAGCTATTTTGGAAGGCGGGGAAGCATCTATTGTGTTATCTCAGAGGCACATCGGGATATGGATTGTGGTACAGACAGTCGGATGAGGTGAAGTTGTGTGGCTTCACAGATGCAGATTGGGCAGGGAGCCCAACGGACAGAAAGAGCACATCTGGAGGGATTTTCAGTATCAGGTCGACAACAGTTTCTTGGTACAGCAGGAAGCAGAGATCCGTGGCACTCAGTTCAGCAGAGGCCGAGTATATGGCAGCGAGTTTGGCTACATGCAAGGCTATATGGATGAGGAAGATCCTAGTCGGGTTGTTCGGTTCACACTTAGAGCCTACTGTGATTTATTGTGGTAATCAAAGTTGCATCAAACTCTCGGTTAATCCAGTATTTCATGATATATCTAAACACATTAACATCCGGTATCATCATATCAGAGATTGTGTGCAGCAGAGAATCATGTTACTTTCATACATTCCTACGGAGGATCAGGATGCTGATATCTTGACGAAGGCGCTCACCAGGAGAAAATTTGAATACCACAGAGGCAGGATAGGGGTTGAGATAATCCATATCTTGTTGAGAAGTGTTTACAGAGATTGCAACAAGATGATGGTAGTGGAAAAGGAGTTTCCTTCACTAAGTGGGCCACGAAGGAGTATTTTGCAGCATAATGTCTATTTTTAGACTATGTCTATTTTTAGACATGTCGATCATATTCAATGAGTTGCAGGATGCTATTTGTGGATGGTTGGTCAAGTTGGAAAAATAGATGGACTTCTATTTTTAGACATATTGGGTGGAATCTATTTTTATATTTCCGGTCTAAAAATAGATATGTCGAATATTATTAGCTCTTAATAATATTTGGACTATAAACATTATCTTATTCTCTTGGAGCACTTCAGTTAAATGCACAGATGTGGCACAGGAGCTGATAGAAAGAATTACGCTATTCTTGAGGGTTAAGTGGAGCTATTGCATGGATACTTTAGTTAGAACTCATAACGATTTGAGTGATTGGTGAATAGTTAATGAGTTGGTATTAGTTCTTAGTTGAGCTGGTTGTATCTAGTCTATTGATTGATACAATTAGTGAGGTGAATTATTGAATTAATTATTAATTAATTCACTAATTATAAACTCATAAATCAACTAAAAGAATACATCATTTAACTTTAGTGCATAGACGATTTGATGGAGACGATGAAGAGGTAGGTATGAAGCAGTGTGACTATCGTTGTGACTATCTTGGTGCATGATTTTGCACACACATTGATAGGAGAAGCCAATGAGTAGAATGCTCTACATGCCGATTAGGATTTGGCTGGTGATCTGTATTATCTTATTAGTTGTGCAGCAGAGTTGGCTAACAATTGGAAGCGAGATTGGAGCATGTGTTTTGTATGATCTGAGCTTGTGTAGTGTGTAACAATTGGAGATTGTACTGAGAGCTTGTGAGGAGTTTGTACAATGATTGTTACATGATCTCTATCATTATAATATACAGATAGTTGGGGGTTTTCATCTTTAAGATTTCCCATAAATACTGTGTTTATATGTGTGATTGTTTATGGTTTTAATGTGCGCATGCGATTGTTTATATTTCCGCAAATTGATGATCAATAGTAGAAGAGGTTATGTATTATGCATGAAGCTCAAATAGTGTGTGATCAGGATAATCTCGGTGAATAATAACTCAGTTATTCAAATTTCTACACTTCAGGGTGTAAAGCTGAAGAGGAAGAAGCATAAATGTTATGTTTTCTTCTCAAAGAGGCTTCCCTAATAAGTTTTTTTGGATCTAGTAAAGGGTTAACAATCTCAGATTCAGCATTAGGGGAATTTTGCGGTATAAAATGGGCCTCCTAAGGAAAATTTACTATCAAAATTCACTTTATGAGAACCAATCACATTTTAGGGGATGACATCATCTCCAATGGTTGAGGTCGCATTTTTTGAGTTAAAAGTACTTACTTGTTACATTCTCAATGGTCGATAAAAACTCATGGTTAATCATGGTAGTGCTCCAAGTACTTTTAAAGTCATAAACTAAAGTACTAATAATAAATGTTATTTCACACTTTTTGAATAAAATATTATTAGTCATTTCATATTTTTTGAAAGAAACAATGCATATCCTTACATAATCTTCATGTCTTTACAAATTTTTCAATAAATATTATATTTGTATATTTTCATATATTTATTTTTAAATTATATACTCATATCATTTTATTTAATATTATAATTTTAAATTAATTATAAGTTAATATCTATACATATATATTATACATATAAAATCAAGATAAATAAAAATGTAACCTTGTAATTTTATGATAAATCAAATCTATAAATAATATTATTATAATATTAATAACAATACAAACATATTAAAATTAAAGGAAAACTGTATATTAGTTTTGTGTGATGAAAAATGTACATTATTTTTGTATGTTAAAAAAGGGTATATTAAGATCAACATAGTTTGGAGCAAAAAAAATTCTAAAATTTCAATGTATCTAAATATTATATTATAGTTATAATTATAAATTAAATCTATTTCAATATTTTTTTTCTTTAATTTTAAATACAACTAAATTAATTTCATTATGATTACATTAATATTATATATTATTATACATAATATTATGAAAAATAATCTAAATGTTATATAATATATATTATATTAATTTATATTATATATTATTTTTTCTTATGTTATAAATAAAATCAATTCAATATGTAATATAAAAAAATACATAAAATAATATATTACTTTTATTAGATTAGATTATTATATTTTTATATAGTATATTAATTACAAGTTATTATATAATTTAAATGATATAAATTTTAATTAATAGTATATTATACAATTAAGAGTTTATGAATTTATATTTACGCCGGAGGCATTATCTTTGTTGGAGTGGGGTGAGCAAACATTGTTCACCCCATCCAATCAAAACGTTTGTCCATCGCCCTTCTGTCCAATTAAAAATTGACACATGTAACCACTGGGTTCGTCCACTGAGTTCGTCCTACGATAATACCAATGAACCCTGTAGCGAGTACACGATAAATTTCGAATTCGCTATTTTCCTTTTCATTTTTTCTGTGATTTGGTCTGTGCGATTTTTATTTTTATGTTTTTTGTCGGGTTTTTCAAAAGTTAAATGTTGAAGCGTCGAGTCGGTGATGCAGAGAAACCAAGGGATGGAATCTATGATTTACACAATCCGAGGATGAAGCTTATGCTGCACAACTGATGCCCCTTTGAAGTAGTTTATTTTGATTCTCGTCGCTTCGCTTTCGGTGTAGATTTGAGTTTTTTTTTGCGTGCGTTTGGAGGTGATTTATTTTTGTGCGGTTTTAAGGAGGCGAAAATTTGTAGCTCTTCTCTTATCCGATGCAAGAAAGGTGAAAATTTCAAAGATTAGGACTTATCCGAGGGAAGTAGTCGAAAAATATTTAAGATTTGGCATTTTTCAAAGAACAGTAGTAGAGTTTTGAAAGTTTGTATGTCTTCGACCGCCGGGCATTGAAAAATTTAAAGGTTTACAGGTTAAGACAAAGGATTTTAATTATGTGTATATGTTTTTTGAGCTTCAACAGGAAATTTTGAAAATTGTTGTTCTTTGAGTTGTTATTTCTAAACTCCATTTGAATCCAGTAAGGTATGCGTTTTTCTGAGTGAGATTCTTTTTTTGCTTCAAAGCCTTGGAGGTTTGGCCTTGGTTTCATGAAGGTTGCATACATTTTGACCCGATGTATCGTCTGTTTACTGTGTTCGATCATAGGCGCGCCAAATTTGAACATTTTTCCTCGTTTTATTGGAGAATGATACTATTTTGACAAGGTACTGCCTTCTCTTCTCAATATTTTGTTTCCTTGGTTATTATTATTTTCTGCTCTGTTCCCCCCTAAATGAAACATACAAGTTTGAGGAGGCACCTCCACTTAGATTCAAAAGAAGTAATTTCTACCCAGAAGAGGCAACTCAAGTTAGCAAACCAACTGAGACTCTAGCTTTGTACAGGAAAGAAGCGAGAAGGCAAGAGGTTTTTTAGGGTTTTCATGTGACTGTGCGGGTTTTTCGTTGCTTTGGGTACTCATGTGGTTTTATTCTAGTTAGGATAAGATGCTTGACCCCCAAGAGGAGGGGCTAGCATGGATGGTCTCTCAAGACGCCTCCTCCTCCTCCGGCCGAAGACATGGCAGGTTCTTATCGAATGCAACCTAGCGTATTCAATGGCAGAGACCACAACACCCACTGTGAAATTTAATTTTAGGCAATCATCCTTGAGATAATCGGATGTCTCAAGTACAACCCGTCTGAAGAACCGTTTGTAGCCCCTACACAAAACAAAACCCAAAAAAAATATATAGATTACAGTTTTGACACATTATGTTTGTTATAATAATTAGCAGATAGTATTTTCCAAAACCAATTGAGATATCAATTGCAATTGTCTTTTCACTCCAATTCATGATTTTATACAAAAACAAAAACAAAAGCCCTAACATAGAAAAAGAAATTGCAATCCCAACTTTAAAAAAGGAATAAAGATACAATTAAGGTCAATGTTTGCTTCCTTCCATTTGACAATCTGTGGTGATCAAAATACCAATTCTACTGAAGTACACATCCCAAAGTCCAGGTAAGCGGAGGTCTAAATAAATAATTTCCACCAAAATGACCTAGGATTCATACCTGGCCTTGTCCCTTTCTGAAACATGCCATTAAGTGGGGCAGACCACAGACCATTGCAAAACGGGACCCGGGTGGGCATCTTAATACCTCCCTCAACCTTGGAAATGAACCAAGTCTCCATTGACAAATATAATTCTTCAGTTTCCATACAATATAAGATCAAAGAAATTGTGGCCACCTCTGCCAATGCATAAGAATGCTCAGTTCCTCACACTCTCTCTTGCCATCTCTGCTTTGGAGGCTGAAAATCCTCCTGGGCTGACAAAATGCTTTGTCACCAATCAAAAGCCTGATGGAGATGGTTGGGGACCAACCCCAAGGACCACAATGATTCTCCACCAAACACTGGGTTGATCACAGTTGTTGTTAACTCATACTGCTTGTTTTAATGAAAGGCCTTGGGCCACTGGCATTATTATTTAGTTCCTTTGTGTTCCTATAGGGCAGACCCTACGTCAATGAGCAATTTTAGTTTTGAAACCAGGCTAGTTTTTATTTTAACTACCACTTGTCATGGCTCCATTTGCAGCTGATTTTTTTTAATAAAATTTCAAATGTGCATTCCCTGTTGATATTATTAGTTGAAGGAAGCACTCTATCAAAAAGAAGAAGGAAATATTTTTATATTTTTACACTATAACACAAACAAGCGAACAAGGATACATAGATAAGGGATCTGAATTTATAGTGTTTGAATAGGATATATGGGCCCAAAATCGAAATGCACAATTGTGAGAGCTCGGAAAATAATAAATAATAAATATGAATTGTAGCATTGTTATTAGCCAACTAGTGATTGTCAATGAAGAGTCAACTCTCAGATGTTATGACCAACAACCTGGAAATATCAGTTTTTGCTCCATCAATATGAATAGATTATAAAATAAAAATTAGGGTTTGGCGAGGCATGTGTAATGTAATAATTCACCACTGCAAATTGGAATCGTGAGATGAAATATCAAATTTAAAACAAAAACTGATCGGCTTCAATTGCAGTGGACCAATTGCAATACTGTGAGAAATTCAAGAGGTAGCTAATGAGAAATTAAACTGGGTTTAATTCTATAAATCCAGTTTGAGTCTAAATTCTCATCATTACATGCATTTTATAGGTTCTCGAAGATCAACAACTTCTGTGTGAAAGGGTTCTTCATTTGAGTGGCAGTGATAGAGCAACAACGATGAAAATGGAACTATTAGGTGCACGAGCTAAATTTATGGAATTAAAGGAGAATGGAGCTCTACCAATGCCACCTTTTTACCCTGCATCAATTTTCCATCTCATAGTCTCTCTGATGTCCAAAATAGTGATAATGGAAAACCAAAGAAGGTTTCTTGGTCATTATTTAAAAGCAATACAAAACCAGAAACTTCCTCAAGCACCAAGTCTAACTCCACCAATAGATTGGGAGACGCACTTGAGGAAAAATTGTTAAATGGAAATGAAATTATGGTTAATGATATTCTTCATGACAGAGATAGATCATTAGTTGATATTCTTTGTGGAATAAATAAAGGTTATGATAAAATTAAGGTGAGGATAATTAGAATCTGATGAAAGGTAAGAATTGGTCTTTTTTTGGATGAAGTAAGCATATAATTTAGTTCCTTCACATATGTTTTGCAGGCACAGGTTAAATTTACTCACGTGGAAAGATTTAGTTAAAATTGGATTATGCAAAACAGAGAATAATTTTAAAGTTTATGTCTCCTTGGAGATGACAATTAACTCTGAGCAGAAATCCATGGGATTTCTCACCTTCATGGTTTGGAGCTGCAACACATGGAATTTCAAATACCATGGCAGATATGATTGAAATTTCTACAGAGAAAATAAGGGCATTGAAGTTTCCATTTGACTCGTTGCCGAAGGTTTATAGAAATGATTTTGGCAAAGCCGAAAACTCTAATGAAGGCACATCAAGAGAAACTTTTGACCTCAACTGAATGAAGGAAACTTCTGCAGTGCATTAACATGGTTTTGAAGAACAATTTCCTTGAAAATTTGATATAAACAGTGTCAACATGAGAGAAAGTTGTAAACTTAAGATGCTTTGCAAATTATTGCATTGTATAAGTTTTGACTGTACCATATTCCTTCTGTATTATAATTTAAATTCTAGGATAAACATATATTGTGAGTTAAAGGAGATAAGGGTTCATCATCATAGTCAACAAGATTAACCTTTTAACAAAACACCTATGTACATTTTAGGTTCGTGTTTATGACTAGTTGCGTCCTTTGACAATATTTCCTCCAAGAATAATACCTCCAACGATGTCCTTAATATTTGTATTGATAACAATCTTGATTTTGTTCACATGGAAATTTCACAGAACATTTGACAACATGGAAGTTGGTCATCTTGTTATTGGAATCGTAGTTGGGATAAAGAGCATGTTTTCATCGATAACATTAGAGTGGGTAGTGAAAAAAACTTGAAATTCAGGAATATCAAGGGTTCAACTTCTGGTGTTCCTTTGATCAAAGCATTACCTTCAATCTTCTAATTGCCCACTACTTCTATGAGGTCAATATCTGAATTTGTGTGAGCCTTCTAGCTCAAACTAAGTTCTTGTCTGCTTCTGGTCCACTTCCTCCTGTCGGTTCTACAATACGATATAATACTTAGAATATGTGTGAATTTTCCACTAATTGGAAATGAGCTAACTGAAATTGAGTTTTCTACCAAGTTGATGTTGATATTCAGCAGCTGGGCTTCAAATTTTAGGAAATTTTCATCATATAAATTGAATTCCAGCAGAGATGATTCATCCCCAATTTGCAGGACATTTTTGCAAATATCGCCCTTTAAATAACTAACTAAATATCTAAAACTGCTCCTAATTTTTGGAAATTGTTTGAGTTGAAATCAACTGGGTGTATTCTGCAAAAAAAACCCATGTTGCGGATTTTTAAAATTCAACACCATTTTCCCGAAAAACTATCCTGAATTTCACTTCCTGGAGATGTCTGTGTTTTCTCTACTTTCTATTTGTCATTTGGAAGTAAAAAGAAAAATTGGTTTCGTGGTATCAAATCTTGGACATGTCGTGCAAGATTTTGGTTCCTATCATGGGCTTTTCCCTTATTTCCTTCTCTGTTGGCGCAATTATATTCCCTTTGGAAAATTTTTGGTGCTTATTTTGCTGCAGGAAGATACTACATATTCACACATTGAATAGAGGCAACAACCCTTCATGGAAGAATTTTTAATCTCATTCTGTGGCTCTTACAATAGTGCCGGATCCACATTTAAAAAATCTCGCTTTAAGATATTCTACCCAAACTTGCTCTACATTGGTGGGCAGTGCAAAGCAATGTTCCGCTAACTTTCTGGGAGGCAGGAGCAGGGAAATGTTGCATTGGAAAATGTTGCATTGGGGGAATTTTAGGAAACATCATAGAGGACCAATATCAATTCGATTTCTAGAGGTTTGAGAGGGATTGACAACCATTTATGTATCCTTCTACTCAAATAGGTCAATAAGAAAGGGATTGACAACCATTTCTGTATCTTTCTACTCAAATAGGTCAATGAGCCTCACTAATGCGAGTTCAAGTAATGTTTGCTCAACAAACTATCAAGACCATTTTTCTCTTATTGATAGCACAATGTAATTCACGCCTCCTCCTTTCGGCGTTCCCTTGCGCTTCCCGATGAAATTGCTAGTTATTGTTATTTTAAGTTATTTAAGTATAAAGGACAAATGCATTAGTTGTTCAATGATAATGACATTTTTCTTGAAAAGTTCATTCTTAATTATAGTCACATCAATACAATTTTTTATTAATTTTATTTGGTACACCTTTTCAATTGAATTTAACCATGGTTACATGGATTGTGGTGCAAAAAGTAAAATACAAATTCATAAATATTATTTTATTATTTCCTTAGGAGGCCCATTTTATGTCTCAAAATTCCCCTAATGAATGTGGTCTAGTGTGCTTAAAGGGAGCCAACTTGAACTAGTGGAATCGCCAGGTGAAAGATTTTGACCTATATCCTTATCCTTTATTCACCTTAAGGGAAAGAGAAAAATCATTGCCCCAGGGAAAATTTAGCTTTCAATTCTTCGTCTCCCCAACAATGGCGCCAATCTGATGTTGTCCTTTGAGATAACCTAAGGTCGATATGTTATGCTAAAGCATCTAAAATATTTGTTGTTTTTATATAGTTGGATGACCAGTGAACAATTTTATGAAATAGGTGATTTTAACTTAGAAATATCCTTGATAAATAAAAGGTTGTTCTTTAAATACATATGGTTAATTTGTTTTTAAGTGGGATGGACGAGAAGAATGTGGAGAAGTATAAGTGATTTAATATTTAGATAGAGTATTTCACCATTTATAAGTAGAAATTATGAAAACTATTTTTTCATAATCAACAAAATATAATCAAGTCATAACAGGAACCTTTATGTAATTAAATTTCAAGAGGAATCTACAATAACAAATAGCTTTGTAAATTAATTTCTTAATCCAATTACAACTTCACAACGAATCAGAAATGAAACTGAGATTCCATTAAATTTCCAATTGGATAATTGTTAATGAATTAAATCATATGAAGAATACATAATGAAAAATCGAATAGAAATAACTCACAGTAATACAAGCCATATGAAGTAAATCGAGAATCTTTTATTCAATAAAAAATGCTCTAGCTATTACAAATCTGTTTGATAACTAGCTCAAAGGTGCAACCTCGAATACTTCAATGAATGAATTATTTAAACAAAAATAAAAATTTACAACAAATGCCTAAGTGACAAGGAAAGCTATAATTTCTCAAAATAAACTGAAAGGAAAGGAATTCGATCCAAAGGAATGAATCTGCATGTTTGGCCTTGCTTTAAAGGAAGATTGTTGTTGAGTGGCCACTATTCTCATGTTGCGCTGGCAAAACTGATTTGTCTTCTAATCTTGATATTCACATGGCTTTTCCCATCACTCTTGATCTGGAATTGAAACTTTAATTAATCTGCGGTAGATTTCATCTGCATCAATATACTTAGTAAAAGTGGGTTTTATATTAAAAATATGTGTTATCTCATGCTGAATGAAAATGAGATTTTTGATAGCTTCATAAAATGCCCTGCATGTCATTAAACCTTTAATAGAGGACATGGATGTTTCCCTTACTGTTTCTTTAAGCTTCTTCATGTAATCTTCCCTAGGCATTAATTTATCATTTATAACAAATAATGAGGGCAGACCTTTCTGGTTCAATGCATCAATTCTTGAAAGAAATTTGTTGACAACAACATCAAGAGTGTGACACTTCTCTGTCAACTGCACTATTAAGTTATTTTTTATCAAAACTTTATTTACCTCAAGGATAGTCTCAGTCCTGTCATCTACCCCTAGATCATCCAATTCTTGGTTGTCTTTAGAATTTAGAAACTCTATAATGCTGTTGGTTGTATTAGGCATTTCTCCCAGTTGAGTATTTATATAAAAAATTACTTGGTTTTCCTTTTCCACTAACTCATTTTACTCAAATATGATCTTGATACATGGCCATATTTCACCCATTTCCTCAATGATGTTGTTCCAAATAATTTCTTTGACATTACCAAGAGTGTAGCCAATAGAAGCTTCAGTGGTTGATTTCTTCCATATTTCTACTTGGTTCTGAGCTCTCTGAAGCTCTGATGCATGGTAAGTATCATACTTCTTTTGTTGATTCTCTAGAAGTTTCACTTGAACCTGTAACTTCTTAATTTATTCAATCTGCAAGGTCATATTTTGGACTGTAGTAGCCAATTGGTCTGCAACATCTCCTTTACTGGTGGTTGTAGATATAACAATAGGAATAGCTGTAATAGGAAGTGCTCCCAAAGGGGTAGCTTGCTTGGCTAAATTCTTGCTTTCTTTAATCAACTTCTCCATCTCTGTTCCATTTGATTCAACTGTGTATTCTGTTCCATGATAATCTTCATCATGTCTTCCTTTTATGTCTTTGTCTCTTCAATCTCCTTAGCTAAAGGATCTTCTATTGTTGGTAGTTTTAACTGCTTCCTTAATGCTGCAATATCTGCATTCTTTTTCTTAATCAACTCCTCTGCAATATTAACATTTGTAGGATCATAACCCAGTTTGATCACCAAATCTTCCAAGGTTTTAATCCTGGTATATTTGGCAAAAGATGAAAATTTTTCCATGTTGAGTTGTGATCGGACATTCACAATTGTGACCTGCAATTTAGATAAAGTCATAGCAGTGTTAGTTATAGTGGAGAAAATCATCTCCCCAGTCTATTTATGCATCTCCATTTGATCAATGGGATGTATGTCCTTCACATCAAACTCAAGAGATGTCTTCTTATAATCTGATTCTCCTTTGGGCTGAGGAACTTGTGCTTGAAGAAATTTCATTAGCATTTTTCCTTTCTCTAAGTCGAAGGTTGATAATAGCCTGCTTTGGGCACCTAAAGTTTATTTCCAAAATTGATTGTATGTGTTTATCTTCAAGGCTTCATTTTTTAGTTTGATTTCCTTGAAGATATCCATGGTGCTTTTCTCTGGCTCGCTTGAAGTTGATGTACCTGTGTGCATAATCTTTTGTTGCTCTCTTGTAGTCATGGAAGTGGTAGGAGACTATGTAGACTGCTCACCAACTAATGAAGATACAAGAGTTTCATTAGTATTGATAGGAGTTTTCTGCTCTGAATCTTTGCTAAGGCTTAATCTGGAACTAAGCTTAGCCTTCTTTATGTACATGATTTTAAATCCTTTGCTGAAGATATCTGTCTCTAAAGGGGATTCTTCTTCTCTATTCCTTTTGGCTATCTTCTCTTGATTTTTAGGAGTCTGCATTGTTGATGAAGAGACTTGTTGTTCTTCTACCTCATGTAATGTATTCTCTATCCATTTTGATTGGTTCTTATACTTCTCTATTTCTGGCCTTGGTGTGTGAAAATAAGGAGTAGATTTGGTTTCTTCCCGTAATTTGGAAACTATCCCTAATGGATCATATGACCAAGTGAAGCTAAGATAAAACTGCATTTTCTTCAATAATTGGTCTGCTTCTGCTCCTAATTTCCTATTGTTGCAGATGAATGGGAAAACATGCATTTTTAACTTAAACCGAGACTTTTTCTTGGGAGCAACAAAATGGACCTGATCCATGTTGATCATCTTCCTGATAAATTCTAAGGCAAAAATCCTCATTCAGAGGAATTTTGGCAACTTATATGGTTGCATCTCACATCCAAAAACTCTTATCTCTGTGTAATTTTCATATAAGTACCAATATCCTGTTTGTACCTATTATGACAGCTACAAAATCTATTGGATTTCTTCACTAATTATTGGTTCATTTCTGCTGATTAGAATACCAATGGCTAGGTGAAAAAACATCTCAATAAATTGTTAGATGTGAACTCATTCTAATATTTCATAACCAGGGTGGTACAGAAAATGACCGACTGCTGGCCTCCTTTCTCATTCAGTTTCCGCAATGACAATTTCATGTAGTCCCCCTGAAAGTATATGAACATGTAGACTAAGACAAAGGTATATTTAAATACATCCCCTGTGTTGAAATTGACCAACTGCTGATGAATAGATTCTGCAAGGAAATGACTGAAATTGAACACAATTGAAGGTTTGGCATCATTAGAAAAGATTGATAAAAATCCTATAATGGCCTCATCTGCATATTTATCAGAGTAGTATCCAAGAAGGTAAGATATAACAATGGTTATCTGCTTGGTTCTCTCAGGGAATAGGGATGAAGGATAAGGAGGATTTTTCTTAGGAAATGAAGCATCTTGTGCTAGGAATATTCTAGAGTTTGGGTTCTCTTAGCAAGGTCTAATTTTAGGTGTATTTCAACCAAAGCTTCATTAGAAAATGGGGTACCATTGTTGACTGTGGGGGCTAGCATCATTTCATCAATAGCCTGAGGGGTTATGGTAAAAAAAACTTGTCCATTGGAATTGGTTATTCCCCTCTGGCTTGGCGAATATGAGGCATGGCATTTCCTAATGAAATCATGAGTGTTATGAGTAGGAGGAAAGATATAACGAGGTAGGTTTGACTCCCTGAGCTGAATTTCATCCGATTTCTCAATCCATTTATCTATGAGCCAACAATACATCTCGATAATATCAATATCACAAAGTGTTTCATGAATCCTGTAGTCTCTATCAGCCATCGGGACATGGTGAAGATCTATAGGAGGAAAAATCAAAGGATTGATGTTTTCCTCTGGTCCTTTGTCCTTGGGAGGCATGATGGCTAGGATCAAAAGTGCAATTTGATAGGAATAGGGGCAATTTCTTAGGTTTACAATGCGCTCTGGACAGGGAATAGAAGAACAATTGAAAAGAGCTGGCGCTGGAATTTTAACACTATCGAGTTCTAATCAACAACCTGTAATTTAAGAAAAACAGTAACCTGTAAACATAATAAAGAAGATTGATTAACAATGTAGGCTTTCCGTTGGTGGTGCGGGTTAAAGGTTAAACCAATTAAATGCTTAACGGGCTAATAAGGGAGGGAATTGATGTGATTTGTTTGAAGCTTAAGGATAAATGAAATTAATGAGTCGATGAGGTGGAAAATGAGGTGGTGGTAGCGGAATGGAGGATGCTCCAATAGTCAGGTAAGTGGTATCAGAAATCAACTTTTGGAGGGGGGGATGAGTGGTTTTTGGTTTCGCGCCTGTGGGGTCTGAAAGCCTGAGGTGATGCCACATATTGGCGGGGTGGTTTGACTTACCACTGAGTTTGGACCCCCCCGTTGGTGATAAATTGTGGATCATGAAGGGGGGGCGAAATTCTATGAGAGCCTTCAGATATGAAAGGATATGGGGAAGATTGTCGGATAGTTATGGTGGGCCAATCGCATCACAAATCGCAATTAGGACCGTATATAAGTTTGCAATATGGTTAAACAAGTAAAGTTGCAATGTGATAAGATGTGGTTCGGCAATGCGATGCAAAATCTGATAAGTTAAGTTCGATGATCTGCGAAGTAGTATGTTTTGCGATGTGTGATGAGTGGTGGGAGGGTGACGTGGAATAGTGGGGTCAGGATTTAAAAAGTATTGAGAATGTTATAAAGGGATATGGTTTAGGGGAATGAAATGAAAAGGGATGAATGGCGAGATATGTTATATGGTTTTAAAACTTAGGATATGGGTAAAATGCTTAGGATAGTGTTTAAACCATATAAATAATTCTTCTTTTATTGGCGCATTTAGACTAGAAGCCAGTGAAATTTTTAAAACATAAATGAAGCTTTCCTTTTCTTTTTTCTTCCCTAGAATTTTATTTTACTTTGCCTTCTTTATTTAGGGCAGCTAAAACCTATCATTTTATTGATATGGATGCCTATAAAACATAAAAAAATTCTAACATTTTTTAAACTTTTTCATTCTTTTGCATCCATATCCTACCTTAACATTTTCAAAATTATTTGACTAATAAGGCTAACTTATCAAAACTAGATAATGTTACAATATAGTCCCTTATTGTTGTTAGTGTAACCCCCTTATTGTTATTGTTTTATCCCTGTAGTCCCCATATTGTTATTATTGTGCCCTTACATTATTATTGTTAGGTCAGCTAGGATTTTATTGTGACCCCATGGACTCATATATATAGAAAGGAGGTTTTTTCATTTGTATCATCCAACATTTTTTCATTTATGTAATGTAAAGGAGGTTTCCCCCTCAAAGTAGCTGATTTCTAAGGTGTTGATCTCCCTTTACTTCTATTTTGGAATGTGGTTTCATAACACAATATGTACAAGACAAGGAGGAGTTAAATCTCTAATTCCCTTCCTTAATGAGTACTAGTCTTTGATCTTATTGTATACAAAGTCTTCATTAGCTTCTTTAAACATTTTTGAAATCACATAAAGTGAACTCCATCAAATTGTCTCATAACCCTCGTAAATGTGTAGCAGCAAGTTGGATTCCTGATTTCCACTCTCTAACTCCCAATCACATATACAATAAAGTCAATTACTGAAAAACATCCCAATATCTCAAATAACCTCGTGAGAAGACCACTCCCACACATTCAACAAATGAGGGATTCTTCCCTAAATCCACAATTTCCAAACTATCTGGACATCCATTCATATCAAATTTTACTTCCACTCGATCTCTTAATCTAGTAGCTTCAGACACAATCAATTGCATGTTTTCAATAATTGAACTACTAGTCATTCTATGGACAAAATTCCATATACTAAGATACATGGGTGCCAACAACTATACTCGCAGATTGTATAAGAAATTCGTCTAGATACGAAATGTAACTAGAGTCAATTTTACAAAATTACCTCTTAATCTTATTTTGGAAGTTTATTATCACCAATTTTAAAAACAAATTATAATAAAAAATTTCTATAACACAACCTATAATTTCTCTAATGGCCTTCAAGAAATTAAATAATACAAGCTGGTTTGTCATATCCAAATTGGAGCTTTGACCAAGCACCTGGTTTCTCTATAGAATACGCTTTGAAGTCCAGGAAACTAGAAATAATGTTGCGATGCAGTGGATCATTTTCCAAAAACTTTTTTTTTGTCTCTCGGCAATCGGTCAACAACCCACACACATCCCATCTTCCAAAAAAATTATGTGTTGGACCGATTGTGCCCAACAACACGGCCCACTCCTACACATCAACAAAAGAAACAACAACCATCGTTGGCAGCAGTATCCTTATTTTGACTTGAGCAAATCCAACATCCTCATTATTTAAAACTTTGAGAAACCATTAACTTCGTCCCAAATTCAATTCTTGGTACTCGAATAATACGTTTTAAAACTTTCGTACATCAACTTAGCACTTCTTGTGGTAAGATTTGCAAAACTCGCTCCCCAGAACCACATAATCTCTCTAGGGAGGCTACGAATGTCTCTGGCTATTTTTTTTTGTTTTCAGGAAGGTGAAGAAAATGGATTCAAAACCTGATAAGGAGGACTCCTAAACTTCAAAACCTCACCAGGAGTACGACTTGGTTGAAAAATCTTGAAGAGGTTGACAAAGCAACACCAGTACAGACAATCTCACACACATGTTAATTTAATCTAAATATTTAATCTAATCACATAGAAAATAAGTCCTCCTTTAACGGAGTTAACCTAGAGCCACACACTATGATACCAATTTAAGAAACTAATTGCACACCAAAGTTGAGCAAATCTCTCAACTCAACACAAAACTAAGAATTATTTTAGTTGACCTAAATATCTCAAAATCCAATTTCACACCAAAGTTGAGCAAATCTCTCAACTCAACACTAAACTAGGAATTGTTTTAGTTGATCTAAATATCTCAAAATCCAATCGCACACCAAAAACCTATTTTTCATTACATTAAACACACATATACATACATCAATTATTGGTTGAAGATATAAATCTTATCTTAACTGTTGGGCCTTGAAATTGTCATTCATTTCCATTAAATTTTCACTTATATTTCCATATTACCACCTTCACTCCACCTCCATTTCATTACATTTACTTTACCATTACCACTATTGGGTTACATTTATGTTTTTCCAAACTTTATTAATTCTTAGCATTTTTAAATGAATTTTTGGTTAAAAATTAGAAAATAATGTGCATATGCTTATACCTAACAAGTGGGATGAGATTGTTGCCATGTGTAGGTCAAAAGGAAGCTTCTAAAAGACCTTTATGTGGCCTCCCAAAACCAAATTCGAATTTGAGTGGAGAAGATCATGGGATCATGAGGATATGTGTCTCATTTCCTATTTGTGTTGAAACTCTAAGAAGACACATGTCTTATCATTTACTATTTTGATTATAAATCTAGAAATATAGGGAGATATTCATGAACTCTCATTAATGAGAAAACTTCTCATATTTTTGTATAAATAGGGGAGGCTTTCTCCTATCAAGATATGTGAAAAATATAAGAAGAGAAAGAATTATAGAATGTTTTGTAACAAGGTCAAGATGGAATGAGATGTAAAGTGAAGAGCTATTGATGTAATGCGATTAGGAGTGTAGATTTTCATTATATAAGTTGTGAGTTCATCAATAAAGAAAGTCATTTTCTATTATTGAGTTTCAGAATGTGAATATTTGCGAGTTGGAATGCTATTGGACAATGGAAGGGCCCCCATCAACCATGTGCATCCCTTTATAAATTTGTAAGATTAATTCGTTTGTTTTACTTAGATTCATGCAAATAGTTTAGCTTTCCATTGAAAATGTTATTTTATTTTCAGAAGTAGATTTACTTCACTATGTAATCTAACGTTTCCTAATAGCATTTCAAGAAAGTAGTGCCTTATCTATTTTCTAAAATTGGATTACTTTCAAGCAATAAGAATTCACAGTTATCTAGTTTTCTTTACCATTCTGTCATTTACTTTCTTAGATTAGAATTATCAATCAATTGTGTCGACGGATGTTCTCAAATGTCATTTCAAAAAGATGTTTCTAACATTAATTATTGAATGTCTAATTCAAACAATTATTGAATTTTCTTTTACATATTGTTATTTGCTTTCTAGGAATTTAGAGACTAAGGCATAATTAGCTTCTCACATAACATCTCAAGAGGTTAACACTTCACATTGAATGTTGCAGAAAGGTTAAATATATATTATTTGTTTTTAGTTAGTCTTACATGCTTTCATATTTTTATTTTAGATCCTCACTCAATTGCAGCAGTAATATTCCTAAAATTCATTCTAAAAGAGATTGATTTAATCATGTTTCAAGATTGAATGGTTGAATGTTTAATGAGTGCAATTTATGAGTTACCTTTTTGCAGACTTTACTTAGTTTTCTAGTTCATTAGGTATAATTGGTTACCTAACACTATCTCAAGAAGATCACACTTCATAATTGAATATTGAAAGTAACTAAACATACTTTAGATGTTTTCATTGCATTCTTTGCTTACTGTTCTAGGACATCAGAAGTTTAAGTACAGACAGTTACTTAACATCATCTCAAAAAGGTCATACATCATAATTGAATGTTGAAGTAACTAGAAGTAAAATTAGTTGATTTTATTTTCTGTCTTTACTTTCAAGCACTGCAATTTAATTCTTAGCTTTAAGACTTAAATCCATGGAATAGGACTAATGATAAGATAAAATAGATGCTTTATTTTCCAAATTAAGTTCTAACCAATCAATAGTTCTTGGTTTATTTTTCTGTAAATTAGATTAACTTAGGAACGTTTCATTTTATTCCTTCTTAAAATTCATTAGATTCATTTGATTATTTTCATAGTTTTTATATTAACACTTTTTAGACATCAAAGAACAAAACCCCCCAAAACAATATAAAATACAAAACAATGAAGTAAGAAAAAAGTTAACTAAGCACATATAATGTACCACACTTCATCAGTTTACTAACCCCAGTCGATAATTTATGTTAGCAATTTAAGACATTAAATTGACTAAACATTTTGGCGTCGTTGTCGGGAAAGTGTAATTAGGAGACCTTATTTCTTACATCTAAAAAATAAAATAAAATAAAATAATAATTTATTGAATATGCTCTCCTCTTGTGCTTTATGTGATCTAGAGGATCAAAAAAAGAGAATTTTTATGTTTAAAAAAAAATAATAATAATAATTTTTTCATCAGTTCATTTTATTTAATTTTACAAAAAACTTTAACATAAATAAATAAATAAATAAAAATTTCATAAAATTATTTTGTTTAATGAAATATATATATATATATATGTATATTTTTATATTTTTGAAAATATAATATAAAAAGTAACCTTCTCTTTTCCATATTCGATCTTCCTCAAACAATAGTTATTAGAAATTATTTTTAAAAGTTGCAGAGACAGACAATGAAGGTGTATCGGATGAAGAAACTGCTGATGAAGAGAATATTGCAAATTGCTGATGAAGAGAAGATTACAGATTCAATTGCAGAGACAGACAATGAAAGTGTATCATATGAAGAAACTGTTGATGAAGAAAATATTGCAGACTGCTGATGAAGAGAAGATTGCAAATTCCATTGCAGGTAATTGGAATGAGGGAGATCGATTTGAACTTCTCTGTCAGAGACAAGCCATTACACATCAAAACCTGCAAATAAAAAAATCAAACCAAAAAAAAAATAAAAAATTGCAAAGTAATTGCCAGAAATGTGTAATTGTTAAAAACACCCGATTTTAAAACACATTTTCTGAGCAAACCGAGGCGAATTAGAAAAAAATAAAACATGGGTTTTTTCGGGAGCGGTGTGAATTAGGTAACCTCATAACAATTTTTTATATTTTGCAGCCATTTGGGAGAAATTCAGGGTTCTTTGGAGCTCCGTTTTGCAGATTGCGTGAGGAAAAAACGATTTGTTTTGAACTGTTTAAACATGGCAAGTTGAAAGTAGAAGAATCCAAGTGAATAAAAAACTCTTTTCCACATAGCATGTGGTCTAAGAGTCCAATTTGATTTAATAAATTTGATTTTAGACACATATGTGTCTCATCATTAAAAAATATATAAAAAAAAAATTAATAATAATAATAATATATATATATATATAATAAAATAGAAAAATGAGAAATATTTTTTTTACATATACAATCAATTTATTGAAGCAATTTAGAAGGCAAAAAAAAATACTTGCAAAATTTGATTGAAATATTTTTTTTGTGCAAGTACTTTTTTTACCACTTCAAATATTTTCGGCTTTGCAGCACAGATGACGATTCAATTTGACAATGACTTGCAGAACAATTGGAAAATTATTTAAATTATTTCTGAACATTTGGCATTAATATTGTTATTGTGTATTTTTCTATGAAGTTTTAACTTACAGGACACAACAAATCTTTGTGATGCCAATCGTTTTACTGAGCACAGTGCATGAAGTCATCCGACAACAGGGAGTTGATTTATTTTTCATGGTTATTCTTTAAAAATGGATTGTTATCGATATCATGAATTGGACCAAATATAAAACTTTTTTATTTTCCTTAATTTGTTTCATTTGACATTTAATTTTTGCGTAAGAATCAGAAAGAAATTAGCTACTTTTTTAACACACTTATGTTTTTTAGATCAAGATTTTTTGCAAGTTTGGGATGATCGAATGATCATTGAAGGAAACTAATTGAGCGCACAGTTGGTTTTCAAAGGACCAATTTCATGGAAAACATAAGAACAAGTCCATGTCCATTTTCATCAAGACCATTACTCTTCCTCCCTTTTGAATTATAAATCCAACCAAGAACTTCAGTTCAAGCCACAATTATTTTCCAAGCAAAAGTGAGTTGTTCATTTTCCTTCATTCACATATACTTTCCATT
Source organism: Pinus albicaulis (assembly GCA_034641835.2). Taxonomy (NCBI): domain Eukaryota; kingdom Viridiplantae; phylum Streptophyta; class Pinopsida; order Pinales; family Pinaceae; genus Pinus; species Pinus albicaulis. The sequence goes on from CM076584.1 coordinate 1,266,969,170, forward strand.
AATTTTTTTCTACTCCACAAATAAAAGAAAGAAGTTCACTTACATGTTTATTTCCCATTGTCATTATTATTTTCCATAATCATCTTCCATTTCCGTTTTCTTTCTCCTATCCTTTTCATTTTGCAAATAAACCTTACTTCAATGCAAATTATTGAGTCCATAGTCATTTGAGTCTAAATTCCTTTCAAAAACACCTTGAGACTTGCATGCCTTAATGGCAAGTCTTCTTGCCAAAGAACAAAGGGAATAAATTAATGTCCCTTGTTCATCAGATCTTCTAGGTACTTGACAACAACAAAATTATTCGTACCTAGCAAGATGTGTTTGGGCACCTTGACTCTCATTGTCATCAATGGTAGGAGTTCTTGTGTTGACTAGTGGCATCCATTAATGTCCACTAAGTCAACAATTTCCTGCTATGTTCGACATCAGAACATCTATTCACATAGCAAGAATTATGCCAATGAGTTTTGAAAATATGAAGACTATCATTTTCAACATTTTGGAGCAAATGTAAAAAATATGCAACTGCAGAACTAGATGACAGCTGCAGAATCAGATGGCAGCTACAAAATCAAATGACAGCTGCAGAATCAGCACCATTCCGCAACAAATTCAACAGTTTTAGTAGAAGCAATAAAAAGACATATTTACTCTTTTCTCCATAACTTGTACAACCACTTGAAGAATATTATGATAAGAATTTTACAGCCACCACACATGCAGCTCATCCATTTTCAAAGGGTAAGTTAAGGTACGTCATTTTCTAACTTTTTACCATAGAATTCTTTGAAAGCTAGAATGATAATTTTTGGAAAAAACATTTCTCTTCCTCATTTCATAAAATTGCCAATACCATCAGTTGGGGGGGGAGGGGGGGAGATACATTCATATTCATATTTTGCCATGTTCATATCACATTCAGAAACCCACATACTTCCAAAAGATATTAACTATTATATCATTATTATGAGCATACAATGGCTTTTCAGAAGTACTTAAAAGATAATTGGATACAAACACAATCATGGTTGTCACACAAGAACCAACCATGATGCAATCCAATAAATATGTACTTTTCAATAAAAATCAACTTATCATTATGCAAAGATCAAAGGTCAAAACTGAATGCAAAAACAAAATATGGTTGTAACACAAGAACCAACCATGTTGCAATTCAAGTAAAACACTTTGCAGAAGTATGAAGTTATCAAATGATATCACGCAAAGTTAAGCCAAAGCTCAAGGATAAAAAAGAATTAATGTAATAGATTGCATGAAGACATGCAATAGCTTCAGTTGGGGGGTATGTTGGGCCTTGAAATTGTTATTCACTTCCATTACATTTTCACTTATATTTCCATATTACCATCTTCGCTCCACCTCCATTTCATTACATTTACCTTACCATTACCACTATTGGGTTACATTTATGTTTTTACAAACTTTATTAATTCTTAACATTTTTAAGTGAATTTGTGGTTAAAAATTAGAAAATAATGTGCATATGCTTATACCTAACAAGTGGGATGAGATTGTTGCCATGTGTAGGTCAAAAGGAAGCTTCTAAAAGACCTTTATGTGGCCTCCCAAAACCAAATTCGAATTTGAGTGGAGAAGATCATGGGATCATGAGGATATGTGTCTCATTTCATATTTGTATTGAAACTTTGAGAAGATATGTGTCTCATTTCCTATTTCTATTGAAACTCTAAGAATACATGTGTCTTATCATTTCCTATTTTGATTGTAACTCTAGAGATATAGGGAAAGATTCATGGACTTTCATTAATGAGATAATTTCTCATATTTTTATATAAATACAGGAAGCTTTCTCCTATCAAGATATGTGAAAAATAGGAGAAGAAGAGAAAGAATTATAGAATGTTTTGTAACAAGTTCAAGATGGAATGGGATGTAAAGTGAAGAGCTATTGATGTAATGCAATTAGGAGTGTAGATTTCAATTATGTAAGTTGTGAGTTCATCAATAAATAAAGTCCTTTTCTATTATTGAGTTTCAGAATGTGAAGATTTGCGAGTTGGAATGCTATTGGACAATGGAAGGGCCCCCATCAACCGTGTGCATCCCTTTATAAATTTGTAAGATTAATTAGTTTGTTTTACTTAGATTCATGCAAATAGTTTATCTTTCCATTGCAAATGTTATTTTATTTTCAGATGTAGATTTACTTCACAATGTAATCTTACATTTCCTAATAGCATTTCAAGAAAGTAGTGCCTTATCTATTTTCTAAAATTGGATTACTTTCAAGCAATAAGAATTCACAGTTATCTAGTTTCCTTTACTATTTTGTCATTTACTTTCTTAGATTAGAATTATAAATAAATTGTGTCAACGGATGCTCTCAAAGGTAATTTCAAGAAGATGTTTCTAAAATAAATGATTGAATGTATAATTCAAACAGTTATTGATTTTTCCTTTACACATTGTTATTTTCTTTCTAGGAATTTAGAGACTAAGGCATAGTTAAATTCTCACATAGCATCTCAAGAGGTTAACGTTTCACATTAAATGTTGCAGAAAAGTTAAATATACATTAGTTGTTTTTAGTTAGTCTTACATGCTTTCAAATCTTCACTTAATTGCAAGCACTGATATTCCTAAAATTCATTCTAAAAGAGATTGATTTAATCATGTTTCAAGATTGAATGGTTGAATGTTTAATGAGTGCAATTTCTGAGTTACCTTTTTGTAGACTTTACTTAGTTTTATAGTTCATTAGGTATAATTGGTTACCTAACACTATCTCAAGAAGATCACACTTCATAATTGAATATTGAAAGTAACTAAACATACCTTAGATGTTTTCATTGCATTCTTTGCTTACTATTCTAGGACATCAAAAGTTTAAGTACATACAGTTACTTAACATCATCTCAAGAAGGTCATACCTCGTAATTGAATGTTGAAGTAACTAGAAGTAAAATTAGTTGATTTCATTTTCTGTCTTTACTTTCAAGCACTGCAATTTAATTCTTAGCTTTAAGACTTAAATCCATGGAATATGAATAATGATAAGATAAAATAGATGCTTTGTTTTCCAAATTAGGTTCTAACCAGTCAACAGTTTTTGGTTTATTTTTCTGTAAATTAGATTAACTTAGGAACATTTTATTTTCTTTCTTCTTAAAATTCATTAGATTCATTTGATTATTTTCGTAGTTTTTAGATTAATACTTTTTAAACATCAAAGAACAAAACCCCCAAAACAATATAAAATACAAAACAACGAAGTAAGAAAAAGGTTAAATAAGCACATACAGTGCACCACACTTCATCAGTTTACTAACATCGGTTGATAATTTATGTTAGCAATTTAAAACATTAAATCGACTCAACATTAACCACACAATCACTTAATTGAGAAAATCTCTCAAGTCAACACTAAACTAGGAATTATTTTAGTTGATCTAAATATCTCAAAAGCTAGTCGCACAACAATTACATTTAATAATGAGAAACATCATTCAGTATACACAAAACAAGTAGGAGTTAAATCTCATACACATTAAAAAATTAGGAGATCAAATTTAATTATTCCAATATTCCTCATATGGAAAATATAACGTACCTATTATATATATATTTATATATATATATTATATATATATGATTCAAATTAGTTGAAGTTTACTAAATAATTTAAAACTCACACATTAAAAAAATAAAGGGTGAAATTTAATTATTCTAATCTTTTATTTTATTTTTCAAACTGTAATATAATTTTTAGTAAGCTGGCTAGACATAAGCTTTAACTTTAGGAAACTTCATTGTAATTAATTTAAAGTTGCAATAAGGTTCATGAAGAATTTATAAGACAAATCATTGTCTATGCTTCATTTTTTTTTTTTGTTGATGACTATGTTAAACATAAACATCATTTCCTCCTCAATAGGTTTTGCAAACTTTTACAACTATATTGAAAACAACTATAAAATACTTTGATTTTGTAAGTAAATTTTGGTTTACAAAATTGATTGTATTTAAAACCTAAATACAAAAAAATAAAATAGTATCTAATTCAAGCTAGTTGAAGTTCACTAAGCAATTTAAAAGTCATACACATTAAGAAATTAAAGGGTGAACTTTAATTATCCTAATCTTCTGGGTTTCTTTTTTTTCGTTAAAATATGGTGATGTAATATAATTTTTGGTAAGTCTGCTATACATGAGCTTTAACTTTAGAAAATTAAGTGTAATTATTTTCAATTTGCAATAAGGTCCATTAAGAATCTATAATGCAAAGCATTGTCTCTATAGCAGTTTTTCTTCACATTTCTCGCTAATGATGACTATGTTAAACATAAAACAAATTTCGTTCTCAATTGGTTTTGAAAACTTTTACAACTATCTAGAAAATCGTTTTAAAATACTTTGATTTTGTAAAGACATTTAATTCATATTTCAAATTAAAAAGGAGATTGAATATAAATTTATAAACATTTTGTACCAATCCAAGACATAATTGTTTGATTGCTTTCACAATGCTTGAGGTTGGAATGGCAAAAGCATTGAAACTTGAATGAATCCTAGAAATCCATGTACAATAAGTAAAAAATAAGAATATCTAACAAGAACAATAATCGAAAGGATTAACATTTTGAAATGTTGTTTTCTTGACAAAGAGGATTTGCTTATTGTAATTTTTCCACTGAAAATATCATATCTAAAACACTGAAACCTCAATTTGAAACCCATCATAAAAAACCCATGCTTTGAGATGTAATTTGTACCACATAATTTGATTCAATACAGTACAAAAATTATGGATGGGTAAAATGATCATATTGTTCAACTGTCAATGTCCATAATTGTGAAAACTGAAGATATATGTTTGGATTATTATTTGAAATCTACTTAAAACATCATTTCAAAGTCTACTAAGAAAATCCTTAAAATATACAAAAACATCCTTGAAAATGTCCTTGAAATATGCCCAAAACAACTTGGGGACTACCAACAAGTCCTTGACCCCCAATGAAGTCCCTAACAGTCTAGCAGTAGTCCCTAGCAGTTTTGGGACTTTTCCTCAAATCCCCATAATGTGAGAATATAAAGTGCATAGATTTTCTTTTTCGGAACATAGATCCCTTTGCAATATACATGTTTTTTATCAAAAAATTAAGATTAAAGTTATCGAAATTTCACAATTCAAACATATAATTATAACAAATCTCAAACAACACATACCAACACATATATTTCAAAAAAAACAAAACATAAAAAATAATAAATTGTAATAGAGTAGAACCTATCAAATTAATAATTTAATTGTTTAAGTAATTAATTTAAAATAATTTAAAACCATATACATAAAAATAAAATAAAACATGTGTAATAAAAAATTTAACTACAATTATTAATATCTTTTATTATCTGTAATTAATTTAAAAATAATTTAAAGTTTTATATTTATATATATATATAATTGAAAAATTAGGTATTATTTGTTTGAGTAATTTAAAATTTTCACTCATAAAATAATTTTTTTTAAAATTAAAAACTTAGTTATTACTGGTTTCCTTTTCGCTACCATCCAAAAAGGATTTTAATTTTTCCCAAATATAAAAATACCGATAATTACACTAAAGGCGTTTTTTATGGACTGGTTCCCTTCATGCTTTAGTCGTCTGTCGAAACCCACTTGCAATTCGCCACATGTTCCTACCAGATGTTAAGCTTCGTATACCAATTGTCAACCTCTCTCTTCCAGCTACCAATTATAGAATTTTGTCAGACTTTAAAGAAAGAAATCATCATGAGTGAAATCGATGTCACATCGGTAAATTAGGGTTTCAACATGGCAAACCAATTCCATCAATTTGACTGACTAGGGATTCACCTGTGTTTGTTATCAACCTCACGTCGAAGTTCAAATATATGATCAACAATTTCTAGATACAATTCCATGTCAGTTCCATGAACTTCATTGTTATGGTCTCGCGGGCCATGGCCAAGTGCCGCAATGGGGTTTCTGCATCAGATGAACTGAGATAAACCTTTTCATTGAAGAGGTAAAAATGCTACCACTGAGGGTTTTAGGATATTGGGATTGGGTTTCAGACTCTGAAATTGTGATTGTGGCAAGATTGACACAAACTGGAGCTTGTTGGCAGGTTTGGACCCGAATGGTGATATTGCTGGTTTGTTGGGTGTTTCAGGATCACTTGCTTGCGCGGAGGTTCTAGGGCCAGGAAAAAAATGAAATTGAAACAAATATGAAAATATGTCAAATTATTAAGGTCATACCGAGTATATATTTCCTATATTGGATAAGGCTTGGGATGGGATGAATCTTCCTTCCCTTTACTCCTTCCACTGGGCAAATACTTCCATAGTTAGTATTTCAACTGAACTACTACTTCATCATTATTATTCTAAGTATAACTATATATTATACCAAAGCTTAGAGATGTCGTTTATGACATGGGCCCATACCCAGCATTATTACAGGATCTGGTTACTCACCAACCTTTTCTAGAATCGAGTCTCTCACGGGAAGATCCAGTAAGTCAATAGGTGTAAGATTGCAAGACTTTACTTATGTGATGTTGAGTTTGGACCTTACTTCTTATGAAGTGTATCACTAAGAAGCAAGAAGTAGTGGGCGATTACCTGTTCTCATAGCGAGAGGTCAGGTTATGAGCAAGCGACTTATTATTGTGAGGGGTTTTGAGTTTCTTTCTCGCTCTTAAAGGGCACTCTCCCCTCCATTTTAAAAAGAGAATCAATGTTTTATCTCAACTATATGTCCTGGTTCTTTGCACTGTATTTTTCACTCCTATTTCTAAAGAAAAATTGTGTCTTCTGTCACAGACAAAATACCAAGGTGGGTTGTTGTAATTATTGTTGTTCACCCCTATGCATAGAGCCTTTCTGGACCGAATGGTTCTTTTACAAGGTTAGTTTAGAAATATATTTTTATCTTGGTTTAATCTATTTTAAAATGCCGTTGAAATTATAAATCAAGTTTGGTTTAGAAAACATATCTTATTTGTGTTTCCTCTCTTTTCTTTTATTTTATAGTATTTATGGTGTGGACAAGGAAGCATTACTTCAAAAATACTCTAGCGAGGTACTTTCAATCTTGAGTCCTTGTAGTTAATAGCTGCAACTATTACACCAAATCTTCCAATTCCTACAGTAGACAATCTGGCAAAGTAGGTGGCTAAGTGCTGGATCACTTTGGAGATCAAAATAAAAAATAAAAACCTTAATATCTAAGAGATTCTATATCAAGTTGACTTAAGTTGTTGTATTATATATACAGATCAACTGTTTTTTTCTTAGAATTATCAGAAATAAATCGTCGTGACTACCCTTGTTTGAGTGGGAAGAAAGTTATTTTTGGTATGAAGGATAATACGAGCAATTCTGAGATAAAGGGAAAACAATAGAATCGGTCTGCTACCAATCTTAAAATATATTTTTCTTCCGATGCATATGACATGTACCCTGCTGAAAATTTTGATCTGAACTTGGAAGCCTCGAACATATGATCTTTAGGGTTATAAATATTTGCATTAATTTTAAATGGAAATATGTACAACTAGAAATTATGTTTGCAGATATAAAAAATATACAGTGGGATCCAACAAGAACACATGGATGAGTTGTACGATTTAAGGTATACTGGTTCGATACAAGCGAGGTAGCCATGTTGTGTTTTTCAAGTGATTTTCATCTACCCACTGATATTATATACAAAGAAGTAACATGTTACATACTATACATGAGACATGAGTATAGATCATCATCCGACACACAAAGGAGTAGCATTTTATTTTTTTGCTAAATTTCTCTGGTTTTCTCACAACTTGTATTTAGATTGAGGTTTTCATTCATGTAAACAACAAGCTTTCCTCATGGAATTATACATTTACTATACACTCTTCTTCATGTAATTAGCACTATTTAATCATCCATTTAACCAAAATATTTTTTACAATCTCACATTTCTTATATTTTATGTATTCACATTTCATATGTAAATCGAAAAATTGTTGAAAATTCCAATGACATTGAATTTTATAATTAATTTATAATTTGCAAAAGCTTTAGTAAATTTCAATTTTCAAACATTAAAAATTAATTATGCTTTGGAGCCAAAGCCAATAAACAATTAAGAGGCGAAAGCAAGGGAAGAGAATGGAGGGTGGAAATATAATAATGTTTATAGAACTTTCCATATAGATGTTAAGATGGCCCCTTAAGGGAAAGGATTGGGTTGAATTTAATCCTAGATGTTAGTGATTATATTTCTTCTTTCATAACCTTAAAAGAGCAGAGTCCCGGACTTGAGCAAAGATTTGTATAAAAATTATGGGACAGCCATGTTTGGAATCAAGATAAGGAATCAATCCTTATTATTTCATGTAATTCAACACAGTATTTCAAATTTTAAGGTTAAAGTGACTGATTTTTAGTATTGGGAGACTTATGTAGCTAATTACTGAGGAATTCTGCAACCCTTTTATCTGTAATTGGTTAGCAAGTAGCTTAAGAATGAAGTTATGAGCTGATTTCAATTGGAACCTGCTTCCTAGAATGACTGCAAAAAAATTTGAGACATACTATCCATAATTACTCTATGGGTTTTTATGATTTTACTTGCCACGACTCTGCCAAGAGACCTTTTGAAAATTCATGAAACTAGAAATCTGTTTCTCATTTATGGGGTTTAAGCCTCAATATATCTCTTATTTCCCAATAATGATGATGTATGAATACAAATTTAAGGTGTTTTATATGTCTTTATTTAACAATTATTATCCTTATCAATTTCTAAAATATGTCACAGATTTATGATCAGTTTCATGGCTGAGAACTGCAATTGGATTGGGATCCTCTTTCTCGGATTTCATGTTCATTAATTCATTGATTATTTTTCACATTATTTTTTGCTCTACGGAGGTAGTGGGTTATGAATTTTACTATACCTTAGAAATATCACATCTTGGTAAATTTACAACTATCTAATGTTTCAACTTTCACCAAAATCAGAGAAAATGTCACTGATTTTACTTTCATTGTTTAGACTATTTGAAATACCATTGATTGCTTTTCTCCATAAAGGCTATCCTGCTCCACTCACTTGAATCAAATATTCCTCACAGTTTTGTTCACGGAAGATTTCCGTATGAGAATTGGTTCAATATTGGAAGCATGGATAATCTAATTCTGAATTCCAACGTTTGGTTATGCAGAAATGTAGTATTTAATCACATCAACATTCTCTTTTACATTGCATTAAGGGAACTTATCTTAACACAAGTAAAATAAGCAGCTTATATGTCTCGTTGTGGTAGCAATTGTAGGCATCGTAATCTGCCAAATTTATTGAAGTTTGTGCTATGCTCTACTAGAAGGGATTTTTTTTCTTGAAAATACGTTTTTGTTCATATGTGTCATTTTGAATGTTGCAGGTACTTTGCCACATTCTACTTCATCTACAACTGCAGATGATGAAAATGGACTCCCTTCACTCCCATTTGATGAGGGCTCCTTTCTGACAACCCAAACAACTTTGAATATCTTAGGTATTCTTAAAATATGTCTTTAGTATTCTCTCTTCCTTAATGTGGCTGAAGGTGAGATGTCAATTGGTCATGGAAGAAACCCAATAGTCTCGAGGTATTTTTTCGATATCATATCATCTATGCGTAATTACCTTCAAGCACATTGAGGAAGAGACCAAAGTTGAACATAAAAGGAAGATCATTATTTTTCTTTGGAAGAAATCGAAACATATTGCAGATTCTAGTTGGTATCGATACCCTGGTTATGAGCCTGTTGTGACTACATGGTTTAATGTTTATTGTATGTGTTTGGAAATAAAGATCTTTGTTTGCGTTGATGATGATGGGAGTAAGCTATTCTTGTTTCCTTTTCTAAATATATATTTTTGTTGGAATTCATAATATGTACTCTATTTTGTTTCTAAAGTAATATTGTTTTATCTTGAATCCATTATCTTTATTTGTTATCATTTATGACTTGTAATCATCACTGATATTTTTTTTTGTAATACATGTAGATATTAATGTTACTGAAAAGAATGAGAACACTAAATATAATGATGATGAAAAATAATATACAGTAGAATGACCCCATAAAATAAGGCTAGTAGCTCACGAGAGTAATTTGACAGTAATTTGACAGGGGATAAAAGTTCTTGCGGAAAGCAATAAATAGACAAATACTAGGGGTTTTGAAAAGAAATCTTTAAATACAAGCTGACAGGGATTGTCAGAGCCATATAATGAGTAGCTCGTCATATAACTACCAATGTTGGCCCTAGGAGACCTCCAATATCTTTAGATTGCAAGGGATATTAAGACAATGAAAGCAAACTAGGATGTAAAAGCTAAATTGAAGATGGATTTTTGGATTTTAAATATATGGAGAATCGACTGTTGAAAGAAAATTCCTTGCCTTTTAGGTATTATCATATTATGCAATCGATAGTTTTTCTCTATTTTGAAAAATATTATTGACCCGCAATCTTTTTTCAAAATATTAATCAGACAAAAATTATGTGCCTGCTAGCTATGTTAGACGAAGCTTGTAGTAGGGAAATATACATTTCTTATTTGGAGCTATTTGTAATATAGTGAATGTTTTTAAACAAGCTTTTGTGTATTTGTACAACATAAATCAAATTCCCCAGATGATGGATATATTAAATTAAAGTTCAAAGTAGAAAAAAGGAAGCTTCAAGAAGGATATCAATGAATAGAAAATGGTTTGGAGTCTGTTGGAATGTATTTTTATTTTTAAATTTGTTATTACAAAGATGTAAATTATGAAGTGTATATTAGCTCGTGAACTTGGTAGCTAATGGAATAGCTAGTGATGCTTTTGCAGCCAAGAAGCAATTTATAGTTCAAGTAATCGAATTGTAAGGCCTTCTTAAACATGGCCCTAAACTATTTCATGGTAGGCCAATATGACAATATCATCGTCAGTGGATGAATAACGGGATATAATGACACCATATTGAAAGGTAAAATAGTCAAGTGGCAGCTCCATGAGATGTGAAAATCATTGACGAAGAGGAAGTAAAGCCCCATAAGTATGAAAAAATCTAATGAGGAGGAAGTGACTAGCCTATGTGATGCCCTGATTTGCATTTTACTGTTTCTAGTAGATCTAGATCTATTGGAAAATTAATTCTATATTGGCTAGAACTCTCACATTTGAGGAGCTCCAAGATCGAGATGAAAAAACTAGGTTTTTTCTTTGGGATTCCTTTCTCTCCCTTTTCTGTTGATTCGAAGTCTCTGTCCTATGTACCTACCCTGAGAGTATGCCACATCAAAATGTAAAGAAGCAGAACATAAAAATTATTTCATGTTTTGATGTGTTGTCATTTGTCCAGAAAAATGACATGGCAGCTTTGGTAGAGTTTTGGATCTCCTTAGTTTCATTGCATTGCTTGATGTTTCAAAACCGAATTTCTAATTAAAGTTGGAGGTCACATTTACACTAACTCAAGAGTATGTTATGCAAACCCAGATGGGGTAGTATTTCTGGCTTTTCAAGTATCTTTGATCTTGAAGACCTCTGTAAGAAATTATGATTCTTCTTCAATCTCTTTGGTGAGGGTTTCGGCCTCATCATGACTGTAATTTTTACCCAATTTCCATGTGCCTCACTGGTGTTGTTGTTTACCTTGTCATTGTCTTTATCATGGCAACCTTTGATAACTTTATCCTCATCTTCCTCATTATCAATAATGTCATCATGGAGTTCAGTTGAAGTAACAACATCACACTCACAGTACCTAAGAAATATTTATTCATGGCCTTTGTTCAACCTTATCTCTCTTCCTTAATTTATTTTTGAAGTCAAAGTTCACAACCACAATTGCATATTTTATCAGATTGCATATATCAATGCATGCACTTTTTAAAACTTTCTCCATTTCTTTGCAGAATTCCATTTTTAGCCCTCCTAGTACCATGATTCTATTCCACGGAAGATGTTGATTAATCAGTGAACCTAAAGTCCATGAAAAACAACATTATGTGTTAGATCGGGCCCAAACCAAAATTGTGCTGTGAATTCCCCTAAATTTTCCCAGATAACACAATGTGTAGTGTTGTTCATGATGCTCCCCCAATGTATGGAATTTGAAACTTTTTTGAAAGCATGCATTGATAAATAACAATGGACAAGAAGATTAGATTGGAAATAATATTGTTACTGTAACTCAATTTATTCATTCAGGCGGATATTACTCGAATCTGTCCAGATTCTTATATTGTCTCGAAGTCGTTTTGGGTACCATATTACAACTTTGAACATGAAGAAAGATTGAAAATAAACTAGAAATACAATTATCAAAATCGTTTTAAAAAATTCAGGAACCCAATCCCCTCTTTGAATGGTGAGTCTTTGGGTATAAAAGATTTTATTCTGCAATTTTGAGATTGTGGTTTCAAGAGAAATTACCATTGTTTTAGACAAGGCATCCAAGAGACCCAAAACAAGTTTTTCATCTTTTAAATTTATTATTTTTTATGTAAAGAAAAACATTTGTTCAACATCTCATTCTTGCAACAACTCATTTTTTCTTAAAAACTCTGTATTTATAATCAAAATTGTAATTTTGACAATTTAACAAAAAGAAATTGACAAAAAGAAAAGAAAAGAAAGAGGTCAAAACATGGAGGATAGAGCCGAAATAGATGAAAAGAAATAAAAATAGATGTACAATCTTATCATGTAGTATAGAAAACCACAATAATTTCAATCATTTTTATTTTTAAAATGTTTTTGAGGAGACGATTAAAATCTTCTTTCTTACAATTTTATATTCCAAACATCTACCCAGATTACAAACATTCATATATTATTAGTCTCGATTTACTGATAATCTTTTATAAGCAACCAAATGTTATTGGAACATAATAAGTCACAACAGCTAGAAGGGAAAACAACCTCTGTTTACAATGGCTAATTTTCTAAAACTAAATTCAATTTGTCTGAATCAATAGACCGTGGAGATGTGTTCAACGGCGGTGTCGAAGAATTTGCACATCTAGTGGCGACAAGAATGGAATTATTGCTTATCACTTTGTTTCAATAGTGTTTTTTTAAGCCCTGGTTTTTTATTAGTTTTATATGATTCAACTTAACACTAAATTGTATAATGTTTGCTTAGTAATTTCGTTTATTGTCTATGCCTTTTTAACAAAAAGTAGTTAGGTGTTTTTGAAGTCACCGGGACATGCCAGAGTTATTTTAGAAAATTTATTTTAATTTATAGTATAATCATGCTATAAGTTTTTATAAGTTTCTTTTAAATTGAGCTTTCAATATGAGATATTAATATTTTTATAATTCAATTTTATATGTTTTTTAAATTTTCTTCTATTAAATAAGAACCAAAATTTATATTTCAAAATACTAATCTTAATATTCTATAAATTAAAATTTAAATAAATTTTCAATAATATTTGAAAATAACAAAAAAGAAGTATTCATAAAGCAAAACAATCATACATACATTCCAAATAGAGATTTACATATGACATGAAAAATACATTAAAAATATATATATGTATAAATTGTAGAAAGTAGTTATTTTTTACAGGGTAGTTAATGTTGCTTTGCATTACAACATGAGTAGTTGATGTTACATTGCAATGGGGTTGTGCATTTTTTCCTTTAATTAAAAAACTAAATTTTCTTTTAAAAAAACACATTGCATTTCCTAGGTGCTTGTGACTTAATGTAAGGAAATAAAAAGTAGATGATAAAGATTTCTAGGAAAGGAGAGATATAAATTGTACTTATAATAGGATAGGGAGAATTACATATTGAATATGTACAACTCATTTCTTACGACTTTTGAAAATGGTGTAGTGCAATTTAAATATAGTTTTAACGAAAGATTGTGATACTTTTTTTACATAATCTAAAGTGCGGAATTGGTGCTTCCAATTGTTTCAGGCAATCGCCTATATGCACCAACATGGGTGTTTTCATTGTGGTTTTAAACCTAAAATGTTGGTAATGAACACAGAGGTTATCAAAATTGTCTATTTTGGCCAAGCACAAGAGGTATTCTCACAACTGTCATTTACATAATATGTGGCAAGACGTTGATATCGTGCTCCTGAAGTTTTTCTTCAGGCGTCATCCTATGGCCCCACTATTGATTTGTGGGCAAAGGGTGATATCATGGCATAACTTTTTACCCTTCGTCTATTTTTCCATGATATAGTGATGCAAATGAGATATATAAAATATGTAGTGTAATTGGTAGCCCAAATCATAAAGCTTGGTCTCAAGGATTAAGGCTTGTAACTTCTATGCAATGTCAATTTCCGTATTTTAGTGACAATCATGTATCACTTACCACTGCATCAATGTAACAACAATCAGATTGGATGATTATACGTCAAATTAAGGATTTCAAATTTGTGCTCTTCTTGAGCCACTTTTGTGACAAGTTAAAGAGTACAATTAAACCCTTCATGTGGTTATCCCATTTTTGTCCATTAGATTTATAAAATGGAACACTATAATATGATTATTGTTTTAATGATGGTTATATTTGACTTTTCGTATTGATAATTAATTTTTCCACTTCATATATTAATTTTCATTTTTTCTAAAAGCATAATTTAATTTTTCCACTTCATATATATTAATATGCATTTTTTCTCAAAGCTTAATTTCCACTTGAGTGGTGGGGACTATGCGTCTGCAACACTTGTTTATGTAGGAGTAAACTTGTAAATGTGTAGACATCTCAGTTTATTAGTTCTTTCCAAAGCAAGAGTATGAGATTTGGTTTTCCTATGCTGCTTGCAACACTTGTTTATGTAGGAGTAAAATTGTAAATGTGTATACATCTCAGTTTATTAGTTCTTTCCAAAGCAAGAGTATGGGATTTGATTTTCCTATTAACCATTGATAATTTAGCATTGACCAATGCAAGTTATAATGTTTTATGTAATTTTTAGAGTATAATTTCTAACTTGAGTGATAAACACTAAGCAAACCTGCAATAATTGTTTTAAATGAATTATTAATTTTATATTAAGACATTTACCTATAATAAAAATTAGACATCTTCCTCTTCGATATTCCCCTCCCCTACTTAGAGAATATGCTAATTTATTATAATATTTCATTTGAAACTTTTTAAAAACTAAAATATAGTTAAATAGGACATAATTAAAATAATAATGCATGAATTGTTGTTGAATTATATATATATATATATTCCGTTTTGTAAAGAAAAGTCGAGATCTCTTGATAATAAACAGTGGGTAGACATACGAACTATAGCTTTTTAATTAAGAAAACGATGTGGACTCAGGTCTAAAATCGCTACCATAGATCCACGATCCAGGTGATCTGGCTTCCAAAGATTCTTGTGGGTCCAAAATGTTCTTCCAATAAAATTAAGTCAACGTGCATCTGTTTTTCCAATCAAACTAAGTCAATTGGGATAAATGTATAAAATAATAATAATAAAAATAATAAAAATTAATGTTAATCCAAAATAAAAATGAAAATAATTATATAAATAAAAAAATGGAAATTATGTTACAATTTTTTTTAATTAAATATTTATTTTTGAAAAAAAAATCATATTTTATGAATATATTCAAATATTTAAAGGCATAAATGTTTCTAAATCAAAATTATAATATTTGAAAATATTAATTTAATATAATTTTATTATAAATTTTATTATCATATTATATAAAAAACATCATTAAATCTAATATTAATATTAAAAAATTATTAATAATACTACCATTAGCCGTAGTCTAACTAGCCAGAGGAATCGCCCTGAAAATCATGAAAATTCCGATAAGATTTTCAGAAAATTCGGCTTTTTGGCCCCGATTCCGGCCAATTTTGACCGTCCAGGCAATTCCTCCCGCTCGTTAAACGACTCCCTAACATTATTTTCAAATTTAATATTAACATTAATATTATTTTCAAAATTAATCATGATCGGATAAAGTCCTTCTCAGCTTCATCATACTTCAGGAGTATTGAAACATAAAACAATAAAGAACAAAAAATGTGAAGGAAAATCTGACATACAGCGTAAATGTGATAAGGTTCTGGACATGTGGTCAATGCTTATCTTCTAATATAAAAACATCCTACCAACCTAAGAGTTCCCAATTATAATACCATATTTTCAATTCTCTCTTTTCCAGATCTATGGCGTGGGGCTTGTCTGACCATCACTGGTTCAGAGACCCATCTCTATCCTGTAATATAGCGTGGGGCCTTCTGCCCATCACCCATGCAGACACTCATTTCCTTGCTGGTTGGCCAGCTTGTGTGTATGCAATCTGAAATATTGTAAAATACATGTATTTAATTGAATATATATAGTTAATAATTCACTGGTTTTGGATAGATGTGATTGGGTGTTTTGTTAAAGTACTTTTTGATGTAAAATTACTGGTTTAATTCCCTGCTTTAGTCGAAGTCAATAATTCAGAGATTTTGGATAAATGTGATTGAGTGTTTTGTTAAAGCACTCTTTTATGTAAAGTTATGGGTTCAATTCTCTATTCCAGTCGAAGTGATATATTGGACATAATGAAAATGTAATCCAATCGAAATAATATATTGAACATAATAAAAATGTAATCCTGCCAAATTTACAAAAAAAACATACAACCAATCAACTAAATTTAATTAGCCTGCTGCTTCACAAAATACATACTGATTTCCTCTCTTTAGGACTTATTCACTTGAACTATTAGGCTACCAAGTTCAGGCCCTCTTTTTTCAGTTTTTACTGTTTATACCAGAGAATCATTCTGTGTTCTAGTATCAAAATTCAGTCTTATTCTTCAGCTTTAAGAGACAGGCTACTTCCAACATCTGCCATCCCTATGAAAGGGTCCAGTGCTTGTAACCCTTTAATTGTTGTGCCGCGTTTTATAAATCATAACAAGTGCTCCATGAGTGTTGATTTGCAGAATACAGTGTCAGGGGATATTGTCATTCAGAAACCAATCATTGTGTTTTTTCAGGAATGCTAATTTGTCTTTTAGAAATGATGTTTAGAGTTGTGCTTTGGGGGAGGATACTACGCTGATTATATGAAAAAGACATAATTTGAGAAGTATTTTTTAATGTATAAATAAAAAGTATGTTTTATTATAATTTTATTAAGCAATATATCAAAGTTATGACAAGATTTATAGATTTAATAATATAAATGCAAAAGATTTAATAACAAAAAAATATAATTTAATTAAATCAATGTGTTATGTGGAATTTAAAAACACATTAAAAGGAAATACAATGAAAAGTATAAAAAAATTATAAACTAAAGTCAATTTTATTATTATTAATATTTATGTTTAGTATTTAATTAATCATTAGGAACTAATATTTACTTAATGATATTTCTAATGGTTAATTTACTAACTATATTAAGTTTATTAAGGAATTTTACATTTATTTAGGGCTCAAAGATTTTGGTAAAATTGTTTATTCTAACTCAATAGGTGTATTCTCTACAAGCTTTTTGATGAAGTGACATTGTATTTCAATATACTTGGCATGTTCATGGAAAACTAATTTTTTAGCTAATTAGAGTACCCCTTGATTGTCATAGAGTAGGGGCGTTGGCTTTTTCTATTGCATCTCTATGTTTCTCTATGTTCGAAAGCATACTCTTGAACCAAATTACCTCACATTCTCCTTTCATTGTCTTCGATATTCTGATTATGTGGTTGAAAAGGATATTGCACATTGTTTCTTGCTTCTCCATGTGATTATGTTTGTGCGAAGGCTAAAACATATCTAAATGTTAAGTTTTTGTGGTCCACAAAACTTGCCCAATTTGAACATGTAAACCCACACAGGTTAGCTCTTTTCTTTTGATGTACAAGATGCCGAAGTCAAGTGTTCATTTCACATACCTCAACACTCTCTTTGATTCAGTCCAATGCTTTACCTTTGACATTGTCATAAATCTAGAAATGAAGGTCACAACATAATTCAAATAAGCATCAGTCATTATTAGATATATTAAGTGCCCCATCAATGACCTATACATTGACTCATTAGCTACCTTAGAGTCAATCTTCACTAATTTAGTGCTCAGTACTTTCTCCATATGTGTAGACATGATTGTGTAATATGTCAATTTGAATCTGTCAAGCAAACTTTTGGAATATATTTTTTTGTGAGACAAAAATGCTACTATCTGTTTCTAAAACTTCTACACATATATTGTAATGTAGGATGCCTAGATCGCTTGTCGATAGTCCTTTGTAAGAGAAGAGATTTGCTGAAACCCTAATGGCATCCGCTGCTGCCTTTGTCCCCTCGGCCTTGTGGGACGATGCCGCCGCCGCCACCATTGCAGGGCGTGCCTCCCCTCACGGATTCGCTGCCGCAGACCCAAGTGACTTATCCCCTCAGAAACTACACAGAGCGCAGACATGGTTCTCACAACCGGCAAAAAGATCCACGCAGGTTGCAGGCCGAAGGTTTAACCTCTCTTGGAACGCTGCAGGTTTTGTTGCCGGGACTATAGCTCCTACCAAAGTTTCTCTCCGCAATCGATTTGGAACAGAAGCAGTCTCCAAAGCCGGACGGCACAAAAATTTCGAATCTGGCTTCTTTGTGGCGTCGACTACAGCTGCGCCCCTGCTTTCCATCCTCCATTGCAAAACAAGGGATAGCTGCCGACCCAGGAGCGCTTCAGATCCTAAGATCCAGGCAAAGGAGTCTTTAGACCCATCTTCTACTTCTTTTCGGAAGCAGATTGGTTCTTAGACCAGTCAATACTGCCAGAAGGAGACTCTACATTTCAGATCCAGATCTCTCTCCACTCTGGAAAAACTCTGCTTCAGTGGGTGCGTGATACAGACCTTGTGCAAGATCTTTTGCACAAACTCGAACTCCAGATGGGGATTCCCACCTCCTGCCAGAGGTTGTTGTTTAATGGTAAGCAACTAGAGGACTCTCTCCCTCTCTCCTTTTACAGTATTCAGAGGGACGCCACTATTGTTCTTACTTTTCATCTAAGAGGAGGGTCCTTTGGACAGACATCCTCTGCCCCACAGTTCTCTTATAAAGATGTTGTACGTAAAGATGCAGCCCATCCACAGCCCTCCTCAAAGGCAGCGCAACCTGCTATGGCCCAGGCAACTCAACCAACTATGGCTCCCAAGCCATTTTTGGTGGACAAGTTGGAGGAAATTCCTTCAATAGCATTCTCTTTGCCTGGGTTTGAAGAATTCCAACAGAATTTTGCAGAATCTGCAATCATATGCAGATTTAATGGTTTATGGCCACGCACTGCAGATTTACACCAATGGATCCAGAACAACTGGACTAAAAAATTCCAGATCTACTTATGCTCGAAAGGCTTCTTCATTGTAGCTTTTGATCTAAAAGAAGACTACCAGAAAGCCATTACGGGAGGCCCTTGGTTCTGGGGCACGGCTGGGCTTTTCCTTTCTCCATGGTTTCCAGACTTCGACCCTTCGACAGCGGTCATCACCAAACTTCCCATTTGGGTCAGACTCCCGAACCTTCTAGTGCATCTATGGCATACTTCTGTCTTCATAGCCATTGGAGATGCATTAGGACGCTTCCTTGCTGCAGATAACTCAAGAAGGGACAATGGACTCTACACCTACGGCAGAATCTGTGCGGAAATTGACATCAGCAAAGGACTGTCGGATCAGATCAACCTCAAGATTGGGGATTTTCACTGGACTCAAACTTTGGACTACGAAAATACAGCCTTCCGCTGCCGCCATTGTCATCAAACGGGGCACCTCCAAAAGGACTGCACCCAGATCCTCGACAAAAAGAAGAATCTGGCTCGCAAACCCAAAGTCAAGAAATGGAATCCCTATGTTCCTCCCCCGATGGATGATTCAGACTCCTCCAGCTCGGATGAGGAGGAAATAGTAGCAGATGAGTTGAATGATGGTGCTCCGCCGAACGCCCCCTCTGCTGTTCTTGCGGACCCCTCTGCCCTGTTGATTTCTCAGAAACGCTCTCATAGGTCTTCGTCCTCTGACTCGGATAAGGAGTCTCCTCCTTCTGCGCAGAATATTTTGCAGATGATTCCCATCCAGCCAGATCACAAGGGCTGGGTCACAGTCAGTAAAAAGAAAAAGAAAAAATGTCGATTGGGAGATTCTACCCATTCGGGTTTAACTCCCTAGTCTAGTTCTTTACTTTATGTTCTACTGGTTATCTTTTTACTCATGTCGTGGATGTTCTTTGGGACCGAGGTTGATAGCCTATCATTTCCGGCTCCCTTGCTCTCTTGCTTTGCTTTTATGCAGGCATTGATTGTACTATATTTCGTTAATAGATTTAGTCTTATTCAGAAAAAAAAAAAAATGTAGGATGCCTAGATCATTCATGTCAAAAGCATTACTCACATTAGATTTGATCTATTCAAAATCACTTGCCCCACTATATGTAATAATGATGCCATTTACATAAATCACTCGTAGAATAATATCATTATTAATTCTTTTGATGTATAGATTGAAATTTGAAGGACTTTGTTGGAACTTTTGTCCATCTGGGTACTTATCAATCTTAATGTATCAGGGTTAAGGTATTTGCTTTAGGCCATATAGAGCCTTCTTAAGGTTGTACAAAATATGCTCCTTCCTAAGAACCTAAAATAATTGTGTTTGATATAGGTAAAAAAAGCTTCTAAAGTCTATACAAAAGATTTTGTTTCCTCCAAATCTTCATTAAGGAAGGCACTATTCATGTCCATTTGATGAACCTTCCAACCAGGTTGTGTTATTGTTATCACCTAAAAATCACTCAACATAATACATGTGATTGTTAAGAATATCATTACCATAACATAACAAAAGCTATCCATGGAAATTAAATAAACAACTTAAAATGGTGGAAAAATATATATATAAAAGTAGGTTTAACCCATATATTCAAATTCATGATGATGATTTTGCATGATTTGCACAATTCTTCCTTCGATAGTCATGGAGATCTATAAGAAATGAAATCTCACTAACTTTTGGCATGATAAATGTCCACATCCCATCAAAATTTAAGGTGAAGCTTGAACTAAGCCGATACAATGCTCAATAAAATTAATAGATGGTTCTTTGGTACATTATAAGTCCCTTCATGCATTGAAAATCTCAACTAGATTGAGCTTCATTCACACTTGGAGCTAATTTTAATGAAATTGCAAAAAAATATATAAATACAAAGAAATGGATTAGCATTCGGTAAGAGAAGTAAAGTAGTGTTATGTTGTCCAATTTTTTCTAAAGGTTCTCCTAACTCTCAAGCCATTTCATGCATTGACATTATCAATTGGCAAGCTCTTCACTATTGAATAAGCTTGTGAACTTCTTGAATTAGAGCAGGAGATCCAAGAAAGAGAACAAGAAGGACCTTCCTCAAGAGTATTAGAGAAAGTTCACCTTACTTAACCAATCCTCTTTTGTGTCTCCTTTGAAGACAACCAAAGCTTTTCTCTATTGATAATTAAATAAAGATTTTTCTTCCTATTTTGTTTCTTATGTGTTTTTTTCCACTTGCATGCTGATCCATTCATTTTCAATTGTGCAAGCTATATTTTATTTTATACTAACCTTAACCATCTATATTATGTTAGGTTGGTGCAACTACTAGTACAATAAGTGGGATTTTTCTCAACCACTTGACAATTCACACCAAAAAACTATCATGGATAGAACTAATCAAATGGTGTTTGTCTATGCTATAGGAACGAAGGTCTCCTCATAGTCAATAAACTTTTATTGAGAGAACTAGCTTGCAACCAAACATGTCTTGTACCTGTTAAGGGTACATGTTGTAATATTCTAGATAGCATAGGCATTTAGGAAAGGGGCTACATTGGAGCAATCATATCACACACATGTAACTCAAGAAGTAAGAGATAATTATGGGAAGGTTAACCAATTGAGTCCACATTCCGTCTTTAAGAGTATTTATACAATAGGGAAATGGTTGGAACAATTGTATCCACTCTAACTAATATTTCATTAGGTGGTATTTTATTATTTATTAATATTAATCACATATTTACTTTAACATCTCTTTTACTAATATGATGATTTTACAAAATCCTAAAATACCTCCCAACAAATCGCTCCCACCTTCAAATCTTTACTTCTCTCGAGCAAGTGTGCAACAACATCTTGGGTCTTTACTCCTATAGAAGTATCGTTATTGTACATCCACCATGCATAGAGGTCTACATAGATAAATTAGCTACAAAAACTACCAATTGTATAGGAAAGTAAACATATACATCGTTTTCTAGTGAGCTTATACTCTTTAGCCTCCATCTTCAATCTAGTAGGCATTTGTTCAATTAGTGAGTCTCTAACACTTAGCTACCCCACCCAACAATGGTTCTCTTATCTCTCTTATTACATGATGTTATTTCGAAGCAATCACATCAAAAACATGTAACTATATAAAGAAGAGATAATCATGGATGTTAAACAACCAAGTTCATATTCCCTCTTTAAGAGTATTTATACAATAGGGAAATGGTTGGAACAAGTGTACCTAGACTAACTAATCATTCTTTAGGTGCTCATATATCCTTTATTACATATTCATCATATATTTACTTTAATATCTATTGTAATAATATGATGACTTTACAAGGGTCTAAAAGGCCTCCCAACATCTCTCCCACCTTCAAATCATTGTCCTAAGAATATTTGCAACAACATCTTGCATCTTTACTTCTATAGAAGTATCCTAAGTGTGCATCAACCACGCGTAGTAATATACACAAATAATTCAGTTACAACAATCATCAATTGTATAGGAAGGTACACATATACATGGTTATATTGTGACTTGTTACTATTTTTATCCTAATTGGATCGCTATATGATTTTCTATCCATCTTGATGCCCCGACAGTGGAAAATTTGGAGGAATAAGCTAATAGGAGTAGTTTTTTCAGTGGGACACAAATTGGAGAATGGGGGTCTAAAACCTTTTTGGGGTTATTTTGATTAATTAAATGACATTTCCTTTTTGGGTAAAAGTTTCCTACTTTAATTTAGGACCTTCTGACATTATTCTATATTTAAAGATCTTTCCAAATTATGGTGCAAGAGATATGCCAACATGAGTTTATATGAAAAATTTATGCCTCTTGGAAGTTGTCCTAACAGGATTAAAAAACATAGTTCATGAGTGATCCGAACTTAAACAGGAACACAACTGAATACAAATATAAGCATAAATATAGAGATGCAACATAAATAACACTTCATTTTATTGATATCAAAGAACTGAAATATACTTACATACATAATGGAATAAACTAGCTCGAGCGATGGTAGCTTATCTATGAGAAGAGATGTTGCAGCTACATAACTTTGAACAATGTTACAATGAGGCTCAAGGGCCTTTTTATTATTGAAAAATGAGGGAAAACCCTAAACGACCAAAACCCTAACCCTATGAAATGGAACACCAAGAATTTCATTAGAGAAATTTTGAGGTCTAAAATGGGACTCCTAAGAAAAATGTACAACCAAAATAAACTTTAGAAGAACAAATAAAATTCAAGATGATGGTGTCAACAATGGGGGATGATTCACCATTTTTGGAGTAAAAAAGTAAAAAGATTAAAAAATAATAAAACTACTTTTTCAACTAGTATTTTCAACATATCTCCCTAAGGTTTTTCTCAAATTTCGAGCGGGAGTACTCTTTGGATGCAAAATTTAATTCCTCATCCAAGGATTGCCCATGTTGCATACTTTGGATGGACCCTGCTACACGAAAACGAGAAATGCATGAAAAAACATGATCGCAATCATGTTTTTCATGTATTTCTCGTTTTTGTGTAGCAGGGTGCATCCAAAGTATGCAACATGGGCACTCCTTGGATGAATAATCTCAAAGTTCGAGCATGAGTACTCGTTGGATGCAAAATTTAATTCCTCATCCAAGGAGTGCCCATGTTGCATACTTTGGATGGACCCTGCTACATGAAAAAACGTGATTGCAATCATGTTTTTCATGTATTTCTCATTTTTCATGTAACAGGGTCCATCGAAAGTATGCAATATAGGTAATCCTTAGATGAAAAATCAAATTATGCATCCAACGAGTTTTCCTGCTCAAAACTTTAGTAAACTCATGGAGATACAAGTTGAAAATACAAGTTGAAAAAGTAGTTTTTTTCATTTTTCTATCTAAAATTTGATGATGTAATCTAATATTATTTTATTATTTCCACTATTATTTTATAATTTCCTTAGGAGGCCCATTTTAGACCTCAAAATTCCTCTAATTGTGAGCCCCGTTGGGGTTAGTTGGGCAGCCAACTTCCTAGGGTCGTAACTTGGTCACATTATCTCTGTTTGGCGCATACAATACCTCGTTGGAAATATTTCTTAGAGTAATATAGGATTTTCCATAGGCCCTAGCCTACAACTTTACGCCTACTGCGGATCTCAAAAAAATGCCGTTTAGGGGGTTAAAACTGCCTTGGAAGTTCAGGACTCGAAAAACTGCTAAAAATAGTAAATGCTACTATAAACAAGGAAACTGATGAAACTGATTAGAGGTCTAGGTGGAATTGGCTAGTGACAACCAATATCCACTTGGATTATTCCTCCCTCCTTAGGAAGAAATGGTCTCCATTGCGTGCAGAGCCTCCATGAGGTGAGGAAATTTCTATTGAACTTGGTCCTTGGTGAAGTAGTTGGCATGTTTTGACAACTCGATATAGTTGGATCCTATGTTGGTGATTTTTATTGATATATGTGTCCATGATCCGATCAGTTGTGGCATGTTCCATGCAATCTGGGTTTAACTCCATTGGTGTGAGTTTTTTTGCAATGTCAAATGTGTCCAATGATGGTGGAAAGTATAGCTGAAGGCGGTTCACATTGAACACTAGGTATAAGACAAGGATTAATGGTGGAATGTTGATCTTGAAGTCATCATCCCCTACAACCTTGGTGATGGTGTACAACCCATATTGGAGCGGGCGAAGCTTGCGGTGGGGCAAAACGAGGCACTCCTTCTGCAAATGTAGCTAAATTTTATCGCCCACCTGGAACTTGTGTGGCACCCGATGCAAATCATGTCGTTGCTTGTACTTTGAATTGTCTCTATCAAATAAGTCATGGACCTTCTGGTAAATGTGGTGAATGCACTCAATGAAGTTATTTTCCCTATCATCTTTGGACTCGACATGAGCCAAAACTTCCTGAGTAGCTACAAATTATGGTATGGATACATCAATGGAACATAGTGGTTGTAATCCCAACCCCACCTGAAAAGGGTTGTGGCCAATTGAGCTATGGAAAGCTTTTTTGTAGTCTTTTTGGACATGGGGGAGGATTTCATCCTATGTGCATGTATGCTCCTAGTTGTACATGCATAGAATGTATACAATCATCATGTTGATGACCTATGCTTGGCCATAAGTTTGGGGGTGGAAAGCCATGGATTTAGTGAGTTTGGTATCCAACATTGACCAGAGACTTGACGAAAATGTACTTAGGAACTTTTTGTCCTGATCTGAGATAATGGATTGTGGGATCCCAAAGTGTACCCACACTCATTAAAAGAAGAGCTTAGTAGTGGATTATGCTGTGATACTCTTCTTGTAGGCCATGAGAATAGCCATCTTAGAGAATCTGTCGACGACCAAAAAAACACAATCATTGCCATGCTTGGTAGAAGGAAGGTCCAACATGTAATCCATGGAGATGGATTCCTAAGGTAGACTAGGAGTAGGCAGAGGAGTATATAGGCCTTTCTTCTTTATGGTCCGTTTGGCAATGACACAGGTAGTGCAAGATCTGATGTACTTCCCAACATCCGGTCGAAGGTTCGACCAATAGAAATACTTCTATAACACTGCCACTATTTTCTCTACCCCGAAATGTCCAGCGACCCGACTGTAGTGCACCTCCAAAATCATCTTGACACACTTGCTTGAAGGAACACAAAGGTGTACCACGTGGCATAACAGTGCATCCTGGAGGTGAAAATTTGGAACTTGCTTTCCTTCTAAGAGAATCTAGTATGTATTGACGAATTTTGGATCGCTCTCATAAAGATACAGCCACCCCAAATTATCATGCCCACAAGAGTCGAGCACATAGGTTAGTGCCATGATCAATAGTCGGCTAAGGATTTCTGCAACATTGTTGGCGCTTCCCTTCTTGTACTTAATGTTCAAATGGAATTATTGTAGGTATGTGGTCCATTTCTTATGGAGATCATTTTGTAACTTCCCTTGTGTTTGTATGAACTACAGGGGACAATGGTTCGTGTGGATGACCATTTTCTTCCATTGTCGACAAGCCCGCACAATGGAATGCATCTGTTTAAAATATATGGGATACTTTCAGATTGTGTCTGAAAGTGTCTCATTTCGGTATGCCACTGGATTCCCCTGCTGAGTAAGAACTGCAACAATAGCATAGTCGAAGGCATTTGACTCAATCTCAAATGGTTGTTGCAGGTCAGGTAATGTGAGCACTAGTGTAGAGAAGAGGCAATGCTTCAACTCAAAAAACACCCTATGTTAGGATTCAAACCAAAATAACCTTGCTTTCGCTAGACCTCCCTCAGTGACTTGACTCAAAGGCCAAGTGATATGAGAGAACCTCAACACGAACCTGCGGTAGAAGTTGGCAAGACCCAGAAATTTGCAGAGCTTTGTTAGAGTGGTTGGGGCTGGATAACACTGAATGAATTGTATCTTGGCTAAGTCCACATGCACACCATGCTCATTAGTGATGTAACATAGATATTGAACCTGGGTCATACCAAAAGTGCATTTCTCCAAATTGGCATGCAACTTATGTTGTCGTAGGGTTTGGAGGACCTGTCGAATATGGTGGAGGTGCTCTTCACAACTCTAGATGAAGATCAATATGTCATCCAAATACACCACCATGAATGAGTTTGTGAAGGGTCACATTATGTCATCCATCAGCCTCATGAAGGTTGCGTGGAATTCGTCAACCTAAAAGTCATGACCAGCCATTCAAAAATTCCCTCCTTTGGATGAATCCCTCTGAGTATTTTTAAAGAACCCTAAGAAGGAGTGGTTCGGTCCCATCATGTTCAATGAGTCTAACGATGTTTGATGATTTTACGAGTCTAGCGAAGGTATAACTTTTCTTCTTTTTCATTTTTAAAGAGTTTGAAAAAGATGTGAAAAAGAAAACTCCAAAGGTTCTTTTTCGTAAAATTATCTCTTGGGATTGGAAAGGCAGAAAATGATACTTAGGATAACATTTTGGTCATGTTCGACTAAAGTATTTCTTTTTCATAAATATTCCATCCCATTCTAGAAAATTGGCAAACTTATATTGGGAAGACATCTTTTCATTTACTTTAACGAGTTCGAAAAAACAAGTGCTTGACAATCTTTTCATTTTTGGGAGTCTGAAAATAGCTCAAAGATGACTCAACCTGGAGGAAGGAGTGGTATAAAGGGTAGCAGTTGGTTTTGGTCATGACGTAATTGCTAAAAACACACAAAGGTTAAGAGCATAGCTAATAAGACCACTCATCGAAGTTGTTCCTCAAGAAAGGGTAAAACAACCAAGTGACAGCGTATGATCAGCCAAGAAGATGGTGACTATGGAATGATAAAACCAAGGATCATCTGGATAAACTATGCTCATAAAAGTGGAAATCACGAGAATAGGACAATAATTGTTTCATTTTTACACAAGCTTGAAACATGTGGAAATTATGCTTGAAATTAGTTTCATTTTTACACAATCTTGAAACATGAGAACAACTATGCTTGAGAGTGGTTTCATACCCCCAACATATGAGTTGATTCTAGGAAAATGCACACCAAGCTTCATTTCATTCACCTAAGTAGACTATTGGTTACTAACAGATGGATGGAATGAAGGTTCATTTATGGGATCAAGTGAAAGGATCGACTGTGAATTCATGAGATCTAATGAAACACCCAAATTTGAAGAGGATCTATTCCATTTTTTAATGAGCTTGACACAAGAAAATAACTATGCTCATGACACCTTGTTTTATTTTTTAACGAGCATGACAAAAGAAAAGGAACTCTGCCCTGGGAACCTTGTTTCATTTTTTAAGGAGCTTGAAACAAGAAAAGGAACTGTGCTCTAGGTTCTCTAGTTATATTAATCATGGCTTCCAAGATGCTCTCATCATATGGGAGAACAATTTTTTAGAAGGGATACATATCAAAAGATCCAAGGGAAAGATCAATCGTTGATGCCTCCTGTAAATTAATCACTTAATCACCTACTAGATCCAGGTCAAAAGAAGGTGAGAAAATAGTGAAAGGATTATCCTCATTAGTAGGTGTGAGCATCGGGCAGGTTACCACACAATTAACCTATGTTGGGGGGGATACTTCTTGTATATAAGGACCATTTAGGGAAGTTGTTTTATTGGTATTCAAATTAGGAACAACGAATGAAAACTGGTCAATGCTCACGATTCTTCCTTCATGCGGGAAGCACATCACACGAAAGAGTGAAGAGACAAGAGCTCCCATATCATAAATATAGTCATGCCCAAGGAGTAAATTAAAATCCAAAGGACCTTGGACTACCATCACATTGATATAGACAATCTTTCCTCCCAGAGTAATAGGAAACTAAGGAAGTATCCCTAATGGTTGACTGTGTTAGTGTCAGTCTAGTCATGCTGCCATCAGTGATAAAAACTTCTCTTTTGCATTTTCATATTAGGAGTCCCATATCAATAAATTTCACCATTCCGCTAGGTCATGGATTCATTGATGGCAGTAATTTTTCATCAGTTTTCCCTCATGAGGTACTTGTTGATTCTCCTCTCTAGGGTCTTTAGTCATTAAGTCACTTTCATTCTCAAATCATGTCAGTAGGTCATAGGTTGGGTCTCATTAGTTCTAGGGTCTCACCATGGTCAAATTGATGAGTCAAATGCCAATAAATATCAGCAAGGTCATGACGAAGTCAATAAACTCAAAGTCACAGCACCTGGAAGATCAAAGATATACTTTATTCAGTGGGACGTAATTTTCACCTCAAAACCATATTTTGAGGTGAAAACACGATACTTTGCCTTGTTTATGAAGTACTGTGTTAGCATATGTAATAAGTCACATTTCAGTAGCTGCCATCTCCACAAAGTCATCACCCTGCCTTCAGAGAAGTTTTCCACAACATGTTCAGCACCAGATCATCTTCCAAGCAGATCCATCAGAAAGAGCCTGGAAAGAGCTTTCCAACAGTATATTGCACTCTTAAAATTGACTTCTGGATTGAAATTTATGCTTAAGTGAAGTAAAAGTCCCCTATATCCTCATATAATCCCTATCTCCCATTTTTTCCCTTAAGCTCTATATTATTAAAATTTTATATTTTCTTTATAGATCCCTTTTTTCCCCCTCCGATTACATAGTTACATGATTAAAATCCAAAAAATACTTGTGCAATTAAACCACTTCCCCACCATTACCCCTAGAATTTTATAATAAAGTTCTATATCTATAAACCCTCCGCCTCCCAAACCACTTCCCCACCATACATTATAATATGAAATCAAAGGGTTATAGCATGCAAA
Source organism: Pinus albicaulis (assembly GCA_034641835.2). Taxonomy (NCBI): domain Eukaryota; kingdom Viridiplantae; phylum Streptophyta; class Pinopsida; order Pinales; family Pinaceae; genus Pinus; species Pinus albicaulis. Next base: position 1,266,998,794 of record CM076584.1, read on the forward strand.
CCCCGTCGCCTTAAGTCCCATTCTTTCGCATCGCAAATGCTAAATGCGTGCCCCGATTGACCCTTATCCAAAACTCTGATGCGATTGTTTCAAATACCTCCGATTGGCCCCGCCCAACGAGATCTCGACCGTTGATCCGATCGCCGATTAGACGGCTCATATGCGATTGGGCCATCGCAATCGGTGCTTTCATAAGGCCCTCCCCGATTGATCGCTCCTGATTATCACTCCGCCGTCGATCTTCCCCCTCCGATCCGACGGCCCATAGCCCATCGGACCTTTCCAATCGGCGATTCCATATATGTTATACTCCGCTCCCCTCCAATCCCCGATCCCGATTGACCTCTGGGCCCACCATAATACTTCCGCCCATTCATAATAATAAGGCCTTTCCCTTTGTATAAATTAAAGTCTTGTTTATTTATTTTATACAAAGTATTCTTCCCATTGCTCATCCCCATCGACATCAGCGTTTTATGATATCACTCTACTCCCACTCCCCTCCAATCTCCCGATGCTGATTGGCCCCGGTCCCACCATTTAAATCCTCCGTCGTTCAATACAAAAGCCCTTCTCCTTTGTAAAAGTTAAAATTTGTCCATTTTGTTTATTACAAAGGCCATATCCCCAAATCGCATCGGAATTTTTGGTTTCAATTGCCCATTGCAAAGGCACCGCCACATAACATATTACCATATTTTATATATGTTTCACCTCCGCTTCCATCCGATTCCGATTTCTATGTGGGTCCCACCTCCTTTCCCTTCCTCTTTCCTATTCGAAATTAATTTCTTCCCTTCACGAACGCATAAATTCAATTCAATTTATTTCAACAACAGTTTATTAAAATGTCAGTTTACTTCAAAAATAGCATATGGAAACGCAACAGTCAGAGGCTAAGAACCAAAGTCGTAACAGTCACATTTTCAGTTACGATTCAAAGGATCCTACGCTACAGTTTTCACCTCCTCATTGGTTATCAGCAAATTCAAGTGGCATAATGTAACGCCGCTCCTTCTTAGGACAGATTGTTGGCTCTTCATGATTTCATTTGTTAATGCTGTTACACAACTCCCTCTTTTCGTCGATCTATTTTCCCACATTTCAGCTTTTTTATTGTAATCCTAAATCATTTGTAAAGGCTCAGAAATTCTAAAGCCTAAAAAATCAGAAGTAGGGAAATAGTGTGGAAGAAAAGCTCTACGCTCCATTGTACAGTCTGATAGGGAATTAATAAAAGATGCAACTCTGATTTGTGGGATCCATGTGGTATGAGATTTAGCATTTGTTCTCTCTTTTTGTTTCATATGTAAAATTGTTATGTTTCACCCCTCATTCATAAACATTTCCTTTTGAATGCTTTCAAGATAGAAAGGTAGAATCCATTTTATATGCTCTGCCTTGGGAAATCATTCATGCTCTGTGTTTTTCTTCTGTTTGAAAAGGATCCATTTATTGTGCCCTTTTCAGCTCCTCACCAATCTGTCCATCCCATCCCTATTTAACTTTAAATTGCTAAAGTTTCCTGCCTATCTTGCCCCATGAAATACCCTATGTCCTGACTTAATTCCCCAGTTTCAAACTGTCCCTTTCATATCCCATACATTCCTGAAATTTTCAGTCATTTTATTAAACATTTTTCCATTTATATAGCTATCCTAATATCAGTCCCTTTATTGTATTCCATTGAATATTTTTTTCCAGGAGAGAGCCCTCTCCTGTCCTTGTAGGGCTAGCTACAAGGCTAAGCGTGGTTTAGTTGTTACCCTATGTGGCCCTTTTCAACCTGGGGTCCATTCAGGTGCTAATAGACTAGTTCCTCTGTTAAAATCTAATAGATTTTGGGTAATGAGCACAAGCTACGGAGAGCCTAAAACTTGCCAATCAATTGAGGAAAAAATACTGATAGACGCACCTTCATATATGAATGTGCTAGGTAAAACCATATTATAAGCATGTACTATGATATGGAAGGGCATGTAATGAAGAAGATGATATCTTGCTAGTCGACTCCAATCAAAGGAAGTGACCATACTGCTTGGAGGGGGTGTCATGGGAATAAGGAAACTACCCCCTTGTGCTATGGGAACAAGATAATTTCTCCCCTTTGCAAGTGAATGAGAGGATTTCCTCCTTTTGTTGTGGTAATGAGAGGATTTACCCCCTGTGGTGTGGGAACGAGAGGATTGTCCCCCTATGTCGTGGCCATGGGAGGAATATCCCATAGTTCATTGGAACTTGAAGAAATGATAAGAACCCAAGTTGTATGAAATTCACTCTTTACGGGAAAGGAATGATCAACTGAATGTGGAATCAAGTTAAAAAAATTCTCAACCAATGGTTGGTCAGGAATGGACTCATAGGATTCACATTCAGAGAGAGAGGGATTGAATGGATTTGTATTTTGATCAATCATTTAATCATCTAGTGGAGGATTGGGAGAAAGCTTTTGATAACTAGCTGGAAGACAAGGTTGAGAATTTGTAAGGTTTTCCAACACTTTTGAGGCTTCATCCATATAACGACAAAGGTGAATATGATAATACCCTTCACATAACCTACATGGAAACTTAAATTTACCCTTTTTCCCATGGATTTTATTATCCCTTGTTGATGGTTTATCACCAGCATGATCTCCACAGGTTGATCACATGGGTGGATGTGCTCCTTTGGACCTATTGTGCTATACAACACCCCCCCATTTATTTTAATAAATGGGGACCCTTTAGAAATAAATAGGAAATTTATTTCTATCTTTTAAAACAAAATACTTTAGGAAATAAAGTTTTCATTGAGTTTTTCGCTTTATTCCTTAGTGCGCATTCAAAAAAGACTTGAAATCCACTAAGTCACGTGGGTTGTGAAATGTGCTAGGCCCTTTCCGAATTTAGATTTAAAAACTTGTGAACCCTTCAATTATCGTTATATTTTCTTTATCGCATCGCACCTCATTTAAAACAATCAACTTATAAAGAAATTCGGTATAAGATAATGCAAACCCGACGAGTCAACAAAAGCAATAAATATAAAAATCTAAAGTCCCATACAAGCAGACGCTTGAATTCGTGAATGCGCAATTCACATTTTGCACAACTTAACAAAAAGAAAATTCGTTTACTGCATAAGAGTTACGATGTGTGATTTGCGCAGATCGCATTTCGCTGAATTTATGGGTAACATCATAAACGGTAAAATTTATAAGTTGCGATATGCGAACTAATGGCATTTAATTACTCAAGCATGTGAAATGACTTATGTCATATCAAAACGAAATCCGAGATCTAATGACTTAAGTTTATTGATAGCTATTTCATGCGAAGGTGTAAGAGATTTAATTTTGAAATTATTATCGATGATTAATATCATATTTGATAGATTCATATCTATTTTTACATGTTTGAAATAAATTAACAATAGATTTGTCTCTCTCTTCCATATATTTCGAATGATTATTATGTATACTTGAAATCAGGAAATAAACTAACAAAATGAAGAAAATAGAGACAAACGAGAGAGGCAAAGAGATTTCTCAAACACCGTCTACTGAATATTCAGACATGTCTCCCTTATTTTCAGGCACCACCTGCAACAAGGAATGCGGTAGTTTTTCATGGGACGCAATGTATCAGTTTTTCGAAAATGAAAAGCCAATAGTGATAGATAAAGTTGCTTCAGCAAAAATATATGTTTCTTCAGCCCCAACTGATTTTTAAATTGCATGTTCATTCGTCCACAAGGTAGCCACAAGGCCAAAAGTTATCCCTTACACAGATATCTTTAAGTGGGAAATTAAGGATTCAAGAGGTGAGAATATTGGTTTTTTCAGGGTAGATGATTTAAAATCAATGTACCACTTACCAGACCTACAACAAAACTATGACAAAGCCTTTGTCCAAAGGCTTTAGAGCAAACAATTCATATCTAACAAAAGTCATAAAATAATGGAAGGAACACCAGGGAAAGATGAAGTGAGATAAACTCGGTACGTACTCAATTGCCCAACTTCCTTACCCTTATTGTTATGCTGCTGGTACATTATGTAGATTGTTTTCAAATCCTAATACCATTAGGTTTTCAGTAGATTGGGTTCCATTGATTGACGCAATCTTCAATTCCTTAATTCTGAATTGGGAAGATATCCTATCTGACAGTTTAGCCAAACACATCACAGAATATAGGAATAAAAGGAGTGTTTCATCTAGAGAATTACCTCCCTTTCATATGTTTGCCTATGGAATGCACGCAATCTACTTTTGTTCTAGTTTTCCTACCATGAGATGGAAATGGACTACCCAAGACCCTACCCCAATCCACATTTCCCACAGAGCCCTTTGGGAGTCAGACTTCCATCTGCATTTTTATAAAATTTTCCATGGAGTCATGTTGCCTATGCACCAGATGATATTCAATAAGAAAGCCCCTAGGGTTTCCGAAGAGGCTAGTGCAGATATTATTTCTGTGGATAGGTGATTTGCAGAGGAGAATTTTACATATGTCAGAGTATTCGAGAGTTATGCTTCTCCCCACGTCCTACCATATTATGTTCTTGATAAGTTACTTGCAAGAGGGATAGCCGACCAGCTTGTTAATGGTATTACTAAACAGTTGAAAGATATTAAGAAGGCCATTTGGCCTAATTTCCCTTTACAGTGTTGTACTTTTGCACTTTTTGATATTGGCCATACCTACAAGGAGGTTTCGAAGATTAATCTATTGAATTTGGTAGTAATTCCAAAGAGGTTGTATGATCCAAATGATCTAATTAAAAACTACATCACAGAGCTCAAAATGAAGTCTTTTGTAAAGGAAATAGATGGATTTGATGATCTCTTTCAAGGCATGGAAAAGTTTTCAAATATAATTAAGTTTGTAGCTAGTCAACTTAACCAGGATGATTTGGAAGCCTTCCAAATATATAGAAATAAGGGACTGGAGAGAGTTCCTCTCAACTTGTTAACTATTGAAGATGTCAACATAACTACTCCAAGTATTAGCTTGGATAATGAAGCAAAAGACATGTCTAAGGATGAATCGGGTTAATCAGAGCATCAATCTCACAATTTGGATCATTTAGAAAATGAATCTGAATCTAGAAAGGATAGCCCAGCAAAAATAATTGATCAGGTAATCCAAGAGATAGAGATACAGGAAAAAAGAGAAAATAATGGAACAGAGTCAACTTTCTCAAGAAGTTCAGCACAATCATGACACACTTGATCAGTCAGAAAAGTCCCAAATGAAGAATTTGAGTAGTGAATGGGATGAGTTTTTTGAAGCAATAAAAAATCCTAAAGCCAATCCCAATATTGATCAAGTAATTGTCTTCAAACACTTGAACATTCCCAGAAGATAGTGGAAACTGTTAATCCACTACAACAAGTTCCAGAGACTCATGGTCGAGAGATCATACCAGCCTACCCTATAGATCAAATAGTTTTACAAATTGAATAAATTCCTTCATTGGACATTTTTTACAGTCCTAGTCATAAGGCTGTAGTTAAGAGAAATAATGGGAGAAGAATTGAAGAGAGCCGGTCCTGAGATCTCTGCAAATCAAATCATTGACATTTGTGGAAGGATCACTTAAACGTCCTTATGGAACATTTAACTAAATTATCACAGTATACGGGGGCATATGCTACTCCATTGTTGATAAAGATCTTTGAGATTATAATGTTCTTTAGACGACAGACAAGAACTAGAAATATTGTTAGATGAAGAAAAATCTAACTCCGATGAGAAAATGAAAGCAAAGATATCCCAATTTTCAAAAATATTTGAAGTCTAAAATTGCGGCCCATCTGACATAAATCACTAAGAAATGACGCCAAATGGAAGCAACATAATGACCGATTTGCAATACCAACACCAATTAGAGCAATTCATAAGAGAATAATTGGATGTAAATGCTAAGCTAAAGCAAAAACAGGAAGTATTTTGCCATCAAGCTTCTATTATTGACTCTTATTGTGACTCAAATGACATACTGATCCAACAAGTAGCTATCCAAAAACTTGAATGTGAGAAGCTCGAGAATAAAATCAACGAACACATTTAATGGCAAGCATCAGACTCGAGAAATGAAACCAATCTACCCCAAGTAGATAAGTTCCAGAAGGAGATCCTATTCAAAGATTGGGAAGGAAAAATAAATCAGGCAGGGAAAGCAGCAACAAAAACATCAAAATTATCAAAGGAAATTATTGAATCTGTATGTGAACAACTGGTGAAAGTAGAACTTATCAAAGAGTACATGTCTGAAGTGTTCTCAGAATTCAAACGGCTAGAAGCATAGTGGAGGAAAAAGGCATAAACGTAGGATTAAAAAGGTAAATAAGTTTGATCAAGAAAATTATTGGAATTTTCTGATCAAACCTTATCATCAGTACTAGATCCTGCAGTCTTTAACGGATTCAAAAAAAGATCGCAGCCATTAATTTCAAACGCAGTATTCAAGGGATTGATCAGATCAAGGATTTCACAGCCAGCTCAGCTCAAGCCCATGATAGATATTTTTCAACTTCGTGACCAAATCCAAAAGAAAGGGCAGAATTCATAATCAGATTTTTACTTTATTTTCCTAGATTTTAGTTTAAGTTAGTCTTACGAGGATGGTTGTTTGAAACTTCCTCTATATTTTTGTCATAATCTATTTTAGAACATAGTTAGTTTAGTATTTAAACCCCTCTAATGCATTTAGAGAAGGGTCTAGAAATTTGTCAAAAACATTTGCAAATAATGCACTATTGTAATTTTGTGAATTCTTTGATGAATTAATGGAACACATTTGTTATATTTTGACAATTAAAGTTATTTAACTGATTTTTCACTATTGTACTTTTTAAATTGATTGAAAGTGAAGAGGAGCAGATCAATTAGTGTCAATTTACATGAGTAGAACTTCATACCTATGGTACTTTTATTCACTTGTATTAAGTCTTGCTTTATAGATTGACATCCATCTTTTTATTGCATTATATATTTGAAACGTTATTATAGATGAATTTTACATGCACTTTTGTTCTAATATTTGTTTGTGATTTCTTATTAAATATATAATCACACATATGAATGCGATATATTTTTCACAATTCTTCTAGTCAAACTATTTTTTTAGAAGAATCATCTTACATAATTTTCATCTCTTTCAACTGTTAAATGATCTATATTACTAATAGTTTAAGGATATCTCTTTAGATCGCATAAAGGAAGAAACACCTCGGGTATATAGTAGAATAAATAGTTTAGATAGATGCTTATGATAGATTAAAATCATTCTCCATTTGCATGTTGTATAATCAAAACGCCCTCAAAATCATCCTTATTGGGAAACCGGTCCCATTATCCCCAATCGGAGCCACTAAACCAAACGGAAAAGGAGCTACTTTAAGGTCTGGACCGGGTGGTTTTCCCCCATGTTTCGGCAGCGGAATTCCGAGGCCTCAACATTGTGGCACTAGAAGGAGGGCCTTGTGAATGGAAAAGATCTGATCAATCTAAAGGTCAATCTAAGATTCTCTCTCCCTCTATATCCCCATCAACTTCTAGAAAATTATCTAGATCGTCATCTTTAAAATCTAAAGTTGACCATCCTTCTCCTAAGTCTCTTAGTGATACTCGACCCATACTATCTCATGATTCCCATCAAGCTTCCCCAGAAGTTCATTCTTTCATAGAAAAGTTAGAGAGAGTATCTATTTCTGCTGAAAAGCCTGAATCTTCTCAAATATCAGATATCAGTATTTTGTCTTCTTTACAACCTCGAAGAATATTAACTCGATCGGAAAGTCAAAAAGACAGGAATTCTTCCTTTTGAATTTCCCATCTATAGTACTTGAAAGAGACTAAAGAGGACTCAATCAAAGTCAAACACCAGTGAGATCTTATCCCATTCACCTCCATTACCTCCACTCACTTCCACAACTTCCATTCCAACAATCAGTGTTACTTTGACTAGTTCCAGTACTCAAACTACTATCCTTTCAACTAGTCCTAGCACTCAGCTCGCCTCTTCTTCAACTCAAACTCCACCTATACAACCTATTCAAAATCCAATGGAAGGCAATCCATGGAACAATCAAGGGGTTGTAAATATGACCACTCCTCTTCATGCTCTACCAAAATCACCTGAAAGATGGTTACCTAAATTTAATCCTGATGATGGTCTTCCGGCAGAAGAACGCATTCACAATTTTATGTTAGCCATCAATCTAAATGCAATAGTTGAAGAGGATTTCTTTGTAATATTATTTCCATATACTCTAAAAGGATCCGCAGGATCCTGGTATTTTTCACTTCTTTCCCGCTCTATAACTACCTGGAATATGTTCGAAGAAAAATTTCTAGATAAGTTTGGGGATGATAGGACCACTGCTACTCTCATCAATGATTTGCCAAAACTAAAAGCTAAAACAAGTGAGAAGATAAAATATTTCAATTCAAGATTTATTAAATTACTCAATAAAATTCCTGCTACAGCAGTTCCTAGTGCAAAAGTTCAAATTGAGTGGTATATTTCATATCTTCCATCCAATATATCTATTTTTGTTTATAGAGCAAAACTGGCAACACTTGCAGAAAACATGAAAAAATCTCTATCTGTAGAGAAACGCATAACCGCTTTTGATAAAATGAATTCTCAAGAAGATCGAAAATCAAAGAAGGTATATTTCAAAGATGATTTTAAAAATAAAATGCCAAAAGATCCTTTTGATGTATAAGGTCTTCAAAAAGTTTTAAAGACTATGACAAACGAGATGGTAGATATCAAGAAACAAGTCACTGAAAATTCGAGCTCAAAAAAGACTTTCAGAAAATTTAAGAAAGGACAGTCCTCTAATACTCAACCTCCAAATGTCATATCTAATGTTGAATCTGATCAAGATACAGAGGAAAAACAAACAAAGGAAGAAGAATATGACAAAGAAGAAGAAGTTGAACTAAATGGAATGTCGGATTTCATCCTACCAAATGAAGAACAACATGAATATTTACTTGTGAGCACAAGAAGCAAAAAGACTATTGAAGCAACGTAGCCAAATCAACAGCAAAAGGTTTCAACTCCTGCTAAAGATAAATCAATAAGAAAAAAGTCTACTTCAAAGGCTATGCAAACAAGTCCCATTACTTCAGATACTCCACCTGCATCTAAGACAATGGTAGTCTCATACACCATTGAGTATAATGTAGTTGAAGATATAAAGAAAACCAGGGCCAACATTTCAATTCATGAGCTTACTAAATTGAAGCAGCAGCAGAAAATCTTGCTTAGAGACTTAAATGTGGTTCCTGCTTCAAACTTACTTGCTCCAGTAATAGTACAAGTTACTAATGAAATGGCTAAGCCACCTTCCCCTTCAACTAAAATAGATGCTACAGACTTGATTATGATAGGTGATCGATCCATCTCTCATACTCCTCCATTTCTCTTAACCTATGAGATCTATAACAAAAACGTTCATAAATGTTTAATAGACTCAGGGGCTTCCTCTAATATGATGCCAAAATCAATATGTGCTAAGTTGAACATAACTCCTCAGAGTTCCCCTGTTCACATAGTATAACTTGATAGAACCAGAGTAGAGGTGGTAGGAGAAATAAAATCTGTTTCCATGAGATTGTCATCAAATCCCAAGGTTACTCAAATAATTGATATATTGGTGGTTGATATTCTTGAATTTTATGGCTTAGTTTTAAGCCGAGAATGGTTTGAAAAAATTCATGGTTATTTTGCAATAGACTGGTCGCATATGTGGCTACCATATAATGGAAAGTTAAACCAAATTCGAGTAGACCGTGAAAATTTCATGAAGCATACAATCACTGATATTGAAGGAATATATGAGCCAGTAGCATTCAATAATAACATTATTGGAAACTACTCAGTAGGGTTGTTTTTGGGAAATTTCAATGCTCAACCATCACCTTTATTTGATAATGCAGTTGTTTCTCAGATTGAGAATTTTTCCCAGCCAAATAATTCCAAATGTATAAATTTTGCAGATAGAAAAGTAGTCAATTCTTTATTTTGGACTCTTTATTTTGATAGTTCTAAATCTGAAGATGGTGTAGGCGCAGGCTGTATTTTAATAAACCTAGAAGGAGAAAAAACCATGTTAGCCTGCAGACTAGAATTCAATTGTACAAATAATATAGTTGAATACAAAGCATTAGTTCAAGGTTTGTACAAAGCCATTGATCTTAATATCAAATACCTGAACATTCTAGGAGATTCAGAAATCATTTATAGACAGGTAAGAGATACCATTCATTGTAATTATGGACATTTAAAGCATTACCAATCATTAGTCCAATAATTAACCATTCATTTCTTAGCCTTCAACATTTCTTCTGTACCTAGAATGTAGAATGCTAGTGCAGATCTACTGGCTAATGTAGCATCAAAGTTAATTCCATCCCAAAAGTTTAGTCCCGATATATTTTCTATTGAATTAATTTTTAGGCCATCTATTCCTGATAATGTTACCAATTGGAGAGTATTCAATAATGATTCATATATCATAGGTTTCTTAACATCTGAAGGATCTTATGATAATCAATTTTTGGATGAAAATGAATATGATATTCAGATTAAGAAAGAACAAGGTGAAAATCCTATTCTTAAATCTGCTTTCAAGTTAGAAGACCTATATGATCTGAAAGATAGGTTGAAAAGAGTTACTATCTCAAAAACACAAAGCTCTACCTTAAGATTTGAGTTAGTAAATCTAGGAACTAATGAAAAACCTCAAAATTTCAATCTAGGTCTTGGTCTATCTTCCGAAGAAAGATTATCATTCATCAGATTGTGTAGAATGTACAAAAGTGTCTTTGCTTGGGATTACACTGATCTTAAAACACATGAAACTTCTGTGATTCACCACACAATTCCTGTGATCTGAGAAGAAAAACCTATACAACAGAAATTGAGGAAGATTCATCCAAATCTGGAAAATCAAATCAAAACATAACTGAATAAACTCCTCAAGGAAAAAATCATCTTTCCAGTCAGGAATTCTAAATGGGTATCAAATTTGGTACCTGTCAAGAAGAAGAATTGCGATATTAGAATTTGCATTGATTTAAGGAATTTAAACAAAGCTTGTCAGAAGGACAACTTTCCATTACCAACCATGGAACAAGTACTGCAGACAGTAGATGGTTTTAAACTTATGTCCTTTCTAGATGGATTCTTGGGATATAACCAAATTCTCGTACATCCAGATGATAGATTGAAAACTACGTTTAGGACTAAGTGGGGAACTTACGCCTATCAAAAGATGCCATTTGGACTAATTAATTCAGGTGCCACTTTTCAGAGCGCTATGGACACAGCTTTTAGGGGGCTCATAAATAAAACAGTGGTTATTTATTTAGATGAAATTACAGTCTTTTCTAAACAAGTAACCAATCATGTGAATGACCTAAAACAAGTCTTTGAGCGATGCAAAAGTTATGGCATCTCCTTAAACCCAAAGAAATAATTTTTTGCACCAGATGAAGGAAAACTTTTAGGGTTCATTGTGTCAAAAAGAGGTATCTATATTGATCCTAAAACAATTCAAGAGATTAAAAGAATTCCTTTCCCTCATAAGAAGAAAGTTATGCAGTTTTTTCTTGGACAAATTAATTTTGTTAAAAGGTTTGTCCCTGACTTTTCAAAAATATTTTTCCATTACAGAGCATGATTAAGAAAAATTATGTCTTTAAATGGGGACATAATGAAAGAGAAGCATTTGATTTGATTAAACAATCCATTGTCAATGCTCCATTCTTGACTACCCCCAATTTTCTTAATCCTTTTACTTTATACATGTTTTCATCAGATACATCATACGTTGTTTCTTTAACACGGCTTAATGCCCAACAAATTGAAGCACCAATATCATTTTTCAATTCCAATTTGCAAGGTGCAGAACTAAATTACACATCTGTCGAAAAGCAAGCATTTGATGTCTTTAAGGCTATAAAGCATTTCAGGCCTTTTCTCCTAAAAACTCACACCAAAATCATAGTTTCATTTTTTGCAGTGAGACAACTATTAATGCAAAGAGAATTAGGAGAGAAAATGGCTAACTAGGTTACTGCTTTACAAGAATATGATGTAGAAATTAGACCCTCTAAAAATTTTAGAGGACAAGGTTTTTGCAGAATGCTTACAGGAGCACCCCATCTATCATCAGAAGAAGATTTAGGTAATAATGTGCAAATATCAGAGGTAAAATTCAACGATGCACAATCTCAATACGCTGATATTAAATTCTATTTGAAGAATGGATATGCTCCAAATCAACTCTGTTACAAAATGAAAATTTCTTTGAGATTAAAGGCCAAGCAATATTAACTAATCAACGATGTATTATTTAGGAGAAATTTTGATTATGTACTACTAAGATGCTTAAGAAAAATCTGAAGCAGAGAAAGTCTTGCAGGAACTCCATGATGGACCAGCTGGAGGACATTTTGGAGGAAATATGACAACAAACAAAATCTTGCATGCAGGTTACTATTAGCCTACACTTTTCAAGGATTCTCATGAATATGCAAGAAAATGAAAAGTGTGTCAAAGTTCATCTGGAAGACAAAGGAAGCTAGCCTTCCCATTACAGCCAGTCAATATTGAACAACCATTTGAACAATGGAGATTAGATATAATTGGTGAGATTGTTCATAACTCTTCCAAACATCATAGATATATTCTCACAACTACATATTACTTTAATAAATGGGTAGAAGAAGTTCCATTAAAGGTAGCCAACTATGATAATATCATTGATTTCATCGACCAAAATATCATAACTGGGTTTGGCTTACCTACTGTTTTAATGTTTGATAACGCATCTTACTTCTCAAGAAATGCTATGATGGAATTTGCAATCAAAAGAGGTTTTAAACTTAAGTATTCTGCAAATTATTACCCGTGAGGAAATGGTTTAGTAGAATCTACAAACAAGAACTTGAATAGGATAATCAAAATAACTGTTGATCAAAACCAACGAAATTGGCACAAGTCATTAATATTTGCTCTTTCGGTAGATCAAATAACTCATAAAGCTTTTATTGACACTTTTCCATTCAATCTTGTCTATGGAAAAGAAGTTGTACTTCCTACCAACGTAGTTATTCCCTCTATTTCCTTAATACAATTTATTGATGAATCTCCTGCTTCTTCTTTACAACTTAGACAATGTCAAATTCTTAAATAGGAAGAAAGAGAAAAAGCTAAACATACTCATGCACATCATCAACAGATAGTAAAAGCCTCATTTGATTCAACTTTTGTTACTCCAAAAAAATTTCAAGTTGGTGATCTGGTATTAAAATCGGACAAAGCGCATGAGGAAAAAGGTAAACACATGAAGTTTCAAAAGCTCTAGCTAGGTCCATTTCAAATAATTGAAGAAATAGGCCCATCAACGTTCCTATTGCAAGATTTATTAGGTAAAAAGGATTCTTTGCCTGTTAATGGGAAGATTTTGAAAAAATGCTCTTCATAGGAGGTAACCCCTTCTATTCCATGTATACTAGTGTCTTTTTCTTTTCCTTAGAAAAATAAAAGTTGCTTAGTATAAATTTTTGGCTTTTCAAAATAAAATCTCAGATGATCCTTTTTTATTTATCGCTTATAGAAATAAGAAGTTTTAAGGAAACAATCGAAAGATTTGAAAGACAAATAGATTTTATTTTCACTGAAAGATGCAATTTAACTGAAATTATTTATTCTTTGATGAACTCTCATACTTATATAGCATGATTATTCTGTTATCAGTCAAGAAAAGAATATTTAACATAGTAAAGACTCTTTTACAGAAAAGCAATCTAAAACTCAAAATTATCATCCAGAACCCTCAAAAGGACCAATGATTCACCCCATCCGGGAAAACTTTTTAATTTTTGAAATAAATTCAAAAATATTATATCAAGAAAAACTTGAAGGATAAAAATTCTCGTCACGAGCTTGTTTACCATGTTCATAAGGAAATAGTTGAACTAACATTACCAATATTGCCTACCAAAACAGGGTAATGACTTGAGATTATATCAAAAGGACAAGGGTTCTCATCAAGAGCCAGCTTGATCAGTTTAATTACAACTAGTGAATGGCATTGTCATCATTTGGTTACCAAGCCAATATAATGGCTTTTAAGTAAATAAAAATATGATACAAAAAGAAAAGTTTCAAAAATTAGAATTTGTTTTTGAAATTGTAAGGAACACTGGATGGGACAATGAATCATTGCTGGGTAAAAGGTAACCCTGCCAAAAGCTTAAATTGTTTATTGGAACAGAGGCTCTACCTGTGATAAAAGAGTAAATATTTATAAAGTTGATCTGTAAGAGCCACCTACTTTATCCTTTTGAACTAAGTAAAGACTAATATAGATTCTCATACTTATATTTTTAAAATAGGGTTTATTATGAATTATAATCAAGAGATATTTCATTTCTTAGTAAGATATTATTTTTTTGAAATTCATTCCTGCAACTATTTTTTATTTTAAAAAAAGTTTTAGAAATTTCAAAAAGTTAGTCAGAGATAGCTCGTTCTGTTGGAAATACTGAGACGGGGGTGAATCAGTATTCCTTTCAATTAGAGCATTAGTTAATCTTCAATTATTATCAGTGTTTGTACAATGATAGCAGTAAACAAAAGGAACACAAATGCACACATTTTTTAAGGTGGAAACCCACTCCAGGACAAAAACCACCTATTGCTTTTCTAATAATTCTTTAATATTCAACTCAAATTAAAAATAAAGCTCCAAGTTCCTAGAATATAGAAAATAATTCTTCTCCAGCTCCCACTGGATGGACGCTCCAATGCTCGAGATTCTTCATTAGTCAATTGAATGGATTCCCCAACACCCAATGAGATACAACTCACCCTAGCACCACCCTACCACCCTATAGAAGAATAAAAGAAGAATGGACTCCTGTACCAGGGAAAATGGTCCAGTTTACAATGATATAGAATGATGTGAAGAATAAGACACACTAGAACATAACCCCAACTATGACACAACCACCTAATGATGATCCAAGACCTCCCGACACTCGCTCTTCAACTCTTGCGTATAGACACTAGTATAATTTTACAATAAAGTATTTATAATGACTTAAGATAATGGCAATTTTTACAATGATTGTATGTAGTGATGCCCACTTGAAGACTTCATGTGATGAACTTCTGTCGTTGTCTATGCACCTTGGTTGCTACTCTTGTTCGTGCGTCCTCTCGCCGCAACTTGCTTTTCTTTTCTGGCCTCCTAGAAACCGGGTCCTTTGGCAAACACTTTGAAAACACGTTTTTCTTGCCTTCTAGGAGCTTGATATTGAATCGGTGTATCTCTATTATTTCAGATCCCCAATATGTGATTTTTGGCCTTGTGGTAGTCCTCTGAGTCTTTTTTCCAATGCCACAGGTCTGACCCAATTTGGATTCTTCAAGGGAGAGTTATGCCCAATCTCTTACAATGCCCTAATTATGGACTGTTTTAGTAGAGCGAACTTGTATGGCATGCCATGTGTCACCGTTTTCTTCAAACTTCACCCCTAAAATTGATACAACGAAAACTACAATCTGTGCACTATTTTCCAATTTCTACAATTCCAATTCGATACTCAGAGAGAGAGTTATGACGAATTTACCAAGGTCACTTCTTGGAGATGAATTTTAGGAGCCTGCAAAAACCCTGACTTCCACAGATCATATCTCCAAAAATATTGCGCACCGTGATCTGAAATTTTTACAGCAACTTCCTCATGATTTCGGCTTCGCCTCATAGAAATTTCAGCTTCTAAAACTTTGTAGAAAAAACGTTAGAGCGCAAATTCCACGATGACCTGTTTCAGATGGTGAAATCCCTCGTATAAGGAGGAAATGAGGATCACAATTTAGATAAATGCTTAGGTTGAGAGGGGATTAAACAAGTGAACATGGGAGGGATTTTAGGAGCTTAAAAAATATTAATTATGACTTTTCAATGACCCATGCCACAACCATATGGGGTTTTAGCCTACTAACTAGGGGTATAAACTTCAAACATGAATATCTCTCAAACCCTGAAGAATTACGTGGCGTGCCATATATCAACGGAAACATCTCGACAAGTAGAAACCATAAAAAGCATTCTTGAACTAGAATATAGTAATTTGGTAGGTCAAAATTCCCATGCAATATTGGGTTATCCCTTGGTGCTGCTTGGGTTGACATCAATGACAATAGCTGACCAACAATCTCCCCCTTTGGCATTGATGGCAACACAAGTACTCCCCCTGCGATGATGACACCTCTTCCTAAAACATTATCTCCCCCTTTGACATCAATGGAAAATGGTAACTCCCACTAAAACACAACCATCCTGCGAACCTGTACACACTTCCACTCCCCCTGACACACAACCGTCATGCAAACCTGTAATATAATGAGAACTTGGGAGAATCCCAAGCTTATGACAAAGATATTCAAATGCTTCACGAGGTAAAGGTTTAGTGAAGATATCAGCAATTTGTTATTTTGTACAAACATACTCAAGTTTGATATTCTTTTCAGCAACTTGTTCTCTAACAAAATGATATTTTATCGGAATGTGTTTTTTTTTTTAATGCATGATAGGATTCTTGGAGATGTTGATGGCACTAGTGTTGTCACAGAATATGGGAATAGGCTCACTGAATTGTACTTGAAGATCTTGCAAAGTTTGTTTCATCCAAAGGACTTGAGTACAACATGATGTTGCTGCAATGTATTCTGCTTCCGTTGTAGATAACGAGATTGAGGTTTGCTTTTTGCTCAACCATGATACGAGACAACCACCTAGATAGAATGTTGCTCCACTAGTACTCTTACGATCATCAACGCTTCCTGCCCAATCAGCATCTGTAAAGGCTTGAATAATGAGATTTTTACCCTTGGGATACCACAAGCCATATTCTTTTGTGCCCTTTAGATATTGAAGAATTCTTTTGACAGAAATAATATGTGACTCTTTTGGTGCTGCTTGGAATCTTTCTACTTGTCCAATTGCTTGCATAACATCTGGTCGAGAGGTTGTTACATATAGAAGACTACCAATCATAGGTCTGTACAACCTCTGATCCACATCCTTAGATGAGTCGTCTATGCTTAATTTGCAACCTGTTACCATCAGAGTAAGGACAGGTTTGCAATCTTCCATTTTGAATTTCTTGAGCATTTCCTTGATGTACTTGGCTTGACATATAAATATTCCTTTCTCTTGCGGAGATATTTGAAGCCCTAAGAAGTATGTCAGCTCACCAAGTAAAGACATCTCGAACTCACGTTGCATCTTTGTAGAAAATTTCTTACTTAGTCGATCCTCATTGCTACCAAATATTATATCATCCACATATACCTCAACGATTGTTAAATTATCTTTATCTATTTGTACATAAATATTGCTATCAACAGTACCTTACTTGAACCCTTGTTGACGTAGATATCCATCAAGATGAGCGTACCATGCTCTGGGAGCCTGCTTCAGACCTTATAGAGCCTTCTTTAACCTGCAAACATAGTCTTCTTTTTCTGATAGTAGAAAACCTTCAAGTTGTTCGATGTAAACTTCTTCTTCTAATTCTCCATTCAGAAATGCTAACTTAACATCCATTTGGTAGACTTTGATTTTTCTTGAACATGCATAGGTGAGAAACATTCAGATGGCTTCCATTCTGGCAACTGGTGAAAATGTTTCGTCGAAATCAATTCCTTCCACTTGTGCATAGCCTTTGCAAACCAATCTTGCTTTGTTTCTGGTAACCTGCCCATCTTCATTCAATTTGTTCCTAAACACCCATTTAGTCCCAATGACATTTTTATCTTTTGGTCGTGGAACTAATTCCCAGGTGTTATTCTTCTCAATTTGATCCAATTCTTCATTCATAGCTGCTACCCAATGTTCATTCTGCAGCCTTCCTCAAAACTAATAGGCTCAAAGCTTGCTAGAAAAAGCAATGTGAGCTTGTTGTGATGAACGAAGCTATTGCCCTTCATTTATGTCACCAATTATTTTATTTGATGGATGGTTCTTTTGAATCCATTCTTTTGTTCTCCTTGGAGGAGCTTCTTGTTGTTGTTCTGGTATATCTTGATGATCATTGTTTACTTCTTCCTTGTTGATAGTTGCTTCTTGTTCTACACTTTTATCTGTGTCTTTTTTAGCGTCTGTCTCAAGTTTCAAAGATTCTAGATCCTCATCATTATTCGCTAGAACACCATCTTCGTCAAATGTAACATTTATGCTCTCTACTATTTGTTTTCGCCTTCGATTATAACATTTATAGGCCTTTCTTTTGCATGAGTAACCAACAAAGATACCTTCATCAACACGTGATTCAAACTTACCCAAATTTTGATCTTCTCTTTTGATATAAAATTTGCTTCCGAAGATTCTGAAATATTTTACATTAGCTGGTTTTCCTTTCCATAATTCATATGGAGTCTTGTTGCAATTATTTTTGAGAAGACTTCGGTTGATAATGAAGACTGCCATATCAATTGCTTGAACCCAGAATTTTTCATCCAATTTTGATTCCTTCAACATTGTTCTACCCATTTCCTGTACAGTTCTATTCTTTCTTTCAGCAACTCCATTTTGTTGAGGTGTTCGTGCTATTGAAAATTTCCTTTTTATTCCATTTTCGTCACAGTATTGCTGAAATAATTTGGAAGTGAATTCTCCACCATTATCTGATCTTAAACACTTTATTTTCAAATCAGTTTCATTTTCAACCAACTCCTTGTAGATCTTAAAGCACTCAAACGCTTTAGATTTTTTCTTTAGGAAATTGACGGCTGTCATCCTGGTATAGTCATCTATCATTAACATGAAATATAATTCTCCGTCTAAGCCTTTTGTTCTCACAGGACCACATAGATCATTATGTATCAATTCCAATGGATGTGATGCAAAGTGTTCTTTTGTTTTAAATTGGACTTTTGTCTGCTTGCCATGCCAACATGCCTCACATAGTGTGTTGGAAGGTTTTGAGATTTTCGACATTTCTCGTACTGCTTCCTTTTTGCTTATCCTGACAATATTGTCAAAGTTTATGTGACCCATTCGTTTGTGCCATAACCAGCTTTCATCTTCTTTAGCTAGTAGACATGCTTTAGTTGCTTCATCCAGAACATATATGTCGTTTGGAGCTCGACTTGCTGTAGCCACAATTTTACCATACCTACCTTTCCCGATTTCACATTTTGTGGAGTTGAATAGCATTGTGTGTCCTTGATCACACATTTGTCCAACACTGAGCAGATTGTGATTCATGTTTTCGACCAATAGAAAATTCTTGGCTATAACATCTTTGCTTCCGAGAGTGACGGTACCTGATCCTATAACATTTGAAGATCCATCATTTCCAAAGGATATGGTTCCATCCTTCTTCTCTTTCAAAGATACAAATTTCCTTCTATCTCCAGTCATATGCGTTGAGCAACCACTGTCAACATACCACACATATTTGTTGGTTTGAGCCTTGAGAGCGAGAGCACAATTATCAGTCTTCTTCTCCTTCCATGTTCGTTCATTCTGTGGCTTTGAAGATTCTTCTGGAGGATTTTCAAGTCTGCAGTCTCTGGCTATGTGTCCAAAGTTCTGACATTTGTAACATTCCATATTATTTCTTAAATTTTCAAATCTATTTATGTTTCGTTGAGCCCTGGGAGGTTCATATTTGAAGAATCTCTTGGAATTGTATTGGTTCATAGGGTACGTGCGACATTCTACAGCTTTATGACCAAATTTTCCACATGAATAACAATAGCCATGAAAAATATTTTGGTACCTGGATGAAAATCTTCGTCGAGGAATCGTCTTCCAAGGATGTGCTTGTGAATCTTGTCCAATGAAGTCTACATGTATGTCAGATCTCATAGGTTCATTGTATTTTGTTGTAGAAGGTCCTGCTTCTTCTTCTTTGTAACCGAGGCCAGTTCTGTCATTGTAAGATCGTTGATTGTTGATGATTTCTTCCAATGCCCTTGAGCTATTGGCATAGTTTTGGACAGTTTTTCCCTTCTTCACTTCCTTACGCAGCGAGACTACTTTGGCTTCTAATGCTTCCCTTTCTTGGTTGATTTCTTCCAACTTCTTTTGAAGTGACTCTTCAATACATTTGTGTTCTTCAACCTCAATTTTGAGACCTTGAACTTGTTCTTCAAGAGTATTGGAACAGATCTTCTCAGCATTGAGCTCTTTTATAAGCTTGATTTCCTCCTCATAAAATTCTTCTATGGTCAACCCTTCTTCTTCATTTTTTGATACTTCTTGTTTATTGTGCTTGGCCATAAACAATACTTTCTCATTGGCTTCTTCTTTGTTGTCACTTTCTTCATCGGATGATGAGCTATCTTCTTTAGAGAGAAAGTTCCTTTTGGATCCTTTCTTTTTTCCTTGCTTATTGATTTCTTAAAGCCTTTCTTTCCTTTTGAGTTGCCATCACTTTTATTCGGACGTTTTGTTGCGAAATGCCCAACCTCACCACAACCGAAACATATCCATGGAAATTTACCTTTGAATTTTCCCTTACCAATTTTTAGTTTTCTCGTAAAGTAAGCATATTCTTCATCTGAAAGACCTTCTCCATCATCTCCCTTTTCTTCACACTTGTAGGTGCATGTAATTTCAATTGAAGGTTGTTTGTCCTTATTGGTTTTCTTAGATGCAACGAACGCAGTTTCTAGATTTGAAGTACCCTCTTCTTCATCAAGTCTCATTTCATATGCTATGAGAACTCCATGTAATTCCTCTTTGCTGAGTTTTTCCAGATTTTCACTGTATTCTAAGACCGATAACTTTGGGTTGAATCTCCCTGGTAACATTCTAAGAATCTTCCATATAATAGTCTTCTTGTCAACTGGCTCTCCCAATCCTTCCAGAGTATTGGTTATTTCATCAATGTATTGAAAGTATGCAGCAATGTTGCAATATTCTTTCATTCTGAGTTGCTCAAATTTTGCTCTATAGATTTGAAGCTTTGCTTCTTTGACATTTGAGTCACCTGCATATATATTCTCAAGCTTGTCCCATACATTTTTGGCAGTTTTACAACCCAACACCTTATGATAAGCAGATTCAATAAGTCCACTGATAATAATATTCTTTGCTTTTTCATCATTTACCAAATTCTTCTTACCTTGTTCATCTGTGGTTGGTGTAAAGCCATTTTGAACAGTGTCCCATACTTCGTAACCTTGCGCCAAGAGATAGACCTCCATTCTTCCTTTCCAGAGTGCATAATTATTTTCATTGAATAGAGGTAGTATGCTCCATGACCTCCTTCCAGCTGTTAAACTGCTATTGAAGGAACCAAGCTCTGATACCAATTGTTGGAAATACTGAGAGGGGGGGGTGAATCAGTATTTCTTTCAATTAGAGCATTAGTTAATCTTCAATTATTATCAGTGTTTGTACAATGATAGCATCAAACAAGAGGAACACAAATGCACACAGTTTTTAAGGTGGAAACCCACTCCGGGACAAAAACCACCTAATGCTTTTCTAATAATTCTTTAATATTCAACTCCAATTGAAAATAAAGCTACAACTTCCTAGAATCTAGAAAAGCATTCTTCTCCAACTCCCATTGGATGGATGCTCCAACGCCCGAGATTCTTCAGCAGTCAACTAAACGGATGCCCCAACACCCAATGAGCTACAACTCACGCTAGCACCACCCTACCACCCTATAGAAGAATAAAAGAAGAATGGACTCCCGTACCAGGGAAAATGGTCCACTTTACAGTGATATAGAATGATGTAGAAGAAGAAGATATACTAGACCATAACCCCAAATTTGACACAACCACCTAATGATGATCCTAGACCTCCCAACATCGCCTCTTCAACCCTTGGCAGATAGACACTAGTACAATTTGTACAATAATGTATTTACAATGACTAAGTACAATGATACCTTTACAATGATTGTATGCAGTGTTGCCCACTTGAAGACTTCATATGATGAACTTATTGCTACTGTTATGCACCTTGGTTGCTGCTCTTGTCATGCTACCCTATGTTGCACCTTGCTTTGCTTTGCTACCATAGAAATTATGGTCCTTTGCAACCCTTGACGACACATGATCTAGCTTTTTCTTGCCTTCTAGGAGCTCGATATTGAATCTGGTGTATCTCTGTTATTTTAGATCCTCAATATCTGATTTTCGGTCCTATAGTATTCCTCTGAGTCGTCTTTCCAATGCCATAGTTCTGACCCAATTTGGAATCTTCAAGAGATATTTATACCCAATCTCTCACAATGCCCTAATTATGGATTGTTTCAGCAAAGTGAACTTGTATGGCGTGCCACATGTCACTGTTTCTTTATTTTGCTCTGAAATTGATAGAGCAAAAAAACAGACTATGCACTATCCATCACTTTTTACGGAATTCCAATCCGATACTCAGAGAGAGAGTTATGACGAATTTACCAAGGTCACTTCTTTGAGATGAATTTTAGGAGCCCGCAAAAACCCTGACTTCCACAGATCATATCTCCAAAAATATTGTGCACCTTGATCTGAAATTTTTTATAGCAGCTTCCTCGGGATTTAGGCTTCGCCTCATAAAAATTTCATCTTCTGAACCTTCATAGAATAAAAGTTAGAGCGAAAATTCCACGATGACCTATTTCAGATGGCGAAATCCCTTGCCTGAGGAGGAAATGAGGATCACAATATTTATAAATGCTTAGGTTGAGAGGGGCTTCAAAGAGTGAACGTGGGAGGGATTTTAGGAGCTTAAAAAATATTAATTATGACTTTTCAATGACCCATGCCCCAACCCCATGGGGTTTTAGCCCACTAACTAGGGGTACAAACTTCAAACATGAATATCTCTCAAACCGTGAAGAATTACATGGCGTGCCATATATCAACGGAAACATCTAGACAAGTAGAAACCATAAAAAGAATTATTGACCCAGAATATATTAATTTGGTAGGTAAAAATTCCCATGCAATATTGGGTTAGCCCCTGGTGCTGCTTGGGTTGACATCAATGACAACCGCTGATCAATAGGTTCTTATGGATTCTACCTTTCTAAATTTGAAGAAGATTCCTGTGTATGCTTCTCAGAGACTTCAAAAACAGAGTTTATGCCTAACACTTTGCAATTGGATTCAGCTAACAGTTTAGCTATACCTTGTCCTTTTACTAACTTAGTGTTTTTTATAGTGAGGTCAAACTCAAGGATTTGAGTGATCCATCTTCCTCTTCTTCCATCACTCTCTGGTTGTGTAAGAACATTTTTTACAGAATTGCTAGGAACATAAGCAATAATGGTAGAGTGTAGGACACACATTCTGAAAGATTTCAGGGCTTGAACTAAGGCATAGGCTTGTTTTTCAATAATATCATACTTGAGTTCAACATCTCGCATGACCTTGCTAAAAAATGTTATGGGCTTATCATGATAATATTCATTTTCCTGCAAAAGGTTAGTAGCAAGGGTGGTTTCAGAAGCAAAGGAAAATATATTGAAAGGCTCGGAGTAGTTTGGACTAGCTAAGGTAGGAGCTTCATAGATGGCCTTCTTTATTTGATCAAAATCATATCTAGCAGGAATGGTCCATTTAACTTCATGATTATTTTTTAGCATATCTATAATGTCTTTAATTATTTCAGCATAGTTAGGGATGAATCTTCTTATGAATTTAATCTTTCCTAAAAAGGCTTGAATTTCTTTCTTATTTCTAGGTAATGATAATGATTGAATAGCAGAGACCCTTTTGGGATATATTACTACTCCATCCTTTGAAATTATATGGCCTAGTAACTTTCCTTCTTTGATGGCAAACAAGGACTTCTTAGGATTGAGAGGTATTCCGAACTTTCTACACCTGTCAAAAACCTTCATCAAGTATTTTAAATGTTTCTGATCTGATTAAAAAAAAAACTGTTAAATCATCAAGATAAATAACAACAAATTTGTTTATCTTCCCAACAAAGGCTAAGTCTATAGCTCTTTGGAACGTTGCTCCTGCATTTGATATGCCAAAAGGCATCCTGGCATACATAAATGTACCCTAGGGTGTGGTAAAGGTCATCTTCTCTCTGTCTTCTGGATTTACCAATATATTATTATAACCAGAGAAGCCATCAAACATGGAGAGTCAATTAGCACCTTAAACCCTTTGGAGTAATTGATCCATCTTTGGGAGTGGATAATTATCTTTTAGAGATGATACGTTAAGGTTTCTGAAGTCCACACAGAGTCTAATTTCACCATTATTTTTTATGACAGGAACTAAATTGGCTACCCAATTAGAGTATCTTAAAGGGACAATTATATGGGCATCTAAAAGCTTCTTAAGTTCTTTTTCTATGGTAGGAAGTAGAATTGGATTCATTCTTCTTAGTTTTTGTTGATAGGGTTTTGCTTCAGGTTTTAATTGGATCTTATGCTCAATCAGAGATGTGTCATAAGTTTTCAAATTAGCATAAGACCAAGCAAAAACATCTTTGTAATTCTTAAGAAGTTTAATGTATTCGGTTTTAATTTTAGGAATTAAAGATGCACAATGTTTAATATTTCTAATCTCTTCATTAGTTCCAATGTTAGTTTCTTCAATATCATCTTCTCGAGAAGTAGAGAGTGGATTTCTAGGAACATCATTTTGATCAAATAGATTTTCTAAGGGAACAAGTCCTTTGGGAATAAAATTATTTGACAATTATATAATATCATGATCAACTACTTTTGTACTTAGATATGAGTTTTATTTTTCTTTAGTAGCCTCATGTATGTCTGAATTATCTTCTTCAATTTGTAAGACAGAAAATTCATTAATAACTTGAAGAAACGATTTCATTTGTTCATCATCTTCAAATATTTGCCAATACTTTAGATTATCTGAAATGGATGGCCTATATTTGACTTGAATTTGGTATTGTATTTCGAATTTGGTCTAGTATCTTAAAAGAACTGGCAGAAATAGCTAAGGAATCTGCATGAATGCTTTCATTTCTAGGAATGAAAGTTATATTAAAAGCATTAAAGGAGTTTTCAATTGTATCCCAAACTTCATTTCTGTAAGACTTGAGCCTAGGATGCTTTGTTTGACAAATATTCATAACATGTCTTACTATAAGTTATGAATCAGTGAAGACAGCTAAATTTTTCACCTTTAAGCTTTTAGCAAACTGTAATCCTAGAATAAAAGCTTAATATTCAGCAACGTTATTTGTGACCTCAAAATCTAACTTGCATGATTGAGTTATATTTCTTTCTGAGGTGAAATTAAAACAATACCTGCTCCAGCTCCATATTTAGTGCAAGATCCATCAAAGAAAAGTTTCCAAATGTCAGTTTAAACATATTTATGAGTTTCAACTACATCCTCAATTTTGAGTTGAGAATTCTGTGAAGTATTTGAAGATAGTTGGAAGCAACTAAGTCTTGGTAAACTGCATAAATGGGATGGTTTCTAGCTTGATCTACTTTGCATACAGTGTTTAAGAATCGGAATTCCCTGTATAACCTAAGGTTTTCTCCCCCATATACAGGAATAGTGGCAAAACACATGTCCATTTGAAGACTCCCTCCTAGTTTGGCACAACATGATCTTGATAAAAGCATTCCAAACTTAGGGGGAATATCAGTCACTACTATGCCTAATACAACACTTTTGACTGGTATTTGGTGTAAGGTTACCACTAGGTCTTTTATAAGTCCTAAACATTGCACTCTTTTGTAGTCAAAGGTGTATAGGTCATGATAAGTTCGAGTGATTTCCAAATTAAGTTGTTCCATAATAACCTTTGGCATTAGATTGTGTGAAGCTCCAGGATCCAACATACAATTGTATAGTAAAGAGTCATGTACTTTTAAAGTCACATAGAAAGGTGGTATAGATTCATCAATCATGTCTAAACTAGGACCAAAAGCTATTATGGGTCTTTCATTTTGCAAACTAATAATATCTCCTTCAACATCCACACTAGATTTTTGGATCCATTTTGAAACTTGACTCTTATATCTAGGGTTTTTAGAAAGTTCTAAAAGTGGAATAGGAATTGTAACTCTTTCTAGCTCTTTTTCAACATTAAAAGCAGTCAATATAGTTTTATCAATTTGAGTAGAATCACTTGACTGATTTAGAGGTTGAATAGAAGTAGTTTGAGTTTCAGCATTTTTTACTTGAGGTTCAATTATGACAAGGTTTTTAGGAGCTACCAGGACTAGCACTAGGTCTTAAGTCATACCTTCTATTGAGTTTTTCAATCAAAAACTCAGAAAAGTCTTGATATTTATAGACCTGAGAAGTCGCTTAGTCTTATTGAGGGATTTGACTTTGATGGATAGAAACAATGGCAGTCTGAAGAGATGTATTTTCCATGTTATTAATATCTTCAGTGATTGATAAAGTATTATCATTAGGTTGTTGGTCATCAATCAACAACGGTGTAGGTACTTGTTGATCATTGTTTGGTCTCTGAAGAATTTCTAATGGAGGAGCCTTTTTGAACTGACCTTGAATCTGTGATTGGGGTCTAGAAATAGTTTGTTGGATTGTTCTAGGTTGTGTTTCAATCTTAGAAATCCTATTTGAAAGGTTTCTAAGGAGTGATCTGATTTCATCTATTTTTGCATCTTCATTTTTATATTTAGAGGAGGAAGAAGCACCTTGATTCGATTTTAAATTTATTTTGGCTTTTTCAACTTTGGCTTTTAACTTAGCTGAGGCAGACCTATTTGCTTCAACCTCTATAGCATTTGTTTTCATGTCCTCTAAGGTTCGGGTTGTTCTCTATCTTAACATGACAACAAAGTCATCTTCAAAGGATTTTGAAAATCTAACCTTAGTTGCTACTACAGGAGGTTTACAATCAGGAGGCATCTTGTGATAAAGTTTATCAAATATTTTGATGAAATCGGCTATTGGTTCACCATAATTCTTTTAAGTTCTTCAAATTTTGTCAAGGAATAAACAGGGTCCTTTTTCACTCCCCAAATAATGTTGAAGATATTGGTCAATTCCTCCTAGGAACTAATAGAATGATCTAGTATTTGTCTAAACCAAATCCTAACATTTCCTTCTAGAGATTGCACAAACAATATCATATAAACATTTTCATGTTCTATGTTCATGTTATCAGCAAAATCTAGAAATTTTGCTAGATGATCTTCAATTGACAAACCAGTTTCTCCATTAAATCTAGGGAGATGTTTTAGATACCCAGCAAGAAAATCATTAATTAGATTAGGGAGTAATATGGCAGCTATTTTTCTTGTACAATTGGTCTAAAACCAACCATACTTGGATATGTAGATATAGAAGACTGAGTATTGGTGGTTGTAGAAGAACAAGTAGAGTTTGAAGGTGAATATGGGGAAGAAGGAGACGATGAATGAGGTGGAGAACGAAATGAGATTTAAGACCTTCTTAGGGATCTTAAAGGAGTTTGAATGAACAACTTTTGAACCTCTTCTTCTCCTTGTTTGTGCTCAAATAAAGGATTGGAATAAAAAGAAAAGAGATATTCTAGTTGGTGTGAAGTAGATGGTGCAGAGTATGTGACAGGGGAAGTGAAATTAGTAGGTTTGAATCCATGTAAATTTATATCAAAATCATGTTCTGATATAGGAGATTCAGAAGGTGCCTCAGGTAATTTATAGGATTCCGAATAATGGACTAACAAGGCTAACTGAAAATTCACTCCTTTGGATACTAACTCATGTACTCTAAGAGGTATATCTTCTAATTCTAGAGGAATAGGTCTAGATCTGAGAGGATCAGGAACTGTTGTGGTCTCCTATTAAGGGGTAGAAAAAAGGGTTTGATGTCTTCTTCTGGAAGAAGTCTGTCTTACCAGTCTCTCTGGATTTGATAAAGGTAAGACAATTTCAGAGTAAGAATGAGACCTGGTATTCTTTGAAGGATCCAGCATTGGTTCAGTGAAGTCACTAGGTGAAATTTTTTTACCTACCTAAACTTTAATCGCCTTTAAAGGAATATGGTTTTATCATTCTCCCAGGGAAAACAAATCAATTTCAATTCCCCGACAACGGCACCAAATTGATGTTGTCCTTTGAGATAATTGGCGTCAATAATTATGCCAAAGCATCTATAATGTTTTGTTTTGTTTTAGAATTTTGGATGACCGGTGTATAAAATAACTTTTGCAAACAGTTTTATTTAAATCTTTCAGATAATATCAGAAAATAAGACTAAGGGCTACTAGTTTATCTCACACAGTGATTTAAAATTTTGTAAATGGTTAAGTAGACTTATGTAAGAAGATATGATAACCAAATATT
The DNA here is from genome assembly GCA_034641835.2 of Pinus albicaulis. Classification (NCBI taxonomy): domain Eukaryota; kingdom Viridiplantae; phylum Streptophyta; class Pinopsida; order Pinales; family Pinaceae; genus Pinus; species Pinus albicaulis. The sequence continues at coordinate 1,267,027,081 of CM076584.1, forward strand.
CAAATTGAATGCTTTAATTAATCATAAGTTTGAAAACCTTTAAAAAATGTCTAAAAGTTCAACAGAATACATTTAACATTATCAAGATGCTGACAATTTATAAATGAAAGGAACTTACATCAACAAATTGTTTAGTAAATCATTCTTTATATTAATAATAACTTCAGGAGGAATTGTAATATAATTGAAACACAGTTAATCTCACCTAGTTATCTTGATAACAATTAAACATATGTAGAGACAATATGTAATGAAAACAGGAAAAACTCATAGAAGGAACAAAGTTGTATGAGACAAATTCAGAATCCTTCTTCTATTATTGATGATAAAAAAACTTGTACAATTTTGCTTACAAAAAATTTCTTATTCGAGGGTGCAACCCTTAATAACTCGTAATGAGAGTTATTTATACTAATTTCTAAAACTCATAAATATCTCAAATTGGTTACAATAATAGAATAGAATATAAGAAGGAAACAAATAGATGATGTGTCTCTGTTCTCATGGAAGTTGTTGATGACTGTGCCTTTTTTTATGGAAGTTGTTGATGACCGGGCCCTTGAAAATCTGTTGTGCTGGCATATTGTAAATATCATAATTTTACTCAATGGTCTCACAAAATTTATCCCATTTTTCTTCACTTGCGATTTCTACACTTATCATCTTTCTAAAGATTGCATCACCCTCTGTATATCTCTCGAAACTAGGCTTCTGAATGAACAAATGTTTGATTTAATGTTGAATGGTCAAATCAAACTGCGAAGCCTCTAAATATGCTTTCCCTGTAATCTGTCCTTTAATACTTGCATATTTAGACTTATCCATTGCAATAGTATATAAGTTATTACAATGATCCTCTAATTTAATGAACTTATCACCTAGACCTACCAATCCTGGTAGTCCTTTATGATTCAAAACATTAAACTTTGTATGAAATCATTGAACAACAGTATTAATAGCTTCACATTTTTTTTGCAGTTGGTTGATTAAATTCTTCCTCTGTAAGACTTCATTGATTTCTAATATTGTTGCAGTCCTCTCCAGTATGTTTATCTCTTCTAATTCTTCTTTATTCTTTGAGTTCAATACCTTAATCATATCAGTAGCTTCACTTGGCTTTTTCTTGAGATTTTCTTTATGTTCTTCTATGGCAGCTTTGCACTTAGTGATCAGCTCTTGCTGTTAAAAAATTATCTGTATGGATGGCCATACCTCTGACATAGATTTGTTGATGTCTTCCAAAATGTTATGCTTAGCTTCACCCAATGTCCCTGCCATTAAAGTTTCACTTTCCAGCTCTTTAACCTTGATTCCCAACTTATGTGACTTTTGCATTTCCTCCATATATTAAGTATCATTTATGATCTTCTGTGATTCTAGAGTCTAAAATCTTTGTTGCAAATTCTCATGTTCATGCTACTGAATAGCCAAGTCCTATGTTAACTTTGTTGTATCAGTTGTTTTCAATGATCTTGAAGGCTCTGTACTTGTAGAATATGTTTGAACTGTTGTATATGTATGTGTAGCCACCTATGTTGCTTTTTTTCCTTTAACAACTCTTCAATCTGTTCCTCCATTTTTCTTATTTGAATGTTTTTCTCAATGATCAATCTTAGCATTTCCTCCTTGTTGTATTCATTTTCTGCAATTTATTTTGTTTGTGGATCTTCAGTTGAAGGAAATTTAAGTTGTTTACGCAGAGCATAGATGTCTGCATTCTTCTTCTTAATAATTTCTTCAACTGTTTTGCAGTCTTTTGGATCATATCCAACCTTGACTACAAGGTCCCCCAAAGATTTAAGTCTGTTATCTTTGGCCAAGAAAGGGAGCTTCTCAATCTTGAGCTGAGATTAAACATTTGACAACACAGTCTTGAGTTTGGAGAGTGACACAGTTTTAGTTGTCATTGTTGAAAAGAAAATCTCTCTAGATTGTTTGTACATGTCCATCTGATCAATAGGATGGATCTGGCTTACATCAAAAGAAAACACAATATTTTTGTATTTTGAATGAGATATAGGAAAAGGAACTGTTGCCTACAAAAATTCCATTTGCATCCTTCCTTTCTCACTATCAATGTCAGTGAGAATTTTGTGCTGAGAAGTTGATGTTTATTTCCATAATTGACTATATACATTAGATTTTAATGCTTAATGTCTAAAAATCTAGAGAAAATATTATGTTCTTCATAAGAACTAGATTCTAAGTGTTGGATGATCTCCAGAGGTTCTATAGCAGGTGATTATGTTGGAAGAGTCATAGGAACATTTGTTGATGTAGAAACTGCAGTCTCTCCCAAATCAATTATCTATGGTTGTCCTCCTTCTTAAAGTAAATTTGAATCGATCTTTGGCTTCTTTTGTTGCAAGATGAACTCCTTCATGATTTCTTTAGTAAGTGGAAGCTCTTCTCTGACCCTTTTCTACTACTTGCTTTCATGGACTGGGGTTTTCACATTAGAAGTTGAAAGAACTTGTTCATCTGCCTCTTGAAAAGTGCCTTCAACCCATTGATCTTGATTCATATATTTTTCTATTTTTGCTCTGGAGGTATGATTATATGAAGTTGTTTTCAATTCAACTCTTGGAGCAGAAATAATGCCATGTGGATCGTAAGACCAGGTGAAATTTGGTTGAAATCCCATTTTTTTTAACAATGCATCAGCTTCAGCACCAGCTGATTTGGTATTACAAATGAAAGATCCAATGCTTGCCTTGAGCTTGAGCTGAGCTTTCCTTTTCCTAATATTCCCAAATGGAAAAACTCATCAACACATGCATGAAAAATGCATTTTCAAAAATCGGTGCTATAAAAATCAAAACCAATCCATGGATCCACTAGATCTAACATCATAACACTCAGATCCAATAGGAGATCAGAAACAAATCATGATATAGGGGCCAAACAAGTCTCCCACACAGAGAATACCTCAAAAACACTGAAACCCCAAAACTACTGCATAAAGAGACATCATATTCTAATGAGGGTTTATACTCATAAATTGTAGAGATAAATATATCTGCTCAAATATTAAACAATATTGCTCAAAAACTGAGATTTAGTCTCCTTTATACAAATCCAAGAAGACCTGGGAAGGTTTTCTTGAAATACACCCAATACAAATGGTGATCTACAACCCAAGCACTGTAGAATCACTGCAAACTAAAGAACATGAAGATAGGAGGCTGAAATAACATAGATCTGATGCAGATCCACTCCAAGGTCTCCTCCAATGAAAGGTTGAACCCTTCAATCACGGGAAAACACTCAACAGAGCCACAAGATCCCTCACTAAAGCTACTCTCCAAAATAACGCAATTCCAGATCTGAAATTACGTTGTAGGTGATGGAAATAGATTGGCCTCATACCAAAGATTTTAAATGTGCTCAAGAACCCTCCAAACTGATCTCCCAAGAGAAGGAATCCTTCCTCCTATGAAAAACTAGCTTAGAAAGTGGGTTTCTCAACCCTCAACTGCAACACCCTAAAACACAACACAATATTCTGTATAAATTACGTCGTAGTTGAAGACTGAAGCTTGGCCAGAATGGTGGATGTGTGGAATAAAAGATCATGACTCTCCCAAGAGGCCTCTCAAGGAAAGAGATGGAATTTCCTAAACAGGAAACCCTTGTGCTAAACAACACTAGCAATCTTAGCTAAACAGTTGAAGAGAGCAAAATTATAAACAAACATATCAAAATATAATTCATAAGATAACCCCATATGGCTGCCATCCTCTTCCTTATAAACAATGTGAGCCTTCTCACCTTGGTTCCCACTCATTAGGGTTTCCACCATCACACAATCAATCTCCCTCCAAAACTGCGTTGTACCTTCATCAATGCCACTCTTCCATAACAATGTTGTTTGATTTGGTCAAGGTTGACCTTTTCAACCTAATCCAGCCCTTTTCACACCTAAGGGTATTTAATCCAGCTCTTAGATAGTTGTCTAAACTAATCCACATTCATATTGAGCTGCCTTTATTGATGATCCACTCCTCCCACATTAGTGTTGTTGACTTGGTCAAACTTAACTTTTTCCACATCCATTAGTCCTTGTTCACACATGAGATTGCTAGATCCAGTTATTATAATGATCCATTTTCACATCAAGAGGGATTTTATGCTTATTCAAGATATTTATGGGTCTCTTCCCCCATTTATTCATCTAACTAGGTGCTAAAAGCAAAATCAATATTCCTATTAGCTGCATGCTAATTTAGGAATATTACAGTCCTCCCCTCCCAAATGTTGCTTGTCCTAAAGCAACTGCAAGTACAAAACTGAAGAGCCTCCTCTCCTCCTCCTATAGCATCCTCATATGATAAGTTGCTCCAAGGAACAAGATGTTGTTTCATCAATAAATCTCCAAGTTGCCCCTCCCAAATATGCAAGCTAGCTTTTGGTGAGCATCTCAAATAACTATCATCATGAAGAAATAAAATACCCATGGAGGAAAAAATGTGTTGTCTAGAGGCCTTCTTGAGGCATGAGATCTGATATATGTTGGGAACTATCATCCCCATGTGAATCTCCCATACCAAATGAGCCACCCTCCAAAATGGTAACTCATGAAAATTCTCCTCCACCTTTGGCTCCTGCATTGTAGGTGGGATGAATAACTGATCATGGTAGACCAAATAGCCTACCCCATGATGTCCCTCTCTCCACTTATGATAAGTGTAGAGTAGCTGTTGATCTTGGGCTGCAATAATGTTGCCCTCAAGTGGCAACAAGAAGATTGGATCTCCAAAGGTCCTCTCTCTAATGTCATGAATCCTGCTGGCCCAAACCATCCCATACAAAATGAATGGCACCTCATTACCATATGGCATCCAAATCAAAAAAATGTTGAAGGTTATGTGCAATTTTGGATGATACCAATGGTATCTCAAGTGGATACAGTGTAGTCTTTCCAACTGTTGTTTTAGAACACCATGTGGCAAGTGGTCCTCCAACAAGATAACAACTGTGCATGTTTTCTCACCTACTATGAGGTAGTAAATAGCATTGTATATCAGCTGAGTACAATAAGAATGACAACACACTTGTCCAAAGTCATGTAGAGAAGTGTTATCTCCATCATAAATGTTGGTCCTAGAATGACGATGAACCCCAAGAATAATCTTGCTCTCTTGTGGAGCAATGCACTGTACATAGATGGTGAGATAATGCAAATACTCAATGAAATAATCAATAAGTACATAAATACATTTCTTACCATGCTTAGTGAGTAGGGTGAAAGTGAAGTCCATGGATGCGTCCTCCCATGAGAATATTCTCATAAAAGTCTGCAAAATTAAAGGATGCATACTCCCCTTGGAACCCTCCATCAATAGAAACATACTCCCAAGTGACAGCGATGTTGGCCTTAGTGATAAGGCTCTTGTCACTCCATGACTTACTCCTCTAACATGCCACATGCTAAATTCATCCACCATCATGCTGTCGTGTGAGTCAGTCTCCTTCCTACGTGGAAGTGCCTCCTCATCCTCTAATGTTGAAGGGTAGCCTCTTTTCACTTTGATTGTGCCATCCCTTTCTCCAGAAATATCATGCCAAGTATGGGAAAAATTCTGCCCATGCTCTCCCAAGAGTAGCCAAAGCAATAGTAACTCTTGTTGCTCCCTCACACCTCCATCATACAAATCATGAGGTAAAAATATGATGATTTACATGAATAACTTCATATCAACATAATGCACCCAAACTCCTTGCTTCCATATGATGCAAGTGTCCTGCCAAGTTTCCTCCACCAACATACCCTTTGGAGAAGGATAGGTCATACAATGGCCAAACTCTTTCAAGAGTAGTCAACGCAACCATGCCTCCTACTGCCCAGTGTCATAAATATGCAAGTGGCTCACCAACCTCTTTCTCCCCATCCACACCCATTCATACACATGTGAGTGTCTCCCACCATGCTCCATCTTGGTACTCCTCCAATGAAGACTACCATCCTCCCAAATCAGATTTCTTCCTTTGCTTTTAATGGGATGTTGAAATGCAACCCATTGGAGATCTATTAAAGAAGACCCCACACAAATGATCACCTTGAATCCATAAAGATCCAAGTATGCTGAAGGAAAATCCTCCTCATAGGCCTGTACAATGCTCATCCTAATATATCCATCACAATGATGAAAGACAAAGTGTCTCTCCTTGATCATCTGATCATCCAATGTCATACAAGTGTAATGGTCATCAGGATACTCTAATGATAGTTGGGCCCTCAACTCCTCATTGCCGCTTAATGGCAGCGCTGTTAATCTCCTCAATGGTGTATTTGATGTCTCATGCTAAAGCTCAATGATAAACATAGAGTTCTGCATTAAATTGTTTAGGGAAAAGCTAATCCTATCCTCCATAAGTCCACACCCCAACCCCAAGTGTTGTGTGCAGCTCAATAATGACACATGAGGATGATTTCATATCCCTTCTTTGAACAACTCAAGGCTGCACAACGCAGTGTAATTTTGTTGCTCTAAATCAGCAGTATGTGTTGGCCCTTGGTCATGCAAAGGCATATTTCTACAACCCTCCACAAGATTTGTTGAAATAACAAAAAGTGGAAATTCATGCATACCTTGGTGAAGCTTGGGAACATCTTGTATGGCTACAAGGGTTCCTCCTTCCAATGTGTTGGCTCCCCCAACTGCTGAGGATGATTGTTGCTCCTCCATAGTTGTGTCGGCGCTAGTACAAATCTCCTCAAGTGGTGGTGAAGGTTCCTCCCTTTCTGATTTCTTTTTGTCAAATCTTTTGATCACCCTTTGAGTGAAATCTGCAAAATTAGTCACTCTTGCATGACTCAAATGGTTGAACCACCAAGTGCTTACTTTACCCTCAAGGTGCAGTGTTGAAATCTCAATAGCCTCTCTTTCTACCACTGGATGTAATAGGAAGAATGCATCTAGCTTCATCACACAAGCCTTTGTTGTACATGTGGATGATCCATCAAAAGTAGACAATAGAAATTCGTTGCCCTCATTCTCCTATTTTTGTAGGGCCTCCTTTCTTCTTCAAGCTGAATAAACTAAGGAAGAGCTAAAGTCTCCTTGAAAGCTCTAGGTTGAGACTTGTATTATGTAAGGTATCCACTCAGGATCTCATGTTCCAAGTTCCCTCCATCTCGGTGCCTCTTGTCTTCTTTCTCAAAAGGAAAGGGCAAGGTGTAATGCTTCAGAGCTCGCGGCAACATTGGTTCTTTATTTTGAGAATAGGAAATACATGGTCCTTCCTCTTCTTGAAACCCTCTAAAAGTTTCATTGAATCTCTTCTCTTTCATCTGCTTAACCTCCTTGGAGAGGTTCTTCATAGATCTGAAAAGTGATGATACCAAGCTCATTCCTTCCACCATTTTAGATCTCTTATCCTTCTCTTCTACTTCTTATAGCATAATGGTTGTAGCACACAGGCTGAGCCAAGATTAGCGCTCTGATACCAATGTAATATTCCCAAATGGGAAAACTCAGGAATACATGTATGAAAAACACATTTTCAGAAATATGTGCTATAAAAATCAAAATCAATCCATGGATCCACTAGATCTGACATCATAACACTTAGATCCAATAGGAGATCAGAAACAAATCATGATAGAGGAGTTAAACAAGTCTCCCACACAGAGAATAACTCAAAAACATTGAAACCCCAAAACTACTACACATAAATTTACTGCATAAAGAGACAGCGCAGGCTAATGAGGGTTTATACTTAGAAATTGTAGAGACAAATAGATCTGCTCATATATTAAACAATATTACTCAAAAACTGAGATCTAGTCCCCTTTATACAAATCCAAGAAGGCCCGGGAAGGGTTTCTTGAAATACACCCAATACAAATGGTGATCTACAGCCCAAGCATTGTAGAATCACTGCAAACTGAAGCACATGAAGATAGGAGGCTGAAATAACATAGATCTTATGCATATCCACTCCTAGGTCTCCTCCAATGAAAGGTTGAAACCTTCAATCACAGGAAAACACTCAATAGAGCCACAAGATCCCTCACTGAAGCTACCCCCCAAAATAAAACAATTACAGATCTGAAATTACGTTGTAGGTGATGGAAATAGATTGGCCTCATACCAAAGATCTGAAATGTGCTCAAGAACCCTCCAAACTGATCTCCCAAGAGAAATAATCCTTCCTCATATGAAAAACTATCTCGGAAAGCGGGTTTCTCAACCCTCCAATGTAACACCCTACAACACAACACAATATTCTGTAGAAAATTTGTTGTAGCTGAAGATTGAAGCTTGGCAAAAATTCCGGATGTGTGGAATGAAATATCAGGACTCTCCCAAGAGGCCTCTTAAGGAAAGAGATGGAATTTCCTAAACAGGAAACCCTTGTGCTAAACAACACTAGCAATCTTAGCTAAACAACTGAAGAGAGAAAAAGTACAAACAGACATATCAAAATATAATTCATAAGCTAACCCCATATAGCTGCCATCCTCTTCCTTATAAACAATGTGAGCCTTCTCATCTTGGGTCCCAATCATTAGGGTTTCCACCATCACACAATAAATCTCCCTCCAAAACTGTGTTGTAACTTCATCAATGCCACTCCTTCATAAAAACGTTGTTTGATTTGGTCAAGGTTGACCTCTTCAACCTGCTCTAGCCCTTTTCACACCTAAGGGTCTTCAATCCAACTCTTAGATAGCTATCTAAACTAATCCACATTCATATTGAGCTGCCTTTGTTGATGATCCACTCCTCCCACATTAGTGTTGTTGACTTGGTCAAAAATGACTTTGTCCACATCCATTAGTCCTTGTTCACACATGAAAGTGCTATATCCAGTTATTATAATGATCCCTTTTCACATCAAGAGGGATTTTATGCTTATTCAATATAGGTATGGGTCTCCTCCCCCATTTATTTATCTAACTAGGTGCTAAAAGAAAAATCAATATTCCTATTAGCTTCATGCTAATTTAGGAATATTACACTGAAACAAAATGGAGGTCATCCATGTTTATCATCTGTCGAATTTACTCTAGGGAAAAGACTCTCATGGGAACATATATTGGGAGCTTATGTGGTGGGAGTTCACAGCCATATACTCTAATTTATGTGTAATTTATGGTATAAATACCAATCTCTTGTTTTGGCTTGCTCACTCAAATGTAAGATCCTTTTGATCTCTTCTCCAATTCTGGGTTCTACCTGACTGGTAAGCAACTGCTTTACAGAGTGTATGAAGGAATCAATAAACTCTGAAAATGTATTTTTTGTTGATGAAGACTTGATTAGTTCTATCCAGTGAATCACTTATTGATTCACCCCTTGATCATCATGTTTGTTGAGCTTGATAGGCAACAACTCTCCATGTTGAAAACGAAACATGTGTATAATTAAAAAAGTGTAATTAAACACACCTTGAGTTGTGAAATTCATAAATTTCTCATGTATATTTTCAGCCAAGAATTGGTTGTAATTATACATGAAAAATGGTGCTTGATATTTACTAAAAATAGATAGGAACCCCATGATAGGTTCATCAACTGTGTTGTCATTTGGGTATCCTAACAAGTGTGAGAGAAGTGAGATACAATGTTTAGAGGCTTCAGGAAAAAAAAGAAGGATGAGTATGGTGGGTTTTTCTTAGGAATTTATGCATCTTCAGGTAAGAATTTCGAAAAGTTGGGCTCTATGTGGGAAGGTCTGTTGAAAAGTGTAACTAGGTCAGTCTTCATGTTGACTATGTAATTATGTAAAGAAGATGTCAAAGATAATAAAATATATTTTTGGTGTACCTGCTTAATGGGTTTCATGAGAAATATTTTATTATGTAGATAGAATTCTTCTTGATGTCTAGTAGGTTTATGTATTATATAAATAAATATAATTAGGTGTCATATTCATGAAGGATTTAGTTTAGATGTTTGTGCTCCAAATACCTTGTGAAGAATCTCTCAACAACCCTCATATAATGTTGAAGACAAGCTCCATAATATAATGAAAACAACCTTCAACACTGTTGAAGAAACACCTCTTGAAATGTTCAAGAAATTACAAGTCATGTCGGCCTACATGCTGTGGTAAAGTCGTCGTAAATTTCTTTTAGATGGTCGGCCTAAAAGGTTGAGAATAGTCCACTATATATTAACCTAGAATACATATCATTCGGTGGAGAAAGTATTGCGGATAACACTAAACCTAATACAAGAAGAATTACGGAATAAATTCAGGAAGATTTGTGGATCAAATCTCAAAAACATTGCGGATCTATCTAGGTTAAGAAGTACAGATGTATATTAACCTTTAGCAGACATCTATAAGGAGATAGTGCGGATAAAGGGAAATATTACAATGCGGATAAGGGAAGGACACAGTGCAGATAAAATAGGAATATAAGTGCGGATAAGATACAGTATAGAATGCGGATCTGACATAGTAATACAAGAAGAGGATTGTGGATATCAAGGGTACACGTTGGATTGTGGATAAGTGCAATAAAGATTGTTAAGGGTTGTTGACCTGAAGAAGGAATTTGTGGTGAAGAAAATAATTAATTTTGAAGAATCTTGATCAAGGTCTTGGAAGCATATCTAGGTCAAGGGTCTGAGTCTTGGTCATGGTACTTGACATTTGAAGATCTATAAGAAGAATTATTTTAGGGTTTTCCTCTCCAAGAGGGGTAGTTTTTTTCCTTGGCTCTAGGAGCCTAACTTTAGTTTCTTGTGCACCCAAATTGGAATATGAAATTGGAGTACCAATTCTAGTGGCAAGAGAAAATGGACTTAATTATGCTTTTACTCAGGGGGGAGATATTTTGATAATTGACTTGATGAAAGATTAACTGAAAGAAGAGAAGACATAAGTATCACAATTAAGGTCACAAGTAATTATCAAGAAGAGAATTACTATTAATCACCAGCCCTCCAAATTCTCAACACGGAATCAGAGCCAAGGTGTTGAACACAAGGGCTGCTTGTCAACAAAGACACTCAAAGAAGCGAAGATCAAAGTTTGGGTTGGAAAGTGAAATCAGTTTGCAAGGAAGACTATCTAGCTACTTCAACTGAGACCTCCTATCTCATTAAAAAGATCAACTCATTCAAGAAAATAATCTTTGCCATCAAAGATTTGCACTCAAGACATTGTTTGAAGAGAACCTAAACTTCTGAATATATTATTTATAATCAAGGGTTCAAGTACACCAACATTGAAGAAAGGAAACCTTTGAATTCATTCTCAATCGTCATCAAGGAGGTTGCAAGCCAATCCACTCAAGTAAGTATTCATGACCCTATCTGTCAAGATGCCTTATTGTAAAGAAAGCAACAAGATGGTTGGGTAATAAAACTTTAGTGCATGGAAGAAAAGGATAGACTTGAATTTAATTGAAGACGAAGTAATGGACTATATCGAAGGATCTATTGTTCAACCCCCAAAAGAATATGCTTCAACCCATGCCAAGTACATTAAGGGATAAATTAGAGCCCAAAGGATTCTCATAGAATCCATTAAAGACTCTCTCATTCCCTACGTATCAAAACTAAAGACTACAAAGCAAATATATGAGAAATTGGTGGAGCTATTCTCTGTGAGTACTGCAGGAGAAACAATCTCTTTGAAACAAGAACTATACAAAATGAAATTATCAAGGGAATAAGGAATCACTCCATGCTTGATGAGGATTTATGAAATAATAGATCAATTGCAGGAACTAGGAGAAGTAATTTCTGACACTGAGATGACTACAGTGGTGTTGAATGCTCTACCAGAGGAATGGGGAAACTTCACTTCTAGTCTGTATGGGAAGAAAGAAGCCACCCCATTCCATGATTTATGGTCTCTATGTAAAATAGAGGAAACAAGACTAAAGGCCAAATTTTATACAGTGCCAAGTGAAGAGAATCATGCCTTTGCAACCTCATACAGGAAGAAAGGGAGATTCATAAAATTTGGCCCTCAAAATAAAAGAAGAATATGGAAAACGTACGATGCTTTGGATGTAATGATTTTTGGAATTATAAAAGAGATTGTCCTAAATCTGGAAAGAACAAGAGGAAAAAGAAAGAAGCCCATGTCACTAAAGAAAAATAATAACCTGGTGCTAAGAGATTTAAGAAGGAGGAAACGAGAGATCTCTATTATGATTGATATCATGTTTCTCTTTAAGTGATCTCTGATTGGTTGTAAAATTGTATGATAGAAAGCAATGTACATTAAGAAGCATCTCGATAGAAGCATGGAAGGAGATCTCGGTGAAACAACTTCTGGAAAACCTCTCTACTAAATTAAAGCAGCCATAAGATCAAGGGTTAGCATTGAGACAGAATTTTGGGATGTGATGACATATTGATGGAGCAGGACTAAGGAATGAAGCTCTTCATTTTAGAGAAATTGCTACAAGATGACTTAGGGAAATAGATATGAGGTATGCAAACATATATGCTGACATTAGATGTTGTGAAGTCATGTCATATGGTTGCAAGTAATAGACTTCCATATTTAGAAGTATGGTCTATGAAGGAGGATCTCTCGTTGCACTGAGAGATGAAATCAACATAATATGTCCTCAAATAATATGAGATGGTTGTACATAAACAATAAATTGGAAGATTTTTAAGATCCTAGGAATGAAGAATGTGCAGAGAGGAAGAGATCATGAAATGAAACCATGTCAAGAGGCAGTTATCATCCAAAGACCAAGAAGATGTGACTAGGAGATCTCCTGGGAAGGTATGTAGACTCTGACAGAAGTCTGATAAAGAAGAAAATCCTTGGAAAAACATATCATTAGGAGATGTGTCAATCTATGTGAAGGAAATTGATGCCTACAGGAAGATGTCATGGTGAAATATCATCACTAAGGTAACTTTTGTTCTAAAATTTCATATGTATATGTTTATCTGGATGAATTTGTGCAGGGCTGCTAATCATGAGAAAGGATGTATGGTCCTTGGAAATGATTCGAATGAAAGCATCATGGCATAACGGTGGACCAGATAAGGAAGTCTGATGAATCACTTTCTGATAATTGACATGACTCAGGGATGAAAGTGATGGATGATATGTTCCCTATGAAGCTAAAAGTTGAATATTCCTCAATATCGAAATCCATAACATCGAGGACAGGAATTCTTCATGAGCAGTTGGGTGTCTCACCATTGCTGCTAGAGGTCCTTGGTTAAGAGGGAGCCTAATGATAAGTTTCTTACTTGGAAGAAACTTGGTAATTCCTAAGAATGAGCTTAGGTACATTCCTTGTATAGGAATGAGTACATTCCCTTGTGGAATAGGTCCTCCCTGGTTGAGAGGGAGAGATAGACACATCATTCTGGTCTTCACTTGGGATTACAGAATGGAGGATTGGGTAATCATTAGGCATTCGATACTCTTTGAGAATGTATTAGGGAATTCAAGATAAGAGTAGTCGAGGACCGGTATTCTTTGAGGGCTAGCTACCAAAGAGAAGAATAGTCCAAGAAGGCCATACTTTGGGAACACCGAGTGGAGTATGTACCTTAGAGAGACAATGACGATGGTGTCTATAATTCATGTGTCTCGTCAACATTGTATCCCATTGTCTCGTTGAGAGATGGGGCTGTTAGTCAAGGCCTTGCACTAGGACAGTGTTGGTTTATATAATGCTATACAGATGCGATTACCAATCCGATTCTTCTTATGAGATTCTTCAGTTTGAAAGTAACCATGTACTTGTATGAATACCTCCCTAGTTAAGAGGGAGTGTTGAAAAGTGTAACTAGGTCAGTCTTCATGTTAACTATGTAATTATGTAAAGAAAATGTCAAAGATAATATATTGGTGTACTTGCTTCATGGGTTTCATGAGCAATATTTTATTATGTAGATACACTTCTTCTTAATGTCTATTAGGTTTACGTATTCTAGGAATAAATATAATTAGGTGTCATATTCATGAAGGATTTATTTTATATGTTTGTGCTCCAAAGACCTTGTGAAGAAGCTCTCAACAACCCTCATATAATGTTGAATACAAGCTCCATAATATAGTGAATACAACCTTCAACATTGTTGAAGAAACACCTCTTGAAATGTTGAAGAAATTACAAGTCAGGTCGGCCTACATCTTGTGGTAAAGTCGGCCTAAATTTCATTTGGATGGTCAGCCTAAAAGGGTGAGAACAATCCACTATATATTAACCTAGACTACGGATCATTTGGCGGAGAAAGTATTGTGGATAACACTGAACCTAATATAGGAAGAATTACGGATTAAATTCAGGAAGATTTGTGGATCAAATCTCAGAAACATTGCGGTTCTATCTGGGTTAAGAAGTACAGATGTATATGAAACTACAACAAACATCTATAAGGAGATAGTGCAGATATATACCAGGAGATAGTGCGGATAAAGGGAAAGATTACAGTGCGGATAAGGTAAGGACACAATGTAGATAAAATAAGAATATAAGTGAGGATAAGAGATAGTATAGAATGTGGATCTGAAACAATGATACAAGAAGATGATTGCGGATATCAAGGGTACATGTTAGATTGTGGATAAGTGTAGTAAAGATTGTTAAGGGTTTTTGACCTGAAGAAGGAATTTGTGGTGAAGAAAAGAATTAAGGCTGAAGAAGCTTGATCAAGGGTCTCAGTCTTGGTCATGGTACTTGTCATTTGAAGATCTATAAGAAGAATTATTTGCGGGTTTTCCTCTACAAGAGGGAGAGGTTTTTTCCCTGGCTTTAGGAGCCTAACTTTTGTGTCTTGTGCATTTTGATAATTGACTTGATGAAAGATTAACTGAAAGAAAAGAAGGCATATGTATCACAAGTATTATCAAAGAAATAATTAGTATTAATCACCAACCCTCCAAATTCTCAACAAGGTCAACTTATGGTAGAGGTCCATAAGAGCAGCTGGTGAAAAATGGGTCAGAGAATTAGATTGAGGGATAAGAAGCATTTGGTTTATGGTTTTTGGAGAGATGGTGATCAAAATGTTTCCATTCTGAGTCACCACTGCTCTCTTTATAGTTTCATAGTGAGCTTGGCACCAGGAAATGGATAGGTCTATGGAAAAGCAAAGAGGGTCAACATTGATTCCCAGAACATGATGACGTCCTGATTATCAATGTGTTTCTGTCTGAGCCATAAATGTAGTTTGTGAAAATAAAATTTACAGTGGACATCTGTGATCTTGAAGAAGGCCTCCACAAGAGGGATCAAATCCAGGTTGAGCTGAGGTGTAGGGGCAGATCTTTCCTCTACAACTGGGTTGGTGGTTTGCAGCTCTTCGACGACCTATTTCTTAGCTTTTCCCTTCGGGGTTGCCTACTTTTTAGATTTGGCTTTCGAGGCCATTTTTAAACAGGGAAATGGAATGAGAGGTAATAGTATGAAGGTTGGTTGATTGCAAAAATGGTGATAATGAGATTTTGCTGACAGGGGACAGAGCGCAAAGATGGCAACCTGTAATCAATGAAAAAGAAAGTAAAAGTGATAACGGGTAGGTCAAAAACCATTTTAAAAGTGGTGATTGTGTTTGATGGCTTGGATAGTGACCATAGCGGCTTAACGGTTTAGGAGCGAAATTTTAATGAGAAATGAGAATACAAACGGTTATGGAATGAACGTACAGGTGGAGAAGGGCAAACGGTTAGGGAGCAGAGGCTTAGATGGAGAACGGTCAACTGACATGGCGAAATGTGATTGGTTGAATGAACAACGGTAAGGGCGCAGGAGGAAAGACCATTGGGTTGAGGCGCGATTTGAACCTTTGTCATTTTGTGACTTAGGATAAAAATAAATTAGCCATTGTATGATTTTGTCATTTAAATGAAAATATAAACTCTTTTAAAGGAATTTAATCACCATTTAATCAACACTTAATCTTCTTGGTAATTGGCGCATTTAAACAGGGAACCATGAATTTTATTTTGAAGACTAAAGCATATATATTTTTTATTTGCTTCTTTAACATTTTATTTTCTTTGCCTTTATTCTTTAGGGCAACTAACTCTAACATTTTCTTTGACATGGATGTATAAAATACATAATTTATCCTCACATTTTTTCTTTTTCTTTTTCATCCATATCCTAATTTTTTAAACTAACATGCTAACTTATCAAAGCCAAAAAATGTTACAATACCCGAAAGGTCCATGCATATTGATATCCAGTACCACCATCTCAGATATTTTGCATAGGTGCATTATGTTGTTGTAGTAAATTCCCACGAAAGATCAGGATGCGTACATCTTGATGAAGGTGCTGGCAAAGAGAAAATTTGAATACCACAGAGGAAGGATCGGGATAGCTGATAATCCTTTTCTTGTTGAGAGGGAGTGTTGAAATTCAACAAGAAAATGTGTGTCTAATTTATTTTTCCCTTAAATAAATTGGACAATAAATTGTAATTTCATCTCATAACAACTTGTATTAGATAACTACACCAGAAAGACTGAGTTAGCGCAATAATTTTGAGTTGAGGGTCAAAGGTGAGGCATGCAGAGTGATTCTATTATTTTGGGGGTCGAGTTGCAATTAATGCACTAGTGTGGTCCGGATGTAATTAGTTAACTCAAATTAATTGAGTTAAAACCAGATTAACTAGTTCTAACTAAGTGATGAGCTAGTGAAAGGTCCAGTGAATTAAATTATATTTATTCACAAGTAGTGATCAATCAGATAACTGATGATTTTCTATTAATAGTTGCATACATGTCAGTTCTGATGAAGACCTAGTTGATACATAGGTTAGAGGGAAGATAACTATCAATTGTATTATTAGCAAATTTCCCAGGTGTAGTTATAAAGTCATAGGAATCCCATGATGGATTGTGCAATCAAGGAAGGTTGGAATTCCTATTTAATAGGGATTTATTTCTCTAGGAATTGCGTGAGCAAGGTAGGCTGGAGGAAGGAAAGGAATAGGCTAAGTGTTTGTCCAATTTTGCCTAGATCAATGTGAGATGATTAGTAGAGTGCAACAGATTCTCGTGAGCAAGAATGCATTGTATTGTTTCATGATTCCTTGAATTATTATAAAATAGAGATAGAGGGGTTTTGAGCAGTTGCTTTCCCAAGGAATATATTTTGTTGTGCGAGTGATTTACTTATTTCTTTTACTTGTAGGAAATTGAGTGATCATGTTTTATATTCTGCAAATATTGTAGAAGGATTCAGTATCTTGTTTTAGTACATTACCTGATCAAATTGAATCCATTGGAATAATTTTTCCCTTTCTATGTACTCTCGGATATGTAATATTGTATAGAAGAAGTGAAAAAAAAAACACTTCATAACCTAAAATAAATCCAACACAATTTGTACAACCGTGACATAGGTATCAGCTCTTCGATTCCCTTTGTTTTCATACTCAGAAATAATGTTCTCCAACATTCTTATTCTTTGAAACATGTTTCGAAGTTGTGTTATATTTGCATGTCCTCCACTTTCCCTTGTGTCATTACTCTAAGAATTCTTAAAGTTGTGAGATTTTTAGTTTGAAGAATATCAGAGGTAACCAAAAACCTACTTTTAAGCCTTAGGATCTAGCCTTCCTAATGCTCAAAGAGGGCTCTCTCTATATGATTTAACTTTGTTGATTATATTTGATTTTAGGCTAGTTATATAGAGCAAATGGTTTTGGGGTTTTGATTTGATTTGGTGGGGAAATCACTTAGTTAGATGGATGGTTATAGATCTTTATCCCATTAGGAAAATGGAGTCAATGTGTCAAGCAGTCATATCAGGATCAAGGTCTAAAGGTAAATGTTAACAGGGCAAGATAGCATAGTCACTCCAAATCTTCAAGGCTGATGGTGAAATGGTTTTTATCAGGGTAAAAGAGAAATTAAGGGTCTTAAATCTGGATTAGGAGTGAAAAGGCAGAGGTCAATCGAAATCAGGGAGCAATTAAGGGTTCCCTAGTCTCGATATCAATAGAAAACATTTAAGTGATAATCAGTCAAAACAGAGTGCTTTTAACAAATTCTAAAATACAATTCCTGATTTATCATTTAGATTCAGAACACACTCATGAATATATGGAAAACATAAGAAAATTGACAATATGACAAGTGAAATACTTCACTACAGTGGCCCAACACATGAATCTTGTAATATGATGCTTTATTTCCTGTGATCCAGTCTGCTGACTTGAAACTGATACAATAAACCCTTAGGTTCAGAATATTACAGCTACAGAAATGTTCAGCAATTAATCCACACTCAATACTTCAAATGATGAAGTATTTATACAAAAACTAGTACAAAATATCCTAGAATAAACTTAGGAATTTTCTTCGAAAGTAAATATCTTCATGCAAGAAGATAGTGACAATTGCCTAACTAATTGCTAGTTGTCCTATTTATTGAAATAAACTATCTTGTTGTTTTGATTTAGGCTGCAACTGGACAACTGAGGTGTCCCTCATGTTGGTAGTTTTATCTTCAATTTGATTTGATTTTCAATCTTTCATCTGATACACTTTCATCCTGATACTCTTTGACTGCAGAAAAGTGTTACTGCTGATGTAAAAACAACAACTCTATTTTTTACTTTTCATGCTTTGTTCCTCACTGTAATATGATTTTATAATAGATCAGTTAACTTCTCTCATAACTCATTTTCTGGCAATTTAATCTTCATAAGCCTTCTAAAGTTTTCATCAAATTCAGTGTATCTGGAAAATGTTGGTTTGTTCACAAACATGTGTTTTACTTCATGCTGCAACTAAAACAGATTTTCAAAAAAATTATACAAAACTTTCCCTGTTGGGATTCCCTGTAAATCTGATTTTTTTACCTGTTCTTTAGAAAATTCTCTCATCCTTTTGTCATAATCCTCCCTTTTCATCAATTTGTCATTGATTACCAGAGGATTTGGAAGGCCTTTTTGCCTTAAAATATCAAATTTGAACATAAAACTTGTAATTGCCATTTCCATGTTTTGGCACTTTTCCTCTAATTGGTTCATCAAGTTCTTCTTGGATATTACCTCCCTTACTTCAAGGATGGTCTTTGTTCTATCTGTAATCCCAATTTCATCCAATTCTTGTTTATTTTTTGAATTGAAAATTTTAATAATTTCCAAGGCCTCTTCAGCTTTTTTACCTAGCTCCTCTTTTGTCTTTTATATTGCTTCTTTTGTTGCTTTAAGTAAATCATTCTGATCATAAATTACCTATATTGATGGCCAAGTATCATTGATTGCTTCAATGATATTGGACCATAATTAGTTCTTAACATGTGCCATAGGTTCTTTCAAGGTTAATTATTTTTCTAATTTCTTGAGCTGGTCATTTAACCTATTGGCCTTTTGCTCTTCATTCTTGGCATTTATTTGTGCAAGATTTTTGGAATCTTCAAGATTTTTAATCTGTTCCTTTAACTTGTTTATCTCATTGGTTTGGATGAACATGTCTTGCATTGCCTCTACCAATTTACTTGCCTCATCTGATTGTTGGGTTGTTGTTGTTGAAGACTCAGTGGTAGAAGTTGTTGATGAATTTATTGGGACTGTTGTAGCCATTGGAACATTAGGAGCTAGTGTTTCTACCAAAGTAGATGGCAATCTTGTTTTCACCACAGGAATCACAGTGGCAGGGACTTCCTGTGCTTTGGTGGCTTCTTTTTCTTGGACCAATTTGTCCATCTCAATCTCCATTTCTTTAATATGGGTTGTCAGCTGCAAAATGAGACTCATCATCTCATCTTTTTTATTAGAATCCTGCAAAATATCCTTAGCTTGAGGATGTTCAGTAGGAGGCAGTTTTAACTGTTTCTTAAGTGCAGCAATATCAACATTCTTCTTTTTAATCAATTCCTCTGCAAATTTTATGTTTTGAGGATCATAACCTACCTCAATCACTAATTCCTCCAAGGATTTTATTCTGATATCCTTTGCATATGATGAAGCTTTCTCCAGTTTGAGTTGATCTCTTACATTTATCAAAGTATTTTAAAGCTTTTATGCACTCCTTGCCTTAGTAGCCATTCTGGAATAAAGCATCTCTCATGCTTGTTTATGGAATTCAATTTGGTCCAGAGGATGAATATCCTGGACTGGGACTTCAAAATCAACCTTTTTATAATCAGATGATATTTTATGAGTTGGTACTGTGGGCTGGAGCACTCTCATCAGCATCTTCTTGTTCTTGTAATCAAAGGCTGAAAGCAGCCTGTTTTGTATGTTGGGGGTTTGCTTTAAGTACTGAGAATATATTTCATTTTTTATTTCTTCATTTTTAGTTTTAATATCCTTGTACCTTTCCTTGATGTCCATGTCCTTCTCTTCCATTTGCTTTGATGATGACACTTCTATACTATGTTGTTTTTTAATCAAATGTGTATTAGAAGTGGTAGGTTGTTGTTCATTTTCAACTACTGTAGGAGGTACAATTTTTTTCTCTGGAATCTCTGTGTCAATGACCTCAAATGTCTCTTCTTCTTTGCTTGCAGGATTAATCTTTGGCTTTTTGTTGTATCTGAGTTTAAATTTGGTCTCGTAGCGGTTTCAGCTGTGTAAGACCCTTCTTCTTTGTTTCTTTTCATACTTCTTTCTTACCAAGTTGGATTCTGCAAAATGTGACTAGTATCACTTTGCTTATAAGCTTCTACCAATGTATTTTCTAACCATTCTGATTCGTTTGATAATTTCTCAATATCAGGCTTCTTTTCATGAATGTATGGAGTTAATTTACATTTAACTCTCATTTTGCTGATTATAACAAAGGGATCATAATACGAAAGAAAGCTAGTGCTGAACTTGAACTCTAACAACTGCTTTTCTGCCTCTGGACCTGCTTCTCTGTTATTACATATGAATGGACCAACCTGATTTTTCAGTTTGAATTGTGTCTTCTTCTTTGCAACCAAGAAATTTATAGCATCTGAGTTCAAAATCTGCCTTATATACTCTAAAGCAAATAACCTCATGGGGAGGCATTTTGGCAATTTATAGGGAATCATGTTTGACCCATAGACTCTGATTTCAGTGTGATTTTGGTATAAATACCAATCACTTGTCCTTCTTTGTTCAGACAATTGTAAGACATTCTTGATTTCATTGTTGATCCTAGGTTGAACATTGTTGTTTAGCAAATTTACCAATGGATGGATGAAAGAATCTGTAAACTTTGAATAAGTAAACTCTTTTGACTCCTTCCTTATCAAGGAAGTCCAAAATATAACAAATTGTGGATTTCCTACCACATCTATCTTCTGAAGATTTATAGGAAACTTTTCAGACTGGAAATAAAGGAACATGTGGAAAAGAAATGAAGAATACCTATACACACATTCAGTAGACAGTTTGACTAGTTGTTCATGGATGCTATCAGCAATATATTGTGAAAAATTGAAGATAACTGCAGGAGGCTGGCCAGGTACAAAAATGGATAAGAAACCAAGTATTGATGTATCAGCATGTTCATCTGTGAAATATCCAAGGATAAAAGACAGCATGGAAATAATGTGTCTGGTTCTTTCTGAGAATTTAGAAGAGGAGTGTGGAGGGTTGAGCTTAGGAATTTCCACATAGGCTGGCATGAAGGTTTGAAAATTTTGAAATCTCTTGAGAAAATCCAACTCCAAATAGAACTCACTGAGGACTTAAATTGATAAAGGAACTTCATTAGGTTCGGGCTGTAATCAAAGCATTTGGTTGATAGATTCAACTGTAATGGTAAACAACACTTATTTTTCAAAATTCACACTGGCTCTTTGATCTGGAGAATAACAAGATTGGCATAATATGATAGCTTATGGGCATTGATGAGTGTGAGGGACAACATATTTAGGCAAATTTGATTCCCAAATAAACACCTCAGCTTCTTGGTCTAAGGATATCTCTTAGCTCCAGCAGTGGAGCTCAAGGAGGTTAAACTTTGTCACGGGATTTGTAATTTTGAAGTCTACATCTGCCAAGGGAGTATGTTCTACATCTACAACAGGAGGTTGTAGAGGGTTGATCGCAATAGTGCTTTTGGATGCCACTGATTAGTTTGATTTATCAATTTTAAACACTTTTGACCTTTAAAACACTAATTTTAGGCCTGTGAAATACTTCTGTAAGTTTAAACAGTTTACAGAATGATTTTAGATATGGCAAGGGTTCTATCTTTGGCTGCAAAAAGTATAATTCTGATCAATTTGACTCAAACTGTATTTTTTGTACCAAAAAGAGCAATTTATTAACCTTATAGACTCAGAAAATGATATATAGGGTTTACGGTAAAATTTATGTTATGAAACAATCCTAGAGCATACAATTTTATGCAGAAAGGATTTTGAGTAATGTAGAAAAGGTTTTGAAGGTCTTAAAGGGATTTTTAAGTCTGTAGATGGCTTAAACTCAATCAGAATTTGTTTTAAAACAGGTCAAGGCTTCGGAGCCTATGAAAAATGCTCAGGGTTTGTCTATCTGAAGAATTCAAGAAGCAAAGGGGTATTCTTTAGGCATACATACTTCTAAAGGATTCAAATGAACTGTAAAACTCTTTTAGAATGATGGATGAGTCTCTTTCTCTGAATAATACCTGTGAAATTTGGATTTTCGCTGTGAAGAAGGGTTTCTTGGGGTTGGAAAGCTTTCAAAAGCTTCTTCTGGCCTTTATATGCAATCTGGTGGTTCTTGCAGTGATTGTAGTAGTCGATTTCAATGAATTCTATTTGTTTTTAGGCTGAAACAGAGTCGGTAACAATATTTTTCTCGGTCTGGAAAGGTTTTATGAGCAGAAAACGGTAACAGAAGGTTTGAATGAATGCATTTAGTTGATTTTATAAACAATTTTTTGAACAATGAGTGCATTTACTGTCGGTCAATTCAAAAATGGGTGGTTTGGGCATGGGGGAGGGAATAATCGCCAAGCGGTTTTCGCAACATCGAAAGGTGGTAAGTGGGATTGATTAAATCAATGCGATCGAATGAATTTTGGACACGTGGAGGTGAGAGAAACTACAGAAACATCTTTTATCGCACGGTTTAGACTTGTCTAATGTTTGTGTTATCAAGTCTGCGATGTGGGATCTCTACCGTTGGATCTGGGAGATGGGAACGAACGGTCGAAATCTTACGATGAATCTGCGGGGTTGAAAGGTGTGGGGCCTGGGATCTCTATGCGGCGAAAGTGTAAAATGTATTAAAATATAAGATTTTGATACATAGTTTGAAATTAAATATGATAGGCGGGTTTAATGTTTTATAGAACGACTGAAATGGATAAATTTAATGTTAACATAGGCGGGGTTAATATAAAATAGGAATAATTTTAACCTATGGGAGCAGGAATATATATCACGTGGGGAAATAAGACATGGGCTAAAAACTAAAATATGGGTGGGAATAATATTAAAAGGATTTTAATACGATACAAGCTTAAGGGTGAAATATAAGATTTAATATATAATTTTAATGTTTTAGTAATAAAGTGCGATAAGGGAGAAAAACTAAAGTAAGTCTAATGTAAAACATAATAAAGGGATAGGTTTTATTGTTTGAGAGTCCCGATATCATACTTTTAAATTTAAACTTAGGATAAAATGTTTTTTGGGGTAAAGGGGAATTAGGGAAAGGTTTTTACCTTCCCTAAGTATAATGAGTTTTACACCTAGAAAAATGGGATTTTTGTAAGTGAAACTGAATGATGACGAGAAAAGGAAAAATGAAGGGGAAGAATGAAAATAGTGGGGATGAAGTATTTTTACAAGGGAATGACTTTTTGAAGGAATTTAGTGACTGAATTGACCAATTTCTGCTTATCCATGATTGTAAAAACTCCTTATGCCTACCCATTTGCTACCCTAACATTTTTTCTTCATTTACTTGGGTGCATTTGAGCTTGAAAACCCTTGTTCATATTTCTTTTAAAACAACGAACTAAATAATTCTATCCTTATTTCTTCCAAGGGCTCAGATTAAACTGTTTAGCTCCTTATTTATTCTCTACCTAACTACTGATCTGCCAAGATTAAACTGTTTGGCTAGATCTTTATTCTCTATCTAATAGCATGAAATTTAAAGCATGAAAGGCTAAGATTAAGCTATTTAACCTTCATGGATTGTGGCATTGTAACAAGCTGCACACAATGTTTACTTTGCAGTAAAAAGTAATAGTAGTGGCATTTGGATTTGCATCACTTTCATGTTTTATTTTTATCTCTTTTTGTTTGGGGTCCATTTTTCTATTCCTTTTTATCTTTTTCTTTCAAGTCCTTTGATTTTTCTTTTAGGACTTTTACTCTCTTTACATTTTTTATTTTATTTTTCTAATATGGGAAAACAATTTGCAGAAAGCAAAGTATGTACATATTACAAGACTAATCAAAGTCAATTCAAAAATTACGAATCCTATTATTATAGGACCCTAACACCTTGTATCCACACATATGCTTTCACCTGTAGATCCTTCTCTTTGCACTGCTAGTACATCTGTCTATAGTTAGTTCCAAACTATGAACCGACATACAATACTTTTCCCCTCCTTCAGATTTGCTATATCTGGTTCCTTTACATATATGAAACGAAACAGACAACTATATTAAAGATCAAAATTGTCTTTAAGCACTTCACACAATGTATCAACATTTCTTGTTTTGTACCTTAATACAAGCAAATTTATATCAGTCGTAATATGATCTAAATTATGATATAAGTCATAATATAATTTCCCTTACAACATTAAATTAATCTTATGCAAAATGAAGAGAAAGAAAGCTTCACTCAGTAAGCAAATTCCAATCTTTTCAGTTCTCGCATCTTTAGACTCTTTAAGCACTTTGCAATGTATCAAAATTACTTTTTTTGCACATCTCCACAATAATATAGGCAAATAAATATTGGTCATAATAATTTATGAGCACTTCCTCTTGCTAAGTAATTTTCTCTTACAGTGTTAAATTTGCCTTATGCAGAATGCATGATCCATACTTATGCACGAACAAAATAGAATACATATATAAACATAAACATAGAAGTGCAACAGAAATAAAACTCCATTTCATTAATATCAAAGAACTGAAATATGCTTACATACAGAATGGAAATAAACCAACTCGGGCAATGGTAGCTTATCTCTGAGAAGAGATGTGGTGGCTACATGCCTCCGAACTATGTTACAATGAGGCTCAAGGGCCTTTTTAATATTTAACAACAAGCTAAAACCATAAACAACCAAAACCCTAACCCCAAGAGATTGTACGACAATAGTTTGTGGGCCCTATTGGGGTGAGTTGGCCAGCCAATTTCCCGAGGTCGTAACTTGGTCATATTATGTCCGTTTTATGCATACAATACCTTATCGGAAAGATCTCTTAGGAGTACTACATGATTTGCCACAGGCCCTTTCCTACGACTATGGGTCAGTTGCGGACCTAAAAAAAAATGTCGTTTAGGGGGTCAAAACTACTCCGGAAGTTCAGGACCCAAAAAAATGCTAAAAATAGTAAATGTTGATGTAAATAAGGAAACTGATGAAACCAAATGGGGGTCTAGGTGAAATAGGTGGGTGGCCACCAATATCCACCTGGATCAATAGAAAGGGAAAAAAGCTTTACTTTATGTAGTCCTTTCTCCCGCACTTCACATACGCCTTTTCTCTTGCACACAATTTCTTTGCACAACAAAATAATAGCAATTACCTCCTACCCCCCCTTCCTTGTGCGGAATGCGAAAGAAGAAAAACTCTTGCACTTGTTGCATACCCTTTCCCCCGCACTTGTCGCACGCCCTTTTTCCCGCACTTGAATTTAAAACTTGCATAAATGGATAAATGTACGACTCTATGTGAAAATGCCATTCGTTGTGGATAACATGTGTAAGCGTTCATTGTGCGGAAATAAATCAATAAACCGTTCATTATGTTGTTTAACCATCTAACAAACAAAAGGAGCGGCCAAGTATAAAAACCAAGAAGCTAAGAAGGATGGTGGACTGAATATCAGGTGAAGGTTTGGCAGAGAAAAGTCATTAAAGGATAGACGCAGTGACTTGAGGTAGCGGGGCTACTGTACAGCAAAAATCAGCGTTCATGGCTCTGTGTTGGAACCATGAGTCATAGAGCTCGCGGATAAGGTTTTCCGTCGGCCTCAAAGGAGTCTTGTGAAGTCCGAAGTCGGGCCCCCGGAAATAGCGACGTCGGCTTTCTTTTGGGCCAATTGCAAGCATTCCGAGGGGTTAGAAAATGGGCCCAAAAACTCTAATGCATCCCATTGAAATTCATGAGGGGCCCACCGAAAAAGACAGTTGGCATCGGTAAATAAAGAGGTAAGGTAAGTCTAGGATAGTGGTACGAAGTTCGGTACCTACTTAGTTCGGCACGTGGCTTCCACCAACCCGGCTGCTACCAGCCAATCACCTGCCGCCATGTGTCCCATTTTCGGCGTCCCTATGACGCCGGCCCTACAACAATCATCTTGTCTCGTACTTCGTAAAACCTGGTCTAATATAAGCTTGTTTTACCCTCGATTGTGTAAATTACTAGTTATTAACCGGCTTTTTGTGCAAAACAGTTTTAAACTCAAGTGCTAGGTTGTTTTCATACCTGCGTCGCTTTCCCCTTGGCTACCTTACTACTCTCAGGTATTTAGTCATTTCTCCATCACACTATTTCCCTTCTGTTTTAATTTTCAAATGGTCATGGGGAAAACGAAAATCAAGAAGTCTGCACCTGAAAACCCACAAGCTTGCGAGGTCATAACTGCTCCGAGACTCGAGCCCCTCATTGATGCCCACGCACAAATTCATGACCCAGTCTACCTGTTTAGTGTAGCCCGTACCAGAGCCGAGATTTTCGACTATCATCGAAAGGGCGAGGACATGTTTAGGGTCATCGAGTTGGGTCTGTATTACCAAATCACTCCAACCACATACCCTGTTCCTGAGTTCATTAGCTGGCTTGGGGAGGCCTATGACGAGTGCAAAGGCATTTTTCTTTCTACCCAAGGAAATAAGATTTTTCGCATTATGCCCCAACTCATAAGGAAAGCCATTCGCTACCCTCCCAGCCAGGATTATGTTGAATTCTCAGAGGCCTCCCTATCCTATCACTTTTCAAAGCTACCTTGAGAAAAACAAAGCGGTTTCCTCAGCCTCCTCTCAGATTCTCGCCTGGCATATTTCCCGCTCATGGACTCTGTTCCCTTGTCGACGTTCCGAACCAATGTACAACTCGTCATAGAACTCATCTCGGGGTTGTTAGGGTCGGAGGAGGTTGATCAAGTAACTAAGGAGGGCATAGATATTATATGGTTCATGATGCAGGCGAACATCCTTTTGGATATCCTCTCTTTCCTAGCTTCGACTATCCAGTCTCAATTTCAAGAAGTTTCCTCTACTGGTTATTTTAAGTAATGTTCCCTGGTGTTTTACCTGTTCCTATTCGAGCACCCATATAGATTCGAAAGTCTAGGCCTAAACAGATTCTCGAGGATAAATGCCCAACCTAGAACCATCTTCGAGTGGACTGCGACAATTCGCCAGTAGCCAGAGGGGAAGGGGTATGCAAAATTTATTAATGAGTTCATGTCCATAGCTTATGCCATTATACATGACAACCCTCCACCTAGAATATTTCCTGAGCAGAAGGACTGGCTACAGTTTAACGAGGAGGATTGCACAGGGGGCTGGTATCTGTTTGATGACCATACCGAGATCAAAGTCTATGGTGTAGAAGTGCCTCTCTACCACCTACCGATGTTTCCAGCTATGAGAGTTTTTGCCCTTGAGTTCATCTGATAGGTATTGAAGGCCGACCAGGTCCACTTCGTACCTGCGAAGAAGGGATACCTCCTCAAACTCCCAAATTCAATTGGCACCTTCACTATAAATTCGAGGCATGCCCTCTCAACCATGGAAAAAATGCTACAAGAGATGAATCTCCCTCAGGGAGACGTCTGGCACTATGACCATAAGGGATTCCTCACTAGTAGGAAGAGGAAAATAAAATCAACAATTTATATACATGAAACTAGGCCCTTCATTGAATGTTGATATAACCTTGATGCATGGCCTTTGGATGCACAGATGGAGGCCGAGTCCTCAGCTGCGGAAGGGAAAGGAGATAATGTGTCGGTTGGGACAGGATAAAAGGGACAGGAAGACCCCTGAGGAAGCCAGGAGGTCATGGACACTGATGAATAAGTTCACCCTAATAAAAGACAAAGGACTCAAGGGCCAAATGAAATAGAGGTCGAGCTATTTGATGACGACATTCTTGAGTTAAAGGGTCCTGACAAGAGCAAGCCAAGTTTTCAAGTTTAGTTTAACAATGCCTCCTCGTCAGGTCCCTCAGAACTTTCGCAGGCAGTCACAGTGGACAAGCAGGAGGTAAGAGAGGAGATCAATACCAGAAACAGATTCGCCAGGGAGAAACTGAGGGCCGAACTAGAAGATTTCATGGATAAGCACCATTCTAGGCTTTCTATAGTACTATATATGGATAAGGAGTAGCTTATATTAGCCATTCAGCACGCAACGTTGCAACCCTTTGGTTCTGGAGCCCAATACAGAGCTTTCGAAATAATCTTTAATCTAAGCAACATTCACCTATTAGACAAGCTAGATCTACACCAGTGTATTGGGGATATGCTAAGGATCGAGGTGGTGAAACATGCAATGGCCTTAAAGAAGCTCGAAGCAAGGTTCAAGCTGGTAATAGAGCATAAAAAAAGAGAGAAGATTGGTGCCAAAGCCACCGCGTCCCAGCTGGAGAACCTCAAGAGATCGATAAGAGGAGAGGGGACTGATAATAATGCAATGCTGCAAAATCTCCTTACCAAGGTAGAAGTGGAAAACCAGGAGTTGAAACGAAAGTTGAACATGTCTCATGAGGAACATGTACAGACAAAGGAGCTCATCTAGGTAGAGAAGGAGAAAACGGCCCTCACTGACTCACTTTCCAAGCAACAGGAAGAGAACGCTTAGAAGGACTTGAAGATTGTCGGACTTAAATAGAGGCTGTTACAATGGAAAGTCAAATGGGACCAACATACGTGTGTGGTCCCTATAACAGGTGATCTCGAGACAGCCCCTGAACAACTTACCAAGGCCCTGTCTGATTTAAGAGTATTGGAGGATGAGACCCACACGGTTCGCCATCTCCTACAACAGTCTGAGGCCGCTCTAGCAGCAAACCATAAGGTGATGGCATCCCTACAAAAAGAGGTTGAAAACCTCCGCAAGGAATCCCAGGAGCAGGATAAGTCCATCAAAGACTTAAAGGGGTAGATCAAGGGTAATATGTCAATCGTGGAAGTAAGGCGACTGGTTTGGGCAGAGATCATAGCGAAGGTTAAGCTACATTGGAACCTCCTCATATTGATAAATGATAAGAAGATCGCAATTCATGAGTTTAAAACTCAATTGCAGGCTGGACATAGAGCAGGAGAAGAAAAGGCCACCATAGCGAAGAAGTATATATGGTACCTCAATGAACTCTCCCCTGAAGAATTGCGTGCACAGGGAATACTTGACCGTTTTAGGACAGTTATGGAGGTCGGGAGAGTAATTGAGAAGGAAAATGCACGCGCAAACACTTTGGGTTGTTTGGCGCTCGTATCAAAGGGAGTGGAGAAGTTCGACAAAGAGTGGGGCAAGCTGGTAGATTCTGGCCTCCCACCACGTTGGGATCTAGAGTCAGGCACATTCTCCGAACTAACGACCTATGATCATAAGATGTCAGAAATCATGTGTAATGCAGATATATCGTTGGAGAAAACAGTCCGGCTAAAGGTTGAGAGCATAATAGTTGCCCTATGTAAAGAATTCTTCCTTCTCTGTCAGGTGAAGAAATTCCTTGCCGTCTACGTGGGTTACACTGAGCTGACTAACATGCAGACTTTGTTCGAGGCTTATAGCACAATACCATCAACTAGGGAAGCCCTGTGGCAAAAGTGTTTTAGTATGTGAATCCACCAGTCTCTTCTACTTCAAAGAAGCTGCCAATTCCTCCACCTCATCCACTCGGGCCCTCCTCATCTTCAGCTCGGCCACGTCGTCCAAAAATCTCAGGCACTCCTCGGCGTAACAAAAAATGATGGATATTGTGATTTGGCCCAATCAGCCTATTTTAAACTTTTGATTTTCCAATTTCTGTGTAATGTAAAAAATGGGTGAAATCTCAATTTCACTCTATGCACTCTTTATGTTTTCTATTTTCTGTTATGTCCTTGTTATAGTCTATGTCGGATCATGTTGTTTAGGATGAGATGTCGTTACGCCTCATCATTTTTTATTAGGATTGAAAACTGTCGTATCACTAGAGAATATTTTGTTCCAAAATATCTGGTCTAGATGTCTATGTAAAATATTATAAAAGACCAAACTGCAGACTAAGTAAAGGTTTCAGATTTTCTAGTAGAAGAAGTTGTAGTCTGCGTATCATCTTTTATAATTTTGACGTTTTTCTCTTACTGTATATCTGAAGAGCCATTTTGAAGAATAATATAAAGTATGTCTATTGTGATAATGGATTCCTACTTAAATGGATGAACAATATGTATTTTCTTGATATAGTTGTTCAATGTAATTTTCATTATACTCATATTTTCCTTCTTGTTATCATTGCTTTCAGAATGTGGGTGTTCCATGAGTTGTATATGAATTTATCTTCTAGTGATACTCATATCATACTTTACAGTAACATCTTAAATATAGCTCGAGGCACGATTTATGTTCCAATTTCCCTTTTCATATCGTTTTCCTCTAAGGTCTTTAAAGGGTGGATTCCTGTACTTGTCTAAGCCCCCCTTGCTTTGACGTTCTCCAACCATTCCACATAGTTTCACATCCCGATTAACTTTTATAATTGTTCATTTGTCTCACATTCGGCCCTGTTTGCAATAGCTCCATTTCATGACTGCTTCAGACCCATTTTGAGCAGGCCTTTCTCTCTACAGCTAGAGCTCCCAACTACTAGTCTTCCTTCTCTGAGATCCAAGACCACCATTCAAAATATTTCAAATTCATTTGATATCAGGAGGTTCCCTCCCAAAAGCATGCAGAAAAATCTGAAAAACCTCATGTCCTAGGCATTGGTCTTTGGCAACTCAAGGCTGTCTCTAGGAGTGACAACACATTATATGGAATAGAACTTCATTACTTAATTGATATGTAATGTTGCTCAATATTTGCTTCATGTATCAATTTCGAAACGTGTGCGGAGAGCTTTCATTATACGAAGAGATTTCATCATGCGAAGAGTTTTGTGCAAAAATATTTCACTATGCAGACAACTTTCACTATGCGGAAAGCTTTCACTATGCAAAGTGTTTCCATTATGTGAAGAGTTTCATGTAGAGATATCTCATTACATGAAGAGTTTCATGTGGAGAGATTTCATTGTGCCAAAAACTTTCATTGTGCACAATTTTCTCCGCAGCGCACAACCTTTAATCAAGTAATTAAGGGTAGTCATAATACAAAGATAATCATTATTTAGTATTAAATATTACCAATACTATATAATAACATGCGAAAGTGCGGAACATCATCGTACACTATTGTGAAAAGTGTGGAAGTAATGCATAATTAGCTCTCCTCCACACCTGCATTGTCATTTCAAAGGATGTTCATGGTGAAATATTTAGACTAGAGAGCAATGGTCAATTATCGTTTAACAAATTACGCGTGGAATATTGTATATGGATGCATCGTGATCATTGAATAATTATTGAGAAATCATCAAACATGATGCAAAATTGACTCTCCTACGCAATCTCCTGCTCGCATTCATGGTGAAATACTTAAACAGGAGAGCGATGGGTAACTATCGTTTAGCAAATTCCGTATGGAATATTGTGGATGGATGCAACGTGACCATTGAATAATTACAAATAAATCGTTAAATAAGATGGAATGTAGCTATATACGAGGACGCACAATTTATTGTTGAAAGTTTTTCTAACAAAAAAATTGGTTCACGTATGTGATTACTTGAACGTCATGCAAACCATGCAGTGCTACCTGGGATGATATTTCATTGTGTATATTTTTCTTTGCACATCACATGACCTTTAATCAATTAATTAGCTTTGTTGGCTAATTTTGTGTTGTGTGAAGAGGTTTCATTATACAGAGAGCTTTTATTGTGTAGAGAGCTTCGTGCAGAGAGATTTCATTGTGTTGAGAGTTTTGTGTGAAGATATTTCAATATACAGAGAACTTTCAATGTGCAGAGAGTTATATGTGGAGAGATTTCACTGTGCATAAAGCTTTCATTGTGCTGAGTATAGAACCTTTAATCAATTAATTAACAATAGAGCTTTGTGCAGAGAACTTTCATTGTGCAAAGAGATTTCATAAATTAAAAATGTAAATATTTTTTTAATCATCAACAAAAAAAACATCGGGAATCATCAACATTAAACACTACAATTATCTATTTTACGTGGATTTGTGCGAAGAGCTTTCATTGTGTAGAGTTTTCTCCGCACTCCACACAATATTTAATCAATTAATTAGCGAGAGAGGCAATTATCGTTTAGCAAATTGCATGTGGAATATTGTAGATGGATGCAATATGATCATTGAATCATTACTGAGAAATCGTTAAACAAGACGTGGAATTGACTCTCCTGTGCAAACTCTCGTCCACATTCATGGTGAAATATTTAGACTGGAGAGTGATGGGTAGCTATCATTTAAAAAATTCCGTGTGGAATATTGTGGATGGATGCAATGCGATCATTGAACCATTACAAATAAATCGCTAAACAAGATGTAATGTAGCCCTAACCGAGGACACAAAATTGATTGTTGAATTTTTTGTTGACCAAGGAATTATTTCACGCATTCAATTTCTTGGACAACATGCAAATCATGCAGTGCCAACTAAGATGAATTTTCATTGTGCATATTTTTCTCCACACTCTACACAATCTTTAATAAATTAATTAGCGATATAGGCAGGGACTATATGACATTACAACCATTAACCTTCTCATTCTTTAATCCATCGATCATGTCCTACTAGTACGTTTCCACTAAATTTATTTAGTGTATGAATCATATCAATATCATCACTAAAAACCTATGTTATTATAGGAGAAGATATTTAACAAAAACAAAAAGGAACACATATTTGACATATTTGAGACATAAATTGTTGATGGTGTCAAAAATTTTAAAACAATTCAACAACACGAGTTGTGCACTAACTTATAACCCTAGTGGCCATAGATTCAAAGAATCTTATGGAAGTGATATTCATCTCTTTGTAGCCCTAGTTGAAAGTGATTCAAAAAACCATTTTGAAGTTATATTTATTTCTTAATAGCCCTCCCTCATGCTAAAAAAATCTATGAATTTTTCTCAATCTATTCTACCAACATTACTTAACCTTAAATGAATTAATATAATAGACAATTAATATCAACCATCTAAAACTAAAGAGCTTTAGTTTTGGACTAATAATTCAAACATGTTTATTTTTAATCTTTTTTTTTTTGGTAATCTTCGCAAGACTACATCTTCATCATGTCCAATACATCACCCCAATCACGGGAAGGAATTGAACTGGTGACTTCACATCAAGGAGTGCCTTAACAAATCAACCAATCACCATCTAACCAAGATTGTGTTGACTTTTTAAATCAATTTTAAGGTTATAATTATTATTTGAAAACAATTTATTTTTTTGCCCCGAGAGGCGCTTTACAGCCCAGTATGGAGGTAGATCTCACGCAAAAACATAAACACATAAACATGTAAATCTAAATGTAAATGTAAACATAAACGTAATGTTTAACATTTCACTTTTTTAATCTATTGTCGGCCCTATTTAAAAATCAATCTAATTATTATTACGTATAAGCACAATATACATTTAAAATATAAAGAGGGTTATTGACACTCAAAAAATAGGTATGATAAATAAATAAAAATACAAATAAATCGGAGGTATGGTAAATAAATAAAACCTAATTTTATATTTACTCAGTAATCCTCTTTATATTTACGAACACTTAAAAAAGACGTTTTATTTAGGTGACGCCTATGAGCCAAATACAATGGGCCAAATTATTATTAATACCATGCAAAAAAAGCATTATTAACCCTAATATTATTATTATTATTATTATTATTAATTCTAGTATTCATATTAATATATTATAATATTAATATTATTAAATTTAATAAATTTGGATTAACATAATGTTAAATTTGCTATATTAAATTAGAGGAGAGGGGAGAGAAGGAATGAAGAGAGAGAGAGAGGGATAGGAGTGAGAGAGGTAAAGAAGGGTAAGAGAGGGAGAGGGAAACACAAAGATGGAAGGGGGAGAGAGAGAAGGAGATAAGGAGGGAGATAGTGAGAGGATTGGAGGCGAGAGAGAGAGAGAGATATCTGAATTTGAATGTTAGTTTTCTTGTGCTAATTTCATCTTCAGATTTATATTTCAATTTCTGATCACTTGCTTCATGTGCATAGGCTTCTTGGAGTGTTTGTGAGTGTTAAATAGGTAAATATATGGAGATTATGCTAAATTCATGAACATCAAAACATTAAAAACAAATGCTGAACACTAACAATAAAAAGTACAACAACCCAACACAATTATCCATTAACACAGTGTTTTGATGAAGGAGTTCACCTCTCCTGGGCTACATCTCCTTGGTCCAGCTTCCATGGCTTGGGCCTCTATATTAGCTAAAATGTGCAAAAATGTTGTTTACAATCATCTACTGCTCCTGAAACCTGCTCCAATGTGTTCAGAATGGCCAAATCTTCCAGAACAAACTCTTCTTTCTCCCAATTTGGTCGAATGTTTCCTAAGTTATGGCCAAAACAGTTTGGCCTAAGAAATCTCCACTAAACCTGGAGATGACTCCAGTTAAGACCGTTAAATTTGGGGGAAATGCCGAGTTTGGTGGCCCCGCCGAATTCTCCGCTATATTGATCAGGATTAATTAAAGGTTAAGTGGGTGTTTAACTGTGGATAAGTGCGGATTAGTTTAATTCAGATTACAATGAGGATTAGCACAAATTATCATGGGTTATGGGTTAATAAACCCATATTAACATTTAATCCCGCGCTTAACATGAAATCTGCTCTGCCTTTTGTCGAATGGAAAGGTCATGTGGGGGGTTGCTTAATATAGCTTGTGTGCATAGACTGTTAAGAACCAAAGTCTGTGGTTTATTAATATCGAGGGCACGTTGTATGGGGTAGGTTGTGGAGTCGAGCCCCGACCTCTGCCCAGCCCCTGTATAAATATTTTGCTCCACAATATTATATAGTATGACCAACCTTTGGTAATATAAAACATTTCAGACTATGGTATATGCGCCCCATGTCATATATTTAATCCGCCATGTATTTCAACCTTGGATATATGAAATATTTTGACTTGTAATATAAAATTCAGACTATTGATAATTGAAATTCGGACTAAATAATTCGGACTTTGGATAATTGGAATTCGACCCATATAATATATATCCATCCTCTGACCTTGGTCCACCAGAGGGAGCGTGTGGCGGCCCTTGGCTGCACCACGTGTTTGCCTCTGGTTGAACTATCCCCAACCTTTAAAAAAAAACAAATTCGACCTTAGGATAGATAATAATAATAAAAAATCACCATCCAAACTTGAATGACGAATCCTACAGTGACACTTGTCACAGTATCATTGAGCGAAAATGACAGAATATTCCCATAATATCCATTTTCTGCTGACTGGGCTACCATGTCACCATTCTGTCATGTTTTGCAATTTTTTTAGTTGTTTAGCAAAACAAACAACAAGTCCTATCTCCTCATCCGGACTCCATTTTTTATGAAACAAATTGCACCAAATTCCTGGAAACAAGCTCTTCATTGTCATTTAGTTTCCATTCAATTTTGAGCACTTTTAGCTTTAATATTTAACACCAATCACCTGATAATTCCTCCCCACTAAAAGCCTTTTGGAACCCAAAAGCTCTTTTATTACTGAGCATGTGGATGAGGGTACAGTTCCCTCACCCTTCCAGTTTCAATCCATTGAAATTTTCCCATTTTCATCAACTTGATAGTTTCACAAAAAATAAGTGTTTTCCTTGACTCTTGCGACCCTCTCTTGCTATTGTAGACATTGTCATACTTCAATTTGCCTGAATTTGCAGAGCAACAAGTTGTTTTTGCATAAACAAACTTTTTCCTACCTTGGTCATTAATCAAAGGAAACTTAAAAATTGTCTCACCTCGCACACTATTGTCATGGCAATTCTTAGCTTCTCTTTCTTTGTACTTGCATCAACTCTTGACCAAGTATTTTTTCCATTTCCATGTACCATTTTGAAACCAAAAACAAGCACTTGTGGAACCTATGCCTTCTTTTTCAAATTGCTTTTGCATTTTCTCTTTAACCTTTGCACTCTCTTGCACCAACACCTTGTTTCCAACACTGCTCAACACTGATGTTGACTGCTGCAAATATTTCACATCTTGTTTACCTCCTTTCAAAGGCAATCTGTTAGAGTCCTGAAACATCTCATTACAAGCATAAGCAACTTCAATGAAATCAACTTGTTCATTCAATACATTTTTTTGAAAGGTTTGATTCAAAACATATCTATGTTTGATCATTAACAATGTCAAATTCTGACTTGCATTCACCATCCTCTTCATTTCTCCTGCATGTATAAGAGACAAAATTGTCTTCTTCTTATGCGCTCTAACTATGTACTCAGTTCCATCTTTAGACAAGTGATACTTATTCTCATGGCGATGAAATACTACTTTCCCATCATAAATAGATGGACTTCCTAAAACAATACCTGATATCTCAAGCGGTACCACGTCAAGTTAAACTTCATCGAGAAAGTTTTAATTGATGGAGAAACTTAGTATGCACTTCCTTGTTACCTGCAAATTTGAATTCTTGCATATCCACCCTAAAGGATGAGGTCTTGGATGTCTAGCAGTTTCAAGGTTTATCTCCTTAAATAAAATCATAATAGCTTGAGAACCACTATAAAAATGTGTGTCTATCTTGGTATGTTTAGAAACGAATCTAATATGGAAAATTTCAATTCTCGTATCTTCATCTTGAGTGACAATGGAACAATTTGAAGAACTAGTGCTTGCTATGTTCTTACCTTTCAAACCCATGGTTGTAATCTTTGTTTCATCTCCTGAATCTGAACCTAAGTCATGTTCAATGATAGCAACATTTTTCTCCTTTTCTTTGGCTTTCAGTTTGTTTGGCTTCAACTCTCGATGAAGTTGTCAATAATGGTCTTCATCATGGCCATTCTTCGAACAATGTTTACATGTGAGTTTCTCTTTCTCTCTTTTGAGAGAGCTATTTCTCTTTCCTCTTCCATAAAACTTGCCCTTTCCTTTACCCTCACTATCACTTTTCTCATCTATATTATGTTTCCCCCTTGCTTCTAAATGCGTGGCTTGAACACAAACCTCATCTAAGTTTGTGGGATTGAACATGAGAATAGTGTGCCTAACGTAACTGTGCAAACCCCCAATATACTTTAACAAAGTTTCTTAAGAATACAAATTAATACCCAAAATAAGAGCTCTTCTCCTAAACTCATGAGTATAATCCTACACACTTTTCCCTTTCAGTTGTCTAAATTTTTTCCATTCCATAATGGCATTTTTCATGTAAGCTAAAGGATAAAATTGCCTTTTAATGGCAACAATAAAACTTGACCAAGACATATAGATCTTACTGTGGTTTTTAATATCTTCTTGAGTCCTTTCTTCCCACCATACAAGTGCATATCCTTCCATCCTCAAGGAACCCAATTGAATCTTTATGTCATCTTCATGAAGGTTTTGAATTCTACAATACACCTCCAATTGTCCAATTTCTCTGCATTTACCTCGTCGTTATACATTGGAAGCTCAAATTTGAAATCAAGTTTGAGTAAGGGAGTTTTTCCTTTTGTGGCTTTTGAGTGAGCATGGGTAATTTTTGTGGTGGAAGTAGAAGATGAGGATGACGATGAAGATGGTTGAGATGGAGGAGGCTTTCCTCCACTTCCCTTTGAATCCTTCTCTTCATCCTTTTTTCCTTTTGAGGTTCCCTCTCCATGTGGAGACTTATAATTCTCTCCAACCATCCTGGTGTCCCTCTCTTCAAAGAGGATCCTAACCCTTTTAGTTATTTCATAGAAAGCCTTCTTGTATGCTTCCTCTTCTGAAAGACCTTCAATCTCTCCAAAACCTGACATGATGGCTATGGATTCAAGCTCAGCTTCTGGTGCAACTTGTACCTCTTCAATCTCAGCTCCTGGAGATAAAACTTGAGGTGCTTCAAGTGCAGCTGTGAGTGGAACTTTGGGAGGAGATGGTGCCCTTGTGGTTCTCCCTCTCCTGGTCTTAACCTCAAGACTTGCAACCAATAGTTTCCCTTCTCCTTTCTGTTGCTTCAACCTTGTAAGCATCACAAATTTGCAACCATTAAAACCCTACTTGCACAAAACTCAAGCAAATCAACATTGCAACCTTTCAACTAGGCTCTAATACCACCTTATCTAAATTTTAATGTTAGTTTTTTTGTGCTAATTTCATCTTCAGATTTATATTTAAATTGCCGATCATTTGCTTCATGTTCATAGGCTTGTTAAAGTGTTTATGAGTGTTAAACGGGTAAATGTATGGAGATTATGTTAAATTCAGGAACATAAAATCATTAAAAACAAATGTTGAACAACATCAGTAAAAAGTACAACAAACCATCACAATGATCCATTAACAAAGTGTTTTGATGAAGGTGTTCACCTCTCTTGGGCTACATCTCCTTGGTCCAACTTCCATGGCTTGGGCCTCTGTATTAGCTCAAATGTGAAAAAAATGTTGCTTACAATCATCTATTACTCCTGAAACTTGCTCCAATGTGTTCATAATGTCCAAATATCCCATAATAGAATCTTCTTGCTCCCAAATTGGTCGAATTTTGCTTAAGTTATGGCCAAAACAGTTTGGCCTAGGAAATTTTCACTAAATCTGGAGATGACTCCAGTTAAGGCCACTAAATTTGGGGGCAGCGCCTAATTTGGTGGCTCCGTTGAATTCTGCGCCATATTAGTCGAGATTAATTAAAGGTTAAGTGGGTGTTTAACTGTGGATAAGTGTGGATTAATTTAATCCATATGACAATGAGGATTAGCATGAATTATCATGGGTTATGGGTTAATAAACCCATATTAACATTTAATCCTGTGCTTGACATAAAATTCGCTCCACCTTTGGTTGAATGGAAAGGTCATGCCAGCCCCCTCCATTCCTCCACTAGTTGAAACCATTGAATTCAAATATAACTCGTGCGCATAGACTGTTAAGAACCAAAGTTTGTGGTCTATTGGTATTGTATGGGGGAGGTTGTGGGGTCGAGCCCCGACCTCCGCCCAGGCCGTGGATAAATATTTTGCTCCACAAAATTATTTTGTATGACCAACCTTTGATAATATAAAACATTTTAGACTATGGTATATGCGCCCCATATCATATATTTAATCCACCATGTATTTCAACCTTGGATATATGAAACATTTCGATCTGTAATATAAAATTCAAACCATTGATAATTGAAATTCAGACTATATAATTCAGACTTTGGATAATTGGAATTCGAACCATATAATATCTATCCATCCTCTGGCCTTGGTCCACCAGAGGGGGCATGTGGCGTCCCCTGGCTGCACCACATGTCAGCCATCCCCAACCTTCAAAAAAAATTCAAATTCAACCTTAGGATAGATAAAAAAAATTTCATCATCCAAACTTAACCGACGAATCCTGCAGTGACACTTGTCACAGTGTCAATGGGCGAAAATGATAAAATATTCCCATAATATCCCTTTTCTGCTGACTGGGCTGCCATGTCACCATCCTATCATGTTCTACAATTTTTTTAGCTGTTTAGGAAAACGAACAATAGGCCCTATCTTCCTCATTTAGACTCCGTTTTCG
The DNA here is from genome assembly GCA_034641835.2 of Pinus albicaulis. NCBI lineage: Eukaryota > Viridiplantae > Streptophyta > Pinopsida > Pinales > Pinaceae > Pinus > Pinus albicaulis. The sequence goes on from CM076584.1 coordinate 1,267,066,960, forward strand.
ACGAAATGAATTGCACCAGATTCCTAGCGACGAGCTCTTCATTGTCATTTAGTTTCCATTCAATTTTGAGCACTCTCATTCTTTAGCTTTAACACTGAGCACCTGATCAGAGAGAGAGAGAGAGAGAGAGAGAGAGAGAGAGAGAGAGAGAGAGAGAGAGAGAGGAAGTTGGAAGGGAAAAGAGGAAGGGAAGAAGAATAACATAGAGAGTGAGAAGTGGAGAGAGAGAGGGAGTTACAACGGAGATATAGAGAGAGAGTGTGTATGTTTAGGGGTGAGATAAAGAGACAAAGAAGGAACAATGAATAGAAAGGGGGAGAGAAGGAGAGAGGAAGGGAAATAGTAACATAAAGAGAGAGGGAGAGAGAAATATGGGGGAAGAGAGAGGATTGGAGGGAAATGAGAGAGAGAAAGAGAGGATTGGAGGGCAAAGAAAGAGAGGGAAAAAGAGGATTGGAGAGAGAGAGAGAGAGAGAGATAGATGGGGAAGAGAGAGGGAGGTAGGAGAGAAGGGAGAGAGAGGAGGGAAGAGAGAGAGGACTTGAGAGAGAGGAGGAGAGTGATGGGGGAAGATAGAGGATTGGAAGAGAGAGAGAGAGAGAGAGACAGAGAGACAGAGTTGGAGGGGGGGAGAAGGAGGGAATAAGAAAGACATGGAGAATGAGAAGTGGAGAGAGAGAGGGAGTGACAAGGGAGAGATGGAGAGAGAGTGTGTATGTTTGGGGGTGATACAAAGAGACAAAGAAGGAGAGATGGAGAGGAGGAGAGAGGGATGGACACAGTAACAAAGTTGAAGGGTAAAGAGAGAGAGAGAGAGGTGGGAGAGAAAGGGAGAGAGAGGAAGGAAGAGAGAGGATGTGAGAGAGTGGAGAGAGGGAGGAAAAGGGAGATGAAGTTAACAGGGAGAGAAAGGTAGGTATGAAGAAAGACATAGAGAGAGAAAGGTGGAGAGGTAGACAGGGAGTGATAAGGAATATGGAGAGAGAGGGAGAGAGGACAACAGGAGGAAAGAGAGAGAAGAGGGGGAGAGGGAGATAAGGGGAAGAGAGAGAGAGAGGGAGGGAGAGGAGGTGGGAGGGATAGATAGATAGATTGGAGAAAGAGAGTGTATGTTTTGGGGGTCATATAAAGAGACAAAGGGATATAGAGATATTGATGGAGGGTGAAGAAAGGGAAGAAGAGAGAGAGGGAGGGACAAAGTGATTTATAAATATGGAGTGAGAAAGCGTGTGTGTTTGGGGGGGTGAGATAGGGATATAAAGAAGGAGAGATGAAGGGATATCTAGAATGAAGGGGGCAGAGAGGGAAGAATATTTATTGCACTATATGCATTGACTTTAGTGTAGATGGCAATTTCTAATCCTATTTGATTGCTTGCACTAGATACATTGATTTTAGTGTAGATGCTAATTTCTAATGATATTTGATTGCTTGCACTAAATGCATTGATTTCACTGTAGATAATTTCTAATCCTATTTGATTTCTTGGACTAAATGCATTGATTTCACTGTAGATGGTGATTTCTAATCCTATATGATTGCTTGCACTAGATACATTGATTTCAGTGTTGATGTTGGTTTGTAATCCCATTTGATTGTACTAGTTTCATTGATTTCAGTGTAGATGATTTCTAATCCTATTTGATTGCTTGCACTAAATGCATTGATTTCAGTGTAAATGGTGATTTCTAATCCTATTTGATTGCTTGCACTAAATGCATTGATTTCAGTGTAGATGGTGATTTCTAATCCTATTTGATTGCTTGCACTAAATGCATTGATTTCAGTGTAGATGGTGATTTCTAATCCTATTTGATTACTTGCACTATATGCATTGATTTCAGTGTATATGTTGGTTTATAATCCTATTTGCTTACTTGCATTAGATGCATTGAATTGAGCGCAATGTTGATTTCTAATCCTATTGATTTCTTGCACTATATGCATTGATTTCAGTGTATATGTTGGTTTATAATCCTATTTGCTTACTTGCACTAGATGCATTGATTTGAGTGTAGATGTTGATTTCTAATCATATTGATTTCTTGCATTAGATGCATTTATTTCAGTGTAGAAGTTGTTTTCTAATCTTATTTAATTTCTTGCATTATATGCATTGATTTAAGTGTAGATGTTGATTTATATTTTGATGTAATTGGATGTATAATGGTACAATAATTTTAAAGTGATTGGATTAACAATACACATTGATTTAAGTGTAAGCACAAAAAATTATTGGCAATATACATTGTTTTTTGTGTTATATTAATTCAACCTATCAACATTGGACAACAAGAGAGACAAGGTATGATGTTTACTACAACAACTCGAGCTAAAGATTTAAATGGTTTACGATTTAAACTATCATTTTCATATAATCGATATGAGAAGATGACAAAACTAACAAGGGCGACAACAAGAATAGTAGAAGAAAATAGTTTGAGTTTGATCACAATGAAGGCTATTTGTAACTGACTACATTCTTATTATTCACATTTTCTATCATTCAACACTATTACATTGTTAGTTTGCATTCAAAATTTTTATTTCATCATTTTTGATTATTAAAGTTATTAACAATATCTATCATCTCAACAAACCAATGTAACTAAGAAAATTTTAAATTAAAATGATCAGATTAATTTGAGACATATTTAAAATGATTATATTAATATTATATTTATTTACATATTATTGATAAAATTAATCACATGTTCGATAGATTTTCCTTGACCACACACGACTGAAATCAACCTAGATCCATCTTAACTCTGGATCTATCAAGCGTCGAGAGGGATCAAATCTCTTGAGGTGCAAACCTCTCCTCAAGTTTTGCACTCAAAAAAGAGGTCTGCACCTCGAGAGATTTGATCCCTCTCGGAGCTTGGTAGACCCAGAGTTAAGATGGATCTAGGCTGGTTAAATATATTCAATCTTATGATGTGGATATTTTTTTTCCTTTTAGTGATGTGGTGAAACCTATCATAACTCATTGTTAATAAATATAACAATTATTGTTGTTATCTATAGATGTGAGTTGATCCATCACACTTATTCAAGGGCCATCATCTTTATTCAAGGAAAACCACTAGACTTAAAATGACTTGCTAATGGTTTGTAAGGGCCAAATACCTTTAAATTTCAGGCTATTAACTCATGTCCTTGCATTTGACACACACACACATTAATTAGAACCAAAATTAATTTCGAAAGACAACCACCACTATTACACTAGATACAACTATTTCATAAATGCCACAAATGACTAGTTACAATATGTTGTGCATCAAATTGGAGCTAAGATTTTTTGACTTTTACTTAAAAATGACGACATGGAAAAAGAGTTTTGATTCACTTATATGTACATGAGCCACAAAACCATTTAATATAATTTTCTTAGTCATAACCACATTTTTCACTACTACCTCAAACCGTCGTATAAATTAAACCTTACCTAAGTGTAAAAAAAAACTCCTAACTTTACACCAATTGAATCCATTGGGTTAGGTGACAAAAATATATTTTCAATCCATAAAAAATAATCTTAAATATTACTCCAATATCCACTATCATATAAAATTATAATTCTTTTTTAAAACTTATTATTGTTTTTTTATTTCATCATAAATAGTTACAAATTATTTAAATAAACTGGGCCTTGGCGGGCCGGGACTTCTCACCAACCTCGTCCCGTTACATTGAAAAAATACTATAATTATTTCACAGTACGGCTCATAGAAGAGAGTGCAGCGAGGCGTGTTGGATGTTCATATTTCTAAGTTAAAAGAGAAAGATGGCACTGGGACCCCTCTCCCTCATCTGGCCAGATTTTTGCCGCCAGGCCGTGTATTTCAATTATATTTACCAGACGGTTGCAAGCAAGCCCCCATTGCCCGCCCTACACCCATCTGTACTGAATGCTATCGTACAATGGCACCATGATTTCAATTCTCATCGTCTCTCGAAATCGGAAATTACTCACGGTTTGGACAAAGAGCTCCTCGGGTTCCTTCGCTGCCGGGTCGAAACGTGAAATCCCCAGATTGTTGACTTTCCATGTCGGCTTGGCTCAAAATTGGTGGGCGTAAGTGTTTATTTGGTGGATGTTTTATCAAGAGACTTGAGCAGTGCCAGCATTTAGAGGTTGAATTGTTGTTCATGGTGGAGCCAGCATGAAAACTGGCCTTGATTTCCCTCCTGAAAGGTTCGCCATTCATTTCTCGTTTTTTTTTTCCTTTTCTTTTCTTTGAATTGGGGTAAAGCGTCACTAATTTGAGCATATTAGAGTCAGATTTGAAGCCCTGTCAAATTGATGAAATTAGTCTTTCCTCTAAAAAATGAGGTCGAAATTAAAGTCTGATTGATTTTTTCAGGCTCATAGTCCCCGATTCTTTAATAAATTGAGAGGAGTAGTTGACTCTATTTTGAGTTTGCCCGGTTGTTTCCGAATAAGCTGGGTTTTTAGTTTAGTAGTTGATTCCCCTTTTCGGGCTTGATCAGTTGTTTCTTAATTTAACAAGCTGAGTTTTGTAGTCGATTTTCCATTTTGGGTTGCTCAGTTGTTTTATGAATAAATCGAGTTTTCTACTTGACTCTTCATTTTGGGTTTGCGGCGTGTTTTTTAAGAAATCGACTGTTGTAGCTGACTCTTCATTTTGGATTGGCTGAGTTGTGTTTTAAAAAGGCAAGTTTTCCGTTTGATTTTTCATTTTGGATTTGCTAAATTGTGCTTTAATAAGCTGAATTTTTAGTTCACTATCCATTTTTGATTTGTGGAGCTGATTTTAAGTTAATTTTTTGTTTCAAGTCTCCATTTGAGGTTGCTAAGTTGTTCTTTAATAAGCTGAGTTATGTAACCGTCTATCCATTTTACTAACATATGGTAAATTTAGTGGGAGGTTGTACACTAGCCAAACCAATGTTGCCAAAGATCTCATATTCTAGATTGCAGTCATGGCTCATATTGTGTTCATATAGGTATTTTCTTCTCGATAAATCACACAAATCTTATCTTGTCCACGTTATAAATTTTGAACGTTTGGCAACAAAGATTTCTAACAACTATTGAAAATTTGTACAATATCTATCCTACTTACCATTTCAAAGCGCAATGAACATGAGCAATATGTAGAAAATGTAATGTGAGCACAAATATAGTTAAAGCATTTATTACAATCCATGTGTTTCCTTAAATGTATGTTGCACTTGTCTTCAATGAGCAAACAACTAGATTAGGAGGGTTGAACTTGCTTGAAGGAGGCCTGATTTAACTTGAAAAGAGGCTCACTTGCTTTCTAATGGCTGTATTTTGTCCACTTGAAGCCAAACGTTGACTTGGAGTGCCTTTTACTTCTTCAATGTTCCCTTGGAGATGACCAACTACTAGTTTGGTGAAGTTGACTTGGTCCATTTGCCTTTATTTGCAATGCCTTTCTACTATTTTGCTAGGAGACTTGACTTTTATTGTGTAATTGACCCTTTTTTGTCATTTACTTAGTCCAACGATATATTTGACCCACCAAACATCCTCCAATATCTCACACGTGTGGGACAACCCTTCGTTTAATGAGCGACAATGGTAGATCTTCAATGTCTTGCATAATTTGAGAATTTGGGCACACAAGTTTGCTTTGAATAATTTTTTAGATTATTTTGATGTAAGACATGCCCCATTTTGAACAAGTGTGGACCTCAATATGTGTTCTTTAACCCACACGTGCCACAACAATGGGGATGACCACCTTTGAATGGGAATATCTCCTTGATGCTTTCACTTTCTCACAAAATTTTTATGTGGCATGCCAAATACAATTTTTTTTGAGCATGATGAGCGTTTCTTGGTTTTTGTGACCTCGAGACGCTGTGCATTAGGATTCCTGAACGACCTTGAGAAATGTGAAATGTTGTGAATTGCACGACTGCCATGTTGAGAACTATAAAATGATAATGCACTAAGGCCAAAGAATGTATACAAACTTTATGACACATGACCATGTGGGAATGACATAGGTACGCTCATGACAAGGGTTGGATTGGCCTTACATAGTGCAATTACCCCTACAAAACCAATGGCTCCTCTAAACCATGTGTCCAAGTAGGTCCATCTTGAGCCCTCCAGTCGTACACACGATGAAAGGACCTAAGAATGGAGTCTAAACGTACTGGGCATGGTCAACCATAATAGGCTTAGGATACCATAATACATAACATCACATGGCCTACAAGGCTTTGACTTGCATTCTCAGGGCTTACTATGGTGTTGTCAAATGAAAAAATTGCATATAGTCACCCTTGTTGGAATGAGGGGTGGCAATTGGCTCCAAATACGGGACATGTGCTCCATGAGGGAGGGATGTGAGAGCCCTAGAGTCTCCACTTGTTAAAACTTGAGACAAGTTCACAATATTTTGCATTAAATACAAGTAGGGAATAGGAATCTCTATCCCTTCTTGGAGATGGAAATAAATCAAACAAAATATCTAAGCTAAAGCAAGTTGCATAACTAATCTAACAAATGAAAATAGCTTCACTCAATAAAATGAAATTACACAAATATGCCAAGAAATGAATTGCACTAAAATGAAAAACATCTAAACTAAACTAATGCTCATGCTAAAGAGCTTATTCATCCTATCCTAATTTGATCAAAGGAACATAACATATTAGGTAAAATCATACTTCCATTATAACCAACAAATGAGTTTATTGTTATCATTGCTTTTACCATTTTGCTTGGTTGCAAACCAAAACAATGAAACATCAAACTTGCATAAGGCATATCCTGAAACCTACTATGGCTTGAACAACTCTTGCATTGGGATGATCATCATGTAAAAGAAAATTGAAAAGTGCCAAGGCTCACTTGTATTCCTGCAAGCTTCTTCGATCCAAAGATCGATAGGGATATCCTAGTTGTCATTCCTATTGCAAGGATAAGACCACTCATCAATGTCTTTTGTTATATTAGTAAGCAAAGGAGGTTTTGATGGTGGTTCCAACTAGAACCTATAAAAATATTGGTGCCCTCTCTAGCTGCCCTTTATCACATGCACACACATATGAGACATATTTTGGCAAGGGAGGCTAAGAGCTCATGAAATATGTCTAGAATTGAAAATGTCACAGCTTGCTCACTACTGCAAGGTTCATATCCTTCTTGTTGAATGGGTCTTCATATATACATGAGAGCCACATAACAAGCATAGTATTCAAAACCAGAATCGGTGACCAAACCGGTCCACCTAATAAACTAGGTTTTAAATTGGCACTGGTTAGATATCAATGAACCGACTTTAAAAAAACACACGAAATAAATGATTCAATGAATTTTAATGAAAAAATTCTATTTTTAAGATTCAAAACAATGATTCCAAACTAATAGACACAAAATATGCAAATTTTGCTCATATATATACCATGTAAAGGTGAATATATTAAAATGGCACCGATTGCAATTCATATCAACAACAAAATATATAATCAATGAGGCTCTAAATGGCCACTAGAGTTCAAAAACAAAGCCTACAAGTCATGGGGCCACTGGCCTCCTACTACAAGTCTACATATATGATATTAGTGATCAACATCATCACTTGAAACTTCTCATCATGATCAAATTCAGTTGGTTGAGTCTCGACTCCCAAACTTTGCAACTACTTGAGTCACAAACTTCTCTGCTGGTTCAATGACTTGAGTCTCAAACTTTTGAAGGTATTTTGCCCTAATATGCCCCATTACTTCATTTGGTGCTCTACATGGCTTTACATGGCCTCCTATCCCAACCAAGTGTTGCTTGAACCTATTAAGACCCCCTCCTTCAATATATTTTTGACAATATTTGTAGATCATTTTGCCATCAATCATATCACAATGAGCCTGTGCAATATCCTCAGCTTTTGGAGGCATGGTGGCTACTACTTAGCTTAAAATCTCTGCTGTTCCACTACTCCAGTAAAAGCTCAACACTCTTCGAGCTCACAATGGAGCTCACAAAAACTCCAAATGAGATGTGTGAGGTAAATGAGAGGGGAGACCTTTTATTGGCTTGGAGGGGTTGTTTTTGGAGAGAAACAATCCTGATTTTCCCTCCAAACCACCTCACAAGCCTCCAAGGATGCGTTTGGTGGTTTTGCGGCCGACCTGGCAATGAACTGTCAGTTTATGACGAAACCAGTCGTTTTATGCCCGATTAGTCTTAAAAAACAACAAGGGAGGGTGGTTGACTAGGTTTTTTGATCGGTTGGGTTGGGTTGGCCAATGAATCGACTGGTTTGACCGGTTTTCGGTTCAGACCGACTGATTTTAATACTATGGCAGTAAGGATACCTGTGGCAGTAATTTTTTTGTTATATCTTGAACATGGAAACTCCTATCTTGCACTTGTACATATGCTCGTTCCTATATGAGTTGATATGGTTGTTCGAAATCCATGGAATAACTTAGGTGCTCATGCGGCCAAAATTTTGCAATTTGACATCCCTTAATGTCATATATAGGATCATTGTCAAAGGAAGAATAACCTATATCCCATTTGCATCTGTCAACCTTGAGGAATGTATGTATAGACCCAAGCTCTTTGTTGCCCCGATCCTCTTTAGAGTATTCTTGTTAAATCACTAGGAGATGTGTCTTGAAGATCAATTGCTTGGAAAGGATTATAGCTATCAAACTTGCGCTTTCATTTGGAGGAGGGAGGGTGGGTTTTTGAATAACCTTGACATCAAGGCTTGCCTCATATACTCGTTCTTTAATTATTTCTTGATTCTCAATGGAAGAACAAGGAGATTGTTCTTCATTGCTCTCTTCCTCAAGAATCTTCATCTTCTTTAGCTATATGGTAAAAAATATCTATTTTCTTATCTACTATAACTTGTCATTCTCAACAAGATGGGACTTGTTACCCACCCAAGTGTGTAACCCCTAGGAGAATTTTTTTCTCCAAATTGATTAGCCTGCTATCCAACTATCCTATTGATAACCTACAAATAACTATGCCTTAGAGCTCTCCACATATGTTTAGTTAGTGCTTTCTTCCTCACCCAACATATATCTTGAAGGAAGGTGGGTCGTTTATTATACGATACAAGTCATGTGCTTTCATTTAATGTTAAGGGCATTCTAATGTGAATCACAGGTTTAGCTGGATGATTGACCACTCTTGATTGTATCGTTGTTCCCATGCTTCACCTGGGGGGTTATCCCCTTTACCTCTAGACAAGTGTGACCTTTCGTTAGGCCTTTCCTTTCCACTGTTCAAGAAGGGCACTAATAGGATGCATTGATTGATATAGTGTGTCTTGTTGACCACTCCGTGTCAATGACCCCATAGTAGTACACCCCTTTTTTCGCAAAAGGGATCCATCATGTTCAAGTGTCCGTGCCATTCAAACTTCATCATCAACCGACAGTTATATGAATATGTTAGCCCTTTCTACATTAGTAAAATTTAAATAATCTCAGTATGACCACGTCTGTATGTAATAGCCTCGGTGAACCTATGGTTTAGGTGACGATCTCCATTCTAGGAGGTTTTTTGTCTCACTGATTCATTTGTGTCTCTAGACACAAATGATCGGCAAAGTTTTTCCCTCCACTCTTACCCCAAAGCTAGAGTGGATTTTGTCACTAAGATCTTAGTTGAGTCCTAGTGTTTTAGATCGAGTCTATGTAAAAGTGATTTGACTAGATTATTTTATTACAAGTCACTTGGTCTACTGGATTACATTTTGTGTTGCAGAAATGGGTATTTTTTGAGGTTCTATAGTGAACAAGTTTTCCCCCATCATGTATTAAAATGTAAAATATTGATGTAAAAAATATTTAGTGCATGGTCCCTCATAATTAGACTCCATGGCCAAGTATTAGAGGGTTGGAAAAATAATTAATCCCCTTATAAGTCAATTAATTAAATTTTTTGGCCAAATTAAATTAAAAATCCTAAGCCAGAAATTTAATTAATTTTATGTCCTAGGTAAATTTAAATTTTCCAAAGGCAAAATTCGTGAGTCTTAAAACAATAAAATTTTAAAGGTCCCAAGCCAAGGGAATATTGAAAATTTTCAGAAATCTTGGACCCTTGATAGTTAAGTCAAAATCAATTTTTTGAGGTAATTAACACAAAATTATTAGTTTTGAGTTGATTATAAACGGATTAAATGAAAAATTCGAAATTCCTCAAAAAATAAATAATTTCGACGAACAAGATTAAAAGATAATCAAATATTTTTGAACGGTCGATATTACTTTGACGGGGATCAAACGAACTAGCCATTGGAGAATTTATCTATAAATTAAAGGTTGACGCTAGTCTATTTTTTCATTCGATCTTTTGATCGTGTACTAAGTTCTCAAGCTCTCTTGTATATTTTATGGAATAAATGCAAGAGTCTTTGGGGTTTCAACTTGCGCTGGTGTTCCTCTTCATGAATCTATGTAAAATTGTTTTAATTTCTGCAAATATTATTTGAAAATCGCAAATCAATAGCTCTCTTAGAATAATTTGAATACATGTATCTTATTCAGTTTGTTGGATCTAGGGTAACATTTTTAATTTTGCTCGAAGTAGCAGGTATCTCTATTTCTTCAGAATTTTATTGTTATTCTATTTCTCTACTTGGTTTGTCGATTGATCTAGTGCTTGTAGAAGATCTCTAAGGTTTTCACTGAGCGTTTGGGGATAGTCCTCGGTTGGACCAGCCGACTCTCAACATATATTTTCTGAAGAGCGTACTTCATATAACTTCAAGTTTTATCTAAAGGTTAAATTTCTATGCATGAAGTTTTTTGGGCTAGTACCACTCTAAAAAAACAAAATCTTTTAAATATCTCGTGGAAAATTTGATAGATCTGGCTAGTAAGAGCCTTAGATCTTCAAATCTGAGAGCAGAGTTGGACTCATACTCCTCAGATCTGACAGATCTGCAACCCTTGTGCATAGATTTGTATATATTGTATAGATCTGAGGTTTATGTAAATAATTTTTTTTAATTGCTAACTTGGGATCAAGGTTTTATTTTCAGATTTTTGTACATGTATTGGGTTTTTTGGGTCTTTGTCTGTTGTTTGTACATGTTTGGATCAGGAGGTTTTTGAAAGAGTTCTGAAGATCTGAGATAGATCTAGGCCCTGGAGGGCAAGATCTCATTTCAGAATACATTTGTTTATAGAAAGATTTTTCAGTCATTTAAATCTGGCTTCATATTTGGGTTTTCTATGAAATTATTTAAATTCTGGGCTAAATAAATTTTCGATTTTTTTAAAGGGGTTTCAATCTGCGCACCCTCGTTTTCTCTGTTGCGTCGACATCCTTGCTCCTTCGAGCTCATTCCTCTGTTGCCATTTTTTTTTTCTTGGTGCAACCTTCTCCATCGAACTCGCAGCTTCCTTGACCTTCATTTTTGCATGTCCCTTCCTCTTTACCGCGTTTTTCCTCCTTTGCACGCACTCATCTTCCCTTCTCCCTTTTGCGTTCTGTTCTCTCCTTTGCATGTGTCCTCCCTCCTCCACATTTCGTCCTCTTCTTTTTCGCTGCTCCTCCCTTCATCTTGTGGCTCCTAGTTGCGTTTTCCTTACGCCTCCGTCCTTGTTTGCTTTCGAAACCTTCCTTTCCCCTGCTGCGTCCTGCTACCCGCATGCTTCACCCTCTGCCAGCTGCTTCTTGCTGCCGTCCCCATTCCCTATTGCTCCGCGCAACCTCCTCCTATTCGTTCTCCCATCTGCTGCCATTCCATCCCTCGCATTGCTCGTGTTGCCAAGCTCCTCGCTCCTTGTAGATTGCCCGATTTCGGTTTTATGTTGTGTAAAGTCAATTTTTAATTCTTCTTAGTTTAAGTTTCACGACCCTTTTAAAAAAAAAAAAAAAAATTATTAACTTCTTTCAATTTTTTTTATTAATTTAAAAAAAAATTCTTTTTAAACTTTTAACTTTTGAAAAAATTTAAAAAGTAAAAAAATCTCTACTTTTTATCAACTTATAACATTAGTCATTTTTTTATTTTTTATTCTTTTGGTATGATATACAAAAATTTGAAGGTCATTTATTTTTTAAAGGTGGTTTTTCGATCTGAGGGTTTTTTGGGGTCATTATTAAAGCATTAAAATTCTAAGCCTCAAGGAATTTTTTAAAAGAAATCTAAATTTTTCTATAGTCAAAGGCAAAATTAAAATTTTAATATATCTCTAAAGTTTGACTATAGGGAAAAAATACATTTTCTGTATTGGAGTATTTAAGAAAATTATTTTAATTCCAGAATTGCTTAAAGTGTAAATATCATTTGAATTTTGAACTTTATGGTTTCTTCATGGTAATAGTTTTCGAAATTTAAAGTGCTTAAATCTTTTGCATGATCATCGGATTATTATTTATCACACATTAAACTTGTGAGTTTTTTTTGTTTTGTTTTGTTATGGAATTGTGGTAAATTGCATATCTTTCGTTTCCTAAGTTGAGTATTTTTAAGGCATTATCTTGAAGGTGATATTGAAGAATTATGAAGAAATTTTTGTTCTCTTTGAGCTATAATTGCATTTGAATGATAAGCTTGTGATTTAATTGGGCATTATATTGTGATTTGGGCGATTAAGGACGTTGGCATACATCTCATAGACAATCGTGGCATAAGTGCCTTCAATCCTTGAATCTAGCTTCATCTTGCTCCATCTTATAATCATCTCATGCATTTGCATATTAAATTAGCATTGCATAATTAAAATTTACTTTCAAGCATAGGCTTGGTCGATTGAAAGATAGATACCCATCCATCTTTGCTTGAGAATCCTAGTCTTAATAGTACTTAAAACGATGATCTTGCAGTCGTTAGAGCCACAACTCTCTGCAACGTCGGAGGCACTGAGTATGTTAGATTTTCAGGAGAGGTATCGTTAATCACACCTTAGTGTGCTTCACCTTAACTTCTCTCTACCGCTTACTACGGAATCAGGCTCAATGTAGAAAGTATCGCAGGGTTTAAAACTTAGAATAGACATTTAATTAAAAATAACCAAGATTCTTGCATTTCACATTAGTCTTAGGATCGACATCACATATAGGATAGTTACTCATCCAAGCAGCAATAGCTCATCAAGTACTTGGTCCTAAATTTCTTAGCATGATAGTTGACTCCACAAGGCATTGGTATCAATCATCTAAATCTAATTGGATCTTTTAAATCTTGCTAGATCTAATACGAGTATATGGTCGCTTAATTGCGTCTCCCAAATTGGTTGGTTCCCAACTAGTTCTCCTTCATTCCATTTCCGTAGGGTCTACCCTTCTTAGTCTGTTGTAGGGAGACAACTTAAATGGAGAGATTGGGGATCAGAGTTACATCCCTTGATTTGAGCCGTTGTCACGGTGCCTAGACATAATGTGCAACAACTGTGCCCAAAGTAATCCACAATTATCACTTTTCATTAGCCTTTTGTATCCACCTCCAGTGTTTGGGTTGACTGTCATTTATCACCAGTACTAGCTCCTTCTTATCCTCATCTTTGAGCACGAGCTCAAAAACTTCTTCTCTTGAGAGGTTGATGCAGTTGAAAGAAAGATAAAAGCATATATAGCCACAAATGAAAGAAAATGTAAAATGCAATAGATGGTTAAGACAATTAAATGTGCATGGACAAAAGCCTAACTTAAGCTCTACCCCTCCATTAGCCATTACTTGGTTCCTAACATATCATGCTCCATCTAGATAAGAGGAACTTATGGATGTCCCAACCTTGATGAGCAATGAACTCCTACATATATAAGGGATATTGGAAAGAATTAAGCAAGTTGGTTACCCAAAGTATGCAAAAAAGAAAAAAAATCATTGAAGTAAAATTGTAAAAGGCACATGAGAGGGGTGGTAAAAATAAACCAAGGAAACAAGTGATTTAGGCCCCCATAATTGCTCCCTCTTCACATCATTACACTCAAGATGTTGAACCTCATTCAGTTGGTACCATGACAATGACATCTTCCTCGAAGTCTTGCCCATCCTGCACCCACCTTTATCACATGCACTTGTGGATTGATGTGCCTTCCTAAGAACTGTCCTTTCCCTTGGGGTTGGAAGCACCAAATAGGGCTAATTAGGTTCCCATCCCAAACATAAGTTTGGTAACTTGCTTGAAAATCCTCAACTAGAAAGACAATTGAAGGCAATACTTGTGTGAAGTATTTTGATGTCCTTAGCATTAGATATGGTCCATTATGATACTCTTATGGTTACTTTAGTTAATGATGTTGATCTCACTAGTTCTTGAGTGTATGTTTCAGGTGGTTTGTCTCAAATGCATTGGATATCCCTTGAGGGATGGCTTGACACTTTTACAACACATTGAAGAGGACGTCTAGCGCCACATGAGAGCACTTATGACCTTGCAGCTATAATGTGATCACACATAGATGAGTGTTGGGCCTTGAGGAGTCCTCACATGGATGTATGACCCCTTCTACACCTCTAGATGCCGAAATGTTGAGAAAAAACGTCATGTTGTTGCCATGATTGAGGATGTGCCCCAGAGGACCTAGGATGCCCCTAGGCTGGCCTTGTACCTTCTTGATGGGGTGTTGCCTTGTTCTAGAGCCCATATGAGGATGGTGATCACTTGAGACACTTTGGGAGGGTTGGTGTGAAAATTTTCAATCTATCACAATAACTAGAAATTATTTTCCTAATTGGTAATTTATTTAACAATTTATTTGCAGTTTGCTACGACAAATACCAAATAATTCACATTGTGATTTTCACAAACAAAATTGCGAAAAATAATAACGCTGAAAACTAAGAAATGCTAGCACACACACACAAAATTAACACAATTATTTTTGGACTAATGTCCCTGGAAAAACCCAACTTGGAAAAACTGGTGCAGCAGATGAGGCTTTTATTATTAAGCAACAGTGGAATTCTGAGTACAATCTATGGATGCCCAACTAGCAATCCAAACAACAAGAAGATCTGGCCAAAAATGATCAAAGGGAATTTCCCTTCCTCACAAGCAACCTTGACACAACTTAGCTTCAGAAACATGTCCTCTTGGACCCTCTGCACATGCCTCTACGCGGTGCTTGCATAGACCCTTTGACGTCTAGCCTGAAACTGCCTCTGATCAAGTTGTTCTACCTGTCTCTACTGAGGAAAATGATTCGTCGGCCTTCTAGAAGACTTTCCAGGCCTCTGGAAGCTGAATCGATTTTTCCTCCAGCTAAATCGAATTTCCCTCTGAAGCTGACTGTGCAGTCCTTTGTGTTCCATCACTAGGAATAACTTGGTCCCTTGTTGTCGTCTCTCTATATTTGAAAAACTTCCTCCGGATCACTGTCCCCACCCCTCACTGTCTTTGCTTCCTTCTCTGGCTCTCCAACAATTGTTGTTGCTCTCTAGATATCGATCTGCAAAGGAAATCGAACTGCTGAAGTGTATTCTCCAAGTGCCTATCGACTTCTTCTTATAATCCTCTGTCGGAGCACCAACGACCAATATTAAAACTTAATCAAGGACTAGGATCATCTTGAAGTCGATACGTGTTAGTTTCTAGACTATTCTCACCTTGACTTAATTAATTCTGATTAATTAACTAGTTTTCCTAAGTTTAGACTTAGGAGACATTAAAAAATAGGTTAATAATCTAATTAAGTCATCTCTAAGTGGAATTTCCAGAAACAATTTTTGGGTTTTGGAGATCTCATGCATTCTAGCCTCTCCACCAAATTTTGTGGCTAGAATACATCCGATGATACAAAAACTAACACTCCCTCTTAGCAAGGACTGTGTTCTAGTGCTGCACACGTTGTCACAACACTCTGTCTCTTTGTCATCTCCTATCACGCTATTGATGTCTGGCTACTGCTGCCCACCAGCCACTGTGCGACTCTGATGCTGCATATGTGCTGCTGCTGACAATGCTATACTGTTGCCAACTCTGCATTTGCACTGCAACTCCCTCTCATCTGTTGTTGCTGCAGCTACAACTACTGCAACTGAGAAGCATCCAAAATACTGAATCATCTGTGTTCAATATGATGCATCTATCTCCTGAGTCTTGATTGCTACTAGCCTCTGCACTGTCACTGAAGAATTTGCGTTGTTGCTAACTCTGCACTGAACCACCTGCTCTGTTGTCAACATTGCACTACACTCCTCAACACTGACTGCTACTAGTCTGCAACTGTCACTCTGGTATTCACTGCATCAACTGCCACTGATCCATCTTGCTATTGAATATTGTGGCCCCCCATAACCAGGAATGATCCTATGAGGTGGACTCCTCAATGGATCCTGCCCATCTTTGTAGCTCTCTGGGGCTACAACACCAAATCACCCCACCTCACTCCTGGAGGTAAATCTACGACCGTAGAAAACTCTTCTTCTAGCCTAGAGGAAAGTTTGTCTATTTTCGCGGATGCTGCATGCTTGTCCTACTTCTCTTGCTTGTCCTTCTTCCTCTGAGGACATTGAGTACCGTAGTCATCGAACTGACCACATTTGAAGCACTTGACCTTTGGCAGGTACTTCTTCTTCTTCTTTTGCTCCCCTTGTCCCTGACTGGTACCCTTTGATGCTAGGGACACATTCTTCTCCTCCTTCATACCCTTTGATCCGCTACTACTGCTGCCACTGATGGAGCTCTTAAGCAAAGCTCACCTCATTTCCTCTTGCTACAAATCGACCCACATCCTGTCCCATTTAGGCAGCGTGTCTCTGCCCAATATACTTTGGACGAAGACTTGCCAATCCTCTGAGACACTATTTAGTGCCAACCATACTAGCTCTGATGGTTGAGGCACTGCCCCAACAACTGCAAGTTGATCTTGGAACTCGTGAATCCTGGTGAGGAAGGGATCTATGCCTTCCCCCTTCTACACCTTGATGCATCTCAGCGTTTCTTCTAGGGACATCTTCTTCTGCTCGAAAGTACCCTGATATAGCGTAGAGAGAGCTACCCACATTTCTCTGGTTGTACCTTTGTCTGCCAAATGTGAGACTATATGATCTCAGACTCCATCTAAGATCAACCGCTTCGCCCTTGCCATCTCCTTCCTGTATTCTTTGAGCTGATCCGCATCCTCGGAAACTGCCACAACATTATCTATGTAGGCTTGCAGGCCATATTCATCTAGAAGGAAGGACATCCTAGCCTTCCAAATGACATAGTTGGAAGCTCCATCCAACCTATCCCGATCTCTAAGCCCTGTTGTGGCCATATCTAGATCTGATTTGGAAACTCCCTTTTCCTCTACTCGACAGGGCTTCCTCTACTCGACTGTTGCCCTGCTACGCGCACTCCCTCCTGGAATGTGCAAATATGCTAGCTACTATTGCCAATCTGCGATTAGAAAAATCATATTTCTTGGCTAGAAACCCTCTGAGAGAAATCTCCCTCTGTGTGTGCAATTTCTCTTCCAGCCGACGCTGATTCTGCTCCTGCAAAACCCTCTGCATCCAACCAAGGAATCTGCTTAGCGAAAATATGAGCTATTGTTGCTCGCTCTCACTGCTGGAATCACTATCTCGAGCAACTCAAATTTTCTGCCAACCCGCAACTAAAAATCGAATTTTTTCCCCAACCATTTGACTTGCTTGTCAATGAACTGCGCAACCTCTAGGAATTTCGGCCTATTGTTCCCACTGAACAACAAAATTACCTTCTCTGCTTTTGAGCTTCCTGGTTGATCACTCATGCTCTGATACCATGTGAAAATTTTCAATCTATCACAACAACTGGAAATTATTTTCCTAATTTTTAATTTATTTAACAGTTTGCTACAACAAGTACCAAATAATTCATACTGTGATTTTCACATACAAAATTGCGGAAAATAATAGCGTTGGAAACTAAGAAATGCTAGCACACACACATAAAATTAACACAGTTATTTTTGGACAAATGTCCCTGGAAAAACCCAACTTGGGAAAGTCGGTGCAGCAGATGAGGGTTTTATTATTATGCAACAGTGAAACTCTGAGTACAATCTTTGGATGCCCAATTGGCAATCCAAGAAGCAAGAAGATTTGGCCAAAAATCATCTAAGGGAATTCCCTTCCTCCACAATTAACCCTGACACAACTTAGCTTCAGAAACACGTCCTCCTGGACCCTCTGCACATGCCTCTACGCAGCGCTTGTGCAGACCCTTTGACGTCTAGCACGTAACTGCCTCTGATCAAGTCATTTTACGTCGTTTTACTTGTCTCTACTGAGGAAAATGATTCTCTGGCCTTCTGGGAGACTTTCCAGGCTTTTGGAAGCTGAATCGATTTTTCCTCTAGCTAAATCGAATTGCCCTCTGAAGCTGATTGCACAGTCCTCTATCCTGCCTCACTAGGAATAACTCAGTCTCTTGTTGCTGCCTCTTCGAATCACTGTCTCTGCTTCCTTCTTTGGCTCTCTGGCAACTGCTCCTCCTCTCTAGAAATTGATCTGCCAAGGAAGTCAAATTGCTTAAGTGTATTCTCCAAGTACCCATCGACTTCTTATAATACTCCGTTGGAGCACCAACAACCAAGATTAAAACTTAATCAAGGACTAGGATCATCTTGAAGTCGATCCGCATGAGTTTGTATACTATTCTCACCTTAATTAATTCATATTAATTAACCAATTTTCCTAAGTTTAAACTTATGGAACATTAAAAAATAGGATAATAATCTAATTAAGTCATCTCTATGTGGAATTTCTAGAAACAATTTCTGGGTTTTGGAGATCTCATGCATTCTAGCCTCTCCACCAAATTTTGTGGCTAGAACACATCCAATGGTACAAAAAATAACAGTTGGCACACCTTCTTTAGGCAATGACTTCATGCTCTAGGGTTTCCATGTTACCCATGCAAACCCTAGGATGATGACGCATGGCTTCTTGATGATGACATCTTGGATGAGGAGTTGTGGCTTGGAGATGCATCCATTCTCCTTAATGAGATGTCTTGGCGTGAGGAGCATGGTTTGATCCTTTTTTTCAACTTGCTTGATGGAGATGCTCACTTTACGAGGATGATGTCATGTTGGACAACTACTTTTGTCACATGTCCGGAGAAAAGGGAGTCTTCTATTATGTTTTATCATTATGCAAAGCTATCTTTATGTTGGCTTGTGACTTATTAGGATTGTTGAACACTTAAGTCAATTTGTAGGGCTTTTACTTGTAAATTAGAACTAATATGAGTTGGTTACCCTCATATAAGTAGAGGGGAGTCAAATCGGTTGAATCATTGTCACATAGTCTCAATCCTCTCTATTGCAAAGAGTTCACACCCTTGCTCTTCTTTCACTTGGACGCAATGGCTAATTAGGAGTGTAGATTGTCTTGGGGAGGATATGTTTTGCATGGAGAGGCTTTTCTCTAGATTGATGAAGTGATACTTGCTTGAATGGTGTAAATTTAATGCTATTTCCTTCCATTTTGCATGAATTGCTAAAATTTGGGTTTTTCATATGCCATATTAGTTGCAAGATCTCTTATGAACTCTTATTTCTCGTTATGCAAATTCGTCATCAAGTATCCATCAAGGGGACTAGGTTTGCACCCTTTAAAATTAAATCTCCTAAATAAGGAAGTCGCTAGGGTGTTGGAAGTTAAGCTAGTTCTCTCCCTCCTTCCTCTCTATTCAAGGTCCTCTTGCATTGACCTCGTCCTTTTGACTCCATTTCCTAGTTGATTGAAGGCACTAGTCTTTGTGTGTCGATCAACCTAAATATTCTATTTTTTTGTGTTTCATGGTAAAGTAAGGCCAAGGTTTGGTTAAATTTGCATTTTATAAATTAATTGCTCCTATATGTTATTGTCCTTTAAGTAGGCATTGCATCTCTTATTGTTTATAAAACAAAATCTATAATTTTATACATGTTTTACCCCTATTTTTAGGGTTGACTTTTAGGTGTTATGGTTGTTTTGTACATTTTCAGCGATTAAAAACACATTGTTGACCTATCCCTTGTTTACCCCCTTTAACAACCTTAATCTCTTTTTTGTTTACACCTTGAATAGGCCATTTCTAGTGCTGTTGTAGTGTTTTGCATGTTGTAACTTGTAAATCTGCATAGTCTTGAAACCCTAACTTTAACAACATTTTATAAGTTGATGGTGGTTGGTGGGGAAGACATTATTTTGACCTCCAAGGCTTTGCTGGTAGTTTTCTTTAATCCATCATCTCTTTTTCACTCGGGCCTTTCTTAATTGAAGGTTATTCTAGGTTATATGTTTTGCAAGTTCCTTAGAGAACCATTTGGCTTAGGATCCTTAGTCATTTAACTTCTAAGTCTTGGTGGTGAAGCCTCCCTTGTGAGGTTAATATCCAACCACAAAACAATACGGGAGAAGACACTGAGGTGATAGAGGTGGATGATCTTA
The DNA here is from genome assembly GCA_034641835.2 of Pinus albicaulis. NCBI lineage: Eukaryota > Viridiplantae > Streptophyta > Pinopsida > Pinales > Pinaceae > Pinus > Pinus albicaulis. The sequence goes on from CM076584.1 coordinate 1,267,087,296, forward strand.
TTGTTGCCCTAAAATCTAGTGGGGTTTGGCAAGGCTTTGTACTAGGCTTCTAGATTTTACGGTAACAAGATTCTTCACTAGTGCTTTCCTTTTGAGATGACGTGCCAATATATTGTTAAGGTCTTCTGCATCATTGACTTCCCTAACTATAAATAAAGGGCCATGGCCTTCTTCTAGAAGTTTTCATGCCACATATAACCTTTGTATTTCTTGGACAAGGAAGGCAACTTGTTGAATCATAATCCCAACTGACACAAAATGCTTGCCAAGGTTTTAATACCAAATATTTCAGATCTTTTCAAACCTATCATGAAGTATTTAATCATGCCATCCTAATGGAGGAAGTCATTTTTATTACAATATTGAATGATCATAGCAAGGTGATTTACAACTAATTCCCTATATCCACGAAAATCGAGTTTGTCATGTGAGCCAACTATATGATCATGGGGAAAACTCCTTATACTTGAAAAATCAAGTGGATCATGACATGATGCTAACCAAGGAGCTAGCTCCATATTTTCATTAGTTGTAAAATTTGGCATTATGGCTAAAATGAAAATCTTAGATTAAAAATATCAATAAAATCACCACAATGGAGTTGCCAATACATGCCTTAATTACCTTACTTCTTACCTTGGAGAGCGGTCTCTTGTGTTGTACCTGTTTTATTTTTTGTTCGAGTGGAGTCATCATGTGAGATCTTGCAATGTTAGTCTCATTACTAATAATTTTACCAAGTACAAATAAGACAACTTACTAATACGATCCCTTTGGGAAGTCGAGACAAATGACCTTGTTCCCTAGTAGTGGTGCCAAAAATGTTATTGCCCAAACTAGCAAGTTTCGTTAAGGTCCTCATGTGATGCCAAGGTGGTAGCATACAAGACAAGTGCCCATTGTTACCTTGGCACGAATCTCCACTTTTTAGGTTGTCCCACAAATCGAAGGGAGGCTTCCATACATTAAATACCCTCCACCACAGGTTAGTAGACTAGTGGCTTGTAATACCTCTAGGGTGATGGAGTCTAGGAGTTAATTTTAAAAATCTTGTTGCTTTAAAGATGAAAAATTGACTCCAGAAAATGCAAACCAACAAGAAAATAACACTAATTATAGAAAGTAAGGTTTCAAATAACACGAAATTTGAGTGTTAGAAGCCCTTGCCAAGTTTGAGATGAATACCTTGCTGTAGATCTTGGTAAATGGCTGAAGATGTGCAAATAGTTTATTGTCCTACGACTTCAGACTAGCAAAACTGCAGAAAAATGCAAAAACCAACAAGCCAAACCCCTTCTGGGGCCACCCACAAGCCTATAATTACTTGTTTAAAGTTGGATTTAAGGATGGAAATGAAAGGGCAATGGATGGATGTCAATAAAAACAACACATAACTAAGAATAAGTGAGTAATTTGAAAGATATTGCAGTCTAAAAGATGTTACTCACTAAGAGAGGTCAAATCTTGAAGGGGTTAAAACCCAAATTTGAAATTCATGTAGAAAACGAGTTTCTAGCAAGTTGGAAATTGATTATTCACTTCAAGTAATGCAAATTAATGCCTAGAAGTGAAAATATAACAAGGTTTTATGATTACTTACCTTGAGGATCAAACACTTGGGTGATGGTTCCACTTATCATGTAAAATCCACTATTATAAATTGAATTTTTAGACTTGTAAAACCCTTGCACAACCCCTTCAAATGTCTCAAATTAGCTTTCTTACACAATATAAGCAAACTATACCTTTCTTGTGTCAAATGGACAAGATTTAAGCATAGCCCAAGTGATAAAACTAACTGAAAAATAGAAATTTAAGTGCAAGATAGTGAAATATTTTTGTATTTTTATATGTTTTTTGATTTTTATATTTTATAATATAGAATTTTGCAAAAAAAGTTTTGGATTTTTAAATTTGTGGTTGGTGGGTGAGGCTTTCCCTGGCCTTGCAAATTACCTTTTTCGGTGCCATATTGCAATCACAACCCCTTCTAATTAAGCCTTGTGTTTTTCGACAGGGAAGTGAATTTGGAGTCCAGACTTGTTGTCCTCATTGTTATCTAAGATGATGTACCAATGCCCAAATCCAGCTAGGAGTGATTTCTTTTTGAAATACCTTTAGCTATTGTATCATGGTATTAGGAGAGATCTTGTCCTTGAAGAGGAAACCCTTAATAAGAGTTAGTTCAACAATTAGATTTTGACAACCCTAACTCAACAAAGAGAAATTGAGGACTACCACCTTAGCTTTTATCTTCCACGTGACTCTGTAGCCCCTCAATGGGTCGATCCACAAACTTTCTATGATTTATAAAAACATACAAAAATCCTATGAATCACAATTTTTAACAATGGCTAAGAAGAAATAGAATAAAAGAATCAATTCACAAGATAAATTACTTGCACCAAAAGAAGTTCTTATTATGGCATGATGATCTTACAACTCACAATAAATGGGAGGAGGGATTAGTCTTATATAATTTTTCTTCTAAGGGGTAGTTGAAACCCTCACCTTAAAATAATGGTTTGACTTTTCATCCACAAACCATAAACTAATTCTTTATAATGAAGAATAAATTTCTTACATGAGAACATGCCCTCAAGAGGGGTTTGATTGTCTTCAATGAACAGACAACTTGCTTAGGTGCATCGATTTGTTGTAAGGGGGCTCAATTTTACTTTATTTGACTTGAAAAGAGGTTCACTTGGAGTTCCCTTTACTTCTTCAATATTCCCTTGGAGATGACCAACAATTAGTTTGGTGAAGTTGGCTTGGTCCATTTGCCTTTACTTGTAATGTCTTTCTACCTTTTGGCTCGAATACCTGACTTTTTTATTGAATAATTGACCCTTTTCCATCATTTACTAAACTCAATGGCCAGATTTGACCCTTCAAATGTCCTCCAAGGACTCACACGTGTGGGTTGATGCTTCATTTCATGAGCCACAATGGTAGATCCTCAATGCCTTGCATAATTTGAGAATTTGGGCACATGGGTTTGCTTGGAATAATTTTTTAGCTAACTTTTGATGTAAGACATGCCCAATTTGGACAAGTGTGGACCTAAATATGTTGTCTTTAACCCACACGTGCCACAAAAATGGGGATGACCACCTTTGACTGGGAATATCTCCTTGATGCTTTCACTTTGTGATAAAATTTCCACGTGGCATCCCAAGTACATATTTTCTAAGCATGATGAGCCTTTCTTGATTTTTGTGACCTTGTGCATTGGGATTTGTGAGTCGCCTTGAGAAATATGAAGTGTTGTGAATTGTGTGATTGATATGTTGAGAAATGTAAAATGATGATTCACTAGGGCCTAAGAATGCACACAATCTTCTATGACACATGACCATGTGGGAATGACAAGGGCACTTATGACATGGAATGGGTTAGCCCTACATAGTGTAATCAACCACACAAAACTAATGGCTCCTCTAAATCATTTGTCCAAGTAGGTCCATCCTAGGTCTTCCAATCCGATACAACACGGAAACCTAAGAGTGGAGTCTAAAAGGACCGAGCATGGTCGGACCTAATAGGCCTAAGATACCATAATACATAACGTCACATGATCAACAAGGCTTTGACTTGCATGCTCTCGGCTTGCAATGGTGTTGTCAAATGGAAAAATGCATATAAGTACCCTTGCTAAAATAAAGGGCAACAATTCCCACTACCCTCTTCAAATAGGATACATCAAAGACTAGGTGTTGAGTTGGAGGAGCTAATTTGTGGGCAACTTTTTCGATGCGATGATGGATTTGATAGGGTCCATAGAATTTTGGTGTGAGCTCATGGTGGACTTTTTCTTTTAGTGGGGTTGCTTTAAGGTTGGAGGAGAAGAAACACTTGATCTCCTTATGCGAAAGAATGCTTGGATCTATGTTGGTTAGCTTGTTGCTTCATGAAATTTTAATCCATCACTAGATTGTCCTTGAGCGTGTGGAGAATGGCCACCCTTGTGTGAAGCATGTAATCTATTGCTTGAACTTTGGATGTGCTTGGCTATTATTGTAGAATATCCTTGAAATTTTGATCTCCTATAATGAACAATCTGAAAACTGAAAACTAGTTTCTTTTCACCGAAACACATAATTTCTTTACTTCAAATTTGCAGCAGAATAGGAACAAAAATAAATACAATTCACATTATTCAAGACACAAAATTTTTATAGGGAACCTAACTGGGAACATCCTCTACTTGTTTATTGATAGAAACTGAGCAATTGATCTCTTACAAATACAACTGTTTCACTTGGAGAATACACCCTTCTCCCTGCTTATCCTAAGCATGAAAACCTTGCAAGAATGTTGGTCACGCTGCCCTCTTCCCTTGCTCATGTTGAGAAATTAGGGCGTTTATTTCAATTTCTCTTTCATGATAATTACTTGTGAAATTGTTATGCTTCGTTACTTAGATCTTATCTTCGTTAGATTATTATGTCTTTCATCAAGTCAATTATCAAAACACAAGAGACACAAAGTTTAGGCTTTCAAGCCAGGGTCGAAACCTCTCCCTCTTGGAGAGGAAAATGTTGAGATTTTGCGTATTTGGGGTAGCATCAATTGTGCTTGAGGTCCCAAATTTTGAGGAAGGATTAGAGTTCACCTGATCTACAAGACCCAGAAATGGATTTGGGAAATTTCATCTGGTTTAGGAGATATTAAATTAATTAATTATTTTAATGTACTTCCTAAGTCGAAACTTAGGAAAATCAAATAATTAAAATGAATTTAATTAAACATGTGTTGAAATTGTCTTAAGTCACACAGATCAAGCTTTCTTTTAATCTTAGCCATTGATTAAAGATTTAATCTTGGCCGTTGATTTGTCAACGAGAAAAGTATAAAGGAAAGACTTGGGGTCATTTGTAAGACATAGAGGCAGAGCAGTGAAGCTAAGTTGAGATTCTAGGGCGGGGTTGATAAGAATTCTCAAGTGTTTCAGTTGCAGAGAGGGGAATTTAGACCAAGGGGATGATCTGATCTCGGGGTCTAGAATACACAAGAAGCAGAGAAGAGACCAGGAAAGACAGAGCAGAGGAAGGCAGCAGTAGACAACAACAGCAGCAACAAGGACAACATGATTTTCAGGAAACCCTTAAGGGGTTACGCAGGGACCCTTAGGGGCAGCGTAGTGACTACGTCACCCACTCTGGGTTAACGCAGTCCCTTCCAGTGACAACGTTGAGCATTTGGAGGCCTTCAGAGGCTGACACAATGTCTTTCAGGGGCAGATTTGGGGTTTCTAGGCCTAGAGCTGGCTGAGTTCTGTAAATCTCGTTTGAGGGCGTGGATCAGTCAGTATTGTTGGTCTTAGATCAGCCAGGTGCTGCAGATCTAGAGTTTTCTCTGTAGGGTTTTCCAGATCTGGAACCTAGAGTTGTGTATTCAGAAATATTCTTAATAATAGAGCCCTTTAGCAGCCAGAGACTGGTTTTCCCACATTGGTTTTTTCCGGGGACAGTTTGTCCAGAAATAACTGTGTCACTTTGTCTATGTGTGCATGTGCTTATTTTAGATTTGAATTGGTAGAGATCTGTTATGCGTTTTGCTTTGATGTTAACTTGAATTTATTTAGTTGATAACTTATATAAGTAGGAGAAGCTTAACCGGATTAACATAAATAATTTCTGCATAAGAATTAAGATTCAGAATTTTCTACATGGTATCAGAGCAATTGCAGATCTAGAAGGGTCACCAGCTGAAGAATTTGAAGGATCTAGCTGTAGAAAGCAGCTGGAAAGGCAGCAGAAAAGCATATCTGAAGGGACAGCGCAATTTTTAGGAGCAGAATCACGCAGAGGGAAGGGTGACGCTGTCCAGTGTTGTGTCCTAGCAAGCCCACACAATTACTGCTTAGAGGCAGCTCGGAAACAACGCTCGTTGGTCTGAAGCCAGCCAGTGTGATTCAGTTTGAATCTGTCAGATCTAGAAAAAGTCTGTAGAAAAGTTGCAGAAATTCAGAAGAGCTGGTGGGGTTAAACTTATGAAGTTTTCAGATTTTTAACCTTAGTACAAGTGACAAATTTTGGGAATAGATCAGCTTCTCAGAGAGTTTCTTGCCAAAGGAAACTTGCTGTTTGGTCAGAGGATCAAAGAAGAAGCTGAATCATAGTTGATTTGGTAGATTTCCAAGGAGGGAAATCAAGTGTCAAAGGGAGCAGAGGGTGCCCAGTTCGTAAAGGACCCTAGATCCAAGATCTCTAGTGTAGATAAGAGGAGCTCCGACACATTCTGAGCAGATGGCTCCTCATGGACTGTGTGATCAGGATAGGCTAGAGGGCCTCTCAAAATTTTCGGTGTGGAAAGCTAGGATCCTGATTGTCCTTGAGGCATACGGTCTAAGAGACCATGCAGAGTAGACCCTAGCCACACCGACAGATGCAGATCTCCCACGGAAACATAGAGAAGCTGTTGGGCATGCCAAGCAGCTGAAAATGGACAGTATCAAGGATCATATTGTGCCACACATAGCTGAGAAGAGGACAACTAATGAGATGTGGAAGGCCTTGAGTTCCCTATATGAGGGAAAATTAGTCCAAAGAAAGATGCTGTTGGAGGCCCAAATGAGGTCATTCATGATGACCAAGGCAGAAGACATCGAGCATTTCCTCTTCAGATTGCAGTCAATCATGGATCAGCTGACTGCAACGGGTGCAATCATAGATGATGCAGTGATAGTCAAGACTGCCCTCAATGCAGTCACGGATAAGTGGGAGACCTTTGTCCAAAGTATCTTGGGTAGAGCGGACCTCCCAGATTGGGACAGCTTGTGGTCGATCCTGCGGCAAGAAGAACTACGAAGGTTTACCGAGAAGTAGCACAGCCCTGCGTTGAGCAAGGTTAAGAAGGAAGAGGAGGAAGATGCAGACTTGGCATTGAAGAAGCAGCCGAAGAAGAAGAAGGATCTTTCTAAGATCAAGTGCTTCCAGTGTGGCGAAATGGGACATTTTGCCAGCCATTGTCCAGAAAAGAAGGACAAGGAAACATCTGCTTCCAAAGCAGCGGTGGCAGATGATGGGTCAGGAGGTGATGTAGCCATGAGTGCTCATGAACCACAGAGGTGGGGTGACATGGACATGTAGAGGAGCTACATGGAAGTAAGGCGGGATCCTTGAGCAGCTCATCTCTTGGATCACAAGTGAGCTATGGCAGCCTTAAGATAGTAGCGAGACAAGTGGAGCAGTGGGTGCATAGATCACAGATGAGGCATAAGCAGAGGCAAATTTGGAGGCTGGGAGGAGCAGTGCAGAGCATAGCAGCAACAACGTAGAAGTAGTAGCAGCGCAGAGGCTGATGTGACTTCAGCAGCGCAGTGTAGTACTGCTTACGCAGTGCAGAGAGCTTCAGAGGGACAGCGCAGTGCAGTAGCAACGTGATAGATTTCAGCACAAGGAGCTGATGTGACTTCAGAAGTGCAGAGGGAGTCTGATTACGCAGGCAGAGCTGTAGCTGTGCATCATTCTTTAGATGCCAACACAGATCTGTAGCCTATAGAGCTTCAGTGATGAGGATGCAGCCCATCTGACTTGTTTGTCAAATATTGGGCATAAGATTTAGTTTTTTCTCTCAACAACTGAAGTTGTAGTGCAGCAGATCAACAGTGGTAGTGCTATGAGCAGCACAGATGCAACATATTGAGAGGGAGTTGCAGTACAGTGGTTACAGTGGCAGAGTCATGGGCAACAGTACAGAATGGCAACAATAGTGCAAAGTTGAGTGGCAGGAGGCCAAGCTTCAGCAACACAGAACCAGTGCCCAAAATCATGTAATGCATAAGTGTGATGTATTGCTAGAGCACACCCTTGATGCTAAGAGGGAGTGTTGAGATTTTGTGTATTTGGGGTAGCATCAGTTGTGCTCTAGGTCCCAAATTTTGAGGAAGGTCTAGAGTTCACCTGATCTACAAGACCAAGAAATGGATTTGAGAAATTTCATCTAGTTTAGGAGATATTAAATTAATTAATTATTTTAATGTATTTCCTAAGTTGAAACTTAGGAAAATAAAATAATTAAAGTGAATTTAATTAAACATGTGATGAAATTGTCTTAAGTCACACGGATCAAGCTTTCTTTTAATCTTAGCCATTGATTAAAGATTTAATTTTGGCCGTTGATTTGTCAATGAGAAAAGTATAAAGGAAAGGCTTGGGGTCATTTGTAAGACATAGAGGCAGAGCACTGAAGCTAAGCTGAGATTCTAGGGTGGGGTTGCTAAGAATTCTCAAGTGTTTCAGTTGCAAAGAGGGGAATTTAGACCAAGGGAATGATCTGATCCCGGGGTCTAGAATACACAAGACGCAGAGAAGAGATCAGGAAAGATAGCACAAAGGAAGGCAACAGTAGCAGACGACAACATCAGACGACAGCAGCAGCAGCAGCAAGGACAGTGTGATTTTTAGGAAACCCTTCAGGGGTTACGCAAAGACCCTTAGGGGCAACGTAGTGACTGCGTTACCCAGTCTGGGGTAACGCAGTCCCTTCCAGTGACAACACTGAGCATTTGGAGGCCTTCAGAGGCTGACGCAGTGTCTTTCAGGGGTAGATCTGGGGTTTCTAGGCCTAGATTTGGCTGAGTTCTGTAAATCCCATTTGAGGGTGTGGATCAGTCAGTATTGTTGGTCTTAGATCAACTAGGTGCTGCAGATCTAGAGTTTTCTCTGTATGGTTTTCCAGATCTGGAACCCAAAGTTGTGTATTCAGAAATATTCTTAATAATAGAGCCCTCTAGCAGCTAGAGACCGGTTTTCCCACATTGGTTTTTTCCGAGGACAGTTTGTCTAGAAATAACTGTGTCACTTTGTCTATGTGTGCATGTGCTTATTCTATATTTGAATTGGTAGAGATCTGTTATGTGTTTTGATTTGATGTTAACTTGAATTTATTCAGTTGATAACTTGTATAAGTAGGAGAAGCTTAACCAGATTAACAAAAATAATTTCTGCATAAAAATTAAGATTCAGAAATTTCTGCAGAAAACCCGATAATAATCCTTCTTATAGATCTTCAATTGATGAGTACCACGACCATGACACAAATCCTTGACATCAGTATACCTCCAAGACCCTTGTCACTAACGCTTGCTCTTCTGGACCTCCTCAATTTTATCTTCCGAGACATCCGACCGCTCACATCAGAATGAATCAAATCAAGTATCCCACGTTATCGTCAGCAATTGGTACCTAACACGATGACCTCTGCAAGTATCAAAGTGATCGGTACTGAACTCTGGCACACCTGTAGTGATCTCCCGCAAGGTCCTCAAGGCTCCATGATGCATGTGCCCCATCCTGCGGTGCCAAATCTCACACTGCTCAGAACTGCTAGCTCTGCTGTCGGTACTACTGCTCAATGCCAAAAGGGACTGAAATGCAAACTTGTACACTTTTGCATGGCGTACACCTATCACTCTAGCTGAATCAGCTGGAGTGCCCCTGGGATACATCAATACCTGTCCTCCCCTGAATAGTATCTCATATCCTCTGTCCTCCAAAGCTGAGACGGATATGAGGTTCTTCCTCATCCCTGGCACATAAAGAACATCCGACACCTTCAAGGGAGGTTTCGACTCCCTCTGAAATGTCAATGTTCCCACACCGACTGCTCTAACAACTCTGTCATCACCGAGTACTACCTCTACATCAGTGCCACTCTCTGAAAGCTCTGAGAAGTACTCACGGACTCCTGTCATGTGACGTGAAGCCCCACTGTCCACATACCAGATACCCGAAGATGCTCCGCTGATCGAGGGAAATGCATGCTCCCTCTGAACCTCTATGGCAGATAATCCTGCACTAGAAGACTCACACGCAATGAACCCAAACTCCCGGTCAAAGCGATCTGCAAAGTCCTCAACCTCTGTTGAAGCTGCCATGCTCTGGTTCTGCCCCTTCCTCTTCTTCTTCTCCGAACACACAACTGCATAGTGTCCCATCTTCTGACAATTCCAACACTTCACCTTGGAATAGTCCTTTTGTGTGTTACCCTGTTTACCTTTACCTTTACCTTTGCCCCCACCATTACTTGTGGAAGCCTGCTTCTTCCCTTTGCCTTTCTTGCCTCCTGCCAACAGTGCTACATCCTCATCTTGCTCAACTGGCTTGGCTGCCCCAAGTTGACCTTTCCTGATCTCTGTCTGAATGCAATCATTCCAAAACCTCTCCCATGTGGGAAGGGTCTCACGTGCACAAACCCCATCAGCAAAGTTCATCCATGAACTGGGGAGGCCATTCACTGCTATCCGCACCAATTCAGTGGGTTGAATGACCTCTCCAATTGCTGCCAACTCATCTCTCACATTAGTAATCTTTGTGAGATATCCAGCTGCACTATCAGTTTTACCCATCTTAATGGTCTTCAGCTTCTCCTTCAGGACCATTTTCCGGTTCTCATTGGTACTTTGGTAGAGATTGGACAATGCTGTCCACATCTCATGAGCATTTCTCTTTCCTCTCACATGAGGAATGCAATGGTCTTTGATTCCGTCTAGGATCAGTTTCTTACCCTTGTTGTTCTTCCTATTATATGATGCCAACTGAGTAGCATCATTAGGCACATTAACAGGCTGCTGTGTGGTATGCACCATGATGTCCCAGACTTCTGCCTCCTCAAAGATACTCTGCATTCTCTCCTTCCAAACGCTGTAATTGGTATGCCCATCCAACCTATCCTCCACCCTCAATCCCAATGACATCCTGCTGTCCTAAAAACTAAAAAATAACACTGCTGTAGTAAAGATAAAAATTCTGTGTGAAAAATCAGCTTGCTGGAATTTTCTGAGTGAAAAATCAGCAGACTGTATTTTTCTTCTTGCTGTCCCAAATTGCACTTTCAGCACTCAAGCTCCGATACCATGTAGAAATTTCTTGACTTTCCCACCCCGATTTTCAGTTTCACCTTATTTCTCCTTTTAGTTAAATGCCCTTTTCCATATCCTTACATTCAACAACCGAGCACTTTACCAAAACATACCTGAAAATTTGGCTGCACGTCGAAATGTGTGCACAAAATCGTAGCTTAAAATAGTCATTCACACATTTTAAGACAGATATTTTTGGTCAAGGTGACCCTGGAAAAACCCCCTACAACTCTTGGGGAAAACCAGTTTGAAAGCTCCTTATTTCTGAAAAATGCTTTTTTACAGTGAGAGAAATATTCAGAAAAATCAGCAAGTAAACTTTTACAACTTATCTCGTTTTCCGTGCTTAACCACCGCCTCGGAAAATGTGCAAACAGTAAAACTGAACCAGCAATAAATGCTGTGCGTATTTCCTTGAAAAACGTGCCCAAAAATTACAACTTTAATTTCTGCTATACGACCTCCTCTTTTTGCATGCAAAACAATGATAAATGCTGCTGTACGGCCTCCTTGGAATGCGTGTAGTTGTATTAAACGCTGCTGTACGGAAATTTGCCTCGATTTTTGTGCCAGCAATCAACTACAGGCTGTACGGCCTGCCTAGAAAAGCGTGCAGCAAAAAACAGCAACCTCTCCCTCGAAATTTGTGCCCAGAAAATGGTATGACTGCCTAGGAAAACGTGCCACAAGCTACTGTACGGATTTTGCCTTGGAAATTGTGCCAAATCTGCCTTGAACTGTGTGCAAACTCTGCTGTATGGACTTGCTAAAATACTGCCTTGGAATGTGTGCCAAGCTGTTGCCTCCTCCTCCTCACTGCTCAGTAATCTCCCTTGCTCTCTTGCTCTCCTCCCAATCTGCTCATGAAAGAATGAATGACCTTTTCCCCCCTTTTCCTCCTTTAACCTAACCCTAAGTGACTTTTGGGGAATCCCTAAATCCAATGGCTGAAATAGATTGAGATCTAGGGCTGAGATTAAATGCTCATTTAAATTTCACTTTCTATTTTTTAATTCACCCCACTTTAATAAAGACCCACTTAGTCATTTATTTCCAAAGTCATTTTTCCTTTCTAATTTTACATTGACTTTATTAAAGTCACTTTAAAATTAGACTTTAGTAACTTTATCACTTAAAGTCACTTTTAAATTAGATTTGACTTTATAACTTTATAAAGTCACTTTAGTAACTTTATCACTTAAAGCCACTTTAAAATTAGATTTGACTTTATAAAAATTATAAAGTCACTTTAGGAGAAAAATTAAATTCTTTTGGACACTTTTCCCTAGGCCAAAGATCAAAGCCTTAGGGAACCACCTGTCCTCCGGTAACCAAATTTCAACATTTTTCACGCTGTAGCATTCTCATCCTTCACGCTGTAGCAGCCTTCTCCTTCACGCTGTAGCAGCCTTCTCCTTCACGCTATGATCCGCACTAGTTACTACAGATTGATCCGAAGTGATCTCAGACTTGGACCGAACTGAATGGATCCTTCTTCTTCATTGAACTGTGATTCTCCTTCGCACCTATCTCAGACCTTGTCTCGTTGTTCTTCCGTAGATGCTTTCCAAAAATCTCAAATAGATCCAAACTGATCTTCGTGTCATTTGTGCGAAGTCCATATGGGTATATATAGTGGTTTGTCGCTGATAATGAGCCGACATGACCCATGAATAGATGTGTCTTCACTTTGAGCAGAATTAAGTTGTGCATTCTCTGTTTTGAGGCTGTCTTCAAGGAGAAGTGATAAGGTCTTGGAGCATACAGTTCCATCAATAATTTGTCCTTTACATGAGTGTAACATGAATTCATATACATGACTCAAATTATATTTATGACATGACAAATTCCTAAAGACATCAAGAAGAAGTCTTTGACCTATAATAAAAACTCCTTGCTCATGAAACCCATGATGCAAGCATTACAAAATACATTTTATTATCTTTTTCTTCTTCATTACATAAATTCATAATTACAAGTCATTATGAAGACCAAACCTAGTTACACTTTCCAACAGCTCATCCTCTGCTTCGAATTCCTATCGCAAACCTAAGGAACCAAGTCCCTAATTCCTTGCACAAGAGCTAATCCTTTGGCTCCTAAATTCTAGCGCATGAGCCAAGGGAAAATTGCCTTCTACCAACTCGCACAAGCCTTCTTCTTGTCACGATCACTTGCAAGCTTACACACAAAACTAGTGCATACAAGAATGAATACAATTTTGCCTTCGTTCCTTCTTTATAGCAATTCGGATGGCAAAAATTCGTGAGTTTCTAATCAATGAATGATTTTGTGATTGATTAAGTTAGCATGAGTTAACTGCTCATGTAACTCTTCCTATTTCCAGTCAACCACTTGAAACTCAATCACTTTTGTTTTTCTTCAATCAAATCACACTACAAAATCAAGAGCTTGAACTTCAATTTCAACACATCAATTAACTGCATCATAACTTGTCCTAATTTTTAGGGACTGATTCCTGGATTATAGGAACTCGTCCTAATTTATAGGGAATCTCCTATTTTTTAGGAAATCAAGTATGACAAAGAAGAAACCCGAATTTGACTCCTTGAATTAAGGCACAAATCAAGGAATCACTTTCTCGCTGCTATTTTCAATACTCCCTCTTAGTGAGGAAAGTGTTCTTGGAAGAACCTCATCCACTTGGATTTGTCTCCAACACTACCATGTTCTTTGCTGCTGTAGCCGCTCCCTCTGAACTAAAAGGCTTCCCTGCTTTCTTCTGCAGAACCTGCTTTGAAGACCTGTTCTTTCACACCATGTTCTGAGAGTCAAACACTTTAGTCATAAGTTACCATGTACCCTGTGTACCTCTGCGTCTGCTTCTTGATGCTGGAGACTCAACTCTCTTCCGATCTCCCTTAACCAAATCCTCTGCCCACTTGGCTCGAACTCTCCCTATATTGGGAGTTGCTGACTGAGCGGCTGTCTCCCACTCGCCCTGGGCTATAATCCTCATTATACTGCTGGTCAGCCCAACTATCAACTACCTTAGACTGAAACTGAGATACTGGCTGAGACTCCATCTTGAGAGCTCTATGATGCTCTCGCTCAACCAGCACTTCGCTACTTTGAGCTCTCCTTGCCTTGCTGCTCAAGGCTGCATCTGTCTCTATGTGCAACTTGTAGAGATTCTTCACCCTCACACATATTTGCTTCTTACATCCAAACGCTAAGTGCTGGAGGTACGCCTTACCTCTGCTGAAGATGATATCATATCCCTTGTCCTCAAGGGTAGCTACTGAAACAAGATTCTGCCTCAATCCTGGAACATAGAGAACATCTCTGAGATGAAGAGAGTTACCTGACACCTTCCGAAAGCTCTGACGGTACCAACTCCTGTAGCTGCATACTTGCCATTATCTCCTAGCTCGATCTGAAATTGCATGTCCTTCTACTTCAGGTGGATAAAACTCTTCTTGTTCCTAGTCATGTGGAAGGATGCTCCTTGGACACATCTCACAAGTCCTTTGCCTTCTCTTTTATTGATCACTGCAACTTCTGCTACTTCAGAATGCTTGCATCTCCAGCTGTCAAATCTCTCCTACTATCAATCTCTCTTGGCTGCTCCAAGAAGACTGAACATAAGCTACTCAAACTCTCTGCCATCTAGCTGATCATTAGTCGATCAATGAGTCAACACATAGGGTCTTCATGAACTGCCCACTTGCTGCTCCTTAGTCCTTCAAGAACACAACACTTTGGGACTTCGTACTCTTCCCACTTCTGCCTTCTGGTGCTGCTCCAATGAAGACAAACTTAGGGCATGGAGGCTGCCCTCTATCACTGTCAAAAGTCCTTCTCCAACAGTCAACTTAAGGCTTGTTCTTAAGCTCACTTGGCTGGTCCTTATTCCTTCAAGAACTAGCCCTTAGGGCTTCTCTATTTCTGCCCTTCGAACTGTCCCCAAATTCTTTTATAAGTCCTTAGGGCTTCTCTATTTCTGCCCTTCGAACTGTCCCCAAATTCTTTTATAAGTGACTTTACTTGGGGCTCTTTTGGCACCTACTACAACCCTCCTAACAGTCCTTAAGATGCTAAACAAAACTGTCCAAAGTAGATACCTCATCCACTAGCAAACATCAAATTCAAGAGGACAAAACATACCTTGTTTCTCAGCCAACCGCTGCTCCTCTTGACCTCGGCTTCTGTGCCCTTCTTTGCAATTCTTGGCCCTCTGTTAGGGTTGACTGTAACTATAGTTACAACCCTACAAACTTGACCCTCTATTACTCCAAATACTGCAGATTAGCTTCCCCAAGAGTCCTCCCTTATTCGCTGTCCTTCTTGCCTTTATACAGTCCACTCTTTGGCCCTTTGGGTACTCAAAGAGACCACCTACAGGACTGGGCCGCACTATGGCATATTCAGAAAATATTCAGACCTGTTTCTAGAGAAACTCTCCACCTGAAACATACGGCTTACCTTCTTCTATAGCTCCTCTTCTTTGCTAGCATTTAGGACACTTTTATGCCCACTGTCCTAGCCTTTCGACCTCCCAAAAGGACACCTACAACAGTGCAAATGTCATCCCAAAGGCACAAAAATATACAGACCTGTTCTTGAGGATTCAACCCTCTAATTTGGCACAAAATTGCCTCAGAAGATGTCTCCTATATGCTCGCTGTAACTCCACAAACTCGGCCTGTTGTCACAAGATTATTGGACCCAAAACAGTCCAATATCTCTTTTTCGCTAGGGCTCTTGATCTGCGGCTGCCTCAAAGGTATCTTCTTTTGATGTTTTTGCTCCTTGGATGTGCTGGTCTTTATTCTGTTCTATAGCTTGGATACCATGTAGAAAATCCACAAAATTCTTATTTGCTATAGTGCACAATATGAAAACTGAAAACTAGGTTTTTTTCACTAAAACACAAAATTTCTCTACTTCAAATTTGCAGCGGAATAGGAACAAAAATAAATACAATTCACACAATTCAAGACAATTTTTATAGGGAACCCAACTGGGAAATCCCTCTGCTTGTTTATTGATAGAAACTGAGCAATTGATCTTTTACAAATACAACTGTTTCACTCGGAGAATACACCCTTCTCCCTACTAATCCTAACCATGAAACCCTTGCAAGAATGCTGATCACGCTGCCCTCTTCCCTTGCTCCTCCTCTGCTCTGAATTCCTAGCACAAACCCAAGGAACCAAGTCCTTAATTCCGTTCACAAGCGCTGATCCTTTAGCTCCGAAATTCTAGCACATGAGCCAAGAGAAAACTGCCTTCTAGCAACTCGCACAAGCCTTCTTCTTGTCATGCTTACTTGCAAGCTTACACAAAACTGGTGCATACAAGAATGAATACAATTGTGACTTTGTTCCATCTGTATAGCAATTAAGATGGCTAAAATTAGTGAATTTCTAATTAAGGAATGATTTTGTGATTGATTGAGTTAGCTTGAGTTAATTGTTCATGCAACTCGTTCTATCTCAAGTCAACCACTTGAAACTCAAATCACTTGTATTTTTCCTCAATCAACTCACACTAGAAAATCAAGAACTCGATCTTAAATTTCAACACATCCTAACTCGTCCTAATTTATAGGGAATATCCTAATTTTTAGGAAATCGAGTATGACAAAGAAGAAATTCGAATTTGACTCCTTGAATTAAGGCACAAATCAAAGAATCACTTTCTCACTACTATTTACAACAATTATAAGCCATTAAAGGTGTTTTTTGGCCATATATAGTGTCGTATGTTGTCATTTTTGTAGCACTATGAAAAGTGGCATTGTATCACCATTGGCAAGCGATAGGCATTTTGCA
This sequence comes from Pinus albicaulis, assembly GCA_034641835.2. NCBI lineage: Eukaryota > Viridiplantae > Streptophyta > Pinopsida > Pinales > Pinaceae > Pinus > Pinus albicaulis. Next base: position 1,267,103,961 of record CM076584.1, read on the forward strand.
CATTGGTGTTGCCTTTTTGAAGCTAAGCATCTCAAATAGGTTTCCAAGCAATTGTTGACTACTTACGTTTGAACATTCGTTTGAGGGTGATAAGCAATGCTCGTGTTCAACTGGTTTCCTTGGAGTTTAAACAACCCCTGCCAAAATTTGTTGGTGAATGTGGGGTCATGGTCTAACACAATGGAAGTGGGCATACCATATAACTTAAAAATTTGGTCCATGAAAACTTGGGCAACTATGGAGGGTGTAGATGGGTGGGGAACAATGCAAAAGTGAGCATATTTGGAATGGTAATTGATGATCACCACAATGATTGATTTGTTTCTTGTTGTCGAAAGGCCCACTATAAAATCCGTAGAAATATTAGTCTATAGAAAAGCTAGCATTGGTAGTGGTTGCACTTCTCCTAGAGTCTAGTATAGCGTTTAGGGCGATTGGGGTCCTCTTGAGGCCTGTGGATGTGTTGAACTATTCTTGGTAGGTTTTAGTGAGCCAATTAGGTACAATTAAGGATAAAGCAAAGAGAGATACTTCGTCCTCATATTTCTTAGAGAAATCATTAATTACTACATTCCTTTTATCCTTCTTTTATATATGATCTCATAATCATATCTAAGCATCTTTATAACCCACTTGTTCTACTTAGGCGATGATAACCTTTGTTCGAAAAAATACTTCAAACTATGATGATTTGTCTTGATCTAGAAACGCCTCCCAATGAGATCAGGGTTTCATATAACAACATCGTGAAGGATAGCCATCCCTTCTTCCCCATAGGTGGATTTGCCCAAAGTTTGGTCATACAATTGCTTGTTGGTGAATGCTAAGGGATGCTCTTCTTGCATCAATACAACTCTAATTTCACGTCATCCTAAAGTATCACATTCTAGGACAAATGTTGTAGTGAATTATAGCAAAGCTAAGACTAGGGTAGGACACAAGGCTTCCTTTAATGTAGAAAAGGCATGCTCGACTGACTCGTTCCATACAAAGGCATTATACTTGAGTGGGGTGATTATGGGGTTTGCATTTCCTCCATGTTCTACAAATTTTTGATTATAACCTATGAACTCTAAGAAACCTCGTAAGCTTTTTAAATTCTCGGGGCATAGCCTCACTTTTTTGTGATTTACTCACATCTTATTTTGTTGAAAGTGTTATGAACCTAATTCATAACTAAAGTAATAAATATAGTCATTAATAGAATAAATAGGAATAAATGTAATTATTAGCTAATCAATTAGGATTAGGTTAAATAGTCATTAGGTTAATGAAAAGGCATGTCTAAAAGACATGCCCCTTCGTGAAAAGGTACTTGTGTGGGTATAAAAGCGGGACCTCATTGTAATCATTCAATCATGTCATATCTTATCAATAAAATATTATTATTATAAATACCTCTTGTGTATTTTTATAATTAAAGCTATTTCTGCTATTCAAGTCAACAAGCATACAAGCTTTCTGCTACAGTATTCAAAATTACGAATTCCGCTGCTACAGTGGTATCGGAGCCATATTGTGGACAGGTTGAAGGAATGGCACACAGCGTAGTTCTACAAGCCTACGAACGTAGTTTACAAGCTCGAGCACATTATTTACCATATAATGTGCCATTACGTCAAGATCCCAAAATAATTGAAATAATTAGAAAAATGCTAGAAAAGCTTGAGAACCTATGTGCAAAATATCTTGCAGTAGTCCATAATAAAAAAGATGAAAAATGCAGTAATAATGATAAAGCAGTTAGTTTTTCTAAAGGGAAATCAAGTAAAAAATCCATGGAAAAGTCAACTAAATATATCCCTCCACCAATGCGTAATAAAAGTAAAGAAGAAGGGAAATGTTGGAAATGTGGAGACATATACTTCGCAGGACATGAATGTGCATTTTATACAAGAAATACCGTTGCCAGCACTGGTAAGGAAGCAGAAAAAGATGCTTGTGTATCCAGCCCTCTTAATGGCCGCACACCACCATTGGTTGAAAATAACCATGCTTTTGCAACAAAACAATTATGTTGTACGGAAGCCCAAGAAAATCAAAGTAGAAAAGCTAAAGTTGGTGATAAGGTTGATATGGAAATTGCGCAATCCGAGATAGGAGAATATAAGACTGAAGTCTCAGGGGAATCTCAATCTCACGATTCAAGGGATAATGTGTTTCCTTCTGAATCCATAGATTCAATTGCAGAGGATGACGTCAATGATGTTAAAATTTGTGACATCTCTAGCGATATTGGGTACGAGGAAGTGTTAGTCACTTGTGCTAAGTGCAATGAGGGGGTTGAACCTAGTTACTGCATGCAAACACTCCTCACGGTTGTTCCTACAGAGGATTGGTTTTGTGAAGGATGTAAGTTGAAACAGAAGGAAAGCAATCAGAAAAAATTAGAAGCTATCACAGAGTCCAAGACTGTATCTTCTTCTGGTCAGGTCACTGGGAAACAAGGTATTTGCAGAAATAGCTCTTCAAACATCTCAGGCTTAGGTAAATTGAACATATCTTCTGAGAAGATGCAGATGCAAAATTCTGCTAAAAATCCTGAAAGTCCTTGTAAGCAACAATTAGGTGATAGTATTGGGGCTCCAGTACGTAAGAAGCAAACAATTGAGTGTGGTAATTTGGCAGTCAATGTGTGTCAACCAGCACTTCAAAGAAATAACTCGTTGAAAGCTCATGAAACAATTAAAGCTGATGGATGTGGAGTTCTGCCACAAATAAAGAGCCCAGTGAGACCTTCATTCACTAGGGATGGGTCATTCAAGATGCCTGAAGCAGGTAAGTCTGACAATGGTACTACATCATTGCCAGCATATAACAATTCTACACCACGGCCATTCTCCAGGGAGAATTCTTTCAAGACAGCAGAAACAACAAAGGTGAAATTTCTTCCATCACATTCTGTAGCTGGTCTTCGTTCAGGAGTTCCCTTGAAAGCATCCTCAAAGTCCAATGTTGCAGATGATGAGGAAAAACACTACACATTGAGTGAACATGGCGGAGAGGCATATGAAATCAACCATGGAAATTATAATGGTAAAATACTTAGAATCGGGGATTCTGAAACCACTGCTATTCCTGCAATTGCTGGAATACCTAGCAGCAGTGATTCTGAAATCATCATTGAGAAAAGTTATAAAGATGGAATACCAACGAACACAGACTCTGAAATCCGCTATGAAAGTTACAGAGATGAGAGGCCAAAACATAGAGAACCTAAAACTGGCGGTGAAACCAAATATCAGAAAAGCTGTAGACATGTCATACTCAACAGCAGGGACTCCGAAATTAGCTACAGAAGCGACCCTGAGCAACTGTACCTGGTGCTCAAATTATTTAAGGAAAAAGGTAATAAATTTTTGTGCCCTAAAATGGAACCTGGCAAAGTCCAGAATTCAAAAAACGATGTTTACGTATCAGCAGAGCTTCTTGATCTGCTGCCTCCAAGATTTAAGGGAATTAGTGGCAGCTCAACGGCCATGGAAAGTTTGAATCTTATGAACAACAATCTCATAAGCCATCGAATTATTCGACCTCTTCACAGCCGTCGGTGGATCTTCATTGGCAATAGCAAGGCCGGAGCAGTTATTTCAAATAGACTTCGACATTTGATTGTCTCAACTTCTATACACGTCCATTCTGTGCATTTGCCACCGCCAAAATTAGATTTTCATCCAAACCGACAAGATTGGCTCAGGAACGAGGCAGCGGTGGTTGCAGATGGGACAAAATTGTTTTTAGCCGAGGTATTTGATTTCCTCCGACAAATCGGTCAGAAAATTGCGACCTCTGGTTCCTTCTATGCAGGCGGAAAGGCGGCAATCGATGCAGTAGAGGGCCGTCACAACCGAGAGGACGACATGGTGGAGATTCGCAAGTCTAAACGGGCAGAATGTTTGCGGAAAAAACGCAGGGAAGGTTTTCCATTCCGTCCCCAGTTCTCAGCCTCTGTTGACGATGATACAATTATCTCTCTGAATGAAACGCTGCTGAATTTTCCAGTAGTTGAAATGCCAGGCAGTGATTCCACTTCGTCGTGAGGGAGTTTCAATACCATGTCTGCGTGTGCCCATTCCGCTGTTGTATTACGAGTTCCAATTCTGGCCTACTTAGCCGTCGTTTTGGGCATATCGGTCAACAGATAAACAACGTGACCCTTTCGATACGGCATCATTGTTAATGGGGTCATTTCTCTAAAATAGAATAAAATAAACGATAAACTAATATATTATATAGTCACATAATAATATAAATCAAATATACAATTAGATTAATTTAATTAATTACAAATTAATTAAGATTAATTTAATTTATATTTGAAAGAAAAAATATATAAATTTATTAATTTAATTTAAAAAAAAAGAGGAATTATAAGGATGAGTTAAAAAAAAAGAAGGGAAGGTACCAGTGATTAAAGACATGCTTAGCAGATAGTTCCAGTGAAGAAAGTTGTCAAAAAGTTAAGCTTTGAGGACAAAGCTTTTCAAGAAGGAGGCAATGTTATGAACCTAATTCATAACTAAAGTAATAAATATAGTCATTAATAGAATAAATAGGAATAAATGTAATTATTAGCTAATCAATTAGGATTAGGTTAAATAGTCATTAGGTTAATGAAAAGGCATGTCTAAAAGACATGCCCCTTCGTGAAAAGGTACCTGCGTGGGTATAAAAGCGGGACCTCATTGTAATCATTCAATCATGTCATATCTTATCAATAAAATATTATTATTATAAATACCTCTTGTGTATTTTTATAATTAAAGCTATTTCTGCTATTCAAGTCAACAAGCATACAAGCCTTCTGCTACAGTATTCAAAATTACGAATTCCGCTGCTACAAATTTTTGATTATAACCTATGAACTCTAAGAAACCTCGTAAGCTTTTTAAATTCTCGGGGCATAGCCTCACTTTTTTGTGATTTACTCACATCTTATTTTGTTGAAAGCAGAACAAAGTATTTTGCCTTGAAAGCACCAAAAGCACATTTGAAATGTTTGAGGAAACATTAGTTGTCCCTAAGGGGTTGTAAGGTTTAGCAACAAGCTCCACATGTGCTACCCATGTTTTTCTGTGTGAAAATTCCCAAAACTGGAATCCTATTGCAACAACTGGAAAATATTCACCTAATTGTTAATTTTAACTTAACAATTTATTTGCAGTTTTCTACGGTAAACACTGAATACATCACACTACAACCTACACAAATATGAAAATTCAGTGGAAACAAAATACAGCGTAGGAAAGAAATAAGCACACAATGGACATCGTTATTTTTGGACAAATGTCTCCGGAAAAACCCAATGCAGGAAAACCGGTGCAACAACTGAGGGTTTGTATTATTATGCAATAATTTCTGAATACAAATCTTTGGATGCCTTATTGGCTATTCGATACAAAGATTATAACTGGTAGAAATGAAGCGAGGATTAACCTCACACTATCACTGATGATCCGACATTGATCCAACCTTTAAATGGCTAGCCCCAAGCTGCCTTTGTGCAACCTCTGCGTCACAACTCGTAGGGACTGTGTCACTCCTTTTGCTGATCGATCTTTGTTAATTTTGGGCAACTAGATCCAAACTCCATGTTGTGATGCTCAGATGATGATGCCAATATTTTTATTGGATTCCTCTTTCAGAGAGGTGCAAGATCAATCTAAAGATCATCTTGATCCGATGAGCAGAACATTTATTTTGAATTAATTCCACTTATGTGCAAGGTCAGCCAGAATTGTAATGTAGGCTTGGAGCCCCAACAGATGTGTCACACACCCTCACTGATGGATATATATAGGTCAACGTTGGAGGTCATTTTCACCATCACTCATCGCAGATTCTCTCTCTGCATCTGTTTGGTTCGATCATCATCTTGGGGGCTTCTCTTCACTCACACGTGGGAAAAAGCAGTAGCTAGGGTTTTGGTCTGTTCTAGGGTTTCTAGTGCATAATTGACCAGTGTTGACTTTGGTCAACGCTTGGTCAAATTGACTCGAAAATTTCCCTAAACATCGATCTCCTCAATCCGCATTTTTTGGCACAAATATCGAGGCTGGATGTTGACTTTGACTTGGATGTGTTGAGTTTCTGTTGCTGTTGTTTTGCGATAACCATTGACTGGACAACGTTGAATTTCATTGACTTTGGGTTGACTATTGTAGAAGTTGTCCAAGAGGGTTGTGTGACACATTTTGGTTGGCTGATCGTGAGGAGACTTTGCTGGTTGAAGCATCTTGTTGACCGCTGTAACGCACCACACACATATATTTTGTTGATCAAGTTAAGTGTATTTTTGGCTTGTCTTTAGTCGATCTATTGGTATGTTCTATCAACATTTTACTTTCATGTTTATGTGATTGCTCTTTGATATCGAGTATAAAGTAAAGTTGCATCAAGCATAGAACATCTATGAAAATTTACATGGTATTGGAGCTAAGGTGAAGACAAGGCCCAAGTTTGTATTGAGAGCAATCACCAGAGAAGTAGCATTTGTCAAGGACCCATGGGTACCTCAAATTATAATGGCTTCAAAGCTGATGACAAGTTAATTGGTAAGGCTGACTTTCATGCTTGGAAGATGTCTTTGGATTTAATGTTGGAAGACCAAGATGTCATGGACTATGTGCAGGGTAAAATCCAAGAGCCTCCATCATCTGCACTTGTTGCCACCAAGTCAATGTATAAGAAAGGGGAAATCATAGCAAAGCTGATCATCCGGGATTCCATCCATAAGAGTCTGGTTGCCTACATCTCTGAGCTGTGCACATCTAAACAGATGTATGATAAGTTGGTCAACACGTTCAGGGCCAACAACGCAAATCAAGTCCTTTTCTTTCAAAACCAATTGAAGAATCTTAAGAAAGGCAGGGATGAATCCATTCAATCATATTTTCTGAAATTGACTGAGATCAGGAATAATCTTTTTGCCATTGGGGAAACAATAGCTGATCGAGAAATGGTTCTCACCGCACTTGGAGGTCTCCCCTCTGAATGACATGTATTCATTACTAGCAATCTCAATAATAATGTGATACCTTGATTTTGATGAAGTATTGTCGAGATGAACTCAAGAGGAGACAAGAATGATGGAATATGAAAATGAAGGTAACGTTGCCTTCACCGCTCGTGCTAAGAAGAAGAACAATGGTGGTCTGAGGAACCATGGAAGAGCAGGGGCCCAAGGAAAGAAAGGAAGATGTTACACATGTAACAAGACTGGCCACTATGCTAGAGAATGCCCTAATAGAAGGGATTCTCCAAGGGATGATGATAACAACGACAACCGAAGGAATGGCAATCAAAGGAACAACAGGTTCAAAGGAAAGAGGAAGGCTCCCTCTGGTCGCAATGGAAATGGGCAACCTTTCAAAAGGTCAAGAAATTCCAGGTATGAGGAATCTAATGTTGTTGATGATAAGAAAAATGAATTCATTCTTGTATTTCCCCTCTTTGCTGCATCTCCACCCGACACTATGAATGTCTGGTTGATTGATAGTGGTGCCTCAAGGCACCTCACTGGGTTTAAGGAAGCACTTTCTGATTTGGTTGAGAGGGATACTAATCTGAAAATTATCCTTGGAGATAATGCCACCTATCTCATGAAAGGGACTGGGATTGTGACCCTTCACTTATCTCAAGGTCAAGTCCTCCACTTGTAAGATGTACTATATGTATCTGATTTGAAGAAGAACCTTATGTCTATTTCGGCCATGGAAGAAAAAGGTTTCAAGGTGGCATTCGTTGATGGGAAGGTACGCATTTGGAAGAAGAGTTTCAAGGAAGCTATCACGATTGGGTTTAGAGTTGATACACTCTACCGGGTTGGAGGAAGTTAACTGGGGACTATAACATGTGATACTATCCTTCAAACCGAACTACGGCACTGGAGGTTTGGAGACCTTCATTACAAAGCCCTTCCCGAAGCAAGGAAGGTGGTGATAGGGATGCCCGAATTCAAAAATGATCATGAAGGTGTATGTCAGGGTTGTGCCGAAGGAAAACATACAAGGGGACCTTTCCCCTCAAATGTCACAAAGACATCTGATGTCTTGCAATTGATACATTCTGATTTGTCTGGTATGCTGCCCGTGACATCCTTGGGAGGATGTTCTTATTATATGATGTTTATAGATGACTTCTCTTGCAAGACCTGGATATACTTCTTGAAGAAGAAGGATGAGGCTTTCATGTGGTTTCGTACTTTCAAAGCCTTGGCGGAAAATCAAACAAGTAAGAAGATCAAGATTTTGAAGACCGATAATGGCACTGAATATGAGAGCAACTAGTTCAATAACTTTTGCAGAGAAGCTGACATCAAGAGGGAGACCAGAACCGTATATACTCCTGAGCAAAATGGCGTTGTTGAAAGAAAGAACAAGACCATTGTGGAAGCTTCCCGTGCCATGCTATGTGACCAAGGTCTTTCGATGTTTCTGTGGGGAGAAGCTGTGAACATTGCTGTGTACATACGAAATCGATGCCCGCATTCCGCTCTGGACTCCAAAACTCTCGAAGAGGTTTTCTTTGGTAAGAAACCTGACGTCTCTCATTTTAGAGTTTTTGGTTATCTTGTTTATTTTCATGTGCCGAAAGAGAAGAGGAGCAAGTTGGATGCTTCTGGGAAAAAGGGAATGTTTGTGGGCTACAATGAAACTTTGAAGGCTTATAGAGTCTATGTGCCTTCTCAAAGAGAAGTGGAGATTTGCCATGATGTTACCTTTGATGAAGATGCTTCCCTCAGGAGAGTGATAAATCTTCCGAGCTCTGAGGAAGATCATGAAGTAAGGTCTGGGAATCAAGAAGAACCTAAGGATGAGATGATGCCCGATGTTGAAAGACCGATGGACCCCATTGATCCACCTCCTTCAATGAAGAGAAGACCCTCATGGCTCCAGGATACTCTCGAAGATGCCGAGAGACATATGGCCCCAAGTGGGACATTCCGTGAAAGCAAGAAGCCGAATAGATACCAAGGGTATCTAGTAGCCATGAGTACAATCGTACAATCTGATCATGGATCTTTTGAAGAAGCCGTAAAGCATCAAGTCTGGAAGGATGCTATGCACGAAGAGTACGAGTCCATTATGAAGAATGATGTCTGGGATGTGGTTCCGAGACCGGAGGACAAAGCTGTTGTCACCTCAAAATGGCTATATAAGATCAAGCATGGATTTGATGGTAGTGTTGAGAAGTTCAAGGCAAGATTCGTTGCCCGTGGCTTCTCTCAAAAGGAAGGCATAGACTATGATGACATATTTGCACCTGTGGCCCTGTATACCACCATCCGATTTATCATAGCCTTTACTGTTACGCAAGGATGGAATCTTGATCAGATGGATGTGAAGACTGCCTTTCTACATGGTGCGATAAAGGAAGCGGTGTATGTGGAGCAACCTCTGGGGTTCGAAGTCCAGGATAGAGACACCCATGTATGCAGGTTGAAGAAAGCCCTCTATGTGTTGAAGCAAGCCCCTAGGGCTTGGTACAAGAGGATAGATAGCTACATGATGAAGCTGGGCTTCACTCGTAGTAATGTTGATCCAAACCTTTACTTCAAGGTTGATAGAGAAAAGCCTCTCATTTTGGTTCTCTACGTGGACGATCTCTTCCTGACAAGTGTTGACCCTCTCATTCATCAGTGTAAGAGGGAGCTCGCTTCTGAGTTCGAGATGAAGGACCTAGGACTGATGCATTACTTCCTAGGTGTGGAGGTCTGGCAGGGACCTGGCGAGATTTTCCTCTCTCAAGGAAAATATATTGCGAAGCTACTGGAAAGATTTGGAATGGTGGACTGTAAGTTCGTGTCGACACCGATGGAGCTCAACTTTAAGAAGTTGAGTGGCAGCGCTGTTGGGCTCGTGATAACAAATCCTACCGAGTATCATCAACTCGTAGGGGCCCTAATGTTCTTAGTGAACACCCGTCCGGACGTATGTTTTGCAATGAACACTTTGAGTCAACACATGGTTGATCCTCATCACATTCACTGGGTTGGTGCCAAGAATCTGTTGAGATATCTTCGAGGCACGATAAACCATGGGCTGAGATACACTGCCGGGAGTTTGAGACTCCATGGATATACTGATGTCAATTGGGCTGGCAGTGTGGTGGATCGTAAGAGCACATCTCGATGGTGCTTCACACTTGGGTCTGCCTCGATATCTTGGATGAGCAGGAAGCAGAAGTCGGTGGCTTTGAGCACCGCTTAGGCCGAATACATTGCCGCGAGTGTGGCCTGTTGTGAAGCAGTTTGGTTGCGAAAGCTCTTCAGTGAGCTGTTCGGGCATGTGCTAGATACCATCATTATCTTTTGTGATAACCAGAGAGGGATTCGTTTGTCAGAGAATCCTGTGTTCCACGATCGATCTAAGCATATTGATATCAGGTACCACTTTATCCGGGATATGGTACAACGAGGCGTCGTAAGGCTCGATCATATAGGAACTGATGAGCAAGTTGCGGATATTCTCACAAAGCCCTTGGGGAAGGTCAAGTTCCTAACCTTCCGTGAGAATCTTGGAATCGTGGAACGATCCTATGCTGAGGGTCCTATTGGACAATGAGATCTGGGAGCTCCAGGGGGCTTTGGGGATAACTTCTTGGAGCTATAAGCAACCACAGGGCTAGGCTTGCCGAACCTTGTTGGTGCGCTTGTGCTCCACTGTTTTGATATTGAGTTGGTTCACCTCTCTTTGATTTGCGCCTTGTATGCATCGTACCCATGGAGTCTCGGACTCATGGGAAGTACCTCTCATCTTGGCCAATGAGGTGGGAAAAGCTAGAGACCAGTAGCAAGACTGATGGACGCATTGAAGATTTCCGGACTCTCTATGTCTAGGATGGCACGTGTCCAACCACTTGATCTGGGATCAAGTCTAGTGAGGTTTCGAACCTCCAACTGACTTCGGGTCAGTTAAACCAACTTCGGTTTGGTATGTGACTCCTTTGAGTCCAATAGAGGTTTTGGACCTTTGAGCTGATTTTGTCAGCCGAGAGTGATGCCTTTGTGACTCACCTTTCTGTTCTGAAATAAAGAAGCCAACAAAGCAAGTTATGACGGGATGACACACGATGTTTGGATGGCACAGGTGGATGGAGTTCTCCCTAGTTGCGAGGGAGTGTTAATTTTGGGCAATTAGGTCCAAACTCCATGTTGTGATGCTCAGATGAAGATGCTAATATTTTTATTGGATTCCTCTTTCAGAGAGGTGTAAGATTGATCTAAAGATCATCTTGATCCAATGAGTTGAACATTTATTTTGAATTAATTCCACTTATGTGCAAGGTCGACTAGAATTGTAATGTAGGCTTGGAGCCCCAACAGATATGTCACACACCCTCACTGATGGATATATATAGGTCAACATTGGAGGTCATTTTCACCATCACTCATCGCACATTCTTTTTGCATCTGATTGGTTCAATCATCATCTTGGAGGCTTCTCTTCACTCACACGTGGGAAAAAGCAACAACTAGGGTTTCGGTTTGTTCTAGGGTTTCCAATGCAAAATTGACCAGCGTTGACCAAAACTGACTTGAAACTTTCCCTAAACTTTGATCTCCTCAATCCACATTTTTTGGCACAAAAATCGAGGCTGAATGTTGACTTTGACTTGGATGTGTTGAATTTCTGCTGCTGCTGTTTTGCGTTGACTGTTGACTTGACAATGTTGAATTTTGTTGACTTTGGGTTGACTGTTGTAGAAGCTGTTTGTGAGGGTTGTGTGACACATTCTGGTTGGTTGACTGTGAGGAGACTTCGCTGGTGAAGCATCTTGTTGACTGTCGTAACGCACCACACACATTTTGTCGATCAGGTCAAGTGTATTTTTGGCTTGTCTTCCGTCGATCTATTGGTATGTTGTATCAACATTTTACTTTCATGTTTATGTGATTGCTCTTTGATATCGGGTATAAAGTAAAGTTGCATCAAGCATAGAACATCTACGAAAATTTACAATCTTCCAACTGGAAACTCAGATCTTTGACCCTCTAATCTCACACCCCGACTCCCGACACTAGATCTGGATTGCTCCTCAACAAATTTGCGGATCTCCTATCAGGCTCTGCGTTGCCTCAACATGGCTCTGTGTTGCCCAGCGTGGCTCTACGTCGCCTCTCTGGATCTATCTCTGCCTCCTCTACTTTGTATTCACCAGATCAGGAAAATCTTCCACCAACCACTATCCCTGCCCCTCACTGCAAGAAATATCTCAATGTTCCTCCGACAACTGTTGCATTGCTCTCTTGAGAAATCGATCTCTTGATCTCTTACTCAATGTGTCTTCCGAATGCCAACTACATTTGCACTGCAACAAAAAAACATCCAAAATACTGAACCAACTTAGTTCAGTATGATGCATCTGTCACTGGAGTTCTGACTACTGATAGTCACTGTGCTAACCCTCTGAAGCCTCTGCGCTGATGCTGACTCTACATTGTGCCAACTCCACTGCTGCCATCTCTGCTCTACTCTGCTCAGTCTTTGGCGCTCCTAGCCACTGCAATTGTTACTCCGACACTTCTCTGCACCAACTAACACTGGTCCATCCTGTTACTTCTGATATGGGTTCCCGTAGCAAGGTATTGATCCAAGAGGTGGACTCTTCAAGGGTCCTGCCCATTTGTAGCTCTCTGGAACTACTGTACTAGATCACCCCACCTCTCCCTTGGAGGTATGTGGGCAATCATGGAAAACTCCTCCTCGATCTCTGCGGTTGCAACTGGCTGATCGTGTTTCTCTTCCTTGTCCTTCTTTCTGAGAGGACACTGCGTAGTGTAGTGACGAAGCTCACCACACTTGAAACATTTGATCTTCGTGACGTCCTTCCGCCTCCTCTGCTCTTGCTGCCCCTTTGATGCAAGGGCTACATTCTCCTCTTCCTCCTTGTGCTTCACCCCACTGCTGCTGCTGACATCTAGTTTGCACTTTACTAGATCACGCCTCATCTCTTCTTGTTGAAGAGAAACCCACATCCCCTCCCAATTCGACAATCTTTCTCTTCCCATAATACTCTGGACGAAGACTTGCCATTCTTCTGAGACGCTATTAAGGGCTAATCTCAGTATCTTCGTAACTTGAGGTGTTGACCCTACAACTGCCAGCTGATCTCGGGTTTCCTGAAGCTTTGTAAGGAAGGGATCTATGTGCTCTCCCTTCGACATCCTTGTGGATATTTGGCTGTCCCTTTGCTAGATATGTGAGAAACAATGTGATCTCAAACTCCAGAGTCTCAATCTCTTGGCATTTGCCATATACTTCTTGTAGGCTTTCAATGGATATGGATCTGCGAGGACAACTACCACATTATTGATAAAGGCTTTAAGATCGTGCTCATCTAGAAGGAAGGAGATTCTTGTCTTCCATATCACATAGTTGGAGGCAACCTCCAATTGATCTCGATCTCTTAGCCCAATTATTGCCATCACGCCCAAAAAAATATTGAAGTCTGCTTCTAACCCTCTGCGCAATTGCTGACTGGCTCTACGCACTCCCTGCTGGAGTGTGAAAAACTTCTCTCGGCTACTGTTGCTTCTGCATGGGGAATTAGAATTTATGGGCAAGAAATTCTCTGAGGTCAAAATCCCCTCACTGTGCTCCTTCTCCCCTCTTATGACACTTTTATGCACTAGTAAACTATCGCAAAAAATTTGCGTCCTAGCGGAAGATCTGCTTTGAGCTGAAGCTGGTGCACTGCTCCCTCTACCACTTAAAAATTTCGATCTGGAAAATCTTCTTCTCTGTTGACTCACTCAGAGAAGGATTTTTCCATGAAAATCTTGCCCTCCTGGCATTGGACTGCACAAGCCTTCTGGGGATTCGATCTGTTGCCTACGCAGCAGCTCCCTCTCCAGCTCTGCTTCTGAGCTCTTCTTTGCTTCACCTGCTCTCTAATACCATGTGAATATTCCTAAAACTGGAATCCTATTGCAATATCTAGAAAATATTCACCTAATTGCTAATTTTAACTTAACACTTTATTTGCAATTTTCTACGACAAACACCAAATACATCACACTACAACCTACACAAATATAAAAATGTTGCGGAAACAAAATACAATGCAGGAAAGAAATAAGCACACAATGGACACCATTACTTTTGGACAAATGTCCCCAGAAAAACCCAATTCGGGAAAACTGGTGCAACAACTAAGGGTTTGTATTATTATGCAGTAGTTTTTGAATACAAATCTTTGGATGCCTTACTGGCTATCCGATACAGAGAATATAATTGGAAGAAATGAAGTGAGAATTAACCTCACACCATCACTGGCGATCCAACACTAATCCAACATTTGAATGGCTAGCCCCAAGCTGCCTTTGCACTGCCTCTACGTCACAACTCGTAGGGACTACGTCACTCCTTCGGCTGATCGATCTGCCAAGTGGAAACTCAGATCTCCAGCCCTTCGGTCTCTCACCCTGGGTCTTGGCACTAGATCTGGACTGCTCTTCAGCAAATCTGCGAATGTTTTTTCAGGCTTTGCGTTGCCTTAGTGTGGCTCTGTGTTGCCCAACATGGCTTTGCGCTGCCTCTCTAGATCTATCTCCGCCTCCTTTGCTTTGTGTTCACCGGATCAGGAAAATCTTACACTGACCACTATCCTTGCCCCTCACTGCAAGAAATCTCTCGACCTTCCTCTGACAATTGTTGTGCTGCTCTCTTGAGAAATCGATATCTTGATCTCTTACTCGATGTGTCTTCCAAATGCCCATCGAGCCTCTTCGTATAATCTTATCGTTGGACATTCAACAGTGCAAATTTAATCCTAATCAATGGCTCAAATCATCTTGACTCGATCTTTGTCTTTTTCTAGAAGATTCACACCCAGTTTAATTAATACCCTTTAATTATTTTAATTTCCTAAGTTTAGACTTAGGCATCCATTAAAAATAATTAATTATTTTAATTAAATTTTCTCCGGGTGGAATTTGCCAAAACTATTTATGGGCATTGTGGAATACATGTCTCCTAGCTTTTCTGTAAATTCTTGAGGCTAGAGCACTCCTGATGCTACTAGAAATCAACATTCTGTAGATGGATATCATGAAAGAAAACAAGCACAAAATTGTGTAGGAAGGGTTGAGAGAGCTTATTCATGAGACTTTGAAAAGTGGATGGGGCATTGCAAAGGCTAAAGGGCATCGCTGGAAACTTGTAATAGACTTCAAGATTTTGTAAGGCTATCTTAGTAATGTCCACTTCATCTTGTTTTGGTGGTATCTTGAGCAAAGGTCTAGTTTAGTGAAAAACATGGCACCATGAAGCTTGTCAAAGGTAACATCAATAATTGGGATGGGAATTTTGTCTTTGATGGTAAGTTTATTGAGAGCATGGAAATCCAAAGACATTTGCATAATACTTTCTTTCTCCAATACCATGACAATTGGTGGGGAATAAGGGCTAGTGCTAGGATGGATAATCTTGCTTCAAATAGTTCTTGGATACTCTTTTCAATTTCAATTTTTTAGGCAAGAGGGTCTTCGTAAGAACACGCATTGGGTGGTTGGTTACTTATAATTAATGGAATACCATGATCATGCCACCATGTGAAGGGGGTAACCCATGAGGTGTGTCAAATTCATGTTGATTCTTATTTAGTATCAACTGTAAATTAGGGTGGATTTATTGTGGTGGGCTGTTGTCAACTTGGATGGCATGGAATCAGGCAATAATGCTAGTGCCCTTTCTTCAATAATTTTCTGCATGGTGAGAGTTGATAATTTTGGATGAGACAGACTCCTTGAGGGTATGTTGCTAGCTATCTTTAATAAAATTTATGTACAAGTGTTGAAATTCCATGGTAACTGGGTCCAATTTTTGGAACCATTATGCACCAAGTACCACATCACAAATGCCCATTTCAACAACACACATGTTAGATTTGAGATGATATTCCCCTAGTTGAAGTCGCACCTTCTGTTAGCCCTCATGTTGTATGAGGCCTTACATTTGTGATTTTGGTCATGGTGATTATGATTTTTACTATGCCTTCATTATGACATAATTCTACCCATGATTCCTATCGCACATGTCAAAGGCACGAAGAATGATATTAAGGCAACATTTGATGGACATGGGGGGGTGACATTCTTATTGGAGCCACTTTCGTTCCCACTTCCCATTGTCGCAAAATTTAGTAGGCCTTGTGGAGGGGTACCCTACAAGGCAATTACTAGACCAAGTGACAACAATAAGGTAGTAGCCTTGTAATATCCCCATTTTTAGTTTTCCTTATGATGCAGTTAGGATGGATTTCCAGGATGTGTGACAACAGTTCATAGGAGCGAGATTAAATCATCAATAGGTCTGGAAGGTTTTTGGAGGAGTTTTATGGGGTCCAACGGGGTTCACTCATTATACCTCATCAACAATGCCAATTTTGCACAATTCGTTCTTGGTGCATTTGCATTCCGATGATTCCCATAAAATGAGGTTATTGTCAACAAAGTTTAATTAAATACGAGGAAGGATTATTTGGAGAAACACCTGAGTGTAATAGCTTGTTGGAATCAAAATGAAGAGATCTACAAAATGGGATGGTGAAAAGTGACTTCCAGTGGCTGGAGGAAGCATGGTGGCCGATTAATCATTTCCCAGGAATAAAAGTGACTTTAATTAGTCATTGAATTAAATAAAAGAAGGGAAAAGTGTTTAATTATAGAAAAGTCTAGAAGGGGAAAAGTGACTTGAATAAAATAAAATAAAAATTCACTTAAAAGGAGAGAAGCTTCTAGAGTGAGAATACAATAATAAAATAAAGTACTTCTAGAAGTGTTGGCAATATGATGCAATATGTTGTCCTCGATGGCAACCTACTTGATGAAGTTGTCCTTGATGAAAACCTACTTGATGAGTTGCCTTTTGATAGAAACCTATTTGTTAAATATGTAAAAATGATGTATCTACAGATCAGTTCAGATGCGACAGAGAGGGGAATTCTAGTAAACCCTTGGGTAATTTGGTGAGATTGGACGAAAATCCATCTCATCCCTTGGTGAATGCTAAATGAATTCACAGGTGTATTATCAGTTCCAGTCTTTTTTTTGGAGGCCGCGAGCAGTATTGCCAAAGCTTTTTGGGAGGCCATCACCTTAGCCATTTCCAGTTATTGTATTGGCATGTAATATCTGATGTCATATCAATCTAATAAGGCTAGGATTTATTGCTCGCATCTCTTGTAATATTTTGAATTGCAACTTATGTTTCCTAGATTTGTTGTTAATTTCATGGTGTAATTTGTGCAACTTGATTGAAGAATTTTACGACATAATTTCCTAAAGCAAATTTCCGATTGTTTAATGAAAATATTAGATGGGATATTATAGTGTTTCGGATCTCTTTAAATTTTACTTGTCCGGGATATTACAAGCCCATTGTCACCACAACTACTACCCCTTGCTCTTAATGGATTTTCACCATTGAGAGGAGTACTGGTAGGTATGTCACCTAAGAGATGTTCTATGCTTAAAGGTATAAAGTGACCAAAAGACTTCTAAGGGAGGACTCAACTTAAGGACGAGGCTCAAGTGATTGAATAAAGGCAATGCACTTCCCTTAGAAGAGTCAAAATAGGGCACGCTAGACCTAGGGTTTGGATAATAACTTGAAAAAGGGGATGTCCCAAGGTCAAGGTGTAAAGAAAAGGTGTCCAATAATGAGTATTAGCAAGGTAAAGGCACATGAAACTTTCAACAAGCCCTTAAGTTGAAGCTTTAACCAAACTAGGGTTTTATCCTAGGGCAAATAACCAGGGCAAGATAAATTATGGATGAAAATGTAAAGAATGGCCACTAAGGGGAATGGTTTTGAGGCAAGCACTGCATCCCTTGATGTTTAGACCTTCTAAGACCAAAATTTCCTCTTCCTAGCCAATTCGCACTAAGCCCTAATTGGGATGCTTGGCCTTAAGAGGGTTGAATTAGAGAAGAGAGAGAAAAATGATTACCATTTATGGATAAAAGATGACTTGATCACCAACTTGACAAGGCCACTGCCTAGTCCTTGGGTTGATAGAGTCTATGTATTCTTAAGATAAGTTATAACTTGCAAAGGAGTAAGGATGTTTGATGTGTTGATTTTTGGGTAGCATCGGATGTGCTCTAGCTGTGAAACTTTGTGGAGGGGTTAGAACACATGAGATCTTGTAAAGTTTTGTAGATGTTCTATGCTAGTAGCAATTTCACTTTTATTTCAGCAATCATACAAGTAGTTAAGCAAAATGCAGATAGAACATATAAGAAGATCTTACAGAAGACAAATCAGAAACAGGAAAAATGTGTATGTTCGTTTCGGCGGTCAACAGGATGCTTCAACCAGCAAAGTCTCCTTTGGTCAGCCAGCCCAGCATGTGTCACAACAACCCTTCAATCAGTAGATGAGTCAACCCAAGTCAACTCTGCAAAAGTCAACGCTGTCCTGAAAAGTCAACGCAGGGGCAGCAAGCTAAAAGTCAACGCAACAGCAAAACGGTCAACCCTTTGACCTCGATTTTTGTGCCAGGTAGTACGGCCTTCATAAATCGAACCTTCCACCAAATTTCAGCTTGTTTGGACCAAGCGTCGACCAAAGTCAACGCTGGTCAAAGTTTCTGCGAAACCCTAGCAGCAGCAAATCCGTACTTCAGCTTAGCCGTACAGTTTGTCCTCTTCGTCCTTCACACGTGTGGCCGAAACTCGTCCTTCTTGGTAGCTCGTACTCTAAGATGAGAGAGGAATATGTGAGTTGTGATGATGATGAAAATCTCTCCAACTTTTCCTGTATATATATCCATCATGAGGGTGTGTGACACATCTGTTGGGCATGCGAGCCTACATTACAAAACTGGCCGACCTTGCACATATAATTTATTAAAAAATAATAAATTCAAAATATAAGTTCTGCTCATCGGATTAAGACATATTTTATATGGATTTTACACCTCTCAGAAAGAGGAATCCAACAAAAATATTAGCCTCTTAATCTGAGCATCTTAATATGGAGTTTGGACCTAGTTGTCCAAATTTAACAGATCTCCAAGACCCATAAATCGTTTGGAGAAATTCCACCCATAGCTTAAGTTATTCAAATAAAAAATTATTTTAATGGGGACCCTAAGTTACACTTAGGGAAATTAAATAATTAAAGTGAATTAATTTAAACATGTGGGTGAAAATTGTCTAAGTGACGAGGATCAAGTCTTTTCTAATCTTAGCCGTCGATTAGAGATTAGATCACGACCGTTGATTCGTCAACTGGAAAAGTATTGAAGGAAGACTTGGAGTCAGTTGGAGAATACACATAGAGTAGCAGCACTTGAGCTAAGTCGAAATTCTGGGGCGCGGTTTGCTGAGAATTTCAGAGTGAGCTTGCAGTGTAGCAAGGGAGAGTTTGGTAGCTGGATTTTGGATCCAAGGCCGAGAATACAGTTGTAGAGAGGTAGAGCTACCCAGGAGAGACAACGCAACCCTTGAGAAGGTGACGTAGGCCCAGCTAGGCTGACGCAGAGTTGACGCAGAGGCTGACGTAGGCCCAAAGCGGTGACGCATTCCAGGAGGAGGTGACGCACATCCAAAGGTTGCAGCGCTGGGGTTTCTGTGGGGCAGATCGAGCTCAGTTTCAGCAGATCAAAGAAGGGTGACGCAACCACTAGGAAGGGTGACGCAGTCTCAACGCAGAGCTTGCTGGGAACTACGTAGGCACTTGTGGGGTTCATCATTCTGACGCTGGATCAACCATAATATCTGTCTCCGGATAGAGGTACTTCTGCCAAGGAAATTCTCTGTTGGGTGAGCTGTTTATGGCACCCTAGTTTGTATTTGGAAATCTGCATAATAATAAAAACCCACAAGAGATGCTGCACCGGTTTTCCCGCATTCGGTTTTTTTGGGGACATTTGTCTGAAAGATCTTGTGTTTTCTTTATCTGAATGTGTTTATTCTTCAGTTCCTCATTTGTATTATTGTGTAGGCTGTAGTGTGTTTACTTCAATGTTTTCATGAATATTTATGAAAATAACTTGTTAAGTAAAATACACAAGTAGGAGAAGTAAACCAAGTTTCTTTAGTAGGAATTTTTGTAATTGAGATTCATAAATTTTCACATGGTATTAGAGCGTTTGCAGATCAGGAAAGATGTGAAGCCATCAACAGAAGACGGAAGAAATTTTCTATTGCAGGAAGGTAGCTGTCCCAAGTGACAGCATAGATTTGAGAGAGGTGAAGAAGGGTGATGCAGTCACCCGTGGAGCTCACGCAGAGGGACACAGATCCATGAAGAGTGACGCCGTAGCTACGCAAAGGCAGCGCAGTGCTTGCTGGGTCGGCGTAGAAAATTTTGAGCTCCGGTTGTCGTGGCTGGAAGTGCAGATCGTGTTTCTTCAGTAGTTGCTGGTGGGGCATTGTTTCTATTGGAGCAGAATAATGTCTAGCAGGGCGTGACAAAGTAAGGGGAAGTAGTTCCTCAGAAGACTTCTAGCCAAGAAGTCTAGATCCAGTGCTGATCAACAACAAAGAGTGATCGGAGAGGGCTGATTTGACATCAGTTGGCAGAGGATTTTCGGGAGGGAAATCAGTTTTTAGAGGGAGCGTGATTCCTTAGAGGGTTTCTATTGCCATGAAACCCAGATCCAAGTTTTGTTGGGGCAACAACAAAAGAGGGAGAAGCGAATCAGTTTGACATCTTCAGTTGAGCAGAGATCGCTGCACATGGACTGAGGGATCAGGACAGGTTGGATGGTGCTTCTAACTTTGTCATCTATAAGGCCAGGATCCTATTTGTCCTGGATGAGTATCACATCAAGCATCTCACCGAGAGCGTAGTTGTTGTTCCTACTAACGTTGATTAATTGAAGAAGTATGAGGAAGCTCAAGCGAAGGCAAAGCGCTTGATCTTGGATGGGGTCGAGGATCATGTGCTCTCGCACATTGCTGAGAAGAATACAGCACATGAGACGTTGACGTCTTTGACCACATTGTATCAGTGGACTTATGTCCAGAGGAGAATGCTTCTGGAGAATCAACTTTGGTTATATCAGATGCTGAAGGTAGAAGAGATCGACCCCTTCCTCATTAGATTGAAGGTGATCTGTGATCAGCTGGTTGCTGTAGGGGCCACACCTAATGAAGGTCTTATGGTGAGAATTTCTTTGAATGCAGTTACCAATGAGTGGGAGAACTTTGTCTAAGGCATTTTGGGCAGAGGAACACTTTCGAGTTGGGAAAACATGTGGGCAGCTCTTTGACAAGAAGAGATCAGGGGGGATGACCAAGGCGGGCATGAGCAGCGGAGGGATAAAGATCAAGGAGGAGGAGGAAGATGCGGCTCTCGCATCTAAGGGACAACATGGGCAGCAGAGGAAGAAGAAGAGAGACCTTTCAAAGGTCAAGTGCTTCAGGTGTGGTGAACTAGGACATTTCACCACACAATGCCCTTAGAAGAAGGGTGAAGACAAATCTGATTTGAAGGCTGCCGTAGCTAAGGACAATGATGGAGATGATGAGGATGTTGCCATGAGTGCTCATGTGCCTCGAGAGAAGAGGTGGGGCGACATTGATCTATAGTTCTTTTGAACTGCAGTGGTGGGCAAGGTCCTTGAGGTGTCTCAAACTCTTGGATCACATACGAGCTACGGGAGTCCTTAATGACAATAGCAGGATGACTAGAGTTATTTGGTGCGAGGGATGATGGAGCAGCATTGGCAGAGCTAGGACGCTGAAGTCTTGAGCAGTGCAGAGCAGAGGCAGCAACAGTGTGGCAAAAACACAAAGGTTGATGGGATTTCAACAACGTAGAGGCAATGCTCACGTAGTGCAGAGTAGCAGCAACACAGAGCTCTAGAGGAGCAGCGCAGATTAGTAGCAAAGGGTGCTTCATTATCAAGGTGCACTCAGACTGACTTGTATGTCATGTCTTTGAGATAATTCAGCTGCTTACTTCTCAGCAATTGAGTTGCAGTGCAACAATTAGTAGTGGCAGTGCTATAGGCAACATGATGTAGCATTTGAGAGGGAGCTGCAGTACAAATGAGGTTGTGACAGTGGCGGTGATATGGGTAGCAGTACAGAAGGCAACAACATAGTGGATGAAGGGCAATAGGCCGAGCATCAACAGCGCAGAGGACCGATGCCATGGATTAGGGTGATGCTTCAAGTTGAAGTGTTGTAGAGCACGTTCATTGCTAAGAGGGAGTTTTGATTTTTGGGTAGCATTTGGATGTGCTCTAGGTTCGAAACTTTGTGGAGGGGGCTAGAACACATGAGATCTCCAAGACCCAGAAATTGTTTGGAGAAATTCCACTCGGAGCTTAAGTTATTCAAATAATTAATTATTTTAATGGGGGACCCTAAGTGTAACTTAGGGAAATTAAATAATTAAAGTGAATTAATTTAAACATGTGGGTGAGAATGTTCTAAGTGACGAGAATCAAGTCTTTTCTAATCTTAGCCGTCGATTAGAGATTAGATCATGACTGTTGATTCGTCAACTGGAAAAAGTATTAAAGGAAGGCTTGGGGTCAGTTGGAGAATACACACAAAGTGGCAACACTTGAGCTAAGTCGAAATTTTGGGGCACGGTTTGCTGAGAATTTCGGAGTGAGCTTGCAGTGCAGCGAGGGGGAGTTTGACAGTAGGATTTCGGATCCAAGGTCGAGAATACATTTGCAGGGAGGCAAAACTACCCAAGTGAGACAACACAACTCTTGAGAGGGTGACACAGGCCCAACTGGGCTCATGTAGGGTTGACGCAGAGGTTGACGCAGGCCTAGAGGGGTGACGCAGTCCAGGAGGAGGTGACGCAAAGCTAGAGGCTGTAGCATTGTGGTTTCTGTGGGGAAGATCGGGCTCAGTTTCAGTAGATCGAAGAAGTGTGACGCAACCACCAGGAAGGGTGACACAGTCTCAGCGTAGAGCTTGTTGGGGACTGCGTAGGCACCTGTGGGGTTCATCATTCTGACACTGGATCAACCATAATATCTGTCTCTAGATAGAGGTACTTCTGCCAAGGAAATTTTCTGTTGGGTAAGCCATTTATGGCACCCTAGTTTGTATTCAAAAATTTGCATAATAATAAAAACCCTCAAGAGCTACTGCACTGTTTTCCCGCATTGGGTTTTTCCGGGACATTTGTCCGAAAAATCTTGTGTGTCCTTTGTCTGAATGTGCTTATTCTTCAGTTCCTGATTTGTATAATTGTGTAGGCTGCAGTGTGTTTACTTCAATGTTTTCATGAATATTTTTGAAAATAACTTGTTAAGTTAAATACACAAGTAGGAGAAGTAAACCGGATTTATGCAGTAGGATTTCTGTAATTGAGATTCAGAATTTTTCACATGATGCTCTAGCACAAACCCTAACTATTGCCTTTGTGAAGGATCAAAGTCACTTGGGAGAGCTATAATCAAGATACACAAAGGGGATTTCCATTCACATATCATACATGAGTAATGCATACAATAATGAGATCTAGTTTCTATGCAATTGATTTCAACAAATTAGGGCATAATAGAAAAACCCTAGATCATCAATTTATTTTATACATTAGACATAAAATCAGAAATTTTCAATAAACAAGCTCACATACAAGACAATATGCATGAAAAATCCTTTATTGGTCCAAGACAACTTCTCCAAAGTCAAGCAAATAGCTCTAGTGAACAAGAATAATCCACGAATCACATCTTCATCAAGAAACAAGAAGCAGTGTAGAATTTCAGTCCCCACTTCGGTTATCAGTTTTCCCTTATCACTCCATGTATTTAATGTTAAATCCAAGCATGATAAAAACATTGAAATCTGGAAATGACATTTATTTCTGAAAACACAAATTTGGAGATTTTACTATTGCTAGAAAATGCAAAAATAAATACATAGTAAAAATATAACAACAACACAGAGAAAACGACACTGTGATTTTTGGTCAATGTGACCTTGGAAAAACCCCCTACAACTCTTGGGAAAACCAGTTTGAGAGCTCTTCTTTATTTCTGAAAATATTTTAAAGAGAAAATGAAATACATAGGAAAATTATAGCTTTCACAAAATCCAACTTATCTCGATTTTCGTGCTAAACTTCCACCTCGAAAATCGTGGCACAACAAAACAAAAAACAACAGAAAAATTACAACATTTAATGCTGTACGACCTACCTCAGTTTTCGTGCCCAAAATGTAGCATACATCTTGTATAGACTGTACAGAAACGATACAACAATCCTCGAAATTTGTGCCCAAATATGCCTCGAAAATCCTGCCTTTAGTTGCTATCTCTCTTCCTCAAAATCTGTGTCATACTCCCTTGAAATGCATGCCAAATACTACTGTACAAATTGTTGTCTTGGGATGCGTGCCAATACTCCAGCTGTATAGATTTGCTATGAATACCCTCCTTGCTGCTCTCCTTCACTTCCTCTCTGCTCAGAAATTTTCTACTTGCTTTCTCTCGCCTTCTCTCAAATGTTCATGAAAGAATGAATGTGATCTTTTCTCTTCTTCTCTCCTTTTACCCTAAATGACTTTTTGGGCAACCCTAAGATCTAATGGCTTAGATTCATTTAGATCAAGGGATGAGAATAAATGTGCATTTAATTCTTACTTTCTATTTTTTAACTCACCCACTCAAATAAAGACCCACTTAGCCTTTTATTTCCATAGTCACTTTTTCACTTTCTAATTCTTCATTGACTTTAATAAAGTCACTTTAAAATTAGAACGTAATTTTATCACTTATAAAGTCACTTTAATATTAGACTGACTTTACCACTTATAAAGTCACTTTAAGGAGAAGAAGTACAATAGAGTGGACATTTTTTCCTAAGCCAAAGATCAAAGCCATGGGGAACCACTTGTTCTCTGGTACCCAAAATTTAACAGTTAGAATCTCTCTAAGGAGGGTAGAAATAGTCCAAGAGATGATAATGAGTAACGATGATCTTCTCCTTTTTTTATATGAGGAGGATAAGTTCTAATTTAGCCTAAAATCCCCTACTAACAAGTAAAATTACAATGAAACCATTGGGTTACAAGCCAACCCAACTAACTTTGCCAAAAATGCAAAGAAAATCCCACACGTGTGAGGCCTCTAAAGCTGATGTCATTCTTGAAGAGTGCTCCAAATGCCAAGGATTGATGCTACAAGGTGCCAAGTGTGGTGTAGTAGCATACTAAAATCATTATTTGAAGGTTGATCCTCAAATTTCCATTAATGGCTCTCTGTGGTCCCCAACATCTAGCTAAGTTACCACAAAGTGGTCTCCTAGGTCTCTAGCTACTCAAAATGTCCATCTATGCTCCAATGTCTAGGACTTTCTAGGTGCCACTAGCCCTCTCATGTCCCTGAAGTTGAGACCATCCTCATCTAGGCCTTGAATCATTTGCCATCCCTCATATGGTGCTAAGGTCGGCTTGGGGGCATGCTGGGTCCATGGGTATCGTCTCGAAGAATCATCAAATGTAGTGCAAGGTGGTAGAATGTCCTGAGTGCAGGAGGTGCCCAAGGTCATATGTGATGTGCCACTACTACTTGGAGATCCAAGGCTCTCAAGGCTTCACTTTTTGGGTGCCAAGGCCCAATATACTTCTCTAACGAACTGGGTATCTGTGAGTAATGATTGTTGCTTTCACAACATAAAGTCTAGTGAAAGCAACAATCATTAGGGACAGTAATCATTATTGCATCTAAGTGAACCAAGCTTGAGTGTAATGGGCTATTTAGTACTTCACATAAGGTTTCCCTTCCAAAATTAGGGCCTTGAGCTCGCAATGGTGTTTCCTCCCTAGGTAGGAGTGGCTAAAAGACAACCATATTAGGTGTTTCCAAGCCCTAAGGGGAAGTAACATTTCCTCAGTTGACCTGTCAATTGGTAGGTGTTTGTGAATAATAATGATGGCATGAAGGGGATAAGACTTCTTGGCCAAGTGCCATGGTCAAAGGGACCGATATGATGGGGATCCACATCCTAAGTGTATAGATGTGAAGAGGGAACAATTGTGGATGCATGACTTACCAACTCCACCTTTGTTTTTCCACCCCTCTTGTGTTCCTTTTACTTTTGCTTGATTTTTCTTTGTATTACTGCTCATAGCTCAAAGGGTTAGAGCTCGCTTCAAATGATGCATAGCAGTTTCATTAGCCCTTAAGGATGAGTCATTTCATTGCTCATCAAGGTTGGGACATGCAAGGTTTACTTTTATGATGTAATAGAGCGACATGCGCTCAGGAACTGGGTGATGGACATATTGAGTGAGGTAGAGCTCATGTTAGACTTTTGCCCACGTGCTAATTTGTATGTCCCAACCATCTTTTGCTTTTTGATATTCTATCTTTTAATTTTGTTTTGTGGCCATGATAGGCTCTTTTCTTTTTCTTTTAGTTGCATCAACTTCCCAGGGCAATGTTTCTAGCCCCACTCAGGTATGAGGGTGTATGGGTGCCAAATCTCAGAGAACCAATGGTCAGTTGAACCCAAAGAATGGATGTGAGATAATGGCTTGTAATGTATGGTGGAAAGTGGTGAGTATGGAATAAGGATAGATGGAACTACACTATCTCAATCAAGTTTTCTCAAGTAGTGCCCCTCTTATACCCATTGGGCCTATTGACCACTGGAGTGGCACTTGATGATAATGAGAAGACTCCATGCCCAAGGATGAACCAGATGACACATGTGCCATTAGATATCATCAGATATCATCAATTCAACAAAGTTTTTAAGCTCTACTCCTTCTCATCATCTCTCTTGTACCCAAATTCCACGCCTTACGGGAAATTGTAATAAGTGATGCTAGTAATGATGAGTTTTGAGTCAGTATTGATTTTGTAACAGGCCTAGGTAGCCTGGAACCTTGTCAACAAGTGAGTATTACTCTGGGAGGTTTTTTTTACTTGGTTAATTATCATCTCCCTACCAAGAGTTAATAATTAATTGACTTTTTTCTTCCAATTTTACTCCAAATCTGCAGTACGGCTTGATGGTGAGGCCTTGGGTGAGTCCTAGTGTCTAGAGTCAATGTATATTACCATACTAGATCACACAAATTTTTTTGTGGAATTTGGTTAGGTCTAGGTAGTGATTTTTTAATTTTTTAGATTTCTCGCAAGTCGAAAAATGCAATAAAAATTGTAGTTGAATTGTAATAAGTGTTGCCTAGAGAAGTTGTATGGGGTATGAGTAATCAAAATTACACTTCTCACCCTAACTTTCTATTATGACACACTTTGAGGGGTTAAAAATGTGTTTTGAACTCTCAAAACCCATTTTTCCTAAGTTTAGTGGGAAATCTGGCAATTAATTAAGCCAGAAATTAAATAAATGGGGAAAAATAAATATCCACACATGCTAAATGAGGTGGAAATGAGGTGGAAAATTATGGAGGAGTTAAAATGAAGTCCCAAAGTGATGTGGGCTCTTAAAATCAAGGAAAAGACGTGCTCAAATAAAATTGAATTTCCAGCATTAAACGAGCGTTGCTCGCTTGGAAATTCGAATTTGTGAAGTTTGTGCATATTTGGGAGGATTTGGTAGAATATTTGGTGGAGTTTTTTGTGGAAAATTGTCCCCATATGGGTTACCACCCATTTACATTTGTCATTCCATCATAAAATTCGAATTTGGCACATAAGGGAAGAAAAAATGATGTCCACTTGCCAGAATCCAATTTTTACATTTGGCAATAGAGCTCCACATATCAAATTCGAATTTGTCTTGTGATCTACTCCCTCTCACCACTTGGCATATGGTTCTTCATTGGGATTTGCTCCCAACTTTCTATATAATGGAGCCATGAGCTCTCATATTGTATCATGTAATACGAGCTATTAGGCTTGAGGGCACGTTGTCGGATTGTACACGTACTTGCAATATAATACAAAGTCTTTGGGGTAACTTGTGATGGTGTTCTTCTCCTTGCATATATGGTAAATTCTTGACTTGTTGTTATGCTTCTATTTATTTCCTCATGCTATTGTTTCCTTCATGTTTGTTTCAAGTTATGTTAGTATGCAGCTATCTCATATTAGCATAAGAGTTACTTGATCGTTTTAGGATAAGAATTCTTCTATTTGATGTCAAATATATCTATAGGAGTTCTTTCCATTGCTTTTATTTAATTTCATGTGGATTTAATATGTTGTGGTGAGATTGTGTAGAAGGATCCGTCTTTCGTCAAGCTTTTCAAGCATGGGGAAGTTCTCGGAGAAACCAACCCACTCTTGAAAATATTCAAGGAGAACCCGCATGTGTTGATTTCCAAAGTCTAATCTATATTTTATTTTGTCTTGCAGAGGTTCTTTTAAGTTTTTCAAAGCTCTTATTTCTTGCATCAAAAAATCAAATTTAAAATAATTTACTTTTCAAGTATTTTTTTTCATTTCTTTAATATTTGGCTATTTCAAAGAGCCAAATTATGACTAGTCAAAGAGGAGAGCTTGGTCATACTCTTTGGCTTAGCCTCTTGTAGATTATTTTTGTAATATTACTTTGTGATTTCCTGAGCTAACATTTGTGGTTGTAGAGTTTTTCTAACTTGTTGTCTTACAACTACTTGCAGGTTTCATTTTCAGAAAATTACTTACAAATTTGCATGCAGGACCTTGGGGTTTCAACTTCTAGATTATTTCCTTCCCTTGGCCGTGTAATTTAAAGAAGCTTTGCCTTGCTTTTTCTTCCTCGAAAAATCTGCATTTTGTTGGGCTTTTGTGGGTCTCAAATTGCAGAAATTTTCAGCAAAGAAAGCTCTATGGCTCAAGCCAACATTGTGAAGATTTTTTTTGGATTTTAGAAAAGACTTCACAATTTTCTCCTTATTGTAATAATTAATAAAATTCTTGGTTTTGGGAGCGTGGGTTTTACCCATTGGTATCCCTATCTCTCCACCTTTTTGGAGAGACTTTGTGGCTTGATCTTTGATATTTTTCACTTGCATGCACATAATTTAATTGGGGAATTAACACAATCATGTATTACACTCATCTTGCATGCACCTAAAACTAATTTGCTTCAGATTTGTAGTCTTTTTACTTTCATAAGCAATTTCAAACTTGTGCATGCATGCACTTTTAACTTTAATCTAATTTGTCATGAATTTTGTTCCAAAACCATTTATGCTCCACTTTTAATTACATCTTACATGCAATAAGTATTTGGGCAAATTTTCTCCATAAAATGGCTTTCTACTTCATGACATGCAAGTACATTTCAAGTTCGAAAGTTAATTTTCATTAATTTATTTACATGCCCCAAGCATTCACTAAAGCTTACCTCCAACTTAAGTTGGTTGAATAGACATTTTAGGGACTCTTTACCTCTATGAACTCCTCACTGTGAGATCCAAATATTTAGGCGAGGGTGAGGTCTGAGGATTAGAGTTCAATTGTAACTTTGTTTTAGAACTAATTAAAAAAATAAACCAAGAGCATTTTTTCATCACATTTACCTTACTTGCAAGATCTAAATTTTTTCTTTTTTGATGGTTTAGAGTCTCACATGCAACATCATTTCCTATTTTCAAGAAGCATTTCCTTTCATGCAAATATTGTAATCTCTTTTGCAACAAGTTTAGTTTAATTTTTTTGTACTTGGAACATTGTCTACTTTAGCAAGCTCCATTTCATGTTTAATGATCATCATGTTCATGAATGGTTTATGAGTCTCATTTCCTTTCAAGTACATTTATTTTGGGTTGCAAACTTAATTGCATGTTGTTATCTTGGTCTAACAATTGAGTTTTTTCTATCATCTCATTTGCATTCTCATAAGTAGATCACTAATTGTTTTCTTTTGAGCAAGATAGCTTCTCATGCTTTGATTCATAAATCTATTTATCTTGAAATCATTTACAATATCGTGTGCTAACATTTTCTTGTTTCACTTTTCAGGATTATTTTTTCTTTCCATTCGAAAGCATTTTATTTCATTTAAGCAAATACATTTTCATTTTAAAGAGCAATACTTTGAAGACACTGGTTTTCATATGCTTTATGTTTATTTAACTTATGTATTGATGATTATTGCTCATATCACTTTTTGCTTATAAATCTTAAGAAGTAATTTATTTAACTCTGACAACTCTCCTAGAAACTCACATTTTTTAACTTAGTTTTCCATTTAGGGACCACCCCCCATAGCTAACCTAGGAGATAGCTTAAACGGAGAGAGTCGGGAGTAGGTGATAGCCCCTGATAGCCCCTTCTCTGAATTCTTTGCCACCAACCACACCTTGTGGGGTTGAAGGCTTTTTCCACTAACTTGTAGGTAGGTGCAGGCGGCAAAGAGCGATAACAGGGCTATTAGGGGAAGTCTCATTGGACTAGGATTGAAGATTAACCTCCCATTTAAGGTGAGGGAACAAGATCACGATCAAAACCCCCTTTTGTTCTTGGTCACCCTATAATCCATATAAAATGCCCAAACACAAACAAGCTTAAGCACTCGATTACAAAATGAATAAAGTACCTTTTGATCGAAACACCACCTTCGTCCATGTGCTCTTGCCAGATGGGTGAGAAGCATATGGTTGATGTAGGTGGCAGAGATGTAATGGCACATCATCAACTAGTTGTGGCTGTCAGCAGGGGCTGCATGGCTGGCCAGCTAGATGTGAAGAATGGGAGAAAAAATTTCTCCTATAGGGTTATCCATTTGGGTGGGTAACACTTCCCTTATGATGTTGTTGACCTCCAAGAGGAGAGACTCCTTGCAAATCAACCATGAGAAACAATGAAGAGAGAAACCCTTATATAGGTTTGAGCTCCATCTTTATGTACAACAGAATTGTAATATTCACTTCTAAAACTTTAGATCTAGCCTAGGGAAGAGTAAAGAAACAATATCCTCCAACCAACTAGCCAACAATTAGTATTTTGATTTATGTTATAAATTAATTTAAAGAAACAATATCCTCCAACCAACTAATCAACAATTAGTACTTTGTTTTATTTTATATCACCATTGGTCATAAGACTTAGGAGCCCTTGACATTTTTAGCTCCATTGCCAGATGTCCCTATTTCACTCATTCTTTCTTGGTAGGCTATTGATTATTTTGTATTGTGCCATTGTCTTTTATATGCGTGTCGCAGTAGCACTACTGCTTGTTCCTTCCTTTATGGTATTTTCAGCATTTTCTAGGAATTGTGCTTGCACTCCCACATTGTATTCATATTGATTGTACTTTTCTTCTGTCACAATAACCTACTTTTGTGGTCGTTTATTGGACATTAATAAAATTATCTTATCTTATTTTCTTGAGTTTGCTGTCTTGCTACAACATCACTATTTTCTCATTTTTGTGATAATCAGTCTTTTGCTGAGTTGTTGTTTGGCAGTTTTCTATAATTTGTTTCTTATATCGCCATATGTTCTGATCTGTGCTTTATACAACTAGTAGGTGCATCTTATCTTTGATGTTTGTACATTTGTTTTGGCGTTAGTTTAAGAGCTAGTGACTAGAGTACCATGCTCCTCTTGTCACAGATGTTGACAGTTTTTTTCACCAAATTCTGTTATCAGCTCTAAATTATTTAGAAAACTGTTAACTTTTTTAATTTCTTAAACACAGTTATATTCAGCAGAAAGCACTTATGTTTATAATTTCCTGAGTTGGATATACATTGTTAACACAGCATGAGACCAGGTATCACCTCTCTATGGTCCAAGCCTAATGTCACAAGCTTTCCAATGCATGTTTGGGATATTCTATGAATTATATAGAAATTGGTTGTGGCAACCAACTTATACCCATGTTCTGGCCTACATTTGTTCATGTTCCAACTCTGAAGTCAATGGCCGAGATGGACCTGCATCATATAACTATGTATGTGGTAAAATTTAAAACGGATAGGGTGGATATGCTATTATGGGAATTACTTTTATGTCAAGGAAGCATTGCCGGGAACTCAAAAGTGATACTGTATCTTTGAACATGTCTTAAAAAAATAATTTTCTTATATGTTTCGGTTGTGGGTTCAGTTTTTATTCATCCATACCATATCCGAAGATAGTCAGAAATAAGGATAACATGTCACTCTAAGGGGCTCGTAAATATCTTCGTCTTATTGTTATACACAATCATAAGAATTTAGAGCTAGTTGGGGTGCCACACCATGTGAGATTCAGTCTTTGGCACTTAATTTCTAAAATTCTCTTTTTGATTAGCTATCACTTTTGATCTTCTCTCTGTCTTTTAAAAAAAAAACACTAAATACTGGTTGATCATGCCAAAGCATGTCCTGTGTATTTTCCGAGTACATGTCTTAGAGTTTCTGGTTCCTTCTAGGCACTAGCAATCATCTTTTCCAAGTCATTCTCTAACTGAGCTTGCTTGTACATACTAATTAATTTATATAATGGTCGAATGTTGATTTAGACCTGATGAAAAGAGAACCTCATTTTTCTCCAGTGCAGAGAATTGCAAAAGTGTTGTTTCATTTGAGGTATCTAGAGAGATGACTTTATGGGAAAGAATGGGAAAAGCTATGGAGTTAGATGTTGAGTGCAATACTTTTTCCTGGGAATGTCTTGCATCTCTGCATCGTACTGAACACAGAAGTAGTGGCGTATCCTCCGAGGATGAGATGAGCAAACCTATGGAGGTATATAAATCTTCTGATTTGCTTTTGATTGCCTAGTAAATATAGTTTAGAGAGAAAATGAAAATCTTGTTTTCAATTATGTTGTACAGTGTAGATAATGCACAGGACATAGCGATAACAGGGTTAGTTGAAAATTGAAACAGCATACATGATTGACAATATATCCTATATGCGTGACAGGATGTTCTTATTTATTTGTTTGTTCAGGAAGTTTTCATTTGGTTCAAATGTTGATACTTTGTTGCATGCAGATAGAGATTTGTGTCCTCTTTCCGACTAGAAATGCCGGTGAAGATGTTCATTCCATAAATGTAAATGAGAAAAAGAGGGAAGTGTCTACTGTGTGGAGAACATGAGACTTTTCTAAAATATGTTAATTAAAACTCCACCATATAATTCAATTATAAAGTTCACTCTTGCATCTGACATGATTTCTAACTTTGTCAGTGCCAGGCTTCTAGATGTGTGTGGGACAGCTAGTTGCTGTCAGTTCCATGGCTTCTTTTGTGGAGGTAGAGGTTCAAGTTGATAAAATAAGACAATACAACAATTAAAATCTGTAAACCAGTAAATATTATAGATGCAATTGTGGTTGTGGCAGACACAGCAGAACACAAGTGAGCTTGTTTTCAATTTTCCTCAATCTTTGGGTCCAGTAGTGTTAGTCAATGCCAGTCAAAATGGTAAATGGGGTTGAGCATAAGTCTTTGTAGCTTTGCCCAAGTTGAGAAAGCTTGATTGGATTTAGTCAAAATAACTTCTAGTCACACTACAATAAAAATGTTCATTAGTGTGTTGTGATTAGTGTCTCCTTTTTGTTATATTCTAAGTTTAGATAACTGAAATTTATGTTAACTCTCAAATTTTATTCATCTGTAGACTTCAACAATTACAAGTAATAACAGATTTCAATCTAGTTAATAAGGATGAATTTGTTAGGAATATCATGGAGAAATAAAATTGAAACGAATGTGGAAATAAAATATAGAATGACTGAATACAAAGGAAACACCAATACATGCAGTTCACCTGATTTGAGCTATGTTCACATAGAAACTTGCAGTCCTTCCTTTTATTCTGTCCAGCAAATGAATAGATACAACCTGCAACACATCTGCTGCAACCTTCTCTTCACTCTCTCAGTCTCCTCTCTCTCATTTTCAATGCTCTCTGAATAATACACAACAATTCCCTCATAAAAAGAGGGTTGCCTTTGTAGGGCAAAAAACTTCCAACATAACTTATGCTGTCAGATCTATGACCTAATGATGAACTGTCCAGATTGACTACGAAATTACGATATTTTACAAGGAAATTTTTCCAAAAATTTCTAGTGGGAGGGGGAGGGGTAGGGGGCGGGGGCGAGGGCAAAGCCCCGTCGCACCCCCCGTTGGGAATTGGGATCCAAATGTGGCTATGAACAAGACCTCTGAATTAGGAAGACAATCAGGCTCCATAACCAAACAGAAATCTCCTCAAATCCAACTTTCTACAGCATCTTCCCATAATTACTATATAAATGTTGATCTTTCAAAAGGCTGTGCCATATTTCACTAAGATTAGAGGATGCGTTAACCCTCGAATCCAAAAACACATTCGCTATGCATGCTCACTCCCAAAATATAAGTCCAACTTGTCCAACACTTGCTGTTATTATCTCTGCATGAGACTGAAACCAAACTAGAGATAGGCTCTCCGTTGCATGAGAGAGCTGAAGTATGTTGAAGTGCTGCACTTCACCTTAGTTTAGAAAATCTACCCAAGTTATGGTTAAAACCACTGAAAATATTCCAAAGTATGGGCCATCACTTGCATGATTAGAGTCCTAGCTGATGACAAATGCATGGTTTAGTCAAGATTAGACACAAACAAAGCAAATAACAAGTACTTCCTTCGCTATCAACTCATTTTCTGGTATACTGTGCTTTGCATGCTGCCCCCCAAAACAGACATCTTTCCAAGGATACATCCACATCTTTATCTGCCATATATTGCATACAAACTGCTTCCTTAACTGCTAAACATTGAAAACAATGTGTAAAACAAAGGCAGTCCAACTGCTTGTTAAACTTAAGCATGAACTCAGTTTCAAAATAGCATTGATACTGCACCCTAGTTTGCATGCTGATTCCACCTCAGAAACCATGCAAGAACTGTTAAATTTTGCAGATTTAAAATTTAATTTCTAAGATTATAAGCCATAGAAGACAGTCAATGAACAGTAAGACACAAGATTTGGTCCAAGACCAGGGGAAAACCCCACTATGGGGTAAAACCCTTTTTAAAATGCTCTTCTATTAGATCATCTTCAAATGTTCAGCAGAGATACATAATCAGAGTACAAAACCCCTTTTACAAATAACAGTGGTAACAACCCTTTTTAATATGACAACTTCAAAATACCACCAGAAGCCTCCAAAGGCTTCCAAAACAAGAGTAGTAGACACAAGTGCGTGAACAAAGTGCACAAGTACGAGAGCTAAATACTGAGAGCAATATTCTCCAAATGCAAGATCAGAGTGCTATTGAAGCGAGGGCAATATACCAGCAATCAAACTTTGGTGCGAAAACAATATCAAGAATAAAATCTCTGGAGTGAGATCAATACAAGAGCTAAATGTTAGTTTTTGTAGCATCGGACGTGTTCTAGCGACGAAACTTTGTGGAGAGGTTAGAATACATGAGATCTCCAGAACCCATAAATTGTTTCTGGAAATTCTACCTAGAAGTGACTTAATTAGATTATTAACCAATTTTTTAATATTTCCAAAGTCTAAAGTTAGGAAAACTGGTTGTATTAATTAAGTCAAGGCAAGAGTAGTCTAGAAAATCACACGGATCGATCTATAAATGCTCCTAGCCATCGATTATGTTTTAATCTTGGTCGTTGGTGATCCAACAAAGGATTATAAGAGAAGGTCGATGTGGTGATGGAGAATACACTTGCAGAGTTTGATTTCCTTGGCAGATTGATTTACAGTGAGTTGCCGGAGAGAGTCAGAGAGATTGAAACAGTGAGAGAGGGGCAGAGACAATGAGGCTGCAGGAGGTATTCCATGTGAAATTTCTACAACGAAATTCCTACTTCTGTATTTGATATTATTTCTCCTACTTATTATTCAACAATAAGTTATTTACAGAAATTACTTCAGTAAACATCAAAATAAATTCTACTGCAGTCTTCACAACCAAAATACTGAGCAACTATAAAGAAATACAAACACAAGATTGACACAGTTATTTTTGGACAATTGTCCCCAGAAAAACCCAATGTGGGAAAACCGGTGCAGCAGATGAGGGAATCTTTATTATTCTTTAACAAAATTTCATGTACAGAAAATAACCTGCAGAATAGAAGAAGAATATTTGTGAGAATTTTACAAACAATTGCTTTACATGCTTTTCATTGAATATATGACCCTGGAGAGCCCCTGAGCCTTTCTGCATCTCATTGCACAGTCCCAACATCACAACTTCTGCGCTGTCTCTGCCATTGCATCACTGCCTCTGTGATGTCCCTCCTCTGCGCTGCCTCTTCCGGTCAGATTTTGTAATCTCAACTCTTGTTGATCCCCTCTCTCTCTCCACCCTGCAACTCTCCCTCAGAATCAATTTTTCGTGCCGAACTTCACCCTATGAGAAAATCGATCTTCTTGGGCAACTGAGTATCTGCCTCGGTGTATTTTCCAAATGACCCTCAAGCTTTCTTAAATAATCTTCTCGTTGACATTCGACGACGCATATTAGAAGCTAATCAATGGCTGAGATCAACCTGACTTGATCCTTGTCTTCTTCTAGAAGTTACACCCACAGTTTAGATTAATACCCATTAATCATTTTAATTTCCTAAGTTTAGACTTAGGGTCACATTAAAAATAATTAATTTATCAAATAAAACTGTCTCCGGATGGAATTTCCCAAAACAATTTCTGGGTTATCTGGAATACATGTGTCTAAGCCTCTCCTCAAAATTCGAGACTTAGTGCACATTCGATGCTACCACAAATCAACACTCCTTTTTAGCGAGGACTGCGCTCTATCAATACACCCTGTTGCATACTGCTATGGCTTCGAAGCATCTCCCTCTGCACTGCTGATGTTTGATATGCTGTCCACCAACTGCTGCGCCGTTGTTGCAACTGTACTGTTGCTGACCCTGCCATGATCAACACTGCATTTGTACTGCAACTCCCTCTTAATGCTGCATCTGTGGCTGAGATATCCCCTGTTTCTGCTACTGAAACGAATTCTCTACCATACCCATCTGCTTGCTGAAGTGAACAAACTTGGCTCTCCCAAGAGCTTTGGTGAGTATGTCTGCCACATGACTCCCTGTGGCGACGTACTGCAACTGTATTGCCCCTCGCTGAGCACAGTCTCTAATAAAATGACACCTGATGTCAATGTGCTTTGACCGATCATGAAATACTGGATTCTCAGAGAGTTTGATACAACTCTGGTTATCACAGTAGATACTGGTCAGTTCCATCTTTCTTCTGAAGAGATTCACTAGCAGTTTTCTAAGCCACATGGCTTCGCACGTAGCCATGCTTGCTGCCATATATTCCGCCTTTGCTAAGCTCAATGCTACGGATTTTTGCTTCCTACTACACCAGGAGGCCATCCTTGATTCGATGTTGAAACAGTTCCTTGAGGTACTCTTCCGATCTACTGAAGTGCCTGCCCAATCCGCATCTGTGAACTTGCTCAATCTGACATCATCTCCACGAGTGTATTTTAACCCGTATCCGACTGTTCTTTGCACATATATGAGAATGTGCCTCGTTGCTGCCCAATGTACCTCTTGGGTTCTACCATGAACTAAATGAGGGTGTTGACAGCAAAGAAAATGTCTGGCCTGGTGTTGATCAGATACATAAGTGACCCAATGAGTTGCCTATACAAGGTGGGGTCCACTTCCTTGTCTTCTGATGTATCTATCTTCTTCCTGTTGGTTATCATGGGTGTTGCCACGAGCCCACAATCTTGCATCTTGAATCTCTTCAAAATTTCTGAGGCATATCTTCCTTGTCCTAGGAAGATTTCTCCATTCTTCTGCCATACCTCCAACCCTAGAAAGTAATACATCAACCCCAAATCCTTTATGTCGAATTCAACTTCCAGGTTCTTCTTGTAGTCCTTGATGAGCCTAGATGATCCTGTAAGCAACAAATCATCTGTTGAGATTTTGTGTATTTGGGATAGCATCAGTTGTGCTTTAGCTTCCAAATTTTGTGGAGGGACTAGAGTACACTTGATCTACAAGACCCATAAAAGGATTTGGAAAATTTCATTTGGTTTAGTAGATTTTAAATTAATTAATTATTTTAATGCATTTCTTAAGTTAAAACTTAGGGAACTTAAATAATTAAAGTGAATTTAATTAAACATATGATGAAATTGTTTTAAGTCACACGGATCAAGCTTTCTTTTAATCTTAGCGATTGATTCAAGATCTGATCATGGCCGTTGGTTTCCCAACGAGAAAAGTATAAAGGAAAGGCTTGGGGTCATTTGTAAAGACACATAGAGGCAGAGCATTGAAGCTAAGCTGAGATTCTAGGGCGGGTTTGCTAAGAAATCTCATAAGTGTTTCAGCTGTAGAGAAGGGAATTTAGGCCAAGGGGATAATTTGATCCCAGGGTCTAGAATCAACAAGAGGCGGAGATCAGCTCAGAGAGGCAGCGCAGAGAAGTAGGAGGGCAACAACTTGTGCTACGCAGGTGCTGCGCAGTCCCTCAAGGACAGCGTAATTGTTGCAGGAAACCCTCAGGGGTTACGCAAAGACCCTAAGGGGCAGCGCAAGGCCTATGTCACTCAGTCTGGGGTAACCCAGACCTTTCCGGAGCAGCGTTGAGGGTCAGAGGGGCTTCAGAGGCTTCAGGGGCAGTGCTGGGGTTTCTAGGCCCTAATTTTGGTTGAGTTCTGTAAATCCTGTTTGAGGGTGTGGACCAGTCATTATTTTGGCCCTAGATCAGCGAGCTGTAGATCTATTATATCTCTGTCGGGTTTTCTAGATCTGGAACCCAGGCTTGTATTTAGAAAATTCTTAATAATAAAACCCTTCAGTAGCCAGAAGACCAGTTTTCCCGCATTAGGTTTTTTCCGGGGACTATTTGTCCAGAAATAACTGTGTCACTTTGTCTTTATGTGCATGAACTTGCTCTAGATCTGGATTGGTGGAGATATGTTATGTGTTTTGCTTCGATTTTAACTTGAATTTATTCAGTTAATAACTTATCTAAGTAGGAGGAGCATAAACAGATTAATAGTGAATAATTTCTGCATAAAGTGTAAAGATTCAGAAATTTTCACATGGTATCGGAGCAATTGCAGATCTAGGAGGGTCACCAACAAGAATCTGAAGGTTCCTAGCTGCAAGAAGCAGCTGGAAAAGCAGTAGAAACGTAGATTTGAAGGGACAATGCAGTTTTCAGAGGCAGATTCATGTAGAGGGAAGATTGATGCAGTCTAACGCTGTCTCCTAGCAAGCCCACACAATTACTGCGCAGAGGTAACTCAGAAACAATGCTGGATTAGTCTGAAGCCAGCCAGTGTGATGCAGATCTGAATCTGTCAGATCCAAAAAAGATTGAAGAAAAGTTGCAGAAATTCAGAAGGTGCTGGTGGGGTTAAATTTATGAAGTTTTCAGATTTTTAACCTAAGCACAAGTGACAAAGAGCGGGAGGAGATCAACTTCTTAGAGAGTTTCAAGCCAAAGAAGCTTGCAGTTTGATCAGAGGATCAAAGAGAGCTGAATCATAGTTGATTTGGCAAATTTCCAAGGAGGGAAATCAGTTGTTAGAGGGAGCAGAAGGTGCCTGTTTCACCAAGGGCCTTAGATCCATTTCTCTAGCAAAGAGAAAAGGAAGTTCTGACACATTCTGACCAGATGGCTCCTCATGGACTGCGTGATTAGGACAGGGTGGATGGCCTCTCAAACTTTTCAGTTTGGAAGGTAAGGATCCTAATAGTCTTGAGGCATACAATCTTAGAGACCATGTAGAGCAAACTCTGGCCACACCGACAGATCTAAATCTCCTTCGGAAGCATAAGGTGGCTGCTGGGCATGCCAAGCGGCTGATTATGGATGGAATCAAGGACCATATTGTACCACACTTAGCTGAGAAGAAGACAACTAACGAGATGTGGAAGGCCTTGATATCCCTATATGAGGGAAAATATGTCCAAAGGAAGATGCTGTTGGAGACACAGATGATGTCATTCATGATGGCCAAGGGAGAAGACATGGATCATTTCCTTTTCAGATTGCAGTCGATCAGAGATCAGTTGACTGCAACTGGTGCTAAGGTGGAAGACGATGTGATGGTTAGGACTGCCCTCAATGCAGTCACGGATGAGTGGGAAAACTTTGTCCAAAGTATCTTGGGCAGAGCGGACCTCCCAGATTGGGACAACTTGTGGTCAGTTCTGCGTCAAGAACTCCACAGATTTACCAAGAAGCAGTATAGCTCTGGATCGAGAAAAGTGAAGAGGGAAGATGAGGAAGATGCAACCTTGGCATCGAAGAAGCAACCAAAGAAGAAGAAGGATCTCTCAAAAATCAAGTGCTTCCAGTGTGGTGAAATGGGACATTTTGCCAGTAATTGTCCTCAGAAGAAAAGGGACAAGGAAGCCTCTTCCTCCAAAGCTGCTGTGGCAGATGATGGGTCAGAAGATGATGCAGCCATGAGTGCTCATGAACCACGGAGGTGGGGTGACATGGATATGTAGAGGAGCTACATAGAAGTAGGGCGGGATCTTTGAGCAGCTCATCTCTTGGATCACAAACGAGCTATGACAGCCTTAAGACAGTAGTGGGACAAGTGGAGCAGTGGGTGCATAGATCACAGATGAAGCAAAGGCAGAGGCAGATCTGAAGGCTAGGAGGAGTAGCGCAGAGAATAGCAGCAGCAGCGTAGAGGCTGATGTAACTTAAGCAGCGCAGTGCAGAGTTGTAGCAGCGCAGAAGGCTTCAGAGGGACAACGCAGTGCAGCAGCAACATGAGAGATTTCAGCACAAGGGGCTGATGTGACTTTAGTAGTGTAGAGGGAGTCTGCTTACGCAGTGTAGAGCTGTAGCTGTGCATCATCCTTCAGATGCTAGCATAGATCTATAGCCTATGGAGCTTCAGTGATGAGGATGCAACTCATCTGACTTGTCTGTCAAAGATTGAGTAGGAGATTCAGTTGTTTCTCTCAACAACTGAAGTTGCAGTGCAACGGATCAACAGTGGTAGTGCTAGGAGCAGCACAGATGCAACATATTGAGAGGGAGCTGCAGTACAAAGGTTGTAGTGGCAGTGGCAAAGTCATGGGCAACAATACAGAATGGTAGCAACAGTGCAGAGTTGAGTGGCAGCAGGCCAAGCATCAGCAGCACATAACCAGTGCCCAAAGTCTTGTAATGCATAAGTGTGATGTATTGCTAGAGCACACCCTTGATGCTAAGAGGGAGTGTTGTGATTTTGTGTATTTGGGGTAGCATCAATTGTGCTCTAGCTCCCAAATTTTGTGGAGGGACTAGAGTACACTTGATCTACAAGACCCAAAAAAGGATTTGGGAAATTTCATCTGGTTTAGGAGATATTAAATTAATTAATTATTTTAATGTATTTCCTAAGACAAAACTTAGGGAACTTAAATAATTAAAGTGAATTTAATTAAACATGTGATGAAATTGTCTTAAGTCACACGGATCAAGCTTTCTTTCAATCTTTGCCATTGATTCAAGATTTGACCATGGCCGTTGGTTTCCCAACGAGAAAAGTATAGAGGAAAGGCTTGGGGTCATTTGTAAAGACACACAGAGGCAGAGCACTGAATCTAAGCTGAGATTCTAGGGCGGGTTTGCTAAGAAATCTCAGAAGTGTTCAGCTGCAAAGAGGGGAATTTAGGCCAAGGGGATGATCTGATCCCAGGGTCTAGAATCAACAAGAGCCAGAGATCAGCTCAGAGAGACAGCACAGAGAAGCAGGAGGGCAATAGCATGAGGGCAGCAACTTGTGCTACGCAGGTGCTGCACAGTCCCTTAAGGACAACGTAATTGCTGCTGGAAACCCTCAAGGGTTACGCAAAGACCCTAAGGGGCAGCGTTGGGGCTTCTAGGCCCTAATTTTGGTTGAGTTCTGTAAATCTCGTTTGAGGGTGTGGATCAATCATTATTTTGGCCCTAGATCAGCCAGTGAGCTGTAGATCTATTATATCTCTATCGGGTTTTTCATATCTGGAACCCAGGCTTGTTGTATTCAGAAATTTTTTAATAATAAAACCCTCCAGCAACCAGAAGATCGGTTTTCCCGCATTTGGTTTTTTCCTGGGACTATTTGTCCATAAATAACTGTCACTTTGTCTATGTGTGCATGAACTTATTCTAGATCTGGATTGGTGGAGATTTGTTATGTGTTTTGCTTCGATTTTAACTTGAATTTATTTAGTTAATAACTTATCTAAGTAGCAGAAGCTTAACCAGATTAACAGTAAATAAATTCTGCATAAAGTGTAAAGATTCATAAATTTCCACATCATCTACATACAGTACCAAGATAAGTGGCTCATACTTTACCATCAAATAGTAGAGATTGAGATTCGTGTCACTCTTGACAAATCCTAACTGCTGCAAGTATCCGTCAATCCGACCGTACCATGCTGTGGGTGCCTGCTTGAGCTCGTATAGGGCTTTCTTCAGTCTACATACATGAGATTTCTTCTCATGGGTTTCAAAGCCTTCGGGACGTTCAAAGGTAATAACTTTATACCGAAAGACAATATCATGTATGTTCAAATCTGTTCACTCATACCGAAAGACAATATCATCATACCGGTAAGCTGAGGTAAATGAAGGTATCTTGTATGGAGCAACAATAAAGTAGGTCAAACTTTTCACTCATAAGATGTAAATAGGATGATAAATCACACAAATGCAAAAGTTGCTAAAAAGAAATTCACACATAAGATTTGACAGCTAAGATAGATTGGGGCAAATACAAAGAATCAGGTGATCTGGCTCTAAAAAAGAGAATTTTAATTTTTTCAAAATTTTTCCAGGGGTTCGCAGTTTCTAATGGAAAATAGAGCGGATCCGCACTATTTTGAATTAAAAGCTGCGGAAGTTGCCGCACTGTTTTCTGTTGAAAACCGCGGAGGCAAGGAAAAATCCAGAAAAAATAAATAATCAACTTTTCTTTTTAGGGATTCTTAAAAGGCATCTACCCAACCTAATCTCAGATGAGTCCAAATCCAAAAACTCTAAAATTCAAACTGAAAATAAATAAAGAAAACTAAGTTATTTTCTCCAGTGGAGTCGCCATTTTGTTATGCGGATTAATCCCTCTTGCGGACAAGAGCGATCTCCCTAGTATTCAACGAATAGATAGAAACAAACATCCATTTGAAAACCTTTTTCTCTAGACTAATTGCATTTCATAATTATTATAAAAAAGTAAAAAGGACATGCCCCTACCTTGAAATCCAAACGGTCGATGTAGTCTTTTATCTTGTCGCTCCAAAGTGGCTTCTTCAATAAGTAGAACCTGCAATCAAAGACAGGACAAAAGAATCAAAGCTTCTGCAACATATATTAATTAAGAAAAGCTAATCCAACTTAGTGATCAAGGAGTCTAAATATTGATGTTATTCAATAAGCATAAGAACAACTCAATGAGAAAAATAGATCCATATGTATTATCTTGAATAAAAAGAGTAATCTTACAACTTGATGTCTTGATGTCATACAGATTTCTCCCGGGTCCTGAACAATCGTTCCTGCTTTAGTTTGATAAGCCTTCCTCTCTAAATACTAGCATGGAGTTATGGACATAAGGGTGTGATCATTCTCATGCCAACAACAACTAGTGTAGAAAGTATGCACTCTTGGAAATTCTCTTTAGCAATTACCTTTACAATCTTAGCATCTACAATCTACCCTAGAGACTGAAACTTAAGCTCAATTTATAGGGAAATGGAGGTAGTTTCAGTTTCATGAAGAGGGGGATGGATTCCTCTCATGAAGGGATTTGAGCTCCATGGACCAAGGGATAAGCTCCATGAGTGGAGGGATAAATCTCGAACCGATTGCGACTCTAGAAGCTTCCAGTTGGGAGAATATTCGACTAGCTAGGCTTTTAGAATTTACTTTTTCTTTTATTCAACTTTTTACGGGGATCTGCAGGTAAATAGTAGCAAAACGTGCGGGGGTTTCCGTGGTTTATAGACCAAGCATCTGCGAACCCGCAGGAAAAGGCTAGAAAAAGTGCGGAGGTAGACTTTTAAGGGTTTTATAGAGTTTTTCTTCGATTCCAAGATTTGATTCAGGATCATTAGGGTTTTTGACTTCTAAGGTCACATGA
Organism: Pinus albicaulis; assembly: GCA_034641835.2. Classification (NCBI taxonomy): domain Eukaryota; kingdom Viridiplantae; phylum Streptophyta; class Pinopsida; order Pinales; family Pinaceae; genus Pinus; species Pinus albicaulis. Next base: position 1,267,147,881 of record CM076584.1, read on the forward strand.
TATAGGTGGCGATAGACCCATATGAACAGACAAATGTCATGGTGACAAAATAATGCGTAATAGATTGCCCCCCAAAGTGTGAAGTCTAAGGTTATTCTCAAGAGTGAAGTGCTTTATCATTCCGAGGATTGGATTGAGACAACTTGGCCGAAAACCTATAAAAACATTTAATATATATATATATATATATATATATATATATATATATATATATATCATCGCTGAGGTAGGCATCTCCATACTCAGATCAAAACTAACTAAATGTTCTGGTACATATATGGTTTCAATATTACATCAAAGTAGACACAGTATGGGCGCAACCATCTGTCATGAGTAGTTTACTGTATCATGAATAATAAAACTCCTCGCAGCTTGGATGGTGAAAACTAGATCAGGGTCTTGATTTCCGCTTCTCGAACCAGTACGAATCTATCCATGCGATTGATTGTGTCGAAGTCGAACATGGTAGAAACCACTTGATTTCCAGTTAATGATGTGAACTGTTAACAAGTGTGAGAGAAACCACCAATAATGACAATGGCTCTCAAAGTAGTCCAGTACAATCCATGAAGTGTGAATGAATAATTTACAGTCGAACACTCATAGAATCATTCGATCAAAGGTCAATGATGCAACCTGTCGTCGAAGGCGAGAAACCTGCCATTAGGGCATGCAGATCCCAAGGTACTGATAAGATTTTAGATCAACTTTCTAGATGATGAGCTGATGTCGATAGAAAGTGATCTGTCGTAGGAAAGCCCACGACACGAAACCATTTGATCAAGTTTTGAAGAAATATTTGCAAGGACCGACTTAGGGATGGTCAACGCGAATGGAGACAAATGTTTGCAATGAATGGTTTATTTGAATTCTCCCTTGAACACATAACGACACTGCAGATGGTTTGGCAGCATTTGACCTAAAGCTAATACTAGAAACTGGCTGAAGACTTTCATTATGGTTTGATTAACTGTTAGACAAAGGATTTCCAACCCAACTACAAGTGTGACAAAGTGTCATGTTCAAGAGTGCCATGCTGCTTTTTAAACAAGGGTGACAACTTGATTTTTTTTTTTCTCTTTTTCCCCCACCATTACTGGCAAGTACCTCTTTATTTTTGACAAGCTTGAGGAGGATAACATTTGCTTGTTTGTGTAAGCTCATCCTTCGGATGAGTCCATCTTAGTATTAAACTGCACCCTAAGGAGTGGTTTGGTCTTGTTTGTAATTGACAGGTCTTTTACTGTTAAATTTTAACGAGTCCAGTATAGGAGAAACTCGGTGTTTTTCAGTTTTAGGGAGTCAGAAGAAAAACACAAGTAAACTCCATGGTTGTTCTTTTTCGTAAATTTAGTCTCTCAAGCCCGAAAAATGATAAAATAATGTAGGAGAGAACTCTATTGACCATGATTAGTCAACCTATACCTTTTTCGTAATTAGTCCATTTTAGTCCGGAAAATGGGTAAACTTATACTGAAAGGACGACTGTTCATTTACTTTAACGAGTTCGAATAGTCAAGTACTCAGTGATCTTTTCATATTTAGAGAGTCTGAAAAGGGCTTAAAAGAGAACTCCATGGTTTTCGCTTTTTCGTAATTTTATAGAGCCCGAAAAAGTGATAAAAGTATACTCAGTGTCAAAATAATTCTTTTCACCAAAAAATCCTGTATCTTGCACAAAAACTCAGAAGATTACACATACCTGTTTCCAAGAAGTAAAAATATTTAAAAATGACCTTTTAAAGTGAAAAATAAATAAAATATAGTATTTTATTCATTTAAAAACTATTAAAAGGAGTTAAAACAAAATCATTTTCACCTTTCGTGTTCAGAGCAGTGTATTGAGAGCTTTTGGCTAAAAAGTTTTGGAGCAGATATTGGGAGAACCGATTGTCCATTCCTTGAATCGTCAGAACCAGGTAATCCACATCATCTTAATCTTCATTTCGATCCGTTTCATTTTTCTTTTTGAGTCTTAATTTCATTTTTTAGGAGGATTTTGTGTTTAAAAAAGCGCTCTCGGGGGTTCGCAGGTCATTCACGCGATCACTGTGGACCCTGATATTTTTTTAAAGAAAAAACTATCAGGCTGCCGCGGTTTTTGTGTGGAGTGCGTGTGGACGTCCGCACTGTCTGCTCACAAAAACTGCGGGGGCACCGTGAACGTTTTAAAATTCAAAATTTCTCTTAAAAATGGTTCAAGTTTTGCATCCAAATGGTTTTTAACTTTTAAATGTGTTGATTTGTAGGTTGTTCAACCATGTTGGAGTGGCAAGAATGTGAACATGAGCTCATAGACAATGAAGCCATGGAAGATTTTGCAACAATACGTGCACTGCAGAATTGTGGTTTATATAAATTCTGGGCTATCCAAGGTATGAAAGCACAAGTGGAGTTGATGACATGGCTCGTAAATGCATGGGAGGTTCAAGACCAATGCTTCATAATTGGGGATCACCAGCTCGAAATTGAGCTAGAGGACATTTATTTCCTTACCGAATTGTCTCGAAGAGGAGGAAGCATATCCTTATTTGGGGCGAAACAGGGAGGTCTTCCCGTCGCCAACTACAAAGAACAGTATTGCAGTGATGAGGCAGACTTAAAGGATAATCGCATAGATATTAAAACTATCTTGCAATTAGATCTCAAAGTGATAGCATTACAGTAACCAGATTGTGCGGGAGAGAAGCTCCGCATGTGGCCACTAAATCACAAATGCAGACCGTAGTAGAGTGTTTTGAAGGGACCATATTTAACTGGTGCGAAGGAGTATTGGCCAATATGAAAGGCCAATTAACTAGAGCAAAGAATGCAAAGTTGAAAAACTTTGGATATGGCGCCATTCTCATTTCATTTGCTTTAGAGAGAATCCCGCTTCTCGCTCTTCAGTTGATTCTAGTAGATCATGGGGAACCTCGGATGGTACGGTGGGTGGCATTAATGGCTCTCCATGGTGGTGATGGTAGTTCAGTGGTTCGGTTTACTCCGACATACTTTATGTGGCTTAGGAACCAAGTCTTCACTATCGAAGACTTCCCTTATGCAGGAGTGGATTACAAAGGTGATCCTGAAACATCTTTGCCTCCAGGGGCACAGTGGGACGAGATAGGTAAGCGAATTATTTTGATGTTTTTAATCTAATTTTTATTGGTTTTTTATCGTCCAATACTGACAAATATTTAAATGCAGATGTCGGTCCACAACGACCAACAACACTTCGCTGCTTTGATAGGTGGGAAGCACAGCCTGTAGCACCTCTACAGGACCAAGCAGCAGAGGTCCTAGCAGATATGCAGCACAACCTTGAGAGGTTGACCATAGACAGTATTGAGAGAGGAACATATGATATTCCTCTCAGGCTTCAGAGACATGTGACAGGTGTTCCAGGACCATTTAGGAGATTTCTGCGCAAGGTGGCGTGTGCTATAGTCTACTACGATGATCATCATCACAGATAGTGGATGATCATTGTGGATCGACATTTTTTGTTTTTTGTATCAGTATTTATTAGATCATAAGGTGTTTGAACCTATGATCATAGATGATGTAATATTTTTTGAAAACAAACCTATCTATACCAATGATATTACTACTTTTTTTGAGTATCTTGTTCAACATGGATCGAATGTTGTTTTGGTTTACTCTGTTAATGTTGCAAATGTCTATTTAGAACACGATTAGCTGCATCGGCCAATGTGTTTAAATTTCTTGAAATATGTTGATATTCGATATAACAAATTGTCGTTCCAAGAGACGAACCTTCAAAAATAATCTCAATAACACTGGATTTCTAATTGCACATACCTTGTTTAAATGAAATACAATTTGTTCTGAATCCAACTTTATGATCAAACGTCGAATACCAAATGAAATGGCATCAGATAATAACTCAATGACTGCACTATATTCTGGAATATTGTTCGTTGTTTGACGAAGACATATCCCATGAATAGAAACTAACTCATTGGTGGGTGAATAGATAACCCAAGCCGTGGAAGAAATATTCCGTGTACTATGATAGACACCATCAGCAAAACCATTGTACGTTTGAAGGGATGTCGACATCTGCAATATCAAGAGTAATCAAGATAAGTAGCAATAATAGTAACCACAAAACTAATCTAGGCACACTTTTCTAATCTAAGGAACACTATTATAAAAAGTAACTATTGTACAAGAGAGATCTTCACACGAAAGTCAAGCATAATATCTCTTAAGATAAAGACCATTTCTAGGCTTATTTAAAGAGACCTCGTCATAATCAGTTAATTCATAGGCTCCTTTTGCAAGCACATGCTTGACAATGTAGGCACCATGCCACATCAGTTTGAATTTTCCAATGTCTAGCTTATCGTTAGCTTGATCATATACTAAAACTAGGTCACCTTCTGAAAAAACACGAGGGTTAACACTTTGATCATATTGAGCTTTCACACATTTCTTATGAGCTTCGGTAGCCAATGCAGTGGTGCGCCGAGTCTCATTTAATTGTGCTAAGTACAGAAAGCATTTTTCCTCTTCAGAGGTAGCTGGTAACAACTCAATGGCTAATTTAAGTGACTATATTTCGCATTCAATTGGTAACATAGATTCTAAACTTTAGACAAGTTGAAAAGGAGTGAACCCTGTAGCAGTTTTTGCCGAGGTTCGGTATGCCCATAGTACCGAAAAAAGCATGGTATGCCAATTTGATTTGTGTGTTTCGATAATCCGTTTAATCATGATAGTTAAAACCTTGGTGACGGTTTCAACTTGACCATTAGCCTGCTGGTAATATGGAGTAGAATTATCATGACGCAGGGCAAGTTGATCGGAAATTTCGGTCATCATAATATTTCGAAAATGACTCCCATGGTCTGTGATAATAGTTTGAGGCACACCGAAACGAGCAATCACATGATTGAATACGAAAGTAGCTGTAGTTTTGCCATCTTCCACGAATGTAGGCATCTCCTCGACCCATTTGGTAAAGTAATCTGTAGCGAGAATAATGTACCCATTCCCCCCGACCGAGTGAGGGTTACATGTAATGAAATCAATGCCCCATTTTGCAAAAGGACCGACAGCAATGATTGGGTGAAGAAGAGCTGGAGGTGCATGCATCTTTCGATAAAAAATTTGACAGTTGTGGCATTATCTGACTGCAATAATACAATATTTGAATAACGACGACCAAAAATAACCAGCGCGCAATATCTTTTGGGCCATGGCAAACCCAGACATATGACCACCACATGCTCTAGAGTGACGATCATTCAAAACACTTTCAGCCTCTTCGTGAGTTATACAATGTCGAAAAACAGAATCCGCACCACGACGATAAAGAGTGTCTCCAACAATATTGTATTGCTGGGATTGATATTGGATTCTTCGTTGATTTGAACGTGAAAGCTCTGGGTGAAAGGTTTGGGTTTGAAAATATATAATGATATCTCCATACCATGGATCTAATGTACTCATGAGAAACAGAGATTAATCTGCGATGGAATTTTCTACCATAGTTTCTGTCTCAGTATTGGGAAAGTCACACATAAGCTCTGCAAACACTAGTGATTTATTTGATTTAGATTTCTCGAATTCCATATCAAACTCTTGTAGGATAACAATCCATTTGGAGTATTTTCCCCCGAGTAATTGTTTTGTCAAATTTGTCAAAATATACATCAGCGGGTTGCAATTAGATATCACAGTTGTTTTACGTAACAGTATGTAGTGATGAAATCGTTGGACAACTTGCAATGCTGCCAAGGCCAATTTCTCCACATGCAAATATTTGATTTCCGTTGGGTTGAGATTCCAACTTAGATCATATGCTCATTGTGAGATTCATTCTCTTGAACCAAAACCATTCCAATGGTGGAATCAGAGGCAACTAAGTATAAAAAGTAGTCCTGGTGGTAATTGGGTGGATGCAATAACGGTGCATGGGTCAACACATGTTTTAATGCATCAAAAGATTTATCAGCAATCTCATTCCAAATAAAAGGAACACTTCGTTTCAACAACCGGGTAAAACCTTTTGTTAACTCAACATAGTTCGGGATAAACCTACGTAAAAAATTTTCTTTCCCTCGCAAACTTTGGAGTTGGCGAAGTGTGGAGGGAGGAGGTAAGTTGCTGATGGCCTCAACCTTCGAGGGGTCGACACGAATGCCATCTTTCGAAACGATGAATCCAAGTAATTGTCCTGATTGCACACAAAAAACACATTTGTGCGGGTTCAAATGAATCTTGTAGTGCCTACATCTCATGAATATAGCTCGTAAGTGTATGGGATGATCATCTCTGCATAAAGAGTGAGTAGGTAAATCATCCAGATAAGGCTGTACAATATGTTTGATATCATGAAAAGCATAAGACGTAGCCCTTTGAAAAGTTGCACCAACTTTTTTTAATCCAAAAGGTAATTTGCAATAAGCAAATGTTCCCCAAGGACATATAAACGCTGTTTTTGGTTGATCGACAGGGAGTATGTTGATTTGATTATAACCAGAAAATCCATCCATAAATGAGAAAATTTCATTCTTGGCACAATCATCGATAATTTGGTCGATATAGGGGGTAGGATAATTGTCTTTTGGACATGCTTTATTAATGTCCCTATAATGGACGCATACTCGTATAGTCCCTTGTTTTTTTGTGATGGGAACTATATTAGATACCCAATTTGTCAATGGAATTGGATAAATAAATCCTGCTCATAATAGCTTTTCAACTTCAGCTTTGATAGCAACAGATTTTCGTGAATGTCTAATAGGTTTGGCATCCAGGTATGTCTTAATTTCATGAATGACAATCTTAGGATCAATTCCTGGCATCTCTTCATAAGACCAGGCAAATATGTCGCGTAATTCTTGAAATAGGGCTTTGTATGTGTTAATCTCTTCAATCGTACAAGAAGCGTCTATATGAATATTTTCAATAATTCCAGGTTTAACTGATATGTCGATAGGAACTGTTGTAGAAATATTTCCCAAATTAGTCTTAGAATCTGAATGTGTAACCGAAATGGGATTCTGTGGTTCCTTGACATAATCAATTGTAAAAATAGATGAAAAATCTTTTTCAAACTTATCAAGACTGCGAAGAACTCGCGTTGTACCGAAACCGACCAGGCCTGGTCGACCGAGCCGGTAGGGCGGCCGGTCCGACCAGTTAGAAAACCAGCCAGGCTGGCCGGTTTATTACCGAGCCGGCCGGTTTTTGTAATGGCTCGGCCGGCTCGGTAATAAACCGGCCGACCAGGCCGAGCCCGATTCAACCAGGCCTGGTCATAACAGCCGGCCGGTGGGCCCATTTTTTCCGATTTTGTGGACTTGAAAATGAAATTTAATTCGTTGTTAGGGTTTTTTTAGCTTGTCTAAGCCCCTGGTAGCTGTCCAAATACCCTTATCAAATGGTCCATGGTGTTTCATGTCTCGGTAGTGGCATTCCTTCCAATTCTTGAACTAAGAATCTCGTAAATTGTACCACTCAGTTGTGAACTTGTAAAGCCAACAAATTTCAAATAAGTTGCTACAGGAGGGTTACAAAAATACAATAAATATTTTGACAAAATAAATAATTATGCCAGGAACATTGATAATTTTGATGATTATGAATTTTAAATCAACAGAAAATATCAGTAATACTTGTGTTTGCCCTTTGACAAGAGGTCTAGCTATGTTTTCTCTTTATTAGAGGTTGATAATAGAGGAATTTCTTCCTACTTATGAGATACCCAAGGAGACATATACGATGCCAGAATTAAAAACTAAGAATAGATTCTGCCAAATTTAATGTCCTAGAGTATCCTTCACTATTCTCCCATCTCCTTTTATACTCTTGCTTTCCTGAAAGCCCAGAAAATACAAACCTTAAAGGCATATTGACTGTGGTGACTATTCTTCTCAGTTATTTTTGTCCTCTCTTATTAATTCATTATTGACAAGGCGAATAAAGTGCATTACTTCCCCTTGGGACTTCTGCCAAAACACAAACCAAACCCTTTTTGACACCATTCCAGCCATCTTGTTATTTAATTGAATCCCTGTAGTTTTAAGCCCTCTATGCAGGATCTTGTTATTTAAGAACTCTTTCTTTCTCTATCTGAAACATTCACATACAAAAAAAATTGCTGACAATACCATTTATGCCGTACTTACTACCGGATCATTTAGATGCTTGATAACACTCATCAATAAGTTACTGATCACTATATGTACAAGTTAAGATTTAGCTTTTGTAGCTTAAGGGTCTAGCTTAATTTATCAAAAAGATGTTTTAATGATGTCCTCTGATTTTTCAATCACATACCAATGTGCAATATTTTGTGGGGGTACCAGATTATATTCATTCAATATGACAGTGAGATGAGATCTACATCAATAGATTCCTGTTCTCTACAATAAGTTAACATGCACGATATGATATTTCAGTCAGCTGCTTGCAGTACAGCACAATGGAACATGGACACAGTATCTTCTTAAAACAAATATTCAAAAAATATGAAAATTGTTTTCACATACCAAGTACATGCCAGTAGTTACTAGTTACTAGTGACTATTCATGTTTTGTTGTAGAGGCCATTTAGAGCCTCCTTAGTTATGTTTTTTGTTTTGATCTCTATATCATCATCATGTATTGGTCCTTGGACAGTGCACTGGGTGCAATTTTGATATAATGGATGTATTCATGAGCCTACTTTTATCATATGTTGTCTTTTGTCTATATTGTAATGCTTTGTGTTTGGAAACATGAATAAAAATCTTTAAATTTATGTTTTTGTACAAAAAAATTAATATTTAATGTATTTTTTACAAAAACCAAGTCATTACCGAGTCATTGAAACCTGGTCGACCGAGTCATTACCGATTCCGAGTCATTACCGAGTCATTACCTCGACCTGGTAGCTGACCGATTCCGTTTTTTAAAGCATTGTCAAGATCAGGTAAAAACGAAGATCTATGATGTAGATCATCCTAGGGTAATTCATCCGATGACAAAATTTCTTGAATACTTTCATTAGTAGAAAATACATGTTGAAAGGGATCGGAAAATGATGTCAAGGCTGAGCTTGATAGAGAAGAGTATCCTTCGGTGATCACATTCATTTGATCAGGAGTAGTTGAAAGTGTGTCAGAATACGACCGCACTGCTACATATGCCATTTCAAAGGGACTCAAAGTCATCTCACCATTGAAAGAGTCTAGTTCTGATTCTGAAGGCACTATCCAAGTTTCATCGAATGGTATAGTGCTTGATGAGATCATATTGATGTTGGAAATGGTACGCGGTACGTTGGGTGGAGGTATAGAAAAAGTTCCCATGAGAGCGGAATCCTTTACTAATCCTACACCAACATTTTTGTATGGGATAATCGTTTTTTCAACATGTTGGACACTGTCTGTAGAAGCAGGGTCTGATGAATAATATGACAACTGATCGATTTTCACAATCTTTCCTTTACGAGGAAACATGATTAGTCGAAAGACGGATGAAACGACAACAGTCATGGCATAAGACCAACTACGACCCAAAAGAAGGTTGTAATCAAGAGGGGCATCAACAACTTCCACATCTAGATTAACGGTTTTGCTTTCTACTTCTATAGGTAGATCCTGGAGTATTCCATAAGGATTAAATCCTCTTACATCAAAGGCTTTAAGGATTGTCGGGGATTGGTTGAGTGTTGGAGAACCAAGAGTTTTCCAACAGTTTAACGACATTATACACGTGGATGCTCCCTCATTAATTACAATATGAAAAACTCGTCTGGATTTGACTAATACTGGTATTTGAAAAGCCATTTGATGAGGGAATCTCGGTGTGAGATTTTCTAGATCAAAGACCATGAGGTTAGAATCCTGAGGATCGATAGCTCCGATAGCTGATAATAGTAATTTCCTTTGTGCTGGACATGATTGTAGCACTTCTAAGGCCGACATTGTTGAAGGGGATATCGCCAAATCTTCAACAATGTTGTAATTCTGAGCAGCTCTCGCATGTGGATTGAAAGCTGACTTTCGAAGTACACCTTTAGCAGGCGGTTTAATCACTAGATCAGGATTAGGTTTTTCGATTTGAAGTGGTTCTGAAACTGAAGGAGATATAGTTGGTGTTTGACTAGAATTTTCTGTCTCTTTACTAGTTACAGGACTTTTAGTTCCATAATCTTGAGATCTCGTCGCAACCATAACTTGAGACATCATTAAAATATCTGTTGATGAATTTGAAGAAGATCCTATCATTTTACTATCTTGAGTAGGAAAAGGATCTTTCAAGTCAGCGGGTGTGGGTGAACCTTTGACAAACTTGGAGACCTCGGACCGATGTGGGCACTCTTTGGTATAGTGATCCTCGTCACAGATAAGACAAAGGATAACGAGGTTTCCGTTTTTCATCAACTGGTTCATTCTTTTCGGTTTTCTCTTTGGGAGATGTAGTTTGTTTGTTTTTATTCTTTCCTTTCTTCTTATTACCGGTTTTAGATTTAGCTGTAGATGAGTCTACAACATGGATGTTGGCAGAAGTTTCAAGGGAAAAATCTCATTTCGGTGAATCTAGTAAAGTTATAATGGGAGAAGTAATTTTGGATGACTCCTTACTCTTGTTAGCGCTAACTGAACCAATTACACTGTTTGCAGCATGAGAACCAGAAGGAGTTGCAGTTATTTGACCTGGACGCGGTAACTCAGGAATTTTTTCGTATAAAGTACCAGACTGTGTATATACAAGGTCTAAGTACTGTGCTTGAGCTATGACCTGTTCTTCTGTAACAACACCTCCCTTAGCCACATCGTCAGTGATCTTTGGAAGTAATGATTTGATAAACCATTCTGACAAGCTCTGATCCTGAATAAAAAATTTCACTAAACATCATCTACGTCTCCATTTATATATGTGATCTGAAATGTATGTAGACGTAGATTGTTTTAATGAAGTTAAGAGTTTCATGCCATTGTCGTAACGGACAGACAACTGAAAGTGTGTTAAAAAAGCTGTTGCTAACGCGTTGAAATTGTTGAATGAGTCACGTGGTAGTTTAATACACCACTTTGCAACTAAACCTATCAGTGTTCTTTGAAACAGTCTTAATCGAATGGAGTCATCGATTAAAGAGTTGGATGCGTACCAGAGGTGGTAAGTCATGTCATGGTTTGAAGGGTCTTCTCCTGATTTACCTTCGAACTTAGGAATATCACTAGGCAACTTATTCGGCATTGGCGGCCAAAATGGAAGATAATAAATCGGATCGTTCCTGAGGCGCAACAAATCTGGTAAATCCGAAGTTGCAATGAATGGTAATTGTTGGTTAGGGTCCTGTTGAGCAAATTGATAACCTTGAGGGACTATACCAGTACCAGGAGTAGGATATCCAGGGTAACCTGGAATAGCCTGTGCAGTTAGGATTGGAATGCCTCTGGGATAACTAGGATTAGTCTTACTGTACTGAGGTTGAGCTGGTATCTGATATGTGTAACCAGGGTACGGTTGATGTTGGTATACTAGATTTTGTCCTACAGGTCCATATTGATACTGCCCTTGATACGGTTGATAAACAAACTGACTTGTATAAGGTTGGCTTGTTACAATTGTACTTGTACCAGGTTGCGCTGCAGATGTTTGAACAATAGTCTGAACTGTAGGTCCAGGTTGATGAGCAGTGACTTGAGGGATCGGTTGTGATACAGGTTCCGTGTTACTTGAGGGGCTGTAGAAATAGGAGCTGCAGAAACTCTAGGGATAGGTGTACTAAGTTGTTGAACAGAAGTTGATGCAGCAGTTTGGGGTGGAGTTCTAGGTGTACTCGGACCACGTTGCTAAATACTACTAGGTGCAGATACCTGAGGTATAATTTGAAGTGTAGGTTGGACAGGTTGTTGGATTTGAGTATAACCACCTGGTTGACCAGGCTGATTATAAGGTACTTGCACAGTAGGTTGCAAATTCTGTTGATTCAACGACGAATTCCACATTGTATTTACCCCAGGATAAGAAGTTCCCATTGAAGGTTGTGATGCGTAAGAGGGACCATAACTAGGTTGATAATTCAGAACGCAAGTTTGATAATTTGTTGGATAATTTCCGCTAAAAGGTTGACCTCCTTGAAACAATTGTTGTTCTTGATAAAACTGCGACCCTAAAGGAGGCTGTTGTTCTTGTAGAGGTTGTGGACCCTGAATTGAGTACTGCCCTTGAGGTTGATATTGTCCTTGAGGTATGTACTGCCCTTGGGGTATGTATTGTCTTTGAGGTTACCCCTCAGACGGTAAATTACTGCCTTGAGGGTTAGGGTTAGGAATGTTTCTAGACATCATGTATACTTGTTCCGTGTTCAAAGTTTTCGGTATGAGATTCATTGGGATTAGGTGATTGTACAAGTTTTTCGGGAGAGGGAGATGCTCCTGAGAAAGTACCAGAAAGCGACTAGTATCCTGAAGGAACAGATGGACCACCATACAAAAAAGTTTTTGGCGATGAAGAAAACATGGATGATTCATTAGACATATTTAATGAAGGTCCGTAATTACCTCTGGGTATGGCGTAAAAGGGAATACAGGGTGGCGAATATTTGAGACCAGTATTATGTAGAAAGTCGGTTAACTGAGAATACCAAGGATCTTGTTTGAAAGGGCTATAATAGTAAATCAATTCACTTTGCCTTAGATCTAAAGATTCTTGACGTGAAGGAAGTATAACCTCTTCTTCTGTGTCAGTAATCTCTTCGATACTAAAGAGGTCGGGAGGAAGGTTCTCAGTGATGCGAAGCTTCACTCGAGGTGAATGAGGACGACCATGAGTTGGGGTGATGAACTCCGAAGCAGGCTTAGATGTAGCAGGTTTAGTTTTAGGTTCAGTGGCTGATAATTCACTAGTTGTGGAAGCAAGTTCAACTAGTTCAGAAATTTCTAGTTTTCTTTGATAACTTTCTGCTGTTTGAGGTTGATCTACTTCGTAATCAGGATGTATTATTACTGATGTTTCTTTTTGTTCAGTTGATCCGGTCCCTGATGGTTGGCCTCTCTTAGATTTAAGCTTTTCTAACTGACTTGGTGTGTACTCAGGGGGTTTCCCCTGCATTCTACAGGAGTGTCTCGGTAATTCAGTCACGGTTAAAAGCTTAACACACGAAATCAAACAAAATGTCAACAAAATAAACCTAAAGTCACGAAGGAAACAATCAAATCGAACACACGCCTACAAAATCTAGGAGACAATCCACACACAAATAGCGCGTTTCCACACTAAAAACACTAGTTGGTGATGAAATCCAATGTCGTAGAATTCTAATGTGGAAAACTTGGCGGTTGGAACAATTACCCCGACAACTTGCTTAATGAAACAGTCCTGTGCAAGTCCCTCCACATATGCCATCTCGAAGTGAAGAGTACCCTCTGAAAAGTCCAAGTGAGTCTAGCCGACGTCTGTTCCAGGTACAGTGGGACCTTCCCTCCATCGTCACCTTGGGAAAAATCTTGAAGATTATGTCACCAATGGGAACAAATGTACCTGGGAGAACAGTCTACGATCCAATATACATGCAAGGGCAGAGTATCAAGCTCAATCCCCTTGAAGGCTCCTTGATATGGTAAATCCAAGGTTTGCCAACAAGTGACCCCAGGCTCCTCGACAATGGTCTATCCGAGGTTTACTGTTTGTATTACGTGCACATCTGCTATCTTTCCCAATGAGATAGGTACGATTACCTCACTGGTTCTGACATGATCTCGTTCTTGACTCTTTTAAGAAGAGCTTCTTAGAGCACAAATGCTACAATTGGATTTTCCTACCGCAAGATGGTACTTGTTTGTTTAAACTGTCTTGGAATGTTAATTACAACCTGTTCCAAAACACTAGCCTAAGCTATGTTTGTGAAATGAGCCCTAGAAAATGTAAAATATCTAGATTGATTTTATTAACGTATTGTTTTTAATTTGGCTGTTGCTTAAGACAAAAAGTATGGAGTTGAAACTTCAATGATGTTTGTGACCTGACTCAAAAATATGCTAAATGCATCTAAATGAGAAGTGCAACTCTTTCCTTTTCAATAAATCTTATTTAAGGGAAAGATTGAGAGATTTAACAATTTTCAAAGCACCAATTCTTTCATTCATAAACAAAATCCTTGAAAAGAAGATGTTTTCATAAAGAACTCAATTTGCAAAAATGATCAATTACTCTTTGAAATGAAATTCTTTAAACAATCAGATCAGAAACTACAAATCAATAAACAAACCATTTCAAAAAGAAAACAATATCTAAAAACTTTAAAAACATAAAATTCAAAATCAAAGAAAAATCTAATTTTGAAGTCTATCTAGAATGTTTGAGGACGTTTTCTCCTAGTTTGTGATTAGACTAAGAAAAATTTATACTTATCTCGGCAGAAATGAAAACATCAAAAAATGCTTTGGTGTGATATTAGGCTTTAGTAAGCTAAAATCTCTTCCAATTTTGCAAATGAAAAAATGATCAATTTTCATAAAAGTAAGGTTTGCAATGATTTTAATGGCTCAGAAAGACAATATCATCATACCGGTAAGCTGAGGTAAATGAAGGTATCTTGTATGGAGCAACAATAAAGTAGGTCAAACTTTTCACTCATAAGATGTAAATAGGATGATAAATCACACAAATGCAAAAGTTGCTAAAAAGAAATTCACACATAAGATTTGACAGCTAAGATAGATTGGGGCAAATACAAAGAATCAGGTGATCTGGCTCTAAAAAAGAGAATTTTAATTTTTTCAAAATTTTTCCAGGGGTTCGCAGTTTCTAATGGAAAATAGAGCGGATCCGCACTATTTTGAATTAAAAGCTGCGGAAGTTGCCGCACTGTTTTCTGTTGAAAACCGCGGAGGCAAGGAAAAATCCAGAAAAAATAAATAATCAACTTTTCTTTTTAGGGATTCTTAAAAGGCATCTACCCAACCTAATCTCAGATGAGTCCAAATCCAAAAACTCTAAAATTCAAACTGAAAATAAATAAAGAAAACTAAGTTATTTTCTCCAGTGGAGTCGCCATTTTGTTATGCGGATTAATCCCTCTTGCGGACAAGAGCGATCTCCCTAGTATTCAACGAATAGATAGAAACAAACATCCATTTGAAAACCTTTTTCTCTAGACTAATTGCATTTCATAATTATTATAAAAAAGTAAAAAGGACATGCCCCTACCTTGAAATCCAAACGGTCGATGTAGTCTTTTATCTTGTCGCTCCAAAGTGGCTTCTTCAATAAGTAGAACCTGCAATCAAAGACAGGACAAAAGAATCAAAGCTTCTGCAACATATATTAATTAAGAAAAGCTAATCCAACTTAGTGATCAAGGAGTCTAAATATTGATGTTATTCAATAAGCATAAGAACAACTCAATGAGAAAAATAGATCCATATGTATTATCTTGAATAAAAAGAGTAATCTTACAACTTGATGTCTTGATGTCATACAGATTTCTCCCGGGTCCTGAACAATCGTTCCTGCTTTAGTTTGATAAGCCTTCCTCTCTAAATACTAGCATGGAGTTATGGACATAAGGGTGTGATCATTCTCATGCCAACAACAACTAGTGTAGAAAGTATGCACTCTTGGAAATTCTCTTTAGCAATTACCTTTACAATCTTAGCATCTACAATCTACCCTAGAGACTGAAACTTAAGCTCAATTTATAGGGAAATGGAGGTAGTTTCAGTTTCATGAAGAGGGGGATGGATTCCTCTCATGAAGGGATTTGAGCTCCATGGACCAAGGGATAAGCTCCATGAGTGGAGGGATAAATCTCGAACCGATTGCGACTCTAGAAGCTTCCAGTTGGGAGAATATTCGACTAGCTAGGCTTTTAGAATTTACTTTTTCTTTTATTCAACTTTTTACGGGGATCTGCAGGTAAATAGTAGCAAAACGTGCGGGGGTTTCCGTGGTTTATAGACCAAGCATCTGCGAACCCGCAGGAAAAGGCTAGAAAAAGTGCGGAGGTAGACTTTTAAGGGTTTTATAGAGTTTTTCTTCGATTCCAAGATTTGATTCAGGATCATTAGGGTTTTTGACTTCTAAGGTCACATGATATAGGTGGCGATAGACCCATATGAACAGACAAATGTCATGGTGACAAAATAATGCGTAACAACACATCATATCCCTTGTCCTGCAACTGGGACATTGAAAGTGAGTTCATTCCCAATCCTGACACATGCAACACATTTGTGGCTCGGAGATTATCTCCTACTTCTGTATGAAATGCTATGGTCCCTCTTCCTACTGGGGTACACTTCGTTTTGTTTGCCATAGTAATCTGGAAGTTCATCCGTGCTTCCTGATAGCTCGAGAAATATTCTCGAACTCCAGTCATATGAGCTGAAGCCCCACTATCAATGTACCAATCATTGGCTGATGAAGAATTCGATAAACACGCAAATTACTCTTCCAATTTGGAAGACAACTATGAAATGTCATGATCTTCCATCGTGTTTTTTCTTTTCTCTGGTAGTCTTTGCAGAAAACTGCGCAATCCCTCTGGAGTGCAATTTGCTATCAATGCAACACCACGACTTCCCTTCAACGCAGATCTCTTCTCTGACTTTGCTCGGTCTAGCTCTGATACCATGTGAAAATTTATACAACGAAATTCCTATTGCAGTATCTGATATTATTTCTCCTACTTATTATTCAACAATAAGTTATTTACAGAAATTACTTGAGTAAACAACAAAATAAATTCTATTGCAGTCTTCACAACCAAAATATTGAGCAAACTATAAAGAAATACAAGCACAAGATTGACACAATTATTTTTGGACAATTGTCCTTGGAAAAACCCAATGTGGGAAAACCAGTGCAGCGGATGAGGGTTTCTTTATTATTCTTCAACAAAATCTCTTGTACAGAAAATAACCAGCAAAATAGAAGAGGAATATTTTTGAGAAATTTACAAACAACTGCTTTACGTGCTTTTCAATGAATATCTGACCCTGGAGAGCCCCTGAGCCTCTCTACGTCTCACTGCGTCAACTTCTGCGTAGTTCGAACATCACAGCCTCTGCGGTGTCTCTGCCACTGCTTTATTGCCTCTGCGCTGTCTTTGCCACTGCTTCATTGCCTCTGCGCTGTCTCTGCCACTGCTTTATTGCCTATGCGTTGTCCCTCCTTTGCGCTGCCTCTTTTGGTCGGATTGTGTACTCTCAGCTCTTGTTGATCCCCTTTCTCTCTCGACACTGCAACTCTCCCTCTGAATCGATTTCCCGTTCCGAACTTCTGCCAGTGAGAAAATTGATCTTCTTGGGCAACTAGGTATCTGCCTAGGTGTATTTTCCAAATGACCATCAAGATTTCTTAAATAATCTTCTTGTTAACATTCAACGACCTAGATTAGAAGCTAATCAATGGCTGAGATCATTTTGGCTTGATCATCGTCTTCTTCTAGAAGTTACATTCACAGTTTAGATTAATACCCATGAATTATTTTAATTTCCTAAGTTTAGACGTAGGGTCACATTAAAAATAATTAATTTATCAAATAAAACTGTCTTCGGGTGGAATTTCTCAAAACGATTTATGGGTTACGTGGAATACATGTGTCTAAGCCTCTCCTCAAAATTTGAGACTTAGAGCACATCCGATGCTACCATAAATCAACATTCCAGATCCATCGAGTGCATTTGCAGAAGGGCCACAGAGAGGCTGACGTTGGGGCAACGCAGTAGTCTCTAGAGGCAAAATCGATTTGCTTTGGAGGAGAGACGTTTTCAGTTGTAGAGGCCGGGAAGGAGTCCTAGAGTGTTGGAGAAGCATCTTTCTAGTCAGCAGAAGGAAAAACGACTTCATCAAGGTCCAGTCTTTAGACTAGACGTCCAACCAGCTACACAAAGCAGCGCAGAGGCTGACACAGAGGGTCAGAGGGACGTATTTCTGAAGGCAAGTCGTGCCGGGAGATTGCCTATGGGGTGAGGAAAATCCCTCTCCAGATTTCTGCCAGTATTTTTTCTCTGTAGGATTGCCAATATTTCAGCATTCAACTGTACTCACATTTTCTCACTGCTGCATAATAATAAAACCCTGAGCTGTTGCACCGGTTTTCTCGAGTTGGTTTTTGCTAGGGACTTTCGTCCAAAAATAATAGTAATAATTTTATGTGTGTGTGCTAGCATTTCTTCCAACATATATTCTTCCGCAGTTTTATTTGTGTAGATTGCAGTGTGATTTATTCAATATTTGTCGTAGAAAACAACAAATAAATTGTTAAATAAAATTAACAATTAGGAGGATAATTTCTAGTTGCTGCAATAGGATTCTGGTTTGGAATTTTCACATGGTATCAGAGCGTAGTTGATCAACCAGAGAGCTCAGAGGTGAAAAGAAGGAATTTCGCTGCTCAGTGTGGGTAGTAGGTTGAAATTCCCAAGGGCAATGCAATCATTATGCCAAGAGGTCAAGTTACTTGAGGAGATTTGATTTTTTTTGAGTATGGCAGAAAAATTTCGATCTCTCTAGATCGAGTTAGTCCTGAGGCAGAGGGAGCGACTCAGATTTTTTGTTGGGCAGATTTCTAGTTGGACGCAGAGGGTTTTGTAGCAGTTTGCTAGAGCAAAACCAACGTCGGGTGGAAGAGAAAAGAGCACACTCAGAGGGGAAATTTCTCTTAGGGAACTTCTAGTGTCGGAAGTTTCAATTTCCAGTTGGAGATTGGCAGTAGCAGCTAGCAGAGCCATGCATTCTAGGTGGGAGTGCAAGTAGCAACCGAGTATAGGGGAAGAGGGAGTTTTCGACATTTTTAGAGATCGCCACTGCTGGGCTTAGAGATCAGGACAGGTTGGATGGTGCTTCCAACTACGTCATCTGGAAGGCAAGGATCTCCTTCCTTCTAGATGAATTTGGCCTGAAGGCATACATCGATAATGTGGTGGCGATTTCCATGGGTGCAAATCAGGTGAAGGAGCACAAAAAGGAGATGGCACAGGCGAAGTAGTTGATCCTAGATGGAGTCCGGGATCATGTAATCTCACATATAGCTGGCAAAGATATTGCCAAGAAAATGTGGGATGCTCTTGCCACGTTGTATCAGGGTACTTTTGAGCTGTGGAAGATGTAGCTCGAGGAGAAGTTGAAATGCATCCAGATGCAGAAAGGGGAAGGCATAGACCCCTTCCTTACCAGAATTTGGGAGGTTCAAGACCAACTGTCTGCTATTGGGGTGACGTCTCAACCCACAGAGCTAATGTGATTATATCTCAACAACGTCTCAAAGGAGTGACAGGTCTTTGTCCAAAGCATATTGGGCAAAGACACGCTACCAGGATGGGACAGGTTGTGGGCTGATTTGCAGCAGGAGGAGTTGAGACGAGCTCTTCTGAAGAGCTTCATCAATGGCAGCAACAACAACAGCAGCGGGCAGAAGACGGTGAAGGAGGAGGAGAATGTGTTCCTTGCATCTAAGGGTCCCCGTCAGGGATAGGGGTAACAAAGGAAGAAGAAGGAGCTGTAAAAGGTCAAGTGCTTCAGATGTGGTGAGCTAGGCCACTACAGTACCCAATGTCCTCTCATGAAGAATGAAAAAGAGGAGAAGCGAGACAACAAGCATCTTCAACAGAGATAGACATGCTTTTCCCCAGGTTGGAGGAAGACTTCGCTATGTTCGCCAATATACCTCCGGGAGTGAGGTGGGGTGACTTGGTGTTGTAGTCCCAGAAAGCTACAAATGGGTAGGATCCTTGAGGAGTCCACCTCTTGGACTAGTACCTGGCTACGGGGGCTTGCTAGATTTTGTAGCATCATATATGTTCTAGCCTTGAAATTTTGTGGAGAGGCTAGAATACATGAGATCTCCAAAACCCATAAATTGTTTCTAGAAATTCCACCTAGAGACGACTTAATTAGACTATTAGTCAGTTTTTAAATATTTCCTAATTCTAAACTTAGGGAATATGATTAATTAATCAAAATTAATTAAGTCGTGTGAATGTTCTAGAGACTCACATGGATCGATTTCAAGTTAATCCAAGCCATCGATTAAGATATAATCTTGGTCATTGAAGTCTCAACAGAGGATTATAAGAGAATTCGATGGGGCTTCGAGATCACACACTTGAGCAGTTCGATTTTTTTGGGAAATCGATTTCCAGGGTAGCAACTGTTTGTTGCCAGAAGTGATTCAGTGAGATGGAAGCAGTGAGAGAGGGGAAGAGACAGTGAAGCTTAAGGAGGCATTCCAAATCTGGTGAGTGCATTTGCAGAGAGGCAGAGAAGCCAAAGTGAGGCTGACGCAGTGGTAGTGTAGTAGCTTCAATGGGAAATTAGTATTTGCTGGGGAGAAGCAGTGGTTCAGTGCCAGAAGCTGGACAGAGGTTCCAAAACCCAGGAGAGTCAGTTTCTCAGACAACAGTTGACGAGACAACTTGAGGTGACACAGTTCCATGCTGGGTGATGCATAGACTGCGTGTGGGTGACGCAGTGATTGCGTAGAGGCAGTTTGGACGACTCCATTTTGAGTTGAGGTTAGTGCGTGGACTCACCTACGGAGTGAGGCATTTCCTCACTAGTATTTCTTGCCATTTTTTCTTTGTAGGATTGCCAATTTGGGCATCCAATTGTACTCACATTATTTCACTGCTGCAAAATAATAAAACCCTCAGCTGCTACACCGATTTTCCTGAGTTGGGTTTTTCCGGGGACTTTCGTCCAAAAATAACGGTGTTATTTTGTGTGTTTGCATATATTTCTTCCAATGTTTATTTTCCTCCACAATTTATTTGTGTAGGTTGCAGTGTGATTGATTTAGTATTTGCTGTAGCAAACAATAAATAAATTATTAAGAATTAATTTAACAATTAGGATAATTATTTTTAATTGCTGCAATAGGATTCAGGCGTAGCCGAATTTTCACAGGGCCCACTTTGTTCAGTAGCAAGATGGACCAGTGGCAGTTGGTGCAGTCAGATGCCAGAGTGACAGTTGTAAAGACTAGTAGCAGTCAGATGCTTGGAAGTCCAGTGAAGAGTTGGCAGCAGTGCAAAGTCAGCAGCAATGCAGATTCCTCAGTGGACAGTGTAGTAGCTAGTAGCAGTCAGAGACTCGGGTGACAGATGCATTATACTGATCACAATTGATTCAATATTTTGGATGTTTTTCTGTTAAAGATGTTTTCAATCTTGGTTGTTGGTGATCCAACAGAGGATTATAAGAGGAGGTTGATGTGGTGATGGAGAATACACTTGCAGAGTTCGATTTCCTTGGCAAATCGATTTCTAGAGTAGCAACAGTCAGTTGCCGGAGAGAGATTTAGAGAGATCAAATCAATGAGATAGGGGCAGAGACAGTGAGGTTGGAGGACACATTCCAGATCCAGCGAGTGCATTTGCAGAGAGGCAGAAGAGCCACAGAGAGGCTGGCGCTGGGGCAGTGCAATAATCTCTAGAGGCAAAATCGAATTGTTGTGGAGGAGAGACGTTTTCAGTTCCAGAGGTCGGGAAGGAGTCCCAGAGTGTCGGAGAAGCATCTTTCCAGTCAGCAGAAGGAAAAACGACTTCGTCGGAGTTCAGTCTGAGGTTAGATGTCCATCCATCTGCGTAGAGGGTCAGAGGGCCTTATTTCTGAAGGCAAGCCGTGTTGGGAGATTGCCTGTTGGGTGAGGAAAATTCCTCTCCAGATTTCTGCTAGTATTTTTTTCTCTATAGGATTGCCAGTATTTCGGCATCCAGTTGTTCTCAGATTTTCTCACTACTGCATAATAATAAAATCCCCAGCTGCTGCACCGGTTTTCCCCGAGTTGGGTTTTTCCGGGGACTTTCGTCCAAAAATAACTGTGTTAATTTTATGTGTGCTAGCATTTCTTCCAGCGTTTATTCTTCCACAGTTTTATTTGTGTAGATTACAGTGTGATTTATTCAATATTTGCTGTAGAAAACAACAAATAAATTGTTAAATAAAATTAACAAATAGGAGAATAATTTCCAGTTGCTGCAATAGGATCCCGGTTTGGAATTTTCACTCTAAATACTTCTGGTGTGACAACAATACCAACCGCAATAATACTTCTCTGGAGCGAGAGCATTAACAACAACAAATAATAAGAGCAGAGACCACTGGTGCGAGTGCTGAAAGAGAGTGCTGGTGCGAGTGCCAAAGGATAGATCTGCCAGACAATAGATCTGCCAAACAATAGATCTGCCAATGATGATTGCAGATTTGCAAATCTGCAATAGCTCTACTACTTATAATAATAGATCTACTACTGATAATAAGAGATTTGCCAATGATGATAAGAGATTTGCAATTCTGCAATAGATCTGCTACTGATAATAAGAGATCTGAAAGTATGCAATAGATCTGCTACTGATAATAAGAGAGATAAATTACTGATGCGAGGGCTTGATCTCCAATGTGAGAGCTAGATCACGAAAGCGAGAGAGAGAACTCGATGTGTTGCCAATGGAGGCTTCTCTTCAATATATAGAAATATTTGAGGCAAAATCCCTTCCTCGAATTAAGTGTTTTGGAAGCTCCTAGAGTGATCCATTCGAATTAGATAACTTAAGTGATTTTATTTTGCACATGTCTAATTTGAATCACTTAAGTGA
This sequence comes from Pinus albicaulis, assembly GCA_034641835.2. NCBI lineage: Eukaryota > Viridiplantae > Streptophyta > Pinopsida > Pinales > Pinaceae > Pinus > Pinus albicaulis. The sequence goes on from CM076584.1 coordinate 1,267,170,431, forward strand.
TTTTATTTTGCACATGTATAATTGCTTTATAAAATATTTTTGAAATAACTTTTGCTCTTATCAAAAATAATTTGCTCTTGAGAAATAATTCGCTTCAAGGGTGAAAGGGGTTAACCACATGAAGTGATTTCTAGCGAAATTTCTCCCTAGTTGGTAAAAAATTCAGCAAAAACAAGAGTCTCATTTAGAGTTACAGAATCTAGATGCATGGGAAACACTGATAAAACCAATTAAAAAAGCAATAGATGAGTGCCCTGTATGTACATAGCAAAGGATCTAAGCTCTAGACCAACACACTGCCTCTGAACAACAAACCCTCATATGCGGCGTGAATGCACATGCCCTGGCAGATGGCTATTTGAGCGAACATGTTTAGGATTAAGGGTAAGGAGCACGCCTCAGTCTGCTGATTTGCAAGCCAACTTAAGGCTATCTGCATGCTGGTAATACTCTGTTGAAATATTTCTTTGTACTCGTGGTCTATTGACAACAAGCTTGTGGGGAGGTTCAGAGTGGCAGCAAACCATGACTGCTGACAGATCATCTACAATTTTACATTTTATAGCTTCACTAATAAGTTCTGTGCCATATGTTGGCAGATTACTATGTGCTGTAGCTTCTGCCTGGCAAAGTCACCTTTTGGCTTGTAAAAACTTTCCTTTGTAATGATCCAAGGAGGGCGTATCTTTGAACGGCAAGCTCCAGCTCTACTTGTTGCATAAAAAGGCACACTTCATGAAGTGTTATAGGTGCCTTTGCCATTAAGCATTTGCATACAAAGCTTTTTTCTACATAGAGAGATACACGCAGATCACTCTGGCTGAAGATTTGATGAACATATACAAGGATACATGATCTTGTGTTTGTAGACACCAAGAAAGCCACAAGCCACTTTAATGAAATGCAAACTTGCACATTTGACAACAAACATCTAATCTCTAATGATTATCTCTAATGATTGAATTCCAATTTTTTGTCAGAAGGTAATTTGTGATTTTTTGTTTTGAGAATTTAATTGTTGAAAGTTGAAAATGTAACTTCATTTGGTGGGGAAGAATGTATGTAATTGAAAAGTTGGAGACACTATCGATATTGAGGATGCAATGCTACTTTACCCCCAAAGTATATCATGATAGATTCATAGCATTTATCGTTTACTTAAGGGAAGTGAAACAAAGAATGGTGAAAGAGGTAATATCTCTTTTTATGATATTGATGCTGTTGAAGAGGGAAGTATTGTTGGCAACAAAAATGATGTGTACCTATTTTGACTGGCTTCTTAAAAGGTAGCCTCTTAGGCAGGCCTCTTGTCAGTGGAATAACTAAAAGTCTGCTTAACGATGAATGGTTCTGTAGATCCAGGTTTTACTTTCAGCAGAAGAGAGTGATGGCAACCAGGATGAACCTCTAATGGTAAGTGCCAAATCTGCAGGGGTGGGAAAGAATAAGTAGTCTATGTTTTTTTACAGAGAAGATAAGGCATGTGTATAGGTCAGTGTCGCACGATCCTTCCCCCCCTAAGGATCCAAGGTCAGAACTGCGTCCCGTACTGATCCTTGGGCGATCCTTCGACAGAACCGCGGATCCAAAAATCAGATCCGCAGTTCTGCTATTTTGAGGCGATTCCTGGAAATCTGGAACCACACAAGCCCGATCCGCGGTTCTGGATTCCCGATCTGCGAATCCAGAAAAGAATCCATTGGGGATCCATGGAGGTTTGGGCATGGATCTGCGCGGATCGCCTGTGGATCCAGAGGGAGATGGGTGGTTTCGCGGTGTTCTAAATTGTTTTAAATTTTTTTTCTTTGACTTAAGTTGGGATGGGGCTTCCCGGACACTCCCAAGGTGCTCCCTTGATGCTTCCTAGATGCCCCGTCATGGTAATGTTAAATTTTTAAAGTAAAGAGACATTTTACTTTATCTTTCATTTTCATCCTTTTACTTAAATTTTTAACATTACCATGAAATGACTTAGGATGTTTGAGAGTGGTTCCAGCCCCATCAGGCTTCATATGGAGAAAATAGAATTTCATATCCTATTCAAAATTCAACGGACTTAACAGTTTTAAGGAATTCAGGATCAATGAGATTGTGGCTTTTCATTAGATTATATCATGTATGAGGGTATGTGATTGGCATTTAATCAAGAGCACCAAGCCCTCTATGTGCTCATGTACCCTAGTGTTCGTGGTGTTAATTGTTGAACTCCTTTGTCATGGCCTTAGCAAAAAATTACCTTTCAATGAAGTCAAAATCATTGATCAAGCATGTTAGTTTTTTTCAATGTTACAAACATCGTGATCGGGATAAAATCGCCGAGGGGAAAAAATCGGAAAAAATCGTAAAAATCGGGAAAAAATCGGCACATACAAAAATATTCATTTTTTTTCAATTTTTTTAATATCTAAAGCATCTACAGCATAAAATAAATGCATTGACACATAGATATGAAAAAAAAACTAATATATAAGATGTGTAATATCATGTCTAGTGCTACATCATACATAAAACTGAATCCTGTCCTGAATACTAAGTCCTGAGTCTCAAGAGTCAACTCAGCCTCAAAATATCAACAAAAATTATAATAATGTATCTCATATCATGAGTCATAATGTCATATACAAAGGAATGTCAATGCACCATGCCACCATATAACCTATGGTCCTATACTATTGATTTCCTCTGCCCCTCTTGCGAGAAAATACAACAGCTTTGCCTTTCTCTCTAGATGAAGAAGTTGGCGGGACTGGCAATGGGCTCTGTCGTGCTCTAGAAGTAAAAAATGAAGCACCAGAACGAGAACCTGAACCACTAGGAGCTAAAGGAGGCAGACCACGTCCTCTACCGGTAGTAGTGGTAGGTGGTGTCACCTCCTCCTCCTGCTCCTCCTCCTCCTCCTGCTGCTGCTGCTCCTCCTCGTCCTCCTCCTCGTCCTCCCCCTCCACTACCTCCTACTCTATCCAATCAGGGGTTGACTCCATGACAGGCCTCTCAGCCTCAACCCTCCATTCAGCAGTGGTGTCAATCGCATTTAAAGAGATGGCCTCCATATTAGGGGTCCTCTCAATTTGTCTCACCCACAATCTAAGATTGTAGTAGACGTAAACCATGTCATTGAGCCGCTGACCCTCCAACTTGTACAAGGGTCATAAATTAATAAATTAAATATTAAAAAAAAAATATTTAATGAATTCAAAAAATCAGTTGGAAATTGGAATAGGTTAATTTTTCTACCTGTTGCGCTTTTTGGTGTGTAGTTTTTCAAATACACTCCAGTTGCGCTCGCATCCTGAAGCGCTACATGTTTGGCTGAGTATTCTAATGGCAAGTTTTTGGAGTTTTGGTAATCTGCCACCGTAGCTCCTCCACCATGCATCTACAAGTTACAAGTTACAACAAATAAGATAAACTTATAAAGTTACAAACATAAGAAATTTTTTAAAATAATGAAAATCTTACCTGGCATTTTAGTAGTCCTATCCTAGACAGCCATGTCGAAGCTCAAGGTGCCGCCTGCCATTCTGTATACCTCCATCTCTTTGGATATCTCTGCACGTTCTGATGGATTTGGCACCATCTTTTGAACACAAGTGAAAAAGCCATCCACGACCTCAACATCAAATAGAAAACCACATGAATAAGCAAATGCGGGGTTCAGGAAGAGCCCTGCAGCATGAATGGGACGATGGAGTGTGTTGTTCCATCGATCATCAATCACTTCCCATATAAGGAGTTGTCTCTGAAACCCCTCATCACCCTTATCATCATAATAGCTGCGAATAGCTTCTTTGGCCCTATCCATGGCCTCATACAAGTAGCCCATTGCGGGCTTCTCTCCATCCACCAATCTAAGAACCTTTACCAAAGGTTCACTAATGCTGCACACCTCTTCCACTCCAGCCCAGAAACTTTCTTGATATGACACCAACCTGCAGATGGCCTGTCCCTCTGATTTGCGGCTGATAGTCAAAGCACGCCACTCATCTGAAAGAAACATTCTCTTCAAATCCCACTTAGAATTCAAGAGGGATTGAAGAGAGATGAAAGTAGTGGCAAATCGTGTAAATGCAGGCCGCACCAACTCCTTCTTGTTGGTGAATGTCCTCATCAAATGAAGCACAGATCCATGGTTATATATAAATTTTGTGATTCTCTTGATGATTCTACAATATCATTGACAAAATCAATCTTTCCGATGTCCTCCAACATCAAATCAAGGCAATGTGCAGCACAAGGTGTCCAAAATATGCTCGGATACCTCTCCATAAGCATCTTGCCAGCAGAAACATAGTTTGTAGCGTTGTCCGTTATGATTTGGACAACATTTTGGGGCCCAACCTCCATAATGAACACATCTAATAAATCACATAATAATTTTGCATCTTTGACATGTGCGGATGCATCAACAGATTTCATAAACATTGTCCCCTTGGGACAACTGACCAAGAAGTTAATAAGGGTCCTACCCCTTTGATCAGTCCAACCATCTGACATCACAGTGCATCCCGTGACTTCCCATGATGCCCTTAACTCTTCCAATCTCTTGGTGCAGTCAGCTTTCTCATTTTGCAGAATGCGCCCTTTAAGGTCATGATATGTAGGGGCTTTGTATCCTGGGCCAACAACAACGATAGCATCAATCGCAGCCTGATAAAATGGACTGTTCCTGGCAACATTGAAAGGAATATCACTCCAAAGAAACAGTTTGCCCAACAACTTATCAGCTTCTTCCTTCTCCTTTCTTTTAATAAGGGAGGAGATAGATGGTTGTGCCCCGGGAGTGGTTCTAGGAACAAAAAATGAGGAGGCAGCTACGGGGCTGCTTGTAGAAGAGGCTGATGCTGAAGAGCCACTACCACTCTCACGGTCAACTCCAAACCCTGATATTTGACTTTTCAGAGCTGCTTTGCTGAGTTTAGTGGTTTCTATTTCTCCCAATGAGTTCATGGCTCTTTTGATTATTTCTGAATTGGTGTTTCTGCAAGGGCCTACTTCATGCCCAGGAATTTGTGCCAAGTGGTATTTCAACCTGTATATCCCCCCTGTCATGTGTTGACCACATAATTTGCAAGTCAAGTTTGATCGGTCAAACCCCCCATCAAGTTCACCAAATTCCCATAAAGGATCTAATTTCCTTGGCATGTTGGAAACTTTGAAGTTTGAACTTTGAATGTTGAAATTTGAACCTAGGGCACAAGAAAAATTGCCAGTTAAAAAATAAAATAAAAAAATTACAATTTTACATACAACATTTTGATTTTTTTCACAAAAAAAAACCCTCAACTCAATGCAAAAATAATGGGAAAAAATACATGTTGAAACACAAGCAAAAATAATGGGAAGAAACTAAGAGCACAAGAAGAAATATAAAAAACAAAATTTAACAAACAATTTTTTGCATTTTTGACCAAAATAAACCCTCTCCTCTCAATAAAACAAAAAAAAAAAAAAAAACACAACCAAATGCAATCACAAATGATGAAAAATACATGGGTAATAGAAACCCATGGAAGAACAAGAAAAAAACAAAAAAATGGGTCAAATTTGATGCCCATACCTGGAAAAACGTTTTGCCGGAAACACTTGGTCCAAATTCGATTTTTGTTCGCTTGGATTGCAAGAAATTCTTCACTTTTGTCCAATCTTGGGCTTGTAAATCACGTATCTCCCTCCTTGGCTCTCATAAGCAAGTCTGTCCAACAAAAAATGACAAACAAAAAACCAAAAATCGCATTATAAAGTCGTTGTCCGAGGCTGCCACGATTTTTACTGGTCGACTTGCGATTTTTTTGAAAAAATCGCGATTTTATCGCGATAACGATTTTTTCAAAAAATCGTCCAAAAAATCGCCGATAAAATCGGCAGCCCGAAAAACTCGCGATTTTTTCAAAAAATCGCCGATAAAATCGCGATGTTTGTTTCACTGGTTTTTTTCCACCATATTTTAAGGCTTGGATTAGGTAGTTTGATTAAAATTGGGAAATGTTGACTAATATCCCTGGACAATCGAGGTAGAGGCAAAGGCGAGACAAGAGGAGAAGAATCTAGATTCTAGATGGTTGATGCTCGAATAATTAACCATTGATGTACAATGAATGCCATATCTATCTTGATTTGTATACAAATATGCATGTTTTCATTATCTTCTACAACTAGTTTGGTATTTTGGATGTTTTTTTCAATATAAATGCAAATATATGTATATATATATATATATATATATATATATATATATAGTAGACGGTTCTGAGACGCTTTGCTTCCTAGATTTTTGGGAAATGACGCTTCCGCATATCCGCTTCCAAAAAGCGTCCCCGCTTCACGCAACATTGGTCTAGGTTGCTTTCTTAGAGAACCAGTGAACATTGCTACTGGTTACCCATATGTCTTGGTGGGTAGAAGCATACCCATATGAGGTTTCATATCAATTGTAATGAAAATGTTGTCGTCATCATTTAGTTGTTCAGTTGACTTGTTCTTGATGTAGAAGTTTGAGTCTTTTTATGGAAGACGGAGGGGAGGGGGGTAGTGGTAAGAAGCAAAAAAAAATATTTTCATGTTGAGGAGGGTTGTCGTAGTAATGCAACACTAAATAAATGTTAGTGGTTATATTCAATGTTTTAGTGAGTTGACTTACGACTGACATCTAATGTTGGTGGGTTGTCAGTTAAATTGAGTTTGTTTAATAATTTCAAACATATGTATAATAAATGCTGAATGTTATGTACATGGAGTCATTTTAAGAAAGTATATTACTACTATCATGTCTCTTTCATGTGCTCATGTGCATGAATCCTAAAAGCTAGCATGTATCACCTGATATTTCTTGTAAAGCATTTTAAACTGAAGACCTTGTCTTCAAGTGATAGTACCTACAACTTGCTCTATCTCAACTTCAAGAAGTGACGGTTACTTTGCACTGTGTGTCCATTTATCTTGGTTATTTAAGATTGGAGACAACACTGATTTGCTCTTTCAAAGAATATGGCAATGCCATATGGAATCTTGCTTTATCTGTCATTTATAAATTGTTGTCCATTTTGTATAATCAGTTACTTTATGTGATTTTGTATGATGTCAGAATAAATTGAATGTGTACAGGTAACAGTCAATTCTGGTGGTATTGTGCTCTTTGCACTCTTTAAGAATTGTCTTAGAAATAACATCAAGTCCAACGAGGGCGTGGCAGTTGTAAAGATCTCTTCATCAAGGATGGCAAGTCAATCAGAGCGTTTAGGTTATGAATTTGCAAAGCATTTGGGTGTGTTAACACCACGGGTATGATTTTCCTTTTGTTTTGCTTTTTTTATCCCGCCTCTTAGAAATTGTAATCAAGGACATAGTATTCAGGTTGTTTCTTTGTTTTTTCTGCTGAAAACTTCTTTCTAATCTTAAAGTTTATTTAGCATGGCTATGCTTTGGAATTTGACCAGAAACCCCTTTCATAAACAACATTCATATGGGACTTGAACCTTAAAAAGGTCAAGTGATTGTACACAGGTCTGAAATAGAGATAAAGCACTCAGTTTAATGGATTATGGAATAACCTCTCCAGATGTATTTTCTAATAATATTGATTACACTATACAATGCAAGGTTTAATATTAAAGTAACTATTCTGGATCAAAATAAAATAGAACTTGAAGGCAGGTAAATTAAAAGTGAAACTGGGATGAAAAATGGTTGTAAACTGATTTATTCAGGCTCTTTTCCCTTTATATTATTTGAACTTTGGGCATCTTCAGATGTCATGATAATGCACTTATAACTGTGCATCACCCATGAAGCTGTTTCATGATGTATAAGCTTTGATGATGCATTTTAAAATTAGTGTCATGGTATTTAACATTACATGCTGGTCATCTACAACTCAGAAGGAAGAGTAGGTTACTGGTAATAGAGGTTATAATGAAGTCTGCATGCTTGGTTTCACAATGCTTACACTTTCTTTTCATTCTCGTCAGGTAAGATTCTGCTGCTGTGTATCTATGAACACTCATAATGAATGTGAAAGATTCAAGATGGAAACGTATCATCAAATTTATGCTCTATGCAGCTTAGAATTAAGAGTCTATGACTTAAGAAGTTAAGCAAGCATGCATGCGTTTTTCACATCTATCAATGTCAAAATCCAATGTATCTGCAGTGTGCACTCTTTGGGTTCATAATCTCCAAATCTGGTCCTCTCTTATATCTGTGTATAGCAATAACAGTGCAAATATCACTTCAGGGAATGCAGAAGCCGAATAGGTTCAATTCCTGCAATGCTATTTTATGAAATTTATTCTTCTAGATTTTTCTGATATTTTTCCATTGGTTTATATGCAACTGAAGGTGAAGTCTGCAGGTTTAGAATTTTGATAAAGGCCTTCAATTTTCCTTAAATATTGAAAATGGCCCTTGTACACACTCGCCTATTAACGGCATCTCTCCTTTGGAACAATCTTGTTGTAGGCCTTCTCTATTTTTGTTGGCAGCACATGTGCTAAAATCCAAGATGGACTAAACTGCAACCATTGTTGTGTCACTGATCTGACCTTGTAGAAGTGGCAGTCATGATTACCGGGTATTAGAACAGAGTGAGATAAACAGATGAAACATAATGAAAACATGCCAATATTTAAGATACAGGAAACATGCTGGAAGAGTTTGACTATGTATTAGAAACATGAGAGAAACAAGATGTAATGCATGTTGAGAAATATAGCTTGGACAGGGACTTCCACACAAGTTTAGTGTGAATGTGCGATAGGTATTTCAAGATATTTTCTATTTTCAAAAAGTAATTCTATTTTGTAATTCGCTTTAGTAAAAAAGGTGAGAAGTTCTATATTTAGCTGTTGAGTCTAAAGAGTGCATTTCATGCATGCATGACTTAGACTAGGAGCAATCTGAAAAATAGATTAGGGTTTTGGTCTCAGCTAAAAGTATAAAGACAGGTCAAGATAGAAGGTTTAGAGTCTTAGACATAGTTCAACGTCTGAGTAGGTTGAGTGGCCAGGCAAGAGAGAGGGAGCAGGGTGATTTAGAAAAGAGTCACCCGTAAAGGAGTAAGTCTGTCTAGGTCATAAGGCAAATCCGTACAGTCGTACAGACAGATCCATACAGTTGCATAGATAGATCCATGCAATGATTGAGACAGGTCGTACAATAGTTTTTCTGTTTTTTTTTGTTTCAACAGGTTGTACAGCTCAGTTTCCGGGTGTTTTGTTGACTATGCAGCTGCTGGTTTTTTAGTAGAATGTGAAGGTTTCCTTGTAAGTTTTTCAAAGGAATGAGAAGCTGGTTTGAAGGATAAATTACCTATTTATACGTGAAATTGTTTTATGTTTCTGCTCTTTGATTTCTAGCTATTGTGTCATTGATGCCATGGTTTAAAATTTAACTTCCATGTTAATTAAATTGAGCAATTTACTTTAATTGAGATCACAAGGACATTAGTTGTCTAGGTATGGACTTTTTATAACACAGATAGACAACATTACTAATGACAAATATCTACATTAGTGTTGAAGCATGGAGATAAAAAATACAAGTCATGGAAAAAATAGTACAAGATGGAAGTCACAAGTAAAGGCTAAGTCAAAAATGTTGAAAACATTGTTATCTTGTTTTATTTATTTGTTGTCTTGTGTCATTTCTTTTATCATTTTCATTTAGGTTGCAAAATAAATAATACAGGACATCAAAGGAACAATATAAGATAACCATCCTTTAACATTTTTGGCTTGGCTTTTACTTGTGGATTCTACTTTGTCCGATTTTTCTTGTGGTCTGTATATTTAATGATTTATCTCAGTGTTTTGACATTTACACATTTGGCATTACCAATGTTGTCTCTCTGCATTCATATTGATGTAAAGTAAATTTGACGTAAGTGTATTTTTGCCCCTGAACTGTAGCTTACTACTAATAATACTGAATTGCAGTGTTTTACTGTAATGTATACTAAACTACAACAATTGTTGGGTCACTAATATGGTCTTGTAAAAATGGCAATCACAGTTACCAAGCAACAGAAGACTGCAAAATAAAGTGGATGAAACATAATGAAAAACATGCCAATATGTAAGATGCAAGAAATGTTGAGAAATGTAACTCGGGCAGGAACATTTTGCATATGGTTCAAGTGTGAATGTGCAGGAAGTGGTTTGAAACATTTTATTAGTGGCCATTTAGAAAAAGTGGAAAGTAATTCAATCTTGTAATTTCACTTTAAAAATAAAAGAAAAGTGAAACTCTAATGGTTTGAAGTCAACTAGTCTTAAGAATCTAAATGAAATATTCTAAAAGGTCTAGAATATTAGTGAATTAGATTATGATTTAATATTAACTATACATCTCATGACTGAGATAGGTGGTGGCTAGGATTGAGGAGATTAGTTATATTCTTTCAAAACATAAATATGACAAGATAGGAGAGGCCAATTACACGCATGAGAAGACAGTGAGAGAGCTGGAAGAAGTCAGAGTACATTCAAAAAGAAGAAGAGCAGTTTTCTGAAGTGACCAGGAAGTAAAGTAGGCCATGCAGACTGTACCACAGTTGTAGTGGTCCTTTCCTCATGTTCAAACTGTACTCCCTTAGATCTGGGCATCCCCTACTGTTTGAGGTGATTTTATTGACTTTATAGCTGCTGGTTCGAGGAGGTTGCAAAGGTCACCTTGTAAGCTTTAATGAAGTGAATGAAAAGCTGATTCGAAGGAGAAATCCCCGTGCATGTGTTTTATTTTTTTTCACTGTTCATTTTTCAGCTTTATGTGGTGATGCAATGTTTATAAATTTTATTTTCTGTTGTTAAATAAATATGCTGTTTTTTTATTTTATTTTTATTTTTCTGATTGAGATTCCCAAGGATTGACAATAGTAAATTATTAAATTAACTATTGAAAACGACCAGCAGTTAAAGCGTTTCAATATTTTATTTTTATTTTTATTTTGATGGACTAGTTTTCAAATCAGGGTGTTTGTGCGTTCGATCTCATAAATGGTCTCACGTAGCCTTAGTTTCAAGAGTAGACTTGATGGCACCTCAAATTTTGTCATGCAAACTAAGGGTTACACAGTACACTTCTATTGGAAGAGTGATCATGGGGATGTTGTCAACGATGTTGTGCCTTTGCCTACAGATTTGCAATGGTTGGTAGCTGACAAGAAGAAGGAAGTGAAGGCTAAGGGGATGATTATGGATGCTATAAAGGATCATTTGATCCCTCATATATCTGAGAGTAGGAGGGTAAACGAAATGTTCGATGCCTTCGTAGGTCTCTACCAAGGTGAGAACATAAACATGAAATATGATATTGCAAAACAAACTTAGATCCATGGAGATGACCAGATCAGATTCAATCACCAATAGATTGGCGATCAACTTGTAGTAGTTTGGGGAGAAGGTTATGGATGTAAAGCTGGTGAACATGGCATTGAATGGATTCCCAGCTTCATGGGAACCAATTGTACAACTATTTGCGCTTATGAGAACCTTCCTAACTCGGAAAGGTTGTGGGATTACTGTGTCTAAGAGGAAACTCAGATGGAGTCAAAGGTCAACAAGAAGGGTGGTGACGATATCCTACCCTATTTGGTTTGAGAAATAAAGGCAGAGGTAAAGGACCCAACAAGAGGAAGGAAAAGAGTGAAAACTCAACCTCACATGATATGAAGTCATGGTATTGATCAAAGTTTCATGAAGTTCTTGTATAAATCTATGTTCATGATCAAATCCAAAGACATTGTGAAGAATCCAAAAGTATATTGACTACAATACAAGTTTGCCACCCTATCTCCACAATGATGACTACAATACAAGTTTGTCATGCTACATCTCTGAGGCAAGCAACAAGCATGACAAGAACAATATGAAAAATTTCAGAAGTGTAGAAACCATACAAAAAAGACTATTATCTCTGCAATGATGCAAGCCACAGGAGAAACATTATCTCTAATTATGCAGGTTACAAGGAGACAAATATGTTGTAATGCAAGCTACAGGAACAAGCATCCATGATGGCACCAAACAACAACACTTACCATATATGACATCCGAGCCTTCTACAACGCTGTAGTTTACAATATTCTCTGTGGCAACACTCTTTTGAAGTACTCAAAGCTTACAAAGGAATTCAAATGATGAAGAATGCAAATTCTGAAGCACTGTATATGAGGAACATTATAAGTTTATCACTGTGTGATCCGATATACTTTGATTGATGCAAAGTCCTGAGATCTGATCTAAGTTCAGTAACATAAATCCAAGGTTTAAATGTGTTGAAACTTGATGTTCTATGCTGAAACATGTACTTAAAATGAAACTTCTTCCAGCTGCAATATCAGTGAAGCAATTGTAGATAGAACATACACCATATACACAATAGAAGACAGCCAAGAACACTATGAGACACAGAGAATTTAGGTCCAATGACCGGGGCAAAACCCACAAAGGGGAAAACCCAACCAGATTCTTCTTCTCTTAGAAATCAATTGTTTAGCAGAGAAACATAATACAATGAGATAGTAAGAGAATGAAGAAGTTCACCCAAATCTGAATTAGCTATAGCAAGAAGATCTCTGATGGCAACAACTGATGCAAACACTGAATCACTTTGGCTCACCAAGTTCTACTCTTGCTCTCCAAGTCTCTCTCTCTCTCTCTCAATCCTTCTCTAGTCTCTCCAACTCTCTCTTCAACAAGATCGAATTCGCCTTTCACAATGCACAAGTGAGTAAGTAGTGAAAATGAGAGACACATATATATAGGAGGAGCAAGGAGTTCAAGTCATGAAGGAGGAGTAACTCACATGCTTTGAGGGAGAGTTACATACACCATTTAGGGAGATACACATTCCTTTGTAACTCCTGCCATTTAGGAGGTATGATTGCCTTTGTAACTCATGCCATAAAGAGGAGTACGCATGCCTTGGAGGAGAGGGTGTAACATATCCTTTGAAGAGTGCGTAAGAGGAATATTTTATGACGAGTCTTTAATGCGCATAAGAGAATGTAAGAGGAGAGTAACGAATCCATTAAGATAGAGAGAGGGTAACACATTATTAAGAGAGAGAGGGGTACGAGTGCCATCAAGGAGAGAGAGGTGTGAAGTGGCATGATTGAGTGCCAAGTAGGAAAGATGACATGTATTTCCTTTTAATAATAATATTATAGTATCATAAGGAAAATAATAATAATGTTTATGATAATACTGATGATTAAGTAAAAATTGAACAATTAAGATTGATTAAGGATAAGTTAAGTGATTTTCCATCATGTATACTTGATTACCAATTGAAGCAAGGTGATTTACTATTTTTGGAAAGTCATGCTTGAAATGATAGACATGAGTTTCTATTTTTAGAAAGTCACTTTAGAATAGTCAGAAATGATATTTTATTCAAGGAAATTCATCCCTTAACTGCCAAATTTCAACACTTCCTCTCAGCTAGGGAGGAATTTGTTTCTGAAACAAGGATCTCTGCTTTTGAACAATGATGTTATAATCTAATGAAGAAGAATCATCATAGGGGAGATTCATCCATCACCCTATATTAACTTGGGGGGATTTCCACTTGCCAACACACGATAAGGATCTCGCACGACCAAGTTTGATCTCTGCTTGGGGGGATTACCACTTGTCAAGGATCACGCAAAACCAAGTCTCTGCTTGGGGGGATTACCACTTGACAAAGATTACACACAACCAAGTCTCATCTCTGCTTGGTGGGATTACCCCTTGTCAAGGATCACACACAACCAAGTCTCTGCTTGGGAGGATTACCACTGACAAAGATCACGCACAACCAAGTCTCTGCTTGGGGGATTACCACTTGACAAGGATCACACACAACCAAGTCTCATTTCTGCTTGTGAGGATTAACACTTGTCAAGGATCACGCACAACCAAGTCTCATCTCTGCCATCCATGACCGCCTCCTTTAGGAAGGGTCACATCCAAATTGCTCTCTAAAAACCAAGAACTTTCCTTTCGGCAAAGGCTTGGTAAGTATGTCAACTATTTGATCATTAGTCACAATATGATGGAGTCTCACTGCTCCTGTCTGCACCATATCTCAGATAAAGTGATATTTGATCTCAATGTGCTTGGACTTGTCATGGAACACAGGATTTTCAGCAAGTCGAATCCCACTCTTATTGTCATAGTAAATTACTGTTGTATCCAATACATGCTCAAACAACTCTCCAAAGAGCTTCCTTAGCCATATTGCTCACAACTAGCCATGCTAGTAGCAATGTACTCAGATTCAACCGTGCTAAGGGATAAATACTTTTTCTTTCTGCTCATCCAAGATATCACGACAGATCCCAAGCTGAAGAATCACCCATATGTGCTCTTTCTGTCAGTAGAGTTATCGACCCAATCAACATCAAAGAACCCATGCAGTCTAACATCTCCGATAGTATATCTCAATCCAAGATGGATGGTTCCATATAGATATCTCAACACATTCTCTGCAGGAATCCAGTGTGCATGTGATGGCTTAATCATATATTGGCTCAGAGTATTGAATGCAAAACATATGTTTGGTCTAGTGTTAACTAAGAACATCAATGCCCCAATCAGTTGTCGATACTCTGAAGGATTAGCCAAATCAGGTCCTGCAACTTCACCACATAGCTTCTTGAAATTCATCTCCATTGGAGTATTCATGGACTTACATTCTATCATGCCAAATCTTGCTAGTAGCTTGACTATTGGAAATACTGAGAGGAGGGGGGGGAGGGGGGTGAATCAATATTTCTTAGCAATTAGCACTTAATTAAAATTTTTCAGAGCATTATTTAATCTTCAACAATATTATAAGCAATAAACAACAATGTAGAGGGATAGGGATAGCAGGCACAAGATTTTTTAGGTGGAAAACTCCCTCCGGGTCAAAAACCACTGAACGCTTTTCTAATAAATTCTTGATCTTCAACCCCAACTGAAAAGAAAGCTACAACTTCCTAGAATTCTAGAAAAACATTCTTCTCCATCTCCCACTGGAAGGATGCCCCAACGCCCTAGTTTTATTAGCAGTCAGTTGAAAGGATGCCCTAACACCCTAGTGAGCCCCAACTCTCCCTAGCACCACCCTACCATCCTATAATGACAAAATAAAATAGAAAATGTTGTCTCCCATACCAAGGACAATGATCCACGATACAATGATTTTCAATGGATATTCTTTGACTGACCAACAGTACTTTGACCTATTCCCTTTGACAAGCCAAGAATACTTATCTCAACAACAACAAACCAAAACCCTAATCCCAAAATAAAATGCGTTCTTCACCTCTAGGAAATTGATACTCACAAATATGGGCTCCCATACCAGGGATAATGGCCTGATTACAATAATTTGACTTCTTGACACTTTGCAATATTTTACAAAACTTTGGACTTCTTCCCTTAATATTGATGATAAGGCTGATATGTCTGCTCTTCCATTGATGAGAGTGTATTTATAAGGTTGTACAACTCTGCCTCAATATCTTCAATGAAGATGTTCTGCACTTTGATAATGTGTGCACAACTGTAACAATTGATGACTGCTTCCTTCAATACTATCATTGATTGTTGTCTTCAAAACGCTGTTGATAATGTTTTTATACCTGTAAAATTGACTAGACGAGACCCAATACCCAAAAAAAAAAAAAAGACTATCCCAAGCCCAAAATTTGGACGAGTACCAAAATACCAATAATAACATAAAAATCCCAAACAATACTTATCTTCTCCTGCAAAATAATTTGTATGTCAATAATATGAACCAAAACAAACACTTGTCAAAACATACTTGTAGGGTTGGCTTCTTCCAGAACTGATTCACACCTCACTGCCTTGATTTATTAAATACCAAATCCTTGTTATAATTAAGCTAAACAAGGAGCGCTAATTTCGAGCTACCTTTCCACACAGGTCCGAAAGTTACTTGTCAAATTGTAGATGCCCTTAGAAACCGTGTAACCATATCTGGAGGAGATTCTCAACACTACTCCTTTTTGTGCTGTCCTGTACTGTACCCCTAACAACCTGCCCTATAGTGTGACCACTGTTCAATTCTACAAACTCTGCCAACTCTTTAACTGCTCATTATGTTGATTGAATTGAAGTGATAAACCTTGAACAAAACTGTTGTTAGGTCGACTTCTAAATGCAGTCACATTTAAATAGTTCTGATGCCAAGGTATGCCAATTTTGAAAGCTTAATCCCTAAGAACATACTCTCACTATTCTTAGAATTAGTGCCCTAATAAGGGCTGAGAGCTGCAACCGAGACTTATACCTGTAATAAACAATAGCAAGCGAGTTCCCAAAAGCAATATAAAAGAACTTGACCGCAAGACAACATTCCCTTGTAGAATAGACCACAATCAAACTCAACTTAAGGGTTAATGCCCTAAACTGTGTTCATATGTTTGTTCTACGTGACAAGTGACACAAGGAGGCCTTTTCACTTTTTTCTCTGCCTCATAACTATGACACAAAACTTGTGCTATTACACAAGGCCGAAGATGAGAGGGTCGAAGATTATAGGCAGTAATATAACTACAGGTTCGATCTTTACAAGGTGACCTAAAATGAATTTTCAAAATAGTTCGAACGAATCTCCAAACAAACAGAAGCATAACAAATGGCAAACCCTATCCTCCAAAGATTTCTGTGTTGCTGCTCAAGGGTAGCCGAAAATTTCAGAGAGAATTCTTGCTTTTTATTTTTCGTTATAAAGGGATAATAGGTTTCTTTTTATAGACCAAGAAGGGTTCCTTGATGGATGACCGTTGAATGTTAAGGAGGGGTTTCTTAATGAACGTTAGAGGAGACATAAGCCTTGAGACAATTAAGATTTAAATAATAAACACCTTATGTACTAAGGAAAGAGGCCGCTGTGCATGAGGGAATCAACAAGGTTATTATTATTATGTTTTTGTTATTTTAAGACACTAAGGGAGACTCCCTAAATTAGTACCCTTTGCAAATTAATGTTATGTCAAAAATCAATAAGCACCCTTTAATAATTAATAACTAATAATAACTAACCCTTAAGAACCCTATTTAATATTTGCCTGGAAATATTTTCAATTCCACTAGAAATTTGAAATCAATGATTGGCTTAGTGCATATGGTTGACTCCTACCAAGGTTGTGAAGTCAATTATTGGGTTATTTCCTTTGGTTCATGAAGTTATTCAACTTATACACAATGAGATTGGGTGAGAATTATTGTCATATATTGACAACCGTAGGTGAATTAATGATAAGGTGTCATGTCACTACCCTTTGGGTTTTGAGGAGAATCTAACTAGATTGATTAGGAGACAAGAAACCACAAATTTCCATGCCAAATTTGCTGACAAAGATCAGGTTAGCACCTGGTGCTACTTGGGTTGACATCAATGGCAACCACCTATCAACGTCGACAACATATTTTCCTTGAGAAAGGAAAATCTTACCAGGTCTTTGCCATGCTTCTAGACCCAAAAAGTAGTGCATCAAATGAAGATCTTTCATTTCAAATTAAGTAGCTAACTCCGTCTTACACTGGAGGATAAGAGGTTCACCACTGGTCAAAAATAAATCATCAACGTATAATACCAAAATCAGAGGCATATATTGGTTTGATTTGAAGCAAAGATTAGGATCAACTGTTCAACGTTGCTTCTAGGAAAACCAAGCTTTATCAAGAAGCTTTCAATGCGAGCATACCAAGCTCTTGGAGCTTGCTTTAAACCATAGAGGGCTTTCTTCAGTCTACACACATGAGTTCTCTGGTCATGTTATTCAAAGCCTTGTGGTTGCTCCACAAATAGTTCCTCCTTGAGGAAGTCATGCAAAAAAGCAATCTTCACATACAGTTGGTGAAGAGTCCATCCCTGGCTAGCAGCTAGAGCCACAATAGATTAGATGGTGGTGTATCAGTCAACATGTGCAAAAATCACATCGTAGTCTATTCCCTCTTTCTGAGAGAAACCTCTCGCTACAAATCTAGCTTTATATTTTTCAATATAGCCATCAACACCATGCTTAATTTTATACAACTATTTAGAAGACACAACAAACTTACCTTGGGGTCTTGGAACTACTTCCCATACATCATTATGAATGATAAACTCATATTCTTCAGCCATTGCATCTTTTCACACTCGATCTTTCACAACTTCTTCAAAATTGCATGGTTTTGCTTGAATAATGTTGCTTATGGCTACAACATATCCCTGGAATTGGCATGGTTTCTTGCTTTCTCAGAAGGTTCCTTGGGAGCAACATGTTTATCAACATCTTGTAGAGTGTCACAAAGTCATAATGGTTTCTTTCTAACAGGAGGATCACATGGAGGAGGATACAAGGGGTCCATGGGCTCCATGGGTTCATCAACAAGACTAGTTTCAGCCTCAGGATCTTCTTGTATTTCAAATACATCATCTTGTCTATCAACATTAGTAGGAGGAAGCAGAGTGTCTCTTGCCTTTCCAGGACCTCCATCTTCATCAAATGTTATTGTTGAGTGTTCTTGAGTGTTGGGGTAACATCAGATGTGCTCTAGCTCCCAAAATTTGTGGAGGGACTAGAGTACGTGAGATCTCCAAGACCCAGAAAGAGATTTGGGAAATTTCATCCAGTTTGGGAGATAATTAATTAATTAATAATTTTAATTATGGACCCTAAGTCTAACTTAGGAAAATTAAATTATTAAAGGTAATTAATTTAAACATGTGATGAAATTATCTTAAGTCACACGGATCAAGCTTTCTTTTAATCTTAGCCATCGATTCAAGATCTGATCATGGGGGTTTTAATTGTCGGATTAAACCTCTCAATATTAATTGTCAATTCGGGAGTCGTAAACGCGAATTGTACTGCGTCTTGGCTCAGCTTAATCATGAGAGGATATATATTCCTTTGTAATGATAAACTATATACTGGAATGAAACACACATTGGCTGGCAGATAAACAATCTTGAAAAGGGGACCTACTTAACCAATTTTATCAAGCCACCATATTCAAGCTTCCTGCAATCCTAATAGTTAAATTCAATTTTCTGAAATAGAAAGCAATTTCACTGGTTGACGAGGAAAAATCAATACTCACATTCAATTTCTAAAAGTAATTTAAGATTCCTATTTAGTCAATCGGTTCTTTACTTAAGAAGAATTTGTACTTTAAACTATATCTGGCATTCACTGCAAACTCCATATTGCAATTAAAGTTTAAACTATAAGGAAATACAAAACAATCCTCAATCATATAACATTCTCGCACTGTAGTTGGATAAACTCAGAATTCTACTTTTTAAGTCTCCTATGATATCTGGAAAACCCTAGTCTATTTGCTCCTCTCATTAACTTGAAACTAACACTTGAAACTAAGCTTGAGATAACCAAAAGGACACACATTATTCTAATGATAAATTCACACCTTAAACTAACTAGAACTACTCTTGATAACAGATTCAAGATTCAAACTAACAAAGGAAAGTTCTATTGCTGGAAGAAAATCACTTCACTTCATGTAAAATAACACCTAAAAGATCTTATTAAAAATCGCATTGCAAGTAATCTATGAGAAACCTTCAATTCAAAGACTTTGATTTAGATGAAATGAATTATTCAAAAGCAAGCTCACTCTTCGAAATCATGTAACTCATAATGAAAGCTAAATTACTTTGCATTAGACTTGATATCTCTACTTGCACAATCAAATTCACACTCAGACTCACTCTTATAAAGAAATTGATTACACTATGAAAACAGGAAAGATTCTAATTAAAAAGAGATCTAATTACTAAGTGAAGTCCCAGGATGCATAAACAAATCAAATGAGCATTAAATCTTGCAAACGTTCAAAATAAACTAAGTAATGCAAACCTTGAATCAATATTCTAAATTGGCAGTATTAACATACTGAAATTCAAAACATTAAAATCTGTTCTAATTCTGATCAAACTCAGAATTCGTAGTATTCCTATATCGTGAATGCTCCCATTACATTCGACTTTAACAAAAGGAATAGAGTATAAATCTATATTAAAACTCAAGCACAGATTATGTAATGAATCCGAGTTTACAATAATTCTTTAGTCCATTGATTTGCACAATACGATGATGACTAAAATGCTTTGAAATTGAACCATACCTACCACAAATTCACACAGAAACAAGAAACTTTAAAATCATGCACATCTAATTATCCTATGTTATTGATCAAGCTTAGCTCCAGAGGTGGTGGGCCCTCCCACGCCTGGAGTAAGCCGACTTATTGCAATGGAGTAAAAATTTAATACATCAAAGACGAAATTCGAAATGAATCGTGGCAACAATATTTTTGCTCACAATTTGAAGGCAATCATGTATTTTTAAAACAACATCTGGAAATCGATTTACACAAGTCAGGCACAACGATTCTAGTTTTCTACACAGTAGTCCCTCCCCCCAAATCGATGTACAACCATCCCCTTTTATGGCAGCGGTGCGACTCTAATTAAATGGATCGATGGTTACGTAGAATATAAATTTAGGATTTTTACTTAATACAATTTGAGTAAAATCGGAACAAGAAGATTTTCTTCCCAATTCAAGTTTGAGTTGGGTCGATCCCGGCTTCTGGAAGAATTTGATCCTCATGCACTACTAGTAGAGGTATTGCACATCTGGCAAGCTTCATTCTGTTCACCACAATTATCACAATTCCCTTTTAACTGTTGACCCTTCCAATGCTGGCAAAATATTGGATTGCTTCCTTTCACACAACATATAGACAGGTGTCCTCACCCTTCGCATTTTATGTTGTTTATAGGCATGTTGTTTGTAAGGCTTGCCGAATGGCAATTCTGGAAATAAATCTACAGCTTAGATCTCCATTCTCGATGTTAGAAAGCCGTATTCACATCGATATTAGCTTCTTAGAGGGTTTCTAACCAAAGAAATCTGCAAATCGATCAGAGGATCGAAGAGCGCTATTTCGTTGTTGATTTGGCGGATTTCCAAGAGAGGAAATCAGTTGTCAGAAGGAGAAAAGGGTGCCTGTTTCGCCAAGGACCCTAGATCCAGATCTCTAGCTTAGAGAGGAGTTCTGAGGCTAAATGTAGGAGGCACAGAATGTAGGAGTCCCTACTTCACAACGCAGATAGAGACAATCTCTTGACCGATTCACTGGATACATGGCTCTCATGAGAAAATGTATTGTGACTGAGCCATCTTCCTTTCAGGAAGCAGTGCAGGAGCCCACATCGGTAGATGCAATGGTGGAAGAGTATGACTCCATTGTCAAAAACAGTGCTTGGGAAATTGTTCCAAAGCCGGTTGATAAATCAGTGGTAGGTTCAAGATGGATCTACAAGGTAAAGCAAGCTGCTGATGGGAGTGTTGAGAAATACAAGGCCAGATTTGTGGCTCGAGGCTTCTCACAGATTGAGGGGATTGATTATGAAGAAACCTTTGCACTTGTCGCACAATATTCTTCCATAAGGACCATCCTTGCTCTCTCAGCGTAGCTGGGTTGGCACATTCATCAGTTGGATGTGAAGACTGTGTTCCTTAATGGGATCATTGAGGAAGAAGTGTACATTGAGCAGCTTGAAGGATTTGAGATCTTCAGCAGCATGTTGCATGTGTGAAAACTCAAAAGAGCGCTGTATGGGCTAAAGCGAGCACCCAGTGCTTGGTACACTCGGATCGACAACTATTCCACCGGACTTGGCTTCACCAAGAGTGAGGCGGATGCAAACCTATACTAGATTGTGGTGGAGAGTAAGCTTTTAATCATTGTTCTTTATGTTGATGATTTAATACTGATTGGTGATGAGCAGCTGATACATTCATGCAAGGAGGACCTTGCAAAGGAGTTTGAGATGAAGGATGTGGGCCTCCTTCATCATTTCCTTGGATTGGAAATATGGCAGCGAGATGGTGAACTTTTTGTGTCTCAAGGGAAGTATGCAAGGGAGATACTGGGTAAGTTTCACATGGAGGGTTGCAAACCCATGGATACTCCTCTTCCAAGAAACTGGAGGAAAGAGGATGCTACATTTGGAGAGGTAGTGGATGCTACTGTCTATCGACAGTTAGTGGGTTCGCTAATGTAATTAGTAAATACAAGACCGGACATATGCTATGTGGTGAAGCTGCTTAGTCAGGCGATGGTTAAGCCTACCAAGCTCTTTTGGAAGGCGGGAAAGCATGTCCTAAGATATCTCAGGGGCACATTTGAATATGGCTTATGGTACAAACAGACGGATGAGGTGAAGTTGCATGGCTTCACGGATGCAGATTGGGCGGGCAACCCAATGAACAGAAAGAGCACATTAGGAGGGGTCTTCAATATCAGATCTACAGTTGTTTCTTGGCACAGCAGGAAGCAGAGATCCGTGGCACTCAGTTCAGCAGAAGCGAAATACATGGCAGCAAGTCAAGCTGCGTGTGAGGCTATCTGGATGAGAAAGATCTTGGTTGGTTTGTTTGGTTCTCATTTAGATCCTACCATGATTCATTGTGATAATCAGAGTTGCATTAAACTCTCGATTAATCCCGTGTTTCATGATAGATCTAAGCATATAGATATCCAGTATCATCATATCAAAGATTGTGTGCAGCGGAAGATCATGTCGCTTCAGTACATTCCTACGGAGGATCAAGATGCAGATATTTTGACGAAGGCGCTCACCAGGAGCAAATTTGAATACCATAGAGGCAAGATCGGGGTGAAGGATAATCCCTTTCTTGTTGAGAGGGAGTGTTGAGATTCAACAAGATGATGATCATAGTGAAAATTAAGCACCTACACTAGGTGTGGCCCGCATGCTATTTTTAGGTGTACGTCTATTTTTAGAATGTTGAGCAAATTCTATTTATAGCGGGAGTCTATTTATATATGGTTGAGCAAATTCTATTTATAGATGAGTTTCTAATTTTAGATGCATGGGTGAAGTCTATTTATAGATCGCATGTCTAAAAATAGAATGCATGTCGGTTATTATTATCTCTTAATAATAATTGGACAATAAATAATAATCTATTCTCTTGAAGCATTCGATTTCAGTTAACTGATGTGGCAAACCAGTTGACCGAAGGAATTACGAGTTCTAAGGTTGGCTGGTGGGACATGCAAGTGGACTTAGTTGTAACTGAGTGATACAAAGTTGTAGTAGAGTTAGATGTGTAGTAATGTGAGTTGTAAAGTAGTTTAACTGAGTTAAGTGAGTTAAACTCAGTTGTGCTAGTTGTAACTAGTTGTAACTAAAGATACACTAGTGAGAGATTAGTGAATTAAATATTAAATTAATTCACATGGAGTGATCTCACATGCAATTGAAGATTTACTACTATTAACTACATGCATGTTAGATCCAATGGAGACCCAGTTGAGAGATAGGTGAAAGGAACAATTTGACTATCTGTTGTGACATTAGTGGGTGCATTCATGCAACCACACACACATTGGAGATGCCAATGAGGATTGCGTAGTCAAGGCAAGGCAGTATCTCATTCATTCAGGGATTGTGATCAGCAGGGATTGCGCAGTGGAGGCAAGCTGTCAGGAGGCAGTAAATTGGCGCATGTATTTGCCAATTTTTGTATGATAGTGTGAGACGATTGTATATTGTACTGAGAGCTCTTGGATTAGAGTTTTGTATGAGATTGTTTCATGATCCATGATATATACATTTTATATGACAGTGGGGTTTTTAGCTTTATGCTTTCTCGATAAAAAACATCTGTGTTATGTGTGATTGATCTTTCTTCATGTGTTTGCAATTGGCGATTAAATTTCCGCAAAGATTTAAGTAGAAGGATTCTGTATTTAATAGTGGCATATAATTGTTAAATCAGGAGAATCCAGGCAATACATAATTGTATTAAAAATTTCTACATGCTCTAGCCTTGAGATTTTGCAAAGAGGATAAGACACATGCATTCTCCAAGACCCAAAAATCGTTTGGGAAAATTCCACTCGAAGATGATTTAATTAAAATAATTAATTATTTTTAATGTATTCCTAATTCTAAACTTAGGGAATGAGAATAATTAAAGGGTATTAATTAAATCGGATGTGAATCTTCTAAATAAAGGCGTGGATCGAGTCCAATTTAATCAGAGCGATTGATTAAGTTCTAATCTTAGTAACGAGAGATTATAAGAAGGAGCTCGATAGGCACTTGGAGAACACACTTAGATTTGTAGAGATCGATTTTGCTGAAAGATCGATTTTTCAGAGAGGCGTCGTTGAGTTGCTAGAGAGAGATTGAGTGAGATCATTGCAGTGAGGGGTAGAGATAGTAGATCGAAGGAAGTTTTCCAGATTCGGGGAGTGCAAAGCAGAGAAGATGCTGAGAGCCACATAGAGGCAAATGTAGAGCTTCAGAGGGAGTTCGCTATTTTGTTGGGAGACAGTCGGGAACTAGTGTCGGGAGCCTGGGTGTGAGTCCGGAGGGATAGAGAGTCGAGTTTCCAGTCAACAGGAGATCAACTGGAGGAGTTACGCAGTCCCAGAAACTGTGACGCAGTGATTGCGTAGGCAGATGCAGTTACTGCGCATAGACAATGTAGGGCAGCTTGTCTTCAGTAAAGATCATTGCTGGATTTCTCGTGTCAGTTTGAGATTTTCTCAGTATCTCTTTCATTAGTTTTTCTTTGTATCGGATAGCCAGTTTGGGCATCCAACGAATTGTACTTAGATTATTACTGCATAATAATTATAACCCTCAACTGTTGCACCAATTTTCCCAACTTGGGTTTTTCCGGGGAGGATTGTCCAGAAATAACGGTGTACTTGTGTGTGTGTGTTTCTGTCTTTCCTCCATTGTATTTTCCATAGTATTTTATGTCGTGTAGGCTGCAGTAAATTTAATTCGATTTTTGCCATAGGAAACTGCAAGTAAATTGTTTGTTTAATTAAACATTTAGAACAATTGACATCAGTTCCTGTAGTAGGATTTGGCTAACCAAATTTTCACATCATATCAGAGTGCAAATAGAAGCCGAAGAGCTCAGTTGCTGAAGGAAGTGGGTGATTCAAGGCACTGTGTAGGCAGCTGCTCGAAACCCCAGAGGCTGCGCAGTCCAAAGGCCAGCAGGGCAGACTTTTGAGGGAATTTGTGTCTCTGAGTGAGTCGACAAAGCACAAAATTTCCAGATCGAGATTTGTCAGAGGTTGAGGGAGCAACACATCAGTTTCCACACAAAGCAAATCTTCAGCGATGATGCAGTTTTTTCTTCAACAGTTTGCTGGAGCAAAAAAACATTAGGAGGAAAGAAGAGCACATTGAGGGAATTATGTCCTCAGAGAATTTGTAGCCAAGAAATTCTATTTTTCCACGTAGAGAAGCATTAGCTGAGAGCAATTTTGCTTACTCTAGCAGGGAGTGCATAGATCCAGTCGGTAGCTGCGTAGAGGGTTAGAGGCAAAGTTCGACTTTGTTGTTTGGCAAGATGGCGTCGGCTGGGTTGAGAGATTAGGATCGGTTAGACGAAGTGTCTAACTACATGATCTGGAAGGCAAGGATCTCCTTCCTTTTGGATGAGTTTGATCTCAAAACCTACATCGATAATGTGGTGGTTGTCCTCGCAGATCCAGATCCACTGAAGAAGTGGAATCAGGAGATGGCCAAGGCGAAGAGGATGATGCTTGATGGAGTTCGAGATGATATTTTATCTCACATAACGACCCTTGGAACGGCTAGAGCGATGTGGGACTCCCTTGCCACGTTGTACGAGGGATCTTCCGAGCAGTGGAAGATGTATCCAGAAGAAAATTGAGGAGCAAATGTATGCAGAAGGGAGAACGCATAGAAAACTTTCTCCACAGGCTTCACGATGTCCGAGATCAGTTGGTAGCTATAGGGTTAGCACCTCAGCCTACAGAGATGGTGCAGATAGCTCTAAATGCCATCTTAGATGAATGGAAAGTGTTTGTCCAAAGTATTATGGGTAGGGAAACATTGCCAAAGTTGGATCGGATGTGGGAAGATTTGTAGCAAGAAGAGCTAAGGCGAGACTTGGTGAAGAGCAACCTAGAAGGCAACAACAGCAATGGGACAAAGGCAGAGGTGAAGGAAGAGGAGAATGCAACCCTTGCATCAAAGGGGCAGTAGGAGCAGCGCAAAAGAAAGAAGGACTTTTCGAAGATCAAGTGCTTTAGATGTGGTGAACTTGGTCACTACGCTACCCAGTGTCTGCTCAGAAAGAGGGACAAAGAGGAGAGACAGGATCAACAGGCTGCATCCACAAAGATTGACATTTTGTCCTCTAGATTGGAGGAAGAGTTTTCCATGATCACCAACATACCGCCAGGGGTGAGGTGGGGTGATTTGGTTTTATAGCCCCAGAGTGCTATAGGATGGGCAAGATCCTTGAGGAGTCCACCTCTTGGATCAATTCCTTGCTCCGGGAGCCCATAACAGTAGTAGCAGGATGGACTAGTGACAGTTGATGCAGTCAAGTGCCAGAGTGATAGATGCAGTAGCTAGTAGCAGTCTGAGATTGAGCAGCGCATAACAGAGTTGGCAACAGTGCAACAACGCAGTGTAGAGTAAGAAGCAACGCAGAGGCTTCAGTGGCAGCGTAGAGACTAGCAATAGTTAGGACTCGGGTGGCAAATGCATCAGACTGAACACTGTTGGTTCAGTATGATGGACATCTCTCAGTCGCAACAACAATAGATGAGAGACACTTGCAGATGTTGTAGTGCAGATGCAGTAGTTGACAACAACCTGTAGAGTCAGTAGGAACACAGAATCAGAGTTACGTAGTAGTTGGTGGGCAGTGAGGCCAAACATCAGTAGCACACCAAGAGGTGATACAAAGTCAAAGTATTTCTATCAGGAGGGCAACAGTACTAGAGCACATTCCTCGCTAAGAGGGAGTGTTGATTTTTGTAGCATCAGATGTGCTCTAGCTTCGAGATTTTGTAGAGAGGATAAGACACAATCATTCTCCAAGACCCAAAAATCGTTTGGGAAAATTCCACCCAGAGATGATTTAATTGAAATAATTAATTATTTGTAATGTATTCTTAAGTCTAAACTTAGGAAATGAGAATAATTAAAGGGTATTAATTAAGTCGGTTGTGAATCTTCTAGATAAAGACATGGATAGAGTCCAAGTTAATCTGAGCCATCGATTAAGACCTAATCTTGGTCGTTGATATGCCAATAAAAGATTATAAGAAGGAACTCGATGAGCACTTGGAAAACACACTTGAGATTTGCAGAGATCGATTTTGCTGAAAAATCGAATTCTCAGAGAGGAAATGCTGAGTTGCTAGAGAGAGATCGAGTGTGATCGTTGCAGTGAGGGGTAGAGATAGTAGACCGGAGTAAGTTTTCTAGATCCATGGAGTGCAAGGCAGAGAAGACATTGAGAGCCACAGAGAGGTAGCATAGAGCTTTAGAGGGAGTTCGCTATTTTGTTGGGAGACAGATGGGATCTAGTGTCAGGAGCTGGGGTGTGTGTCCGGAGGGTCAGAGAGTCGAGTTTCCAGTTAGCAGGAGATCAACTGGAGGAGTGACACAATCCCAAAAGTTGTGACTGTGTAGGCAGACGCAGTTACTGCGCATAGACAACGCAGGGCAGCTTGTCCTTGTTGAGATTTTGTGTAGTGGGGGTAGCATCGGATGTGCTCTAGCTCCCAAAATTTGTGGAGGGACTAGAGTACACATTATCTACAAGACCTAGAAAGGGATTTGGGAAATTTCATCTGGTTTTGGAGATATTTGATTAATTAATTATTTTAATGTATTTCCTAAGTCTAAACTTAGGAAAATTAAATAATTAAAGTTAATTAAATTAAACATGTGATGAAATTGTATTAAGTCACACAAATCAAGCTTTCTTTTAATCTTAGCCATTGATTCAAGATTTGATCACGGCTGTTGGTTTTCCAACAAGAATAGTATAAAGGAAAGGCTTGGGGTCATTTGTAAAGACACACAGAGGTAGAGCACTGAAGCTATCTGAGATTCTAGGGCGTGGTTTGCTAAGAATTCTCAGAAGTGTTTCAGTTGCAGAGAGGGGAGTTTAGACAAAGGGGATGGTCTGATCCCAATGTCTAGAATCAACAAGAGATAGAGAGCAACTTCCAGAGGCAGCGCAGAGAAGAGGGAGCAACAACAACAGAGAGGGCAGTAGCTGCGCAGTGCAGAGGCAGCTTCAACTACGCAGGTGCTGCGTAGTCACTTCCAGGGCAACGTTAGGCAGTTGGAGACCCTCAAAGGTTACGCATAGACTCTCAGGGGCAGCTTAAGGACTGCGTCACCTAATTTGGGGTTACGCAACCCTTTCAAGGCCAGCGCAGGGGGGACGCAGAAGTTGACGCAGGGGCTTTAGGGGCAGCGCTGTGGTTTCTAGGGCCAAGATTTGGCTGAGTCCTGTAAAATCTCGTTTGAGGGTGTGGATTAGTCAATATTTTGGCTTCAGAACAATAGGTTAGTTGCAAATCTATATTTTCTCTATCGGGTTTTCCAGATCTGGAACCGAGATTTGCTGTATTCAGAAATAATATTAATAATAAAACCCTCTAGCAGCCAGTAGATCGGTTTTCCTACGTTGGGTTTTTCCGGGGACTATTGTCCAGAAAATCCTTGTATCACTTTGTTTATGCATGCATTTAATTTTTCTAGATCTGAATTGGTGAAAGTCTGTTGTGTGTTTTGCTTCGATATTAATCTAAATTTTCAGCTTAATAACTTAATTATCTAGGAGGAGCATAACCAGATCTAATAGTAGATTTCTGCATAAGTAACATTCAGAAATTTTCACTGTCTTCAGTTTAGATCAGTGCTAGATTTCCCTTGTCAGTGTGAGATTTTCTCACTATCTCTTTCATCAGTTTTTCTCTGTATCGGATAGGAAGTTTGGGCATCTAACGAATTGTACTTAGATTATTATTGCTTAATAATTACAACCCTCAACTGCTGCACCGGTTTTCCCAAGTTGGATTTTTCTAGGGATGATTGTCCAAAAATAACTGTGTACTTGTGTGTGTGTGTGTGTTTCTATCTTTCCTGCTTTGTATTTTCCTCAATATTTTATGTCGTGTAGGCTGCTGTAAATTTAATTCGATATTTGCCTTAGGAAACTGCAAGTAAATTGTTCGTTAAATTAAACAATTAGAAGAATTAACATCAGTTACTGCAATAGGATTTGGGTAACCAAATTTTCACAATTTTTTGACCAATTTGGTGGTTAGTCTTGTATCCTAGTCCTGTGGTATCACCTTTATTGGCTACTAGTTTTAGGAGTGACACTACATCGGAAACCCTGACTTTGGCTGTGTGGTCCCGCTTCCTGACAACACATACATCACTCCCATCTGCACATTATAACCCCTTTTGACATGTTTCCCATCCGGATACACATTTGTTCGTTGGGTCCAGAAGGAGTTAGCTTCCCCCTCCCCTTGTCCACACTTTGGGTTGGGCTTGGAATGATGTCCCAAAGGTTGATGCAACTAAAAGAAAGTTAAAAGCATAATTTGGGCACCACTTACAACAGGAAATGTACCATAAAATGCAAAAGATGGCCGGGTCATAAAAATTTAGCACGTGGGCAAAAGCGAAAGATGAGCTATACCCCAATCATTATGGCCATCACCCTGGTTCCTAGGGCCCCTTTGTGTGCCCTCTGCATCATTATGGAACCCATGATTGTCCCAACCCCTGGTGGGCGATGGACTGCCCAACCTTAAGGGGTTATCCACTGCTATATCATTCACAACATGTTCTCATTCCTTGGAGCCCCGACTAGTTAAAAGAAAGAAAAATCAATAAAAGGTAAAAGGCATATGAAGAAGGGTGGAAAAACAAAAGCTGGGGTAATTCATGTACCACGATTGCTCACTCCTACATCTATACACCCATGTGTGGTCTTCCCTCATTATAACTACCCTTGTACCATGGCATGTGGCTTGGAGCTGTACCTTGCTACCCCACTCAGTTCCATCATTATATCACATGACACCTGTCATTCGACAGATGTACCATGGACCTGTCACTCCCTTAGGGGTTGAAACCACCTAATAGGGTCCTTAATTAACCTCCCTCTTGAACTTGGGAACACCTGTACATTCTAAAGCCCATTTGGAAGGGCATACCACTATGAAGTTTCCACTTGGGCCCTTGATTTGTAAGTCTATTTACTCAATTGCAGTAATTGTTGATTTTTGTAGCATCCGGAAGTGTTCCAAGTCTCAAACTTTGCAGGGAGGCTTGGACAACAACATTCCAGAGAACCCAGAAACAGTTTGTGGAAATTCCACTCGGTTCATGACTTATTAAAATAATTAATTATTTTAATGAAGACCCTAAGTCTGAACTTAGGTAAATGAAATAATTAAAGGGTATTAATAAGTCAGAGTGTGAATCTTCTAGAAAACATGGATCAAGTCAAGTTTTAATCTTAGCCATTGATTAATCTTTTAATTTGGGCCGTTGGTTCTCCAACAAGAAGATTATAAAAGAAGGCTTGAGGGCCATTTGGAAAATAAGCCGGGCATACGCTTAGTACCTGAAGGAGATCCATTCTGATGTAGAATTCGATTTTAGTGGGAGAGTTGCAGGGAGAGAAGTTTGCAGAAGCAGAAGGAGGAGTGAGTCAGTGGTGATCGATATCAGGGACGGAGAACAACCGTGGGTCACTGGAGGCAGCTTGAGGCTGCAGCGCAGAGAACCCACGCAGACCAGTGCTGGGACTGCATAGTGAATCACGCAGAGAGACACAGGGGCATGCAGGGGCTGTTCAGGGTGTCAGTGAATTGTCTGAGTAAGCCGGAAATTCAGTCTCAATTGATTCAGAATTTATCTGTTGTTGTATTTCCCTGTAAAGATATCTTTCGCTAAAGAATTAATAAAACCCTCATCTGCTGTACCGGTTTTCCCACATTGGGTTTTTCCGGGGACAATTGTCCAAAAATAACTGTGTACATGAGATTGATTCTTGTGCTTATGTTCTCTACTGTTTATTTCTCTGCATATATATTTGTGAATGTTGCAGTAGTATTTATTTCGATATTTGACGGAAGATTTCTGAATAATAACTTATTGAAATAATAAGTAGGAGAAATAAATCTATCACTGCAACTGCTTTGAAATTTCCACATGGTATCAGAGCCATAGATGAATAACAGGGAGGGGGCATCTATCAGTGAACATAAATCCACTGTTACAACAACAACAACGCAGAAGGGTTCACGTAGTTCTCCAGGAAGGGGAAGAAGCACGACATAACATATAGATCACGATGTCTCTGTATTGTCATCCAGACTTGAGGAAGATTTTGCTTGCGTACCAAGCACCGCTTCTTCTGATGTCTGGTATATTGACAACAGAGCCTCTGCTCACATGATTGGAGTACGAGACTGTTTTTCCGACTACCAAGAGAACCAGATGAATTTCAAAATAACCATGGGCAATAAAGCAAAATGCACTCTCGTTGGGAAAGGTACCGTAGTTTTTAGGCAGGAAATAGCATCTGGGCCACTAATGTGCTGCATGTGCCGGGTTTGGGGATGAATTTACTCTCAGTGTCACAGCTTCAAAACCGAGGATATGATGTCTACTGTATTGGCAATAGAGTCTACGTCAAGCACCCCAGTTGGAAGAAGAAGGCACAGATCGGGGTAAGAAGCAACAAACTGTACAAGCTACATCGTGACTCTCCAATGGTACTAGTTGGTAGCGCAGATGAAACAGACCTGAATGAGCTATGGCACAGAAGAATGTGACATTTGCATCATGGGGCGTTGAGAACTCTCCAGAAGACTGTCACGGGTGTTCCAGAACTGAGATCGAAACGAGATGATGTCTGCAAAAGGTGTGTATTGGGAAAATATGCCAAGGCAGCATATCAGAGAAGCAACAATAGGGCCAAGGGTGTATTGGATCTGATACACTCAGATATCTGTGGGCCGATGTCCACTAGAGTTCTTAGCGGTGCCGAATATTTCGTCACCTTCATTGATGACCATTCTAGGAAAACCTGGATCTACTTCTTGAAGACCAAGGATGAAGTCTTCAGTTGATTCAAAGAGTTTAAGGCTTTGGTGGAAAATCTGACAGGGAAGCAAATCAAGGTGTTGCGATCAGATAATGGTGGTGAATACATAGATAAAGAATTCACCGGACTTTGTGCAAGGGAAGGCATCAAAAGAGAGCGGACAACTCCATACAATCCGGAGCAGAATGGTGTGGCAGTAAGGAAGAATCAGACTATTGTTGAAGCAACTAGAGCTATGCTGTATGACCAAGACATGCCCAAATTCCTGTGGGCTGAAGCGTGTAATACAACTGTCTACATTCATAACAGAACTCCTCACGCCGCACTGGGAAAGATCACGCCAGAAAGTGTCTTCACTAGCAGTAAGCCCGAAGTAAGTCACCTTAGGATCTTCGACAATACAACTTACTGTCATGTGCCCAGTGAGAAGAGGAAGAAATTGGAAATGACTGTTGAAATGGGGTATCTGGTAGGATACAGCGAGAATGCAAAGGCTTATCACATCTACATTCCTGAGAGCAGGAAAGTGGTGGTGCGAAGGGATTTGAGAAGTTCATGGAGGAGAAGGCCTTCATAAGATCCCGTGAGCTACCTTTTGCTACGCAGTCTGAAGAAGAACCTCTGGTCTAGCCCCAACAACCAGTAACAGGAAATTCAGTTGCCTCTCCAAGGCATAGTGATCCAAAGGATGTCTCCCGAGGATTTGCAAGAGGGAGAGCCGGTAAATCCACCCACTACCAATGGGAGAACGAGTAGGGAACTTCGACAGATTCTGAAGGATGCAGAGGACTTTGTCGGAATCTCCCCAAATGAGAAGAGACAACATAAGCAACCTGAGAGGTATCAAGCCTTGGTTGCTCAAGTCGGAGAACCTTCCAATTTTCGGGAAGCAGCTCAGCACTAGGTGTGGGTTGATGCAATGGTGGAAGAGTACAGTTCCATCATGACGAATGATGTTTGGGAAGTAGTACCCAGGCCTCAAGAGAGATCAGTTGTAGGATCCAGGTGAATCTACAAAATCAAGTATGCTGCAGACGACAACATTGAGAAATTTAAAGCCAGGTTTGTGGTTAAGGGGTATGCTCAGAAGGAAGGAATTGACTATGAAGAAACCTTCGCCCCAGTAGCCAGGTACACCTTTATCAGGTCCGTGATATCCCTTGTTGCACAGATGGGGTGGGAAATTCACTAGATGGACGTCAAGACGACATTCTTGAATGGGGTGATAGAAGAAGAGGTGTATATAGAACAACCGAAGGGCTTTGAGACACATGATCAGAAAACTCATGTGTGCTGATTGAAGAAAGAATTATACAGACTGAAGCAAGCTCCTAGAGTCTGGTATGGTCGAATTGACAGCGACCTGCAGAAGATGGGATTCGTCAAGAGTGACGCAGATCCCAATCTCGATTATCTAAGAGTAGGGAGTCAGCCTTTGATACTGGTTTTGTATGTAGATGATCTGTTTTTGACGAGATCATCAAAGCTCATCACAGATTGCAAGAAGAATTTGGCTGAAGAATTTGACATCAAGGATCTGGGACGGATGCACTATTTTCTGGGGTTGGAGGTTTGGCAGAAGAACGGGGAGATCTTCCTTGGTCAAGGAAGATACACTATAGAGATTTTGAAGAGATTTCAGATGGAGGATTGTAGACCCACGACAACTCCAGTGATCACCAACTGGAAGAAAATCGGTACGTCCGACGATGATGAGGCTGATCCTACACTGTATAGACAGCTCATAAAGTCATTGATGTATCTGGTAAATACAAGGCCAGACATCTGTTATGTTGTAAATACCCTCAGTCAGTTCATGGTGGAACCGAGGAGGGCACATTGGGCAGCAGCCAAACATGTTCTCAGGTACCTTCAAGGAACAATCGAGCTTGGATTGAAGTACACCCATAGCAATGATGTTAGGTTGAGGGGTTTCACTGACGCAGATTGGGCTGGAAGTTTAGTTGATCAGAAGAGTACCAGTGGGTATTGTTTCAATCTAGGATCAGGAATGACTTCCTGGAGCAGTAGGAAACATAAGTCTGTAGCACTGAGTTCATTAGAAGTAGAGTATATGGCAGCCAGCATAGCTTTGTGCTAAGCCATATGGCTTAGGAAGCTGCTAGTGAATCTACTCAAGGAGAAAATGGAAGCGACCAACATCTTATGTGATAATCAGAGTTGCATAAAGCTCTCTGAGAATCCTGTGTTTTATGATAGGTCGAAACATATTGACATCAGGTGTCACTTCATCAGGGACTGTGTACAACGTGGAGCTGTTCAGTTGCAGTGCACTCCAACAGGAGAACAGGTGGCAGAAATCCTCACAAAGGCTCTAGGGAAGACAAAATTTGTATACTTCAGAGAGAAGATGGCGATGATGAAGAATCCCTTCCAATAGCAGGAATGGATAGACTCAATATTCAGAGGGATCTGTGGTACAGAGGCAGCAGTGACAGTGGCAGTGTCAAATGCAGCAGTACAGGAGGCAGCAGTACAGCAGATGAGGGGGCAGAGTCTTGAGATCAGCAACGCAGAGGGTGCTTCAAAATCAGAGTAGCATGCAGAAGGCATATTGTTGGAACACCTTCCTCGCTAAGAGTAAGTGTTGATTTTTGTAGCATCCGGAAGTGTTCCAAGTCTCAAACTTTGCAGGGAGGCTTGGACAACAGCATTCCAAAGAACCCATAAACAGTTTGTTGAAATTCCACTCGGTTCATGATTTATTAAAATAATTAATTATTTTAATGAAGACCCTAAGTCTAAACTTAGGGAAATGAAATAATTAAAGGGTATTAATAAGTCAGAGTGTGAATCTTCTAGAAAACATGGATCAAGTCATGTTTTAATCTTATTAGCCATTGATTAATCTTTTAATCTGGGCCGTTGGTTCTCCAACAAGAAGATTATAAAAGAAGACTTGAGGGTCATTTGGAAAATAAGCCGGGCATACACTCAGTACTTGAAGGAGATCCATTCTGATGTAGAATTCGATTTTAGTGGGAGAGTTGCAAGGCAAGAAGTTTGCAGAAGCAGAAGGAGGAGGGAGTTAGTGGTGATCGATATCAGGGATGGAGGGCAACAGTGGGTCACTGGAGGCAGCTTGAGGGTGCAGCGCAGAGAACCCACACAGTCTCCATGGAAACTCATGCAGACTCACGCAATCCATCGCTGGGACTGCGCAGTGAATCACGCAGAGAGATGCAGGGGCATGCAAGGGTTGTTCGGGGTGTCTGAATTGTCCGAGTAAGTTGGAAATTCATCTGCCATTGTATTTCCCTGTAAACATATCATTTGCTAAAGAATTAATAAAGCCCTCATCTGCTGCACTGGTTTTCCCACATTGGGTTTTTTCCGGGGACAATTGTCCAAAAATATCTATGTACATGTGATTGATTCTTGCGCTTATGTTCTCTTCTATTTATTTCTTTGCATATATATTTGTGAATGTTGTAGTAGTATTTACTATTTATTTCGATATTTGCTGGAAGATTTCTGAATAATATGTGAAAAATCCTAGATCTGGATTCCTACTACAACAAATCTGAATAACTTCTTGTATTATTTTGATCATTATTTCAATACCAAAGTAATTACTGAAGCAGTCTACACAAATAATGCTGCGGAATAAATCTAAGTGCTGAAACAATCTGAACAAAATAAAATGAAAAACAACCACAGTGACACAATTATTTTTGGACTAAGTCCCCGGAAAAACCCTATATGGGAAAACCAGTGCAGCTAATCTGAGGGTTTGTATTATTAAGCAACAAAATCTTGAATACAACTAGGGTGCCAACATCCGGCAAACCCTTTAGAGAAATCTGGACAACAAAAATGACTGTGATATATGCCTCACTCAACAAGTCTATGGCTGATAAAAAATAATGCCGATGAAGCCCTTACTGCCTCTGCGTGATTGCTTATGCTGGATCTACGTAAGCCTGCGTAGGCAAGCTAGAGGGACTGCGTCACCCCTTCCTGTAGCTGATCTGGCTTGTTTGAAGCTGGATCTTGGCCCTCCTGGCTCAAAACCCCAGCCTCTATGTTTCTTCGGACTGGCTCCAAGAGACACTGCGCTGGCTCTGCGTGATTCTCTATAGTAATTGCGTCACCCTAGCCAGTAACTGCGCTGTCTCTCTCCTACGTTGATGCTGCCTCTCTCTGAAATGTATTCTTGGTCCTCCTGACCAATGTCCGCTTCTGCCCCTCTTCGGATTTGATCACTGAATCAAATCACTTCGCAAACCCAACCCTAGTGATTTGTTCTTGATCAAAAGCTGTGTCTTCTCACACAAATTCGAAAATGCTCAATGGCTCAAGTGTCAAGTGTATTTTCCATAGGCCCCTCACCCTTCTTATAATATTCCATTGACTCTTCAATGGTCTAGATTAAAACATAATCAAGGGCTAAGATTAACTTGGAGGTGATCCATGACTTTATCTAGAAGATTCACACTTGGTTTAATTAATACACTTTAATTAATCAAATTCCCTAAGTTTAGACTGATGAAAACATTAAAAAATGATTAATTAATTTAATTAAATCATTTCTAAGTGGAATTTTCCAAAAGCATTTCTGGGTTTTATGGAATACATGTGTCTTAGCCTATATACAAAATTACAAGGCTAGAGCACGTCCAATGCTACCATAAATCAACACTCCCTCTTAGCGAGGAAAGTGCTCTAGCAAAACACCTCAATGTGCTGCTGATCTGACTTCTGGAACATCTCTGCTGTGCTGTTGATGCTGCTCACCAACATTGCACAAAAATGCTGCAACTGTACTGTTGCTGATTCTGCATGCTGCTGCCAACTGCCACTGTACAACAACTCCCTCCAAATTCTACAACCATGTTGCTGCACTGCGTGAGCACTGCTCTGCACTGCGTGAGCACCACTCTGCACTGCGCTGCCTCTCTGTGCACTGCGCTGCTGCTGCTCATCTGCTGTTGCTGTTGCTCATCTCTGCTGCTGCTGCACTACTGCTACTGTTGCTAATTGCAACAGAAAAACATCTGAAATTTGACAAGTAAATCTGCAACTGAAAAATAAGACTTACTGCTGCTAGTTTCTGCACTAGCTCTCTGAAAATACTGCGCTGTTGCTGCTCTGCACTGCGTGAGCACTGCTCTGCACTGCGCTGCACCAGTGTGCACTGCGCTGCCGCTGCTCAATTGCTGTTGTTGCTGCCTCTTCTCTGCGTTGATCAGGCTCTAGTACTGCTAGCCGTTGCATCATCTTATCATCTTATGCTGCAATTGTCCATCCTGCTACTGTCTTTAGGCTGTCGTAGCTCACATATGATCCAAGAGTTTAGAAATACTCAAGGATCCCGCCTTCTTGTAGATTCTGGATCTACAAATCCAAATCAGCCCACTTTTCTCCTTTTGGAATATGAGCTAACATAGCACAATCTCTCTTTGCCTCAATATTGGCAGCTCTTGCATGTGGATCTTCCTTCTCCTCTTTATCCTTTTTCTGAAGAGGACATTGTGTGGCATAATGCCCCATTTCTCCACACCGCGAGCACTTGATCTTGGATAGATCTTTCTTCTTCTGCTTCTGTTGCCCTTTTGATGCAAGGGTAGTGTTATCTTCTTCCTCCTTCTTGACCTTTGAACTGCTACTGCCATCCTCCAAGTGGATTTTTAGGAGATCTCTCCTCAACTCCTCTCGCTGTAATGCTGCCCACATTGCTTCCCATCCTGGAAGCCTTTCTCTGCCCAATATACTTTGGACAAAGACTTGATAATCTTCGAAAACAGAGTTCATCGTGAGCCTTACTATCTCCGAGTCTTTAGGAGCAGATCCCACTGTAGACAGTTGATTTCGGTTCTCCAGAGTTCGAGACAAGGAGTCAAAACGCTCTCCCTTCTTCATCCTGATATTCCACATGTTCTCTTCAAGGTACATCTTCCACTGCTTGGAAGATCCTTGGTACAACTTTTCTAGCCCTACCCACATTTCTCTAGCTGTGTTTTTGGTTGCTATGTGAGGTACAATGTGATCCTTTACTCCATCTAGGATCATTCTCTTGGCTCTAGCCATATTCTTCTTGAACTGCCTCAGGTGTGCTGCATCAAGAGGTTTTGCAACTGCGCTGTGTATGAGGGCTTTCAGATTGTGGTCATCAAGGAGAAATTCTATCCTTGATTTCCAGATAACGTAGTTGGAGGCATCCTCCAATCTATCTTGGTCACACAGTCCGTTGCTGGCCATCTCCTCAACTATCGATATCTTGCTCTAACACTCTGCTCAGCTAGATTTACGCACTCCTTCTGGAGTAAGTCACTTCTTCTGCTGCTGCACGGAAAAAAAAACTGAGTTTCTTTGAGTTAGAAACTCTCTGAGATGAAGAAACCCCAATTGTGTTTTTCAGAAATTTTCTGATGCTTATGCACCAGCTCTTACTGCTGTGCAGTAACTGCATCCTTCAGCTACGCTAATCTATTACGCTGCCTCTTCTGCAACTGAAAAAGCTTACCCCTCTGTCAACTCTCTTAAAGGGAGCCTTTTCTGCACTGGAATGCCGTTCTGGCCTGAACAATGTAATTTTCTGGGAGGGTCTGCTGCTGCTTATGCAGATCCTAGACTTTATAGTGCTGATCTGCTGGTTCTCTTTGTTTCTCTTGCACTTCAACTTAAATAACCTCTGATACCATGTGAAAAATCCTTGATTTGGATTCCTACTGCAAAAAATCTGAATTAATTCTCCTATTATTTTGATAGTTATTTCATTACATTGAAATACCGAAGTAATTACTGAAGCAGTCTACACAAATAATGCTGCAGAATAAATCAAAGTGCTGAAACAATCTGAACAAAATATGATGAAAAACAACCACATTGACACAGTTATTTTTGGAGTAAGTCCCCGGAAAAAACCAACTTGGGAAAACCGGTGCAGCAGATTTGAGGGTTTGTATTATTAAGCAGCAGAATCTTGAATACAACTAGGGTGGCAACATCTGGCAAATCCTTTAGAGAAATCTGGATAGCAAAAATGACTGTGAGATATACCTCACTCAACAAGTCTCTGGCTGATAAAAAACAATGCTAATGAAGCCCTCACTACCTCTGCGTGATTGCTTACGCTGGATCTGCGTAGGCAAGCTAGAGGGACTGTGTCACCCCTTCCTGTAGCTGATCTGGCTGATCTGAAGCTGGATCTTGGCCCTCCTGGCTAAGAACCCCAGCCTCTATCTTTCTTCGGACTGACTCCAAGAGACACTACGCTGGCTCTGCGTGATTCTCTGCAGTAACTGCATCACCCTAGCCAGAAACTGCGTTGTCTCTCTCCTGCGTTGATGTTGCCTCTCTTTTAAATGTATTCTTGATCCTCCTGACCAATCTTTGCCTCTGCCCCTCTCCGGATCTGATCACTGAATCAAATCACTTAGCAAATCCAAACCTAGTGATTTGTTCTTGATCAAAAGCTGTGTCTCCTCACACAAATTCGAAAATGCTTAATGGCTCAAGTGTCAAGTGTATTTTCCATAGGCCCCTCACCCTCCTTCTTATAATCTTCCATTGACTCTTCAACGGTCCAGATTAAAACATAATCAAGGGCTAAGATTAACTTGGAGGTGATCCATGAATTTATCTAGAAGATTCACACTTGATTTAATTAATACACTTTAATTAATCAAATTACCTATGTTTAGACTTAGGAAAACATTGAAAAATGATTAATTAATTTAATTAAATCATCTCTAAGTGGAATTTTCTAAAACCATTTCTGGGTTTTATGGAATACATGTGTCTTAGCCTTTATACAAAATTACAAGGCTAGAGCACATTCGATGCTACCATAAATTAACATAATAACTTATTGAAATAATAAGTAGGAGAAATAAATCTATCACTGCAACTGCTTTGAAATTTTTGCACTAATGAATTGTTGTATTGGATGTTGAGGAGACACATTGGAACTTATATAGGATTGCAGGTGGGTCTTCACATGGGGTTTGGCTTCCCTATACGAGATCCAAGCCCTCCAGAGGGTCATGATGGCACGTGTAGGGTGAGTGTTGAGAGCCATGGGCCTCCTCCACAACAAAGCATTGATTGCCACACTATGGGATCCCAACACCACATTTGGCTTGTTCTTGCCTCCCTCATACTAAGATGATGATGGACTTGGACCTCATTGCCCAACCGACTACATACTTGCGCCAGACACTTGGCATATGATCCAGGGCGCAGATGTGGTTTTGTCTCGCTTAGGGAGACATGGGAGGGCTTGTATCATCATTATAGCCCTTATGGATGGAGTATCGATATGTTGACCCATTTGGAGACCCATGAGACCATTCACTGTGCCCCCACAGCCACTCAGGGGCACCAACAAATGTTTTGCTTGGAAACCAAGGGGCCAATCCCTTGGTTGTTGTCCTCTTTGATTTGGCACATAGAGGACTTGTCTAGGCCTTCCAACGACCCATTTGCAATATTTATCATTTCGATCGTGTTGAAAGGATTTTTGTTTATCTTTGGAGCTATTTGGTGGGCTTGTCACCAATAGATTTATTATTTGGCTCATTAGGTCCATATTAGGGACTTGTTAGTTCATATTTTGATATCACATGACATGTATAAATAGAGGATGCCTAGCTTCACACTTGACATCATCATTGGGATTTCGACTTCTCTTTTTGAGTATTTCAGACCTGCACTTTTGGACGAGTTTTGGAGATTAAATGCACTTTGAGGTTTGGAAAAATTTCGCACTATTGTCTTGAAGCTTCTTTGACACGTTGTAGATGGATGGATATATTCTTATCATCTTGTAAGTGTTTCAATATAGTATTTTTCTTATACTAAATGTCTAGTGTATGGGATGCTATTTCAATATCTTGAATATGGCCTAAATTAATTTAAATTTGCAACAAGCATTAAGATTATGAAAGTATTGCATACATTATTCATAGATGATAAGACCGAATGTTCCTAAAGGGTTACTATGCATAAGTTATCGTTGAAACTCCATCATAACATTATCAACAAAGTATAGATGTCTAGGGTAGCCTTCAAGCTCTCTTGTTAGGGTTTGTCATGCTGCAATAGGTCTCCTTGAGATAACGGGGTTTGGAAAACAAGGTTTCTTCGACTCCAATTCTCCCAAAGGACTAGGAATTGGTCTTAATCCTAGGTGATCAGCTTAAATCCTTTCTTTTTCACCTTTTTCTTATTTTTCTGCCCTAACCCCTAGAGTTTCTCCTAGGGCCTAGTGCGAAATGCATTAGGAAGGTCCCCTTGAAGAGCGAATTGATCCACTATTGCGATGGGGTCTTCTCTTGGTTTCCTTAAAATTTGAGCAAATTCTCGAGGCTCGATTTGGAGATATCCTAAGCCATAGCTCCAATGTCATTTCTACTCTTAGGTCTCTTTGGTTAGTGGCTTTCCTATTGAGAAATTAGAGCGTTTAATTCAATTTCTCTTTCATGATAATTACTTGTGATTTCATTTTGTTTCTTTACTTAGATCTTATCTTCGATAACTTATTATGTATTTCATCAAGTTAAATATCAAAACACAAGAGTTACAAAGTTTAGGCTCTTCAAGCCAGGGCCAAAACCTCTCCCTCTTGGAGAGGAAAACCCAAAAGTAATCCTTCTTATAGATCTTCAATTGACGAGTACCACGACCATGACATAGACCCTTGACACTAGTATGGCACCAAGACCTTGTCACTGCTCTTGTTGGCTTCTCTAGCTGATCCCTCTTTTCTGCATTGCACTGCACCAACAATAGGAATCTCGGTTCCTAGCCCTAAACAACGTCCTTTTCTGCTGTTTCGTTCATTTGACCTTAACCTCTAAGAGACTCCTTCTAGGACTCCTTTCAGCATCCTTCAGGTTTCTTCAAGACCCAAAACCGAACCTTATAAGTAATCCTTCTTCCTGCTATAGTTACCTTCAGCCTTCCTAAAATATCCGAACTGTGATTACCTTAGCACCCTGTAGACCTGTCTCCTTCTACGCTCCTTCTCTCCTTGTTGTGCCAGACCTCGACTTTCTTGAACTGTATGTGACAACCTAAGACCGAATAGGGGATGTCCTTCTTGAGATATGCGAGGAGGAAGCTGACCTTAACACAGAGATAACATACTTATTTCTTGACCCAATCACAGTTACTTTTCTCGCTGATGTACCTTATCTTCTCGCATTGAATTGCAGACCCTTTTCTGCGCACTTCAAGTATAGAATTTGTACGAACTTGTTATATCCAAATGAGGCCACAATGCACACTTATATAGGGTCTGTTTTCCCTCCTTTAGGCCGA
Organism: Pinus albicaulis; assembly: GCA_034641835.2. Lineage (NCBI taxonomy): Eukaryota > Viridiplantae > Streptophyta > Pinopsida > Pinales > Pinaceae > Pinus > Pinus albicaulis. The sequence goes on from CM076584.1 coordinate 1,267,212,699, forward strand.
CAGATCAATCTGAGTGTGAGTCGACTTCATCAAGGAGATCTTCCAACATGTTCTAAGTTGACTTCAAGGAGCATATTTGACAAGGTCTTGGAGCATACAAATTACATCAATAATTTGTCTTTTACAAGTGTTACAACACTTCACATACATGACTCTAAATTATACATTTATGACAAGATGAGAAACCCCTAAAGACATCAAGAAGAAGTCTTTGACCTATAATAAAAACTCCTTGCTCATGAAACCCATGAAGCAACCTTTACAAAATACATTTTATCATCTTTGTCTTCTTCATTACATAAATTCATAATTACAAGTCATTATGAAGACCGAACCTAGTTACAGTTTCCAACATTTCCAACCTAAAAAACTCAGAGGAAGTTAATCTTACATTGACCCTTCTCCCTTCTTCTCGTCTTGGTTAGACCTAATCATATCATCAAAGATCATACTCTCTACTTGAGGTTTTGCTTGGATTCATCTAGGTCTCTCGTGTGGTCCCAAAAGCCTTACATGGTCATATTCCTACGAAACCCTAGAAAGAGCTAGATTCCCTGGGGTTCTTTGGATCTAGGAGTATCTCCTGTCATTGAATAACCTTCCCTCCTAGGTCTAGGTCTCTACATAAGCCCTTTATGGGGAGCCATTCGCTTCTCTTTGAAGCAATTGTGCTATTATTTGAGCCTCTTCTTTGAATAGGCTTTCGAAATCACTTCACTCCTAATTGATCCTATTATTATAGTGATTTCTTTCATACTGGGACTCCTCCCATTGGTGAAAGTCTGCAAAGAGCAGGGGACAACGACAAAGGTGACAGTGGGTCATTGTCCCGTTGTTTCCATTTGGTCTTGTAGTTGCCCCTTAGGTAGCCCTCCTAAGACCTCTGCTAGATTGTGTGGTAACATTTTGGTGCCTTTGCCGCGGAGGAAGCAAGTCTACCTCCCTTATGAATCATTGAGGAATTGATTCATTAACGACATTTTTAGTATTCCTTTGGTGACTCCACAATTCCCCCCCCCCCAAACGCATTGAAAAGGAGAATCCTGAAGTTCTGACTTACCAAAGAAGAGGTGATAAACCCCCTCACACTCCTTTCTTTGAAAGGGTGGCTAACAAAAGAAAAAACAAACAAGAAATTTTCCATCCTTTAAACTTTGAAAACATTCTTGGGGCATTCCTCCACCCTCTCCCTTTTCATCTTGAGTTACCAACATTTTGTAGGAAGGAAAATCCTTAAGAGCATCTCACTCAATTTGAGTTCCTTGTATGTAATTCAACATACAATGAAGATGAGCATATGATTATGTTTGCCCTAACATTCCAAGGTGATGCCCGATTATGGTATAAAAAGTTAAGTCCTTCATCCATTTCTTCTTGGGACAAATTTGTCAAAACATTTAAAAAGAGATGGTTTTAGGAAAATGACGTGGTAGAATTATACAAAGAGTTCCTCTCCAGTAAGAGGGAAGAAGAATAACCCTTTAAAGAGTTCAACCGAAGGTTGAACATCCTAGTGCATTTGATTCCCGAAGAACTAAGACCTCCAAAGGAGGTGATCCTTGTTGCTTATTTTAATGCCTTCGCTAGAAAATTGACCTTTGATGTTAGGAATAGGAAACTTACAGACCTTTTCCAAGCCCAAAACATTACTTTTGACCTTGATCAAGCTATGAGAGAAACATCTGTTAGTATTGTGCAAATAGATGATCAAGATGTCCTTATGAAAGAAAATGAGGCATCCCTTGGTGAGGACAGAACATTGCCAAAAACTAGGAAGAAAAAGGGAAACAGCTACAAGGAAGGGCCTGCTAAAGATATAGCCCCAAATATTCCCATTAGAATAAAGTTAGATATGACTGAACCTTTCTACGTTTCCTTGAGCATTGATGGTCACACCTTAAGAAATTGTATCCTAAATTCTGAAAGCGCAATTCACATCATGCCCTTAAGAATAATGCAAAGCCTAGGACTTAAGGTTTCTAAAGAATGTCTTGATAAGCTAATTATGAATTCCGAAGAAGTTGAGATCCACGGGGTGATAGAAATGGAGAAGGTTTGTTTCCATAGTTATCCTGAGAAGGAGATCACCATGGACATAATTATAGTACAAACTCTTCGCTCATGGGGAATGATTCTATCTAAGCAACTAATACAAGATCTAAAAATCTCTACCAATGAACACAAGTCTAGTATATATGCCCCTATGGGTTAAAATTCTTATGCAATCATACCTAGGCACGCCTTCTCTGCCCCTATGATCGCTTGCTTGCAATATTTGGAAAAGGGTTTGAATTAGGAAAATTGTGAGTTTGGTGAATGGAGAATATTCAAGAATGAGCCCATCGAAGCCCCTGTACCTCTTGGAATTTGAATTATGTATTTTTATGGGGCTGAGTCATAAGATGGTTCTGGGGCCGTTATAGTTCTCATATCCCCATTTGAAGATTATACCATGTTTGTCTTGAAACTCCAATTTGAATGCACCAACAATGTGGCTTAGTATGAAGCTCTCCTATTAGGGCTTGAGGCTGCTCAATCAAGGAAAATCCAACGGTTGAAGGTGATAGTAGATTCAAATCTAATTGTCCTACAAGTAAGAGGAACCTTTAGGACGAAGCATGAAAAGTTCAAACCATATAGGGAAAGGGCTACCCATATTATTAAATGCTTCCAAGAGTTTTCGCTCCGAGATATCCCTCGATCCCTTAATTCCCTTGCTGATGCCCTAGTTACGACTGCATCAAAATCCCAATGCATTGATGAGAAAATCTCTAAATTGGGAAGATGTGTTGTAGACACCATATACCAATCTTCTATTGCTTATTACAAAGAGCACTGGCTTGTGTTTAAGAACGACAATGAGATAAATAATTTTTTTCAAAACTAAGATGAGTCGCATACCAAGGAGGAGGATCTGATCAATGAACAACACTTCAATAGGGATGACCACAATATAACCAAACTCGAAAATCACGATTCATCTGATACTATAGACCTCAACCTAGGAACTACATCATCCCCTCTAATAATTAAGATAGGAAAGGGGTTGACCAAAGAAGAAAAAAGTGAGCTAGAAAGACTACTAAGGTAATTCAAAGATGTGTTTGCCTAGTCTTATGATGATTTGATAGCATACGACCTAGAGGTCATACAACACACTATCCCTTTCAAAGAGGTGGCCAAGCCTGCGAGACAAAAGTTAAGACGAATGAATCCTAAACTTGCCCCCTTAGTTAAAGAAGAGCTCCAAAAGATGGTTGATGTAGCTATCATTGCTCCCATTCGTCATTCCTCTTGGGTTTCTAATCTTCTAATCACCCATAAGAAGAATGGAAACATCAGGATGTGCATTGACTTTAGGGATCTAAATCAGGTATGTCTAAAATATAATTACCCATTACCAAATATAGAGTACCTGTTGCAAAGGATTTCTAGTTCCCAAATGATGTCATTTCTTGATGGTTTTTCTAGGTATAATCATGTAGTTGTAAAGGAGGAAGACGACTTGAAAACTTCATTCACCACTCCATGGGGGACTTACATGTATCTTAAGATGCCCTTTGGTCTACTCAACACTGGTTCAGTCTTCCAAAGGGCCATGGATTTCGGTTTTAGGGACCTCATAGGGAAAATCATGTAAATATACCAAGATGATTTAATTGTGGAATCCAAAGAGAGGAAGTATCATTGCAAGCATCTAAGAAAGGCATTTGAGAAATGTAGGCAATATAACATATCTTTCAATCCTAAGAAATCTGTCTTCAAGGTCGACCAAGGTAAATTATTGGGACATGTGGTATCCAAGGAAGGAATTAGTATTGACCCAGAGAGGATCGAAGTAATCAAGAAGATACATTTCCCCAAACACAAAGGATCTTAAAGGTCATTCTTTGGAAAAATCAATTTCGTGAGAACATTCATACGAAACTTTACAACGATCGTCAAACCCATGAATAACTTATTGAAGAGGGACGTTCTCTACATGTGGGATACTGTGAAGAATAGGTCTTTTGAAGAGATCAAAGAAAGAATTGCTTCTGCCCTTGTCCTAGCTAGTCTGGGTTATACTAAAGACTTCATCTATTCATTTGCTTCTAAAGATACTATTGTTGGTATACTCATGCAAAAGGACAATGAAGGAAGTGATTGAGCAATAGCGTTCATGAGTAAACTGCTTCGAGATGCTGAGACAAGATATACTCTCGCCGAAAAACAAGCTTATGCCCTTGTCAAGTCTCTCAAGTATTTTAGAGCATATGTGTGGTACAAGAAAATATATGCCTATGTTCCTTACCCTGCTATGAAAGATGTGTTATCCCAAACTAAATGCCTTGGATCTAGGGGAAAGTGGGTGACGAAAATACAGTAGTATGATTTAGATATCCATACCAAGAAATCATCAAGGGTTAGGCCTCGAGTGAGATGTTAACTGAAGGTAATAATGAGGCTATCCAAGAAGGAGAAAAGGATGTAGAAATTTTGACCCAACCCCAGTTATCAGTTTCTCCTTATTACTCCCATGTAGTTAAATGCCCATTCCCATAAACATACATTCAACAAGCTGGAAATAATAAATATTTTTGAAAACACAAACTCTGGAAATTTCAAAGTGCTGGAAAATGCAGAAATAAAACTCAAAAAATCTTTCAGCGACACACACAGAAAATGACACGCTGATTTTTGGTCAATATGACCTTGGAAAAACCCCTTACAATTCTTAGGGAAAACCAGTTCGAAAGCTCCTATTTATTTTTGAATATTGCTTGACAGTGAGACATAAAAATGCAGTAAAAATTCCAGCAACCACAAAATTGTACTTATCTCGATTTCCTTGCTTGAACATCGCCTCGGAAAACGTGCCAAACAACAAACATACAAAACAGAAATTTTACAACATTTATTACAACATTAAATGCTAATCTGCCACCCTTGATTTGCGTGCCCAGAATTCAGCAATACGATCGTATGGCTGTATGCACTGTACGGAAAATACAACTGTACTTCCTCCTCAATTCCTGTGCCTAAAAAATGCCTCGAAAACAATGTTGTCACTGTTGTGGAAATTTCCTCGAAATCTGTGCCAAAACCAGCAATAATCCTTGGTTTTCGAGCTCAAAATCTGCCTTGGAATGCGTGCTGAAGTTGCTATACAGAATCCCTCAAAAACTGTGCCTCCTTTCTCGAAAAGTGTGCCAACCTCTTGCTGTACATATTTCTGCCTTGGGAAATCTGCCTCTTAAGCTTCTGTATGGATTTGTTGAAGTCTCCTTGTTGCTGCCCTCTTTCTTCTCACTGTTTAGAAATGTCTCTTTGCTTGCTTCTCCTCCTTCTCTCAATCTGCTCATGAAAGACTGAATGATCTTTTCCCTCTTTTTCTCCTTTAACCTAACTCTAAGTGACTTTTGGGGAATCCCTAAATCCAATGGCTGAGATAGCTTTAGATCTAGGGCTAAGATTAAATGTGCATTTAAATCTCACTTTCTATTATTTAATTCATCCCACTTTAATAAAGACCCTCTTAGCCTTTTATTTCCCAAGTCACTTTTAACTTTCTAATTTCACATTGACTTTATTAAAGTCACTTTAAAATTAGACTTAGTAACTTTATCACTTATAAAGTTACTTTTAAATTAGATTTGACTTTATCACTTATAAGGTCACTTTAGGAGAAAAAAGTTAAATACATTTGCACACTTTTCCTTAGGCGAAAGATCAAAGCCTTAGGGAACCACTTGTCCTCTGGTACCCAAATTTTAACACTCCTTCTTATCGAGGAAAGTGTTCCTCACCACACGTATCTTGTCTTTGAAGTAGACATGCTTGCCCTGTTGTAAGGCTTTGGTGAATATATCTGCGACTTGCTCATCAGTGGGAATATACTCAAGCTTCATAGCTCCCTTCTGAACATAGTCTCTGATGAAATAATATCTGATCTCGATATGCTTTGACCTGTCGTGAAATACTGGATTCTTCATGAGTTTAATGCAGCTCTGGTTATCACAGTAAATCATCGAAGGTCTCAACGGTTGACCAAATAAGCCAAACAATATCTTGCAAAGCCATATGACCTCACAACTAGCTAGATTGGTTGCCATGTACTCTGCTTCCGCTGAACTCAATGCTACTGACTGCTGCTTTCGATTGAACCACGACACAACTGTCGAACCTGACCCAAAACAACACCTTGAAGTGCTCTTCCTATCAGAAGCACAACCTGCCCAATTAGAATCAGTGTACCTTGCCAATCTCACTCCATCTCCCTGTCTATAATCCAGACCATAATCCACTGTTCCCTGCAAGTAACGCAAAATGTGTTTTGCAGCAACCCAGTGCACTCTCCTGGGCTCACACATGAATTGGCTCATCGTGTTGACTGCAAAACATATATTTGGTCTAGTGTTGACCAAATACATCAAGGAAACAATCAACTGTCTATACAATGTGGGATCCACCAACTCAGAATTTGAAGCATGAAGCTTCTTCCAATTGGTGATCATAGGTGTCGACATGGGTTTACAATCCTCCATGTGAAATCTGTCCTCAATATACTTCCCCTGTCCCAGGAAGAAACACCCCTACTCCTGCCACACCTCCAAACCCAAAAAATAATGCGTCAAGCCAATGTCCATCATCTTGAACTCTGAAGCAAGATCTCTCTTGCAACCCTCTATGAGTCTCTCTGCACCCGTAATGACCAAGTCATCTACATACAACACCAGAATGAGAGGCTCCTCACCTATCACAATAAAGTATAGGTTCAGATCTGCATCACTCTTTGTGAAACCCATCTCCTGCAAGTACGTATCAATCCTGGAGTACCAAGCTCTAGGAGCTTGCTTCAGGCCATAAAGTGCCTTCTTCAGTCTGCTTACATGGGACTCCTTCCCATGCACCTCAAAGCCCTGCGACTGCTCAATGTACACCTCCTCCTATATGAAGCCATTGAGAAATGTAGTCTTCACATCTATCTGGTGGATCTTCCAACCCATCTCTGCTGCTATCGATATAATGGAGCGAATGGAAGTAAATCGAGCCACGGGAGCGAAGGTCTCCATAGTCTACTCCCTCTACCTAGGAGAACCCTCTAGCCACAAACCTTGCCTTGAACTTCTCGATGCTGCCATCTGCAATGTGCTTTACCTTGTTCAAATCTTCTTATTATTCTTCAAAAGTTCAGTAGAGAGAGGAAGTACATGATACAAAATTCACTTTCCAAATCACTCTCAAAATAGTCCAGTCAAACAACAATCAACAAGATGCCTTAACCAGAAAGTCAACACTGGACAAACCAACATAAATACTCCTCCAAATCAAGTCGGTCAAACCCAATCAATTTGGCCTCCAAAGACAATCCAACTCAACTCAAAACAAGTCTGAAAAACAAAGTCAAATTTGGTCAACACAGAGTCAAAGTTGTGGTTAAAGGTCGTGCGGTCAACACATGTCAATTTGCTCCAATTTCCTCGGTTTTCGTGCTAGAAGATGCGGCCTAAGGAGAGCGAAGGAATTGCTTGAAAACCGCAATCAAAATAGTGAAGTTTACCCTCGGTCAACGCTGTTGTAAATTGCCCAAAAACAGTTCTGCGATTTATGTCTGAAATATTCAATTACCCTTGCCCCACGTGTGAAGAAGCTGCTTTTGCTGTACGACCCAATCAAGAGAGGAGAGAGAGTGTGTTGAGTGATGATGTCCAAAATGAGGAAGAGGTCTCTCTTATTTATACAATTCGTTGAGAGTGGAGACACATTTGTTGGGGCTTATGAGCCTACATTAAACTTTTGGTCGACATTGACAATTTGCACGTGTGAGAATTAAATTCAAAATCTCACTTTTGCTCATCCAAACAAGATGATCTTTAGATCAATCTTGCACCTCTCTGAAAGAGGAATCCAATAAAAATATCATCTCCATCATATGAGCTGTCTAAGGTCGAGTTTGGCCCTAGTTGCCAATTTTAACACTCCCTCTAAACTAGGGAGAAATCCACCTGCTAATACATCTGTCAATCTGTACCATCTTTGTCATCCCTGCACTGCTGAACTATGAAGAAATAATGAAGAAGAATTTGATCGAAAGTGAGTCGCAAGACCTTGCCACTCTCCACTGACCCAAAGTCAATCTAGAGGTAAAAACCTCAATCGGACTTGATCCCATATAAAGTTGTTGAATACCATGCCTCTTAGCATAGAGAGTATGACATTTCATGATGCGTCCGTTGGTAGTACTATGGTCTCTATCCTCATTTCCCAACTCATTGGCCAGATGAGAGGTACTTCCCATGAGTCCCTGACTACATGGGTAGAATGTATGCTGGGGCACCAGCAGGAGAAGGTGAACCTGCTCATATATCAACCAACAAAGGGGGTATCACAGGGGAAGGTGAACCAACCATCCTGTACACAATGCACGACTAGGGGAAGGTGAACCACTCACCCTATGGTCGCTCATCGCTCCAAGAAATACCCCCAAGCCCCTCGAAGCTCCCAAAGCTCAATGTCCAACTCAAACAGTACCCTCATAGGAGCGTCTGTCCACGACTCCAAGTCTCTCACGGAAGGTTAAGAATTTGACCTTCCCCAGGGGCTTTGTGAGAATATTTGCGACTTGCTCATCAGTCCCAATGTGACGAATCCTTACATCTCCCTGTTGTACCATATCTTGGATAACATGGTACCCGATATCAATATGCTTGGAGCGGTTGTGGAACACGAGATTCTCTGAAAGTCGAATCCCACTTTGGTTGTCGTAGTAGATCACGTTGGTATCCAACACATGCTTAAAGAACTCACTAAAGAGCTTCCTCAATCAAACAACGTCACAACAACCCATTCTTGCTGTAATGTATTCGGCCTCGACAATGCTCAATGCAACCGATTTATTTTTCTTGTTCATCTAAGATATTGACGCAGAACCTAGAGAGAGCAACATCTAGATGTGCTCTTACGATCCACCACATTGCTGGCCCAATCAACATCATTATATCTGTGGAGCCTCAAATTCCCAATGGTTTATCTCAATCCATAGTTGATTGTGCCCTGGATATATCTCAAAAGATTCTTGGCAGCAATCTAGTGTATGTGATGAGGCTGGACCATAAATTGACTCAACGTATTCACTGCAAAGCATATGTCTGGATGTGAGTTCACCAAGAACATCAGACCCCCAACAAGTTGACGATACTCGAAAGGATTTCCCAAATCGGGCCCAACAACACTTCCGCATAGCTTCTTAAAGTTGAGTTCCATCGGAATAGTCACATACTTGTAGTCCACCATCCCAAATCTTTCAAGTAGCTTAATATATTTTCCTTGAGGAAGGAAAATCTCACCTGGATTTTGCTAGACCTCCAAGCCTAGGAAGTAGTGTATGAATCCTAGGTCTTTCATCTCGAATTTAGAAGCCAACTCCCTCTTACACCGATGAATGAGAGGGTCTGCACCTTTCAGAAAAAGATCGTCCACATAGAGTACCAAAATGAGAGGCTTGTCATTATAAATCTTAAATTAAAGGTTCGGTTCAACTTCACTTCTTATAAACCCTAGCTTCATCATATAGCTGTCAATCCTCTCATACCAAGCCCTGGGGGCTTGCTTCAACCCATATAGGGCTTTCTTTAACTTGCATACCTGTGACTCTTGGTCCAGAACTTCAAACGCTTCGGGTTGTTCTATATAAACTTCTTCCTTAAGTGAGTCATGTAAGAAAGCAATTTTGTCATCCATTTGATGTAGATTCCATCCCTGAGAGGCAACAAGGGCAATGATCGAACAGATGGTGGTATATCGGGCAACCGGTGCAAATATCTCATCATAGTCTATACCTTCCTTTTGCGAGAAGCCTCAGGCAACGAACCTGGCCTTGAACTTTTCAGCACTCCCATCAACTCCATGTTTGATTTTGTAAAGCCATTTCGAGGTGATAACTGACTTGTCCTTTGGTCTAGGGACCACATCTCACACATCGTTCTTCATGATTGACTCATACTCTTGATTCATTGCATTGTTCCAAACTTGGTGCTTCACGACTTCTTCGAATGTTCAGGCTCAGATTGAACAATGGTGCTCATGGCTACTAAGTACCCTTGGTACCTGTTCGGCTTCTTACTTTCACAAAATGTCTCCCTTATTGCAATATGTCTCTCGGCATCTTCGAGAGTATCTCTGAGCCATGACGGTCTTCTTTTTGAAGAAGAGGGCTCACTAGGAGGTGGATCAATGGGATCCTTCGGACCTTCAACATCAAGCATCTCCTCATCCTTCGGTTCTTCCTGCTTTCCTGCATCTTCATCTTTGTCTTTCTTTGGAATAGGAAGATCTCTAAGCTTCTCAAGGGCATCATCTTCATCGAAGGTGACATCATGACTTATCTCCACTTCCTTTTGACCAGGCACATAGATTCTATATGCTTTTGAAGTTTCACTATAGCCCACAAATGTTCCCTTCTTTCTAGAAGCATCCAACTTGCTTTTCTTTTCTTTCGGCACATGAAAATATACGGGGCTTCCAAAAATTCTAAAGTGAGAAACATCAGGTTTCTTATCGGTGAAAACTTCTTCGGGAGTTTTGGAGTCCAATGGTTGATGTGGGCATCTATTTTGAACATACACGACAGTGTTGGCAACTTTTCCCCATAGGAACTTCGGTAGGCCTTGGTCATGAAGCATGGCACGAGTAGCTTCAATAATGGTTCCATTCTTCCTTTCGACAACTCCATTTTGTTCAGGAGTATATGTAGTAGTGGTCTCCCTCTTATTGCCAACTTCCCTACAATAGTCATTGAACTCATTTGACTCATATTCGACTGCATTATCAGTCCTCATTACTTTGATCTTCTCCCCTATTTGATTTTCCACCAAGGCTTTGAAAGAGCGGAACCACTTGAACACTTCGTCCTTTTTCTGCAAGAAGTAATTCCAAGTTTTGCGAGAGAAGTCATCCACAAAAATAGCATAATACAAATATCTCCCCAAAGATGTTACGTGAAACATACCAGATAAATCAGAATGGATAAATTGAAGAATGCCAGTAGTCTTGCTATCACTTGAGGGGAATGGTCCCTTTGTATGTTTCCCTTCGGCACAACCTTGACAAACACCTTCATGATTAACTTTAAAATCGGGCATACCTGTGACCATCTTCCTAGCATCGGGAAGAGCTTTATAATGAAGGGGAGCAAACCTATGGTGCCATAATTCGAATTGAAGAGTAGTGTTGCATGTCATGTCTCCCAACAGACTTCCTCCAACTTGATAAAGAGTATCAACCCTCAATCCAAGAGTTTAGGCTTCCTTGAAATTCCTCTTCCAAACACGTACCTTTCCATCAATGAAGGCCACATTGAATCCTTTGTTTTCCATCGCCTCGCTGAAATAGATACTAAATTCTTCTTCAAGTCAAGAACATATAATCAATGTGGAAAAATTCGAAGTCGGGATTAAATCGGCAAGGGTCCAAAAGTTGAAAAACTCGATAAAGTCGAGAGTTTTTTGAAAAAGTCGGCAAAACTAAAAAAATACAAAAATAAATCCTGTTTTTTTCAAAAAATTATTAAAGAAACTACCTCACTCACGATTTTTTCAAAAAAGTCGGCAAAAAGTCGGGACTTCGAGGATAAAATCGCGACTTTTTCAGGGATGAAAAAGTCGGCAAAAAATCGGCCGATAAAGTCGGCTCCGGGAAAAATTCGGGATTTTTTCAAAAAGTCGGGACTTTTTGCAGACTTTTTCCACACTGCATATAATACATCTTGTAGATGAAGGATTTGACCTTGATTTAGATGAAGAGTAATAGTCACTGCCCCTTTCACGAGATAGGTGGCATTGTCTCCAAGTATGATTTCAAAATTGGTTTCCTTTTCAATCAAATGTGAAAGGGCCTCTTTGTACCCAGTAAAGTGCCTTGAGGCACCACTATCAATCAACCAATAATCCAAGGTGTTCGCAAGAGAGGTATCAGAGAGGGCAGCTATAATATAAAATTCTTTTTGCTTGTTATCCACAACATTAGATTCGTCATACCTAGAGTTTCTCGATTTCTTTGAAGGTTGACCATTTCCATATCGTGTAGCGGGAGTATTTCTATTTCCTTTGTTATTGAACCTGTTATTCCTTTGATTGCCATTTCCCTTGAAATTGTTGTGATTGTAATCATCATCTCGTGCTGTATCCCTTTTATTGGGACACTCTCTAGCATAGTGGCCAAAGCTGTTACAATTGAAACATCTACCCTTTCTTCCTTGTTTAAATCCCGATCTTCCTTGACCTTGTTTCCTTGGACCAACATTGTTCTTACTTTTAGCATGAGCGGAGAATGCAGTATGATCATTCCTATTTGAAGGCATGTCCCTCTTCATCGTCCTTGTCTCCTCTTGACTGCATCTAGTCAACAATTCATCAAAACTTGGAATCTTGTCATTGCTGAGGATGGTGGTATTGAATACATCCCATGCTCGGGGAAGACCTCCAAGGGCAATAAGAGTGAGCTCCCGGTCGGAAATAACCTCTCGAATAGATAAAAGATTATTTTTGATTTCGGTAGTCGTCATGAAGTAGGATTGGATGGATTCCCCTCTATCCATCTTGATGTCCTTCAACTTGTTCTTGAGAAAGAGGATTTGATTTGCGTTGCTAGCCTTGAACATGCTAACGAACTTGTCATACATCTCCTTAGATGTGCCCAACTCAGAGATGTAAGCAACCAAATGCTTTTGAGTAGAATCCCTGATGATCTTCTTGTCTTTGACCTCTCCTTTCTTGTACTTCATCTTAGTGGCAGCTGGTGCATTTGAAGGAGGCTCAAAAATCTTTCACTGCACATAATCCATGAATTCATTTTCTTCCAAATTCAAGTCAAGAGACATCTTCCATGCATGATAATCATTTTCATCATTGAGCTTGTCCCCATATTTGAAATGAGATGAGGAAGCCATTAACTCTTGTCCTTGTCCAACAAATCTCAGTGATTTCTTTTCTCACTCTTGCTTGGGCTTTGTCTTCACTTGGGCTCTGTTACCATGTTAATTTTAGATAACAATGGTATGTTCTATGCTTTAGAGCAATTTACTTCGATCTTTCTTAGTAGCTCTGTTGACCACACTTTGTCAACGACCCCATAGCAAGTACACCCCCATTTTTTCAAATGGGACTCATCATGTTCGAGGTTCATGCCATTCAGATTTCATCGACAACTGACATTTTTATAAATGATGTAAACCCATTCTGCATGTTCATGATGTAAATGATCTAAGTAAGACCTTCATGTATGTAACAACCTAGGTAAGCCTAGTATTTTGGTGACGATTTCTATCCTAGGAGGTTTTTTCTCTCATTGATTTGCTTGTGTTTTTCGACACAAGTGATCGGCAGAGTTTTCCCCTCTAGCTTCACCCCAAAGCTAGGGTGGATTTTGTCATCAAGATGCTAAGTGAGTCCTAGTGTTTTCTATCGAGTCTTTGTAAAAGTAGTTTGGGAATAATCCTAGCTAATTGGCTAGATTATTTTATTACAAGCTACTTGGTTTACTAGATCATGTTTTGAGTCGCAAAATTGGGTACCTTTTTGAGGGTCTATACGAAGGGGTATCCCCCCTTCTTGTGTCTAAATGTATTTATCTTATGTAAAGAGGGTTGGAAAAAATAATTAAATCCCCTCTCAGTCAATTAATTAAATTTTCTGGCCAAATTAATTGAAAATCCTAAGCCAGAAATTTAATTAATTTTAGGTCCTGGGTGAGTTAAAATTCTTCAATGGCAAAATTTGCAGGTCCTTAAAAAATAAATTTTTAAAGGTCCCAGGCCAAGGTAATATTGAGAATTTCAAGAAATTTTGGACCCTTGGGCCTAGGTGGTTAAGTCAAAGTCAAAATTTTGAGGTAATTAATTCAAAAATATTATTTTTGAGTTAATTAAAAATAAATTAAATGATAAATTCGAATTTTCTCAAAATTATAATTTCAACGGTCCAGATTAAAAGATGATTAAATCTTTTCGACGGTCGAGATTATTTTGACATGGATCAACTGAATTAGCCGTTGGAGATTTTATCTTATAAATTAGAGGTCTTTGTCAGTCTTTCAATCATCTGATCTTTGAATCGTGCACTTGTTCTTGGAAGCTCTTGTGATTTTTTTTGATGAATAAAGCATAAAGACTTTGGGGTTACAAACTTTGGTGTTCATTTTCCAGATCTATGTGGTGATTTATCTCTAAACTCTGCTACTTTATTTGGCATTTTTATGGTTGATGGCCTTTATGGATTAATCTGCATACGTATCTTGTGCAGTTTTCTGGGTTCATAAAATGACATTTTGATTTGACGTAAAGACTAGTTATCTATTTTTCTGAAAGGTCTCATGTTTGTTTTCTTAAATCAATATCAATCTAAAGTTCAAATCTAAGTGTGCAGGAAATCTTTTTAAGGTTTGAGCATTTGGGGAAGTCTTCAGTTAGACCAGCTGACTCTCAGATTTCGTAAATCTGAAAAGGCTCGTTGTTTCATAATTCCCAAAGCTATCTTACAAAATTGTTGTTTTTGCAAGGTCTTCTAGGACTTGTGCCTCTCTCAAATTTTTATTTTCTTATTAATTGTGCAAAAACGATTTTAAATCTGGCCATGAGGGCCTACAATCTGTAAATTTGCAATGTAAATTTGTGTATATTCTCTAAGGTGTAAGGGTTTATTAATTTTTTTGTGCATAGTTTTGGATCTGTTTTGGTTTTTTGCAGGGTTGCAGGGGGTTTCTGAGATTTTTTTTTAGATCTGAGCCAGATCTAACCCCCAAAGGGTAAGATCTGGCCTCAAGATCGTTTTTGCTTCCAGATCTGGGCATAATTTTGCTACAAAAGAGAAAATCTCAAGTGCATCTAAATCAGCATTTTAAAAATATGAGTTATGTTGGAAAAATTTTAATTGCTGGAGGAATTTCAAGTATACTGGGTTTTCCTGAGATAATCTTTGTGTTCTGCTTCTCATTCCCATTACAATTCTGCTTTCACGCATTCCACGCTGCCTCAATTCTTTGCGTTTGCCCTCCATTCATCTTCACGTTGCCCCTCCTTTCCTGCATCCGCCTTCGTTTCTTTTCGTTTTTCCTTGCTGCCTGCTCCTTAGCCGCCGTCCAGCCTGCCGTCTTTACGAGCCCCCATCTCCTGCTCCTTACCTGCCCGCAACCTCGTTCAAAACCGTCCGCAGCCCTCCTCTCTCCTTCTCCTTGCCGTCGACATCCGACTCCTTCCCAACCTGCATAATCAAATACAAAAAAAAATTAAAAAAAATAACGCATTCGCATTTTCTTAGGTTTAAAAGTTTTAGATTTTCGATTTTTTTGTAAAGTTTTGGGTTTTGTTTTTTTTAAAACGTAGATTTTAGATTTTAAATATATATATATATATATATATATATATATATATTTTTTTTTTTTTTTTTTTTTAACTTTTAGTTTTAATTTAGTTAGGTTAGCGTTAGTTTTTAGAAGTTTCAGTTTTAATTCTTAGTTTTTAGGTTTAGGAGTTTAGTTTTTTTAATTATTTTTTTTAGCTTTAGTTTAGTTTTAAATTTAATTCGATTTAGTTTGGTTAGCGTAAATTTTTTTTAGAATCTCATTTATTTATATTTTAGTCTTGATTGTAGATTTTAAATTTTAGTTTCATTTTAATTTGTTTTGGAGTTTCATTTTTTTTATTAAATTTTTAGATTTAGAAAAAATAAAATATATATATATATATATATATATATATATTTTTTTTTTTTTTTTTAGATTTTAGTTTTAGGATTTTTTAAAATTTTTTTTTAGAGTTTTAGATTTTAATTTTTTACTCATGCTTTAGTTTTAGTTTTGATTTTAAATTATAAAGTTTTAGTTTCATTTAAAAAAAAAAAAAATTTTAAAAAGGTCCAAAATTTTCTAAATTTTCAACTTTAGAAAATTCTCAAAATTTTCATTTCATAGTCAAAGTGAGCTTTTAAATTTTTTATCTAAAGTTTGACTATATGAAATTTTTTAATTTCTGGATTGGGTTAGTTAGAACATTATAAATTCGGAGATATTGCTGGTCATCTCATGATAACATTGCTATGGTTTCAAAGTATTTTAATGCATAGTTGTGGTGCGTTTTATCGAATATCATTGTGGTAAATCTATTTTTCATAGCAGCAGTTACATATCAGATACTTGACTTTATTTTATAATGGGATATTTTGAGTCCATAAGGCACTGGTTTTAAAGTTTTGAATCTAATTGGATTTGCAAAATCTCGTAAATCTTAACAAGTATTTGGTTATCTAGCTGTGTCTCCTGAATTGGTTGGTCTTCAACCAGTTCTTTTCCTTCATTTTCGTTAGGGTCTACCTGCCTTAGCTTGCAAGGAGACAACTTAGATAGAGAGATTGGGGATCAGGGTGACAACCCCCGATCTGAGCCATTGTCGCGGTGCCTAGACATTTTGTGTGACAAGAAGCCCAATATTAATTTCCAGATAAGCAATCACATTAACTTGATAGTAAATGCAGATAAAACGTAAACAATAAGCAGAAGACAAGCTAAGACAAGAGGACACAATATTTGGTAGATGCCAGGGAAAAATCCCAATGCAGGGAAAACCCTTTGATCAAATCTTCTTATTATTCTTCAAAAGTTCAGCAGAGAGAGAGAATACATAATACAAAATTCACTTGCCCAATCATTGTCAAAACAATTAGTTAAACAACAGTCAACACGATGCCTTAACCAAAAAGTCAACGCTGGTCAAACCAACATAAATACTCCTCCAAATCAGCTTCGTCAAACCTAGTCAATTTGGCCTCCAAAGATAGTTCAAGTCAACTCAAAAAACTCTGAAAAACACAGTCAACTTTGGTCAACACAGGTCAACCTACTCTAATTGCCTTGGTTTTCATGCCAGAATATGCGGCCTAAGGAGAGCAAAGGAACTCCCTGAAAACCACAGTCAAAACAGTGAAGTTGACCCTCGGTCAATGCTGCTGTAGATTGCCCAAAAACAATTGTGTGATTTCTGTCTGAAATATCCGGTCACCCTTGCCACACATGTGAAGAAGTTGCTCCTGTTGTACGACCCAATCAAGAGAGGAGAGACAGTGTGTCGAGTGATAATGTCCACAATGAGGAAGAGGTCTCTCTTATTTATACAATTCGTTGAGAGTGGAGACATATCTGTTGGGGCTTATGAGCCTATATTAGACTTCTAGCCGACCTTGACAATTTGCACATGTGAGAATTAAATTCCAAATCTCACTTCTGCTCATCCAAACAAGATGATCTTTAGATCGGTATTGCACCTCTCGGAAAGAGGAATACAATAAAAATATCATCTCCATCATATGAGCTATCCAAGGCGGAGTTTGGCTGTAGTTTCCAATTTTAACAATCCCTCTATGTGTGAGGTACCTTGTGTTGAAATATGTAACTAAGTTCGGTCTTTTTAAAGATGTAATCATGATTTTTTGTATTTAATGGCAAGAGAAAAATAAATTTATTATTGCAAGTCTTGAGACATGGGTTTCATGCTCAAGAGAATTTACTTTTTTATAGGTCAAAGCACCCATTGAGTGCTTCTAGGTTTGTTATAAAGTCATTGAGTCATTGTCATGTATGAATAACCCATTTGGGCATGTTAGATATTGTAAGAAAAATTATTTGAGTCAATGTCAAGTCAAGGAACCCTCCAAGACCTTGTTCAACGTGCTACAATCAAGTCTGCCCATCAAAAGATCATGTCGGCCTAGAGATGATGTCAGTTGGCCTAAAAGCATGGGAGACAAGCCTATAAATAGGAGAACTCAACCTCACTGAAGAGACCATTCATCAAGGAAGCAATCAAGGACAAAAGTGTGAAAAAGAAGTCTCTTGGATAAGTGAAGAAGAGGAGAGAAAGAACCAAATTATTTGGGTCTGTTTTAAGGTGAAAATCACTCACATGCGAGGAAGATTGGGTACTATCTGTTGTTGCAGAAGTCGAGTTATTATAGTCATCTAAGAAGGCCGAAACAAGGAGGAAGTCAAGTCACCTTTCAAGCCGAGTTGCAAAAGGAGCCACTATCCAAGCGAACAGGAATCAAGGGATAAATATTTGGCTATCTCTCACATGTGCTGGAACTTGGGTTTTTGAAAAAGCTGAAATTTCAGAGAAGTAAAAAACATAGGTGCAAAAGTCAGTTTGACTAGCGTTGACCTGCATAAGAATAGTTGTTCAAGGAAGCCTTGTAACTTGGTCTTGTAGAGGTTCTTTGGTCAAGGGTTTTGGTCTTGGAATCATCAATTGACAATTCTATAAGAAGAAGAATTCAGTGGTTTTTCCTGTCAAGATTGTGTTGATTTTCGTAGCATCAGATGTGCTCTAGCCTCGAGATTTTACAAAGAGGCTAGGACACATGCATTCTCCAAAACCCAGAAATCGTTTTGGGAAATTTAATCCCAAGATGACTTTATTAAAATAATTAATCATTTTTAATGTATTCCCAAGTCTAAAGTTTGTGAAAATTTCTGAAACTATTTAACAGAAATTTATACTGCAGAAATATGGTTTACTTCTCCTACTTGTGTTTTTAATTATACAAGTTATTTTCAGAAATCTTCAGAAAATAGCAAAGTAAACACTGTAGATCTACACATACATACAGTTTAAGTATTGAAGCATAAAGCATACATGACAAAGGACACACAATATTTTTCGGACAATGTCACTGGAAAAACCCAATGCGGGAAAACTGGTGCAACAACTTTTAGAGGGCTTTATTATTATGCAGAATATCTGAATACAATCAAGGGCACCAATAGTGGTTTGTATAACAGAGAAATCACGACAGATGTACCTCTATCACTCGGCGACATAAAATATGGCTGAGTCAGCTGAGGCTTCACACCTTCTGAATATGCTGAATATGAGCCCTTTCTGGCCCACTGGAAATCCCAGTGCTGCCTCTCTCGGCACTGCGTCAGCTCTGTGTCGTTGCTAGAGCCTTTGCTTAGGACAAGATGCTCCTGCATCACCCCTCTGGGCTCAGCGCTGCCTTTGCGTCACCTTGAAGGGCCTGCGTCAGCCTCTGTGCTGCGTCTATGTGAGTTTGGCTAGGCTGCGCCCCTCTTGCTGGGTCGTTGCGCTTCCTGGTATGGATCTGCCTCTTTGCCGATGTATTCTTGGCCTCAGATCTGAATTATCCCTCGTCGATCGACCCCTCACAAGCACTGCAAGCTTACTCGAAAATTCTGAGCAAACCACGTCCCAGAATTTAGACTTAGCTCAAGTGCTACCGCTCTGTGTGTCTTCTTCAACTGACCCCAAGCCCTTCCTTTAATACTTTTCTTGTTGAACATTCATGGACCGTGATCTAATCTCTAATCGACGGCTAATATTAGAAAAGACTTGATCCACATCACTTAGAACATTCTCATCCACATGTATAAATAAATTCACTTTAATTATTTAATTTCCGTAAGTTAGACTTATTGTCTTCATTAAATTAATTAATATTTTGAATACTTAGGTTACGGGTGGAATTTATCCAAACTATTTTTGGGTCTTGGAGATCTCATGGGTTGTCGCCCCTTCACAAAGTTTCGGAGCTAGAGCACATCCGATGCTACCCAAAATCTCAACACTCCCTCTTAGTGAGGAATGTGCTTTAGCAACACTTCATCTTGATCCACGACATCGGTCCCCTGCGCTGTTGATGCTTGGCCTGCTGCCCTTCATCCTCTGCTCTGCTGCCTGCTGTACTGCTGCCCATGTGACTGCCACTGACACTGCCTCATCTGTATTGCAACTCCCTCTCAAATGCTCCATCATGCTGCCCATAGCAATGCCTGTGCTAACTGCTGCACTGCAACTCAGTTGCTGAGAAGCAAGCAACTGAAGGACCTCACCCAAAACACTGACAAACAAGTCAGTTTGGTTGCATCTCGATACTGAAGCACCCTTTGCTGCTGCTCTGTGCTCAACCTCTGAAGCTCTGCGCTATCTGCTACTCTGCACTGCCTCTGTGCTGCGGAAATCGCATCAACCTCTGTGCTGCTGAAATCCCATCAGCCTTTGTGCTGCTGCTTCCATGCTGATGCTGCCTCTCGTTTTCGCTGCTCCAGTCTTCAACGCCCCAGCACTTCCAAAGTGCCTCCATGATCGTTTGCACCAATTAACTCCAATTATCCTGCTACTGTCTTTAAGGGCTCCCGTAGCTCGTATGTGATCCAAGAGTTTGGGCACCTCAAGGATACTGCCCCTCACTTGCAGTTCAAGGGAACTACATATCAATGTTGCCCCACCTCTTCGCTCAAGGTACTTGAGCACTCATGGGCACATCATCATCACTTCCATCTGTTGAGATTTTCGGTAGCATCGGATGTGCTCTAGCTCTGAAACTTTGTGGAGGGGCTAGAACACATGAGATCTCGAAGACCCAGAAATAGTTTGGAGAAATTCCACCCGGTGTAAAAGTTATTCAAATAATTAAATTTTTTGATGGGGACCCTAAGTCTAACCTGGCGAAATTGAAAAATTAAAGTGAATTAATTTACACATATGGTGAGAATGTTCTAAGTGACGTGGATCAAGCTTTGTCTAATCTTAGCTGTTGATTAGTGATTAGATCACGACCGTTGATTTCTCAACGAGAAAAGTATTAAAGGTAGGCTTGGGGTCAGTTGGAGAACACACATAGAGTCTTAAGAGATTGAATTCTTTTGACGGAGCAGTGCTTGGACGAAGATCAGATCTGAGTGATTCAGAGAAGTAGTGAGGGGCATATGCAGTGATTGGTCTAAGAACCAAGAGTACAACACAGAGCAAGGGCAGCACAGACGCAAAGGAGGCAACACAACCATCAGAGGGTGTGACGCAAACCCTAGAGAGGGTGATTCAGGCCCACGCAGGGCTCACGCAGGGGCAGCACAGAGCCTCCAAGGGACAATCCGAAATTAGTTGGAGATTAGGGTTTTTAAGCCGACAGGGCTGAAACTCAATTTCGGGAGAAGTTGATCAACACAAAGGAAGGGTGACGTAGTCCCTCAGCCAAGGCCACACAAGCTTACGTAGTGCCAGCACAAAGACTGCACAGAGTTGGCTAGGGTTTCACCAGTGACTGATCTAGATCAACCAGGACTTGCAAAGTGAGGTAAAACTCACATTTTTCTTTGTTTGCCGAGGTTTTCTTTGTTGGGTGAGCCGGATTATGGCACTCTAGATGTACTCAGAATACTTGTTCTTAATAATAATAAACCCTCAAAACTGCTGCATCGGTTTTCTCGCATTGGGTTTTTCTGGCGACATTTGTCTGAAAAATCATCTGTGTCCTTTGTCATATATCCGCTATGTTTCAGTAAATGGTCGGTAATTGTGTAGGCTACTAGTTGTGTTTACTTCGATATTTTTTGAATACTTTCTGAAAATAACTTGTATAATTAGATCACAAGTAAGAGAAGTAAATCCAGATACTGTAGTAGGGTTTTTGTAATTTAGTATTCATAAATTTTCACATGGTATCAGAGCGATTGCAGATCAAGCTGAAGCCATAAGTAAGAGGCTGAAGATTTTTGCTGCAGAAGGGCAGCTAAAGCAACACAGATCCGGGAGAAAGCAACGCAACACTAGGAGGGACACAGACCCAGTAGAAGGGATGCAGAGCCAGCCTGCTCACGCAGAGCTGATGCAGAGGTTGACGCAGGCTCTAGTGGGTGACGCAGAGCTTGTCAGGCTAATGCTGACGCCGTGGCTGACACAGGCCGTAAAGGGTGACATAGTCCGAGTTGGAGAGATGTTGTTCCGGTTGCCATGGCTGGAAGTGCAACTTCTTATCTTCGACGTTGTTGGTGGGGCATTGGTTCTGTTGGTGCAGAACAGTGCCTAGCAAGGACAAAGTAAAGGGAAACAATCCCTCAGTAGTTTTTTGCCAAGAAATCTGAGATTTGATCAGGAGGTTGATTGTAGAGGGCTGATTTGGCAGAATTGGCGGGGGATTTCCGGGAGGGATATCAATTGTTAGAGGGAGTAGTTTCTCTAGAGGGTTTCTATTGCCAAGAAACCCAAATCCGATCTTCTGTTGAGTGCAGCAACAGTAGAAGGGAGAAGAGGACCTGTTTCGACTATTTGAGCAAATATAGCCTGTACGGATTTAGAGATCGGGATAGGTTAGACGGTGTGTCTAACTTTGCGATCTGGAAAGCCAGATTCCTAACATTCCTGGAGGAGTACGGTATCAGAGACCATGCAAAAAATGTCGTAGATGTGCCGAACGATGAAAATGCTTTGAAGAATTTCAACGAAAATCAGGCGTGGGCAAAGAGTTTGATCATGGATGGAATAAAGGATCACGTGGTCCCACACATTGCCGAGAATAAGACAACAAATGAGGTGTGGAAAACTCTGACCACACTGTATCAACGTAGCTCCATCCACTCCAGCAGATGATGCTTATGGAGAACCAGATGCGGATGTTCCAAATGCACAAGGGATAGGAGATCAATCCCTTCCTCTTTAGATTGCAGACTATCCGAGACCAGCTGATTGTCATGGGGGCAACTCCGGATGATGAGCTCATGGTAAGGACTGCCCTGAATGCAGTCACAGAAGAGTGGGAGACCTTTGTCCAAAGTATCTTGGGCAGAGCACAACTCCCAAATTGGGGAGACATGTGGGCAATCCTTCGACAGGAGGAGAACCAGAGGGTGACCAAGAAGGAATTTAGCAGCGGAGGAGTCAAGATAAAGAAGGAGGAGGAGGAAGATGCAACCCTAGCATCTAAGGGACAACGACAACAAGGGAAGAAGAAGAAGGACCTATCCAAGGTCCGGTGCTTCAGATGTGGTGAACTTGGACACTTCACCAGCACTTGTCCTAAGAAGGACAAGAAAGCTTAAGATTCAAAGGCAACAACAGCTAGAGTGGACAGTGGTAGCGAGGATGATGTGGCCATGAGTGCTCATGTGTTTCGAGAGAAGAGGTGGGGCGATATAGATTTGTAGAGAAACTATAGATGGTGAGGCAGGATCCTTGAGGTGCTTAAACTCTTGGATCACATACGAGCTACAGGAGCGTTAAGACGATAGCAGGATGACTTGAATCAGTTGGTGCAGAGTATCATGGAAAGGAACAAGGCAGTGCTTGCATGCTGAAGAATGGAGCAACGTAGAGGAGGTGCAATAGTAGCGTGGAAGCAGAAACACAGAGGCTGATGGGATTGCAGCAGTGCAGAGGCAGTGCAGTGCAGCAGGCAACGCACAACTTCAGAGAGACAACGCAGAGCAGCAGCAGAGGGTGCTTCAATGATGAGATGCAACTAGACTGACTTGTCTGTTAGTTGATTAGGTGATTGTCCTTTAGTTGCTTACTTCTCAGCAACTGAGTTGCAGTGCAACAGTTAGGAGTGGCAGTGCTATAGGCAACACGATGCAACAATTTGAGTGGGAGCTGCAGTACAGATGTGGTAGTGACTTTGGCAGAGTCATGGGTTGCAGTACAGAAAGCAGCAGCACAGTGGATGGAGGGCAGCAGGGCAAGCATCAACAACGCGGGGATCTATGCCAGAGATTAGGGTGATGCTTCAGTGGTGAAGTGTTGCTAGAGCACATACCTCACTAAGAGGGAGTGTTGAGATTTTGGGTAGCATCGAATGTGCTCTAGCTCCAAAACTTTGTGGAGGGTCTAGAACACATGAGATCTCAGGGACCCAGAAATCATTGGGGGAAATTCCACCTGGTGTAAAAGTTATTCAAATAATCAAAATTTTTAATTGGCAACCTAAGTCTAACTTAGGGAAATTGAAAAATTAAAGTGAATTAATTTACACATATGGTGAGAATGTTTTAAGTGACGTGGATCAAGCTTTCTCTAATCTTAGCTGTTGATTAGTGATTAGATCACGACCGTTGATTTCTCAACGGGAAAAGTAATAAAGGAAGGCTTGGTGTCAGTTGGAGAACACACACAGGGTCTAAGAGATCTAATTCTTTTGACGGAGCAGTGCTCGGGCAATGATCAGATCTGAGTGATTCAGAGAAGTATTGAGGGGCAGATGCAGTGATTGGTTGGAGGACCAAGAGTACAATGCAGAGCAAGGGAAGCAGTGACGTAAAGGAGGCAACGCAGCCATAAAAGGGTGTGACACGGACCGTAGAGAGGGTGACGCAGGCCCACACAGTGTTGAAAAGTGTAACTAGGTTGGTCTTCATATTGACTATATAATAATGTATTTTATGTAAAGAAGAAGACAACGATAATAAAATGTATATTGGTTGTACTAGCTACATGGGTTTCATTAGCAAGATTTTATCTTAGATTAATAGACTTCTTCTTGATGTCTATCTAGGGTTGTCTTCTGGTCATAAATATAACTAAGTGCATGTATATGAAGTGTCTAGACTAAAGGAAATGCTCCAAGACCCTTGTGATGAAACTGTGAGGAAATGACTCCTGTATGATGCTATAAGCTACACTCATAACGCTGGATTACAATTCCTTCACGTCGGCCTATGAAAAAAAGTAGAAGTCGGCTTAAATACAATGGTGAAGTCGGCCTACTCGATTGCTGTATGGTCGGCCTAAAAGATGAATCGAAGCACTATATATGCACTCGGTCTACGACTCATTCATGGTTAAGTTTTTCGATGATCTCTGCAATAATAGGTGTTGACTTTCTCAGTAAAGCAAGTGCGTAATATACCTAATATGAAGTGTGGACAATACATGAAATGCAGTGCGTATCACTCTGAATTTGTGCGGATACTAGAAGGGATTCAAGTGTGGAATTATGTAAGGGTTTAGTACGAATTAAAAGGTCAACAATGTCTACCAAAGAACCCACATCAATTTGACATGAACAAAAGTGCGAATTCTCTGTGCAATAACAATGACTATATGCGGATTGGTGGATAAACAAGATTGCGGATTCCTATGTAGAAAGACAATGAATATATGCTGATTAATGAATAGATAGGAGTGCGAGTTTCTCTGTGGATAACAATGACTATATGCAGATTGGTGGATAAACAAGATTGCGGATTACTATGTGGAAAAACAGTGACTATATGCAGTCTAGTGAACCAACAGAAGTGCGAGTTACAGGCAATATGTCAAGTTATGAATACAGATCAGTATGAGTAGCATTTGGATATCATGGAATAATTATAATGTTATAAGGGTTATTGCAGAATGAGAAAAGCGGAAGGTAAATATGTGATTTACCTTCCTAATCACAGTCAACAAGAGAAATTATTATACCTTCAGTCTCAATGATATGTGAAGTAAAAGAAAAAATCTAGAATGATCTTTGAAGATAAACTTAGAGACCGAGATCTCTACTGTTGGTGCAAGACAGTGCAGGTTGGTACAGGAAGAGAAGGATTAATGTTGAAAGTTGCCTAAGGAGCAGTGACAAGATCTTGGAAGCATATCTAAGTCAAGGGTCTGAGTCTTGGTCATGGTACTTGTCATTTGAAGATCTATAAGAAGAATTCTTTGCGGGTTTTGCTTGTTGATATTTTCTGTATTTGGGGTAGCATTAGTTGTGCTCTAGGTCCCAAATTTTGAGGAAGGACTAGAGTTCACCTGATCTACAAGACCCAGAAATGGATTTGGGAAATTTCATCTGTTTTAGGAGATATTAAATTAATTAATTATTTTAATGTATTTCCTAAGTTAAAACTTAGGAAAATAAAATAATTAAAGTGAATTTAATTAAACATGTGATGAAATTGTCTTAAGTCACACGGATCAAGCTTTCTTTTAATTTTAGCCATTGATTAAAGATTTAATATTGGCCATTGATTTGTCAACGAGAAAAGTATAAAGGAAAGGCTTGGGGTCATTTGTAAGACATAGAGGCAGAGCACTGAAGCTAAGCTGAGGTTCTAGGGCGGGGTTGCTAAGAATTCTCAGAAGTGTTTCAGTTGCAGAGAGGGTAATTTAGACCAAGGGGATGATCTGATCCCGGGGTCTAGAATACACAAGAAGCAAAGAAGAGATCAGCAAGGACAACGCAGAGAAAGGCAACAACGGCAACAGCAAGAGACGACAGCAAGGAAGCCTTAATTAAACATGTGATGAAATTATCTTAAGTCACACGGATCAAGCTTTCTTTTAATCTTACCCATTGATTCAAGATCTGATCATGGCCGTTGATTTGTCAACAAGCAAAGTATAAAGGAAAGGCTTGGGGTCATTTGTAAACACACATAGTGGCAAAGCACTGAAGCTAAGCTGAGATTATAGGGCAGGGTTTGCTAAGAATACTTAGAAGTGTTTATTTTGCAGAGAGGGGAATTTAGACCAAGGGGATGATCTGATCCCAGGGTCTATAATACACAAGAGGCAAAGAAGAGATCAGCTCAAGGACAGTGCAGAGGAATGCAGTAATAGCAAGGACATTGTAATTTTCAGGAGACCCTTCAGGGGTTACGTAGAGACCCTTAGGGGCAGCGTAGTGACTGTGTCACCCATTCTGGGGTAACGCAGTCTGTTTCGGAGCAGCACAGATGGTTTGGAGGCCATCAAATGCTGACGCAGAGCCTTTCAGGGGATTCAGAGGCTGACGCAGAGCCTTTTAGGGGTAGCGCTGGGGTTTCTAGGCCTAGATTTGGCTGAGTTCTGTAAATCCCGTTTGAGGGTGTGGATCAGTCATTATTTTGGCCCTAGATCAGCTAGTGAGCTGCAGATCTAGTGTTTTATTTGTCAGGGTTTCCAGATTTGGAACCCAGAATTGTGTATTTAGAGATATTCTTAATAATAGAGCCCCCCTCCAGCAGCCGGAGACCAGTTTTCCCACATTGGGTTTTTCTGGGGACTATTTGTCTAGAAATAATTGTGTCACTTTGTCAATGTGTGCATGTGCTTATACTAGATCTGAATTGGTAGAGATCTGTTATGTGTTTTGCTTCGATTTTAACTTGAATTTATTCATTTAATAACTTGTATAAGTAGGAGGAGCTTAACCGGATTAACGGTAATAATTTCTGCATAAGATATAAGATTCAGAAATTTCTACATGGTATTAGAGCATTTGCAGATCTGAAGGGACAACGCAGTTGATAGGAAGGGAGGATCTGGCATGAACCAAAGAAAGGGTTCACGCAGTCAAAAGGACTCACGCAATCCTCCAGAGCACGTAGAAATGCAGAGGGAACATGACATGAAGGTGCTGGCATCTAGACTGGAGGAGGATCTTGCGTGTGTCAAGCACAACTCCTCCAGATGTTTGGTATATTGACAGTGGAGCATCTTCTCATATGACGGGGGTTCGAGAATGTTTTTCGAGCTATCAAGAAGAGCAGATGAATTTCCAAATAACTATGGGAAATAAGGCAAAATGTACCCCCATCGGGAGAGGTACCGTAACTTTTCAGACGGAGGATGGCCACAAGATTTGAGCCACGTATGTTTTGCATGTACCAGGGTTGGGGATGAACTTAGTCTCGGTGTTTCAAATTCAGAACAAGGGCTATGACGTGTACTTTATTCAAGATAAAGTATATGTCAAACATCCTAACTGGAGCAAAAAGGCACAAATCAGAGTAAGGAGTCACAAGCTGTATAAGCTCCAGCTTGAATCTCCGGTGGCCTTGATCGACAGTACGAACGATAGAGATCTGAATGAGTTGTGGCACAGAAGGATGGGGCATCTACATCATGGAACCTTGGGGATTCTCAAAAATATTGTCATAGGGGCTCTTGAACTCAGCACAATGAAAGACGACGTTTGCAGAGGATGCGTACTAGGGAAGTACACTAAGGCAACATTTCCAAGAAGCAACAACAGTGCCAAAGGTGTATTAGAGTTAATACACTCTGACATTTGCGGTCCGATGTCTACAAAAACTCTCAGTGGGGCAAAATATTTTGCCACCTTCATTGATGATTATTCCAGGAAAACTTGGATCTATTTTCTGAAGACCAAAGATGAAGTCTTTAATCTGTTTAAAGATTTCAAAGCATTGGTGGAGAACTCTACAGGAAAGAAGATCAAGAAGTTAAGGTCAGATAATGGTGGAGAATATATCGATAAAGACTTCAGAAATTTCTGTGCACAAGAAGGCATCAAGAGAGAATGGACAACTGCTTACAATCCAAAACAAAATGGAGTTGCAGAACGGAAGAATCAGACCATAATAGAAGCTGGAAGGGAAATGCTGTACGACCAGGAAATGCCCAAATTCTTATGGTCAGAGGCTTGCAACACAATAGTCTATATTCAGAACAGAGTTCCAAATAGGGCTTTGGGGAAGGTGACTCCTGAAAGTGTGTTCACAGGCATCAAGCCAGAAGTGAGCCACATCAGGATATTCGACAGCATAGCATACTGCCACGTTCCAGAGGAAAAGAGGAAGAAGTTGGATCGAATTGCTGAAAAGGGTTTTCTGATGGGCTACAGTGAGAATGAAAAGGCATACCGCGTCTATATTCCAGAGAGCGGGAAAGTCGTGGTAAGAAGGGATGTACAATTCCTGGAGGAGGAAGCCTTTAGGAAATCTCGAGAGATGGTCACATATACGCAGATTGAGGAAGATCCACTGGTATAGTCTCAACAACCTTTGGAGGAGAGGTCTAGTGCCTCTCCAAGGCACAATTGTTCTGAGGTCCAGTGCCACTCCAACAGATTCTTAGAGATGCAGAAAGACTTGTTGGAACACGTAGAGAAGGGAAGAGGATAAGGAAACAACCTGACAGATATTAGGCGCTGGTAGCTCATGTTGGAGAGCCCTCTACCTTTCGGGAAGCAACTCAACATCAGGTATGGGTAGATGCCATGGTAGAAGAGTATAGCTCCATCATGACAAATGATGATTGGGAAGTTGTCCCTAGACCACAGGACAGATCTGTTGTAGGATCTAGGTGGATCTACAAGATCAAATATGCTGTAGATGGCGGCATAGAGAAATTCAAAGCAAGATTTGTAGCAAAGGGGTATGCCCAAAAACCTTTGCTCCTGTAGCACAGTACTCTTCTATTAGATCCATCATCTCTTTGGCAGCGCAGATGGGATGGGAGATTCCCCAGATGGATGTCAAGACTGCATTCTTGAACGGTGTGATAGAGGAGGAAGTGTACATAGAGCAGGCAGAGGGCTTCGAGACACATGAGATTTAAGACTCATGTTTGCAGACTTAAGAAAGCCTTGTATGGCTTGAAACAAGCCCCTAGGGCATGGTATGGTCGAATTGATGGCTACTTGCAGAAGATCGGGTTTGTCAAGAGTGACATAGATCCCAATTTGTACTACTTTAGAGTAGGAGATGAGCCACTTATTCTTGTTCTGTATGTGGATGACTTGTTTTTGATTGGGTCATCCAAGCTCAGCAAGGACTGCAAGGAGAATATGGCAACATAATTCGACATGAAGGACCTGGGACGGATGCACTATTTTCTTGGGTTAGAAGTTTGTCAACAGGAAGGGGAAGTCTTCCTAGGACAAGGATGATACACAACAGTGATTCTGAAAAGATTCCAGATGGAAGACTGTAGACCCATGGCCATGCCAATGATCACTAACTGGAAGAAGATAGACACATCAGAGGATGATGAGGCCGATACCACACTGTACAAACAACTCATCCGGTCATTAATGTATCTGGTCAACACGAGACCAGACATTTGTTATGCAGTGAATACCCTCAATCAGTTCATTGTGGAGCCAAGGAGGGCTCACTGGGCAACAACCAAACATATTCTCAGATACTTGAGAGGAACAATCGAGTATGGGCTAAAGTACACCAAGGGAAATGGAATCCAGTTGAGTGGGTTCACAGATGCAGACTGGGCTGGAAGCACAGTAGATCGGAAAAGTACCGGTGGGTACTGTTTCAGTCTCGGATCAGGAATGACCTCCTGGTGTAGCAGGAAACAGAAGTCCGTAGCACTGAGCTCAGCCGAGGCTGAGTAAATGGCAACAAGAACAGATTCGTGTGAGGCCATATGGCCCCGCAAATTAATCTTGAACTTACTCAAGAAACGAATAGAGCTGGTCAGAATCATGTGTGATAATCAGAGTTGCATCAAGCTCTTTGAAAATCCTGTGTTTCATGACCAGTCGAAGCACATTGACATTCGGTGTCACTTTATCCGGGACTATGTTCAGAAGGGAGCAGTACAGTTGCGATACACTCTTACAGGTGAACAATTGGTAGATATCCTCACAAAGGCTCTGAGTAAGGTCAAGTTCACTTACTTCAGAGAGAAGATGGGGATGGTCGAGAACCCCTTCCACTAGAGGAAAGGGTGGTCTTCATAAGAAGAGGGAGCTGCAGTATGAAGGTTGCAGTGGCAGTGACAGAGTGATGGGCAGTAGTACAGAATGGCAGCAACTGTGCAGAGGTTAGTGGTAGGAGGCCAAGCTTCAGCAACACAGAACTAGTGCCCAAAATCATGTAATGCATAGTGTGATGTATTGCTAGAGCACACCCTTGATGCTAAGAGGGATTGTTGAGATTTTGTGTATTTGGGGTAGCATCAGTTGTGCTCTAGGTCTCAAATTTTGAGGAAGGACTAGAGTTCACCTGATCTACAAGACCCAGAAATGGATTTGGGAAATTTTATCTGGTTTAGGAGATATTAAATTAATTAATTACTTTAATGTATTTTCCGAGTTAAAACTTAGGAAAATAAAATAATTAAAGTGAATTTAATTAAACATGTAATGAAATTGTCTTAAGTCACATGGATCAGGCTTTCTTTTAATGTTAGCAATTGATTAAAGATTTAATGTTGGCTGTTGATTTGTCAACGAGAAAATTATAAAGGAAAGACTTAAGGTCATTTGTAAAAACACATAGTGGCAGAGCACTGAAGCTAAGTTGAGATTCTAGGGCAGGGTTTGCTAAGAATACTCAGAAGTGTTCTAGTTGCAGAGAGTGGAATTCAAACCAAGGGGATGATCTGATCTCGGGGTCTAGAATACACAAGAGGCAGAGAAGGGATCAGCTCAAGGACAGTGCAGAGGAAGGCAACAGTAGCAGCAGCGACAAGGACAACGTAATTATCAAGAAACCCTTTAGGGGTTACGCAGAGACCCTTAGGGGCAGCGTAGTGACTGCGTCACCCATTCCAGGGTAACGCAGTCCCTTTTGGAGCAACGCTGAGGGTTTGGAGGCCATCCAAGGCTGACGCAGAGCCTTTCAGGGGCTTCAGAGGCTGACGCAAAGCCTTTCAGGGGCAGCCAGAGACCGGTTTTCCCACATTGGGTTTTGCTGGGGACTATTTGTCCAGAAATAATTGTGCCACTTTGTCAATGTGTGCATGTGCTTATTCTAGATCTGAATTGGCAGAGATCTGTTATGTATTTTGCTTCGATTTTAACTTGAATTTATTTAGTTAATCACTTGTATAAGTAGGAGGAACTTAACCGGATTAACAGTAATAATTTTTGCATAAGATATAAGATTCATAAATTTCTACATTCCTCTTCAAGAGGGAGAGGTTTTGCCATGGCTCTAGGAGCCTAATTTTGTGTCTTATGTATTTTGATAATTGACTTGATGAAAGAATAAACAAGATAACGAAGAGAAGACATAAGTAACTCAAGTAAGCTCACAAGTAATTATCAAGAAGAGAATTTTGAATTAATCACTAGCCCTCCAAATTCTCAACATGGAATCAGAGCTAAGGTGCTAGAAAGGGCATAGAGACACTCAAGGATCAGATTTCATGGAAGGCATCAAAGCAAGGTGAAAGATTGAAGAATCAAAACCAAAGAAGGAAGTCTACACAACAGTTAGGATCTTTGTATTAATGAATGACATTGGATCACAATATGCAAAGCAAGGATTTGATTAGAAGAAAGGTCAGTCTTCCACAGTGAAAGAAATAAGACAGTTTGGACTTAAAGACAGTATTATAGTACCATCTTAAATGTGCTAGCAGTTCATTTTCCATCTCAAAGTATTGCCATGAAAAACTTCAAGGCAAGTTACCTATCATCCTTGATCTTTCGAGGAAGCAGCAGAACATCCTCATCAATCACCATCAAAAGGGAAGCCAAATCTAAAATCTTTGACATCATAACAGGAGCAATTTCCTTCTTTGAAGGACTTTTCATTTGGAAGAAAACCATTCAAAGGAATCTTCAACCATCTTCAAAGTAATCAAGCTGATAGAAGAAGAAAAACATCTACTCAAGTAAGTATATCTACGACTTTATATGAATCTTTTAAAATGTCTCCTTTGCAAAGAAAGAAACAAATTGTTTGGGGTTTCAAACTCTCCTGCATAGAAGACAAGGACAATGAAGTCATGCCAAATTCATGAAGGGAGATATAAGAGCCCAAAGGATTCTTACAGAATTCATAAAAGACTCTATCATCTCCGATGTACCAAATCTAGAATCATCGAAAGGAGTATATGAGAAATTGGTGGAGATATTCTCTGTGAGTACTGCAGGAGAAGCAATCTCTCTGATCAACTGCAAGAACTAGGAGAAGTAATGTTTGACTCTGAGATGACTACAGTGGTGCTAAATGCTCTGCTAGAAGAATGGGGAAACTTCACTTTAGGATTATATGGGAAGATAGAAGCCACACCATTCCACGATTTAGGGTCTCTATTTAAAATAGAGGAAACAAGATTGAAAGCCAAATTTTTTACAGGATCAAGTGAAGGGAATCACGCCTTTGTAGCCATGTCCAGGAAGAAAGGAAGATTTGGCAAGTTTTGGTCCTCTGAGTAAAAGAAGAAATATGGACGAAGCACAATGCCTTGGATATGATGAAACTAGGCATTATAATAGAAATTATCCTTAATATGAAAAAGGACAAGAGATATAGGGAATGGAGCTTGTCATTCTAGAGAAATTGCTACAGGATGATGAGGTATGTATATATTTTTATGCTGACATTGGATGCTGTGAAGTCATGTCATATGGTTGTAGGTAATGGACTTCTGTTTTTAGAAGTATGATCTATGGAGGAGTATCTCTCGGTGCACCAAAAGATGAACTCAACATTATATATATCCTCATGGAATATGATGTGGCTGTATATGAACGAGGAATTGGAAAATGTGTAAGTTCCTGGGAATGAAGAATGTGCAGAAAGGAAGAGATCATGAAATGCAACGATGTCAAGAGGCAATTATCATCTGGAAGCCAAGAAGATGTGACTAGGAGATCTCCTGGAGGATATGTAGACTCTGACAGGTGTCTGGTAAAGAAGAAGACCCTTGAAAAAACATATCATTAGGAGATGTGTCAATCTGAATAAAGGATGCCGATGCCTACAAGAAGATGTCATGGTGAAAGATCATCACTGAGGTAACTTTTGTTATAAAACGTTCATATGTATATGCTTATTTGGATGAATTTGTGCAGGGCTGCTAATCATGAGAAATGACGTATGATCCTTGGAGATGATTTGCAGGAAAGCAGCATGGCATAACGATGGACCAGATGTAAAAGACAGATGAATCACTTTCTGATAAAGGACATGACTCGTGACTGAAAGTGATGGATGATTTGTGCCCTATGAAGCCAAAAAAAGTTGAAGATTCCTCAATATCGAAATCCATGACATCGAGGGGAGGAATTATTCGTGAGTAGCTGGATTGCTGCTGCAGGACCCTGGTTGAGAGGGACCCTAGTGGTAAGTTTCTTTCTTGGAAGAAACTTGAAGTATGTCCTTCCTGTGTTGAGAGGGAGTGACATATGTGATTCTCTATTACATGTGTCATGCACTAGACCAGGACTAACATCCATAAGTCTTAGTGAAGGCCATGTGAAGAGAATGGATAGACACATCATTCTGGTCTTCACTTGGAAGACAGAATGGAGGATTGGGTAATCATATGGCATTCGCTACTCTTTGAGAATGAGATAGGGTATACAAGATAAGAGTAGTCGCGGATTGATATTCTTTGAGGGTTGGCTACCCAAGAGAAGAATAGTCCAAGAAGGTCATACTCTGGGAACACCTAGGTGGGGTATATACCTTGAAGAGACAATGACTATGGTGTCTATTAGTCATGTGTCTCGCCAGCATTGTAGCCCATTGTCTTGTCGAGAGATGGGGCTGTTAGTCAAGGCCTTGCACTAGGACAATGCTGGTTGATATGATGCTATACAGATGCAATTACCAATACGATTCTTCTTATGAGATTCTTCAGTTTGAAAGTGACCATGGTACCTATATGAATACTTCCCTAGTTAAGAGGGAGTGTTGAAAAGTGTAACTAGGTTGGTCTTCATATTGACTATATAATTATTTATTTTAGGTAAAGAAGAAGACAAAGATAATAAAATGTATATTGGTTGTACTTGCTACATGGGTTTCATGAACAAGATTTTATCTTAGATTAATAGACTTCTTCTTGATGTTTATCTATGGTTGTCTTCTGGTCATAAATATAATTAAAAGTCATGTATATGAAGTGTCCAAGACCCTTGTCATGAAACCATGTTGAAATGACTCTTGTATGATGCTCTAAGCTACACAAGTCCTTCACGTCGGCCTATGAACAGAATTAGAAGTCGCCTTAAATACAACGGTGAAATTGGCCTACTAGATTGCAGTAGGGTCGGCCTAAAAGCTGAATCGAAGCACTATATACTCAGTCGGTCTGCCGCTCATTCATGGTTAAGTTTTTCGGTGATCTCTGCAATAATAGGTGCGGGCTTTCTCAGTAAAACAATGCGTAATATACCTAACAAGAATTGCGGACTATACATGAAATGTAATGCGTATCACTCTGAATTTGTGCGGATACTAGAAGGGATTCAAGTGCGGAATTCTGTAAGGGTTTATTACGAATTAAAAGGTCAACATTGTCTACCAAAGAACCTGCATCAATTTGACATGAATAGAAGTGCAAATTCTCTGTGCAGTAACAATGACTATATGTGGATTGGTGGATAAACAAGATTGCGGATTCCTATGTATAAAGACAATGACTATATGCTGATTAATGAACAGACAGGAGTGCGGGTTTCTCTATGGATAACAATGACTATATGCGGATTGGTGGATAAACAAGATTGCAGATTACTATGTGGAAAAACACTGACTATATGCAGTCTAGTGAATCAACAAAAGTGCTAGTTATAGGAAATATGTCAAGTTATGAATACAAATCAGTATTAGTAGCATTCAGATGTCATGGACTATTTATAATGTTATAAGGGTTATTGCAGAATGAGAAAAGTAGAAGGTAAATCTGTGATTTACCTTCCTAATCACAGTCAACAAGAGAAAGTATTATACCTTCAGTCTCAAAGATATGTGAAGTAAAAGATAAGATCTAGAATGATCTTCGAAGATAAACTTAGAGACCGAGATCTCTACCGTTGGTGAAGGACAGTGCAGGTTGGTACAGGAAGAGAAGGATCAACGTTGAAAGTTGTCTAAGGAGCAGTGACAAGATCTTGGAAGCATATCTAAGTCAAGGGTCTGAGTCTTGGTCATGGTACTTGTCATTTGAAGATCTATAAGAAGAATTCTTTTCGGGTTTTCCTCTCCAAGAGGGAGAGGTTTTGCCCTGGCTCTAGGAGCCTAATTTTTTGTCTTGTGTATTTTTATAATTGACTTGATGAAAGAATAAACAAGATAACGAAGAGAAGACATAAGTAACTCAAGTAAGCTCACAAGTAATTATCAGGAAGAGAATTTTGAATTAATCACTAGCCCTCCAAATTCTACATAGGGGTAGCGCAAAGCTTGCAAGGGACAATCCGAAAATAGTTGGAGATCCTGGTTTCTAATTAGACAGGGTTGAAACTCGATTTTGGGAGAAGCTGATTAGCGCAGAGGAAGGGTAATGCTGTCCCTCAGCTAGGGCCACACAGGCTTAGGTAGTGGCAGTGTAGAGACTGCACAGAGCTAGCCGAGGTTTCACAAGTGACTGATTTGGACCAGCCGGGACTTGTAGAGTGAGGGAAAACTCACATTTATCTCTGTTTGTCGAGGTTTTCTCTGTTGGGTGTGCTGGATTATGGCACCCTAGCTCTACTCAGAACACTGCTTTTTAATAATAATAAACCCTCAAAACTGCTACACCGGTTTTCCCGCATTGGGTTTTTCTGGGGACATTTGTCCGAAAAATCATGTGTGTCCTTCATCATATGTGCGCTATGTTTCAGTAATTGATCTGTAAATGTGTAGGCTACTAGTTGTGTTTACTTCGATATTTTCTGAATACTTTTTTAAAATAACTTGTATAATTAAATCACAAGTAGGAGAAGTAAATCAAGATATTGCAGTAGGGTTTCTGTAATTTTGTATTCATAAATTTGCACACCATCATCCCCTTTGGCTGCCGCAGCCTTGGAATCTAAATCTTCCTTGCCCTTCTTCTTCTGAGGAGAAGTATTGGCGAAGTGTCATAATTCGCCACATCTGAAGCACCGAACCTTTGAGAGGTCCACCTTCTTCTTTCCTTGCTGCTGCCTCTGTCCGTTAGATGCTAGAGCTGCATCTTCCTCTTCCTCTTTCTTGATTTTGGCTCCTCTGCTGCTGCTGCCCCTCTTGGTTATTCTCCTGATTTCTTTGTGACGAAGGATTGCCCACATGTCTTCCCAGTTTGGAAGTTCCGCTCTGCCCAAAATACTTTGGGCAAAGGTCTACCATTCATCGGTGACTGCATTCAGGGCAATCCTTACCATGAGACCGTCATCAGGAGTTGCCCCCGTTGCAACTAGCTGATCTCGAATAGCCTTCAATCTAAAGAGGAAAGGATTGATCTGCTCTCCCTTGTGCATCTCAAATAGTTGCATCTTATTCTCCAAAATGATCTTCCTCTTGATGGAGCTACCTTGATACAACTTTTCTAGTGTCTTCCACATTTCGTTTGCCGTCTTCTTCTTGGCAATATGTGGGGCCATGTGATCCTTCCCCCCATTCATAATCAAGCCCTTAGCCCGCGCCTGATTTTCCTTATACCTCTTTAGAAGATCAGCATTGACCAAAACGACCACAACCCTCTCGACATGGTCTCTGATACGATACTCGTCAAGGACTGACAAGATCTTGGCTTTCCAGATGACAAAGCTAGACACACTGGCCAACCTATGTTGATCTCTCAATCTATGTGAGGCGATCTCTGCTGAAAAATGTTGAAGCAAAAACTCTTCTCCCTTCTATGGCTGCTGCTCTCAGCAAGAGATCGGAACTAGTTTTTTTGGTGATAGAAACTCTCTAGAGACTACACTCCCTCTGACTACTGATTTCCCTCTTGGAAATCCTCCACTAACTCTGTCAAATTAGCCCTTTACGATCACTTTGTCGATCGAATCTCAGATTTCTTGGTTAGAATATCTGCTGAGGAACTGTTTTCCCTTGCTTTGTGAACCCTGCTAGACATTGTTTTGCACTGGCAAGTACAATGCCCCACCAGTAACTTCGAATATCAAACTGCACTTCCAGCCGCGACAACTAGCACAATGTCACTCCCTCTCGGCCTGCATCACCCTCTTGGGCCTGCATCACCCTCTTGGGCTTGTGTCAACCTCTGCGTCACCCTTTTTGGCGTGTGTCAGCTCTGCGTGAGCTTGACTGGCTCTGCGTCACGCCTGCAGGCTCTACGATGCCCCTTTGGTGCTGTGTTGCCTTCTTCTGGATATGTGTAGCTTCAACTGCCTTCTTGTAGCAAAATACTTTGCCGCTTCGTTGATGGCTTCAAATCCTCGTGATCTGCAATAGCTATGATGTCATGTGAAAATTTCTAAAACTACTTAACAAAAAATTCTACTTCAGAAATCTTGTTTACTTCTCCTACTTTCGTTTTTAATTATACAAGTTATTTTCAGAAATATTCAGAAAATAACGAAGTAAACACTCTGCAGATCTACACATAGATACAAATCATGTATTGAAGCATAAAGCATACATGACAAAGGACACAATTTTTTTTGGACAATGTGCCGGGAAAAACCCAATGCAGGAAAACCGGTGCAACAACTCTTAGAGGGTTTTATTATTATGTAGAACATTTGAATACAATCGAGGGCACCGGTAGTGGTTTGCCCAACAGAGAAATGACGACAAATGTACCTCTATCACTCGGAGATAGAAAATATGGTTGATTAAACTCGGGCTTCACACCTTCTGAATATGCTGAATACGAGCCCTTTCTGGCCCACTGGAAATCCCAACGCTGCCTCTCCTGGGACTACGTTAGCTCTGCGTCCCTGCTAGATCCTTTGTGCAACACAGGCTGCTCCTGCATCATCTCTCTGGGCTTAGCGCTGCCTCTGTGTCACCTTGAAGGGCCTGCGTCAACCTTTGCGTTGCCTCTGTGTGAGCTTGGCTGGGCTGTGTTCCTCCTGTTGGGTCTCTGCGATGCCTGGTACGGATCTGCCCCTCTGCCTATATATTCTCGGCCTCAGATCTGAATAATCCCTCGCCGATCTGCCCCTCACCAACACTGCAAGCTTACTCGAAAATTCTCAGCAAACCACGCCCCAAAATTTCGACTTAGCTCAAGTGATACCACTCTGTGTTGCTTCTGCAACTGACCCCAAGCCTCCCTTTAATACTTTTCTCATTGAACATTCAACGACCATGATCTAATCTCTAATCGACTGCTAATATTAGAAAAGAGTTGATCCACGTCACTTAGAACATTCTCACCCACACGTCTAAATTAATTCACTTTAATTATTTAATTTCCTTATGTTAGACTAAGGGTCTTTATTAAAATAATTAATATTTTGAATAACTTAGGTTTCGGGTGGAATTTATCCAAACGATTTCTGGGTCTTGGAGATCTCATGTGTTCTAGCCCCTTCACAGAGTTTCAGAGCTATAGCACATCCAATGCTACCCAAAATCTCA
The DNA here is from genome assembly GCA_034641835.2 of Pinus albicaulis. Lineage (NCBI taxonomy): Eukaryota > Viridiplantae > Streptophyta > Pinopsida > Pinales > Pinaceae > Pinus > Pinus albicaulis. Next base: position 1,267,251,441 of record CM076584.1, read on the forward strand.
ACAAACTTAGGAAATGTGATTAATTAAAGTCTATTAATTAAGTCAGATGTGAATCTTCTAGATAAAGACCAGGATTGACTTCTAGTTAATCTTAGCCTTTGATTATGTTTTAATCTTGGCTGTTGATGTGTCAATGAGAGATTATAAGAAGGAGCTTGATGGGCATTTGGAGGACACCAAGTGAGAGAGATCTAGAGATCGAATTCTCAAGAGAGTAGTGCAACAATTTCCGCAGAGAGATCGAGTGATTTCTTTGCAGTGAGGGGCAAGGATAGTTGGCAGGAGGAAGTTTTTCCTAATCCCGTGAGTACATTACAGAGGAGGCATCGAGAGGTTCAGAGAGGCAGGGTAGTGCCACATAGAGGCAACACGGTGCTTCAGAGGGAATCCGCAGTTTTTTTGGGGAGCAGTCGAGATCTAGTGTTGTGAGCCGGGGTGTGAGACCGGAGGGCTAGAGATTCGAGTTTCTTGTCAGCAAATTGATCAGCTAGAGGGGTGACGCAGTTTTTAGAGGCTCTGACACAATGACTGTGCAACGACTGTGTAGAGGTAGCGTTTGGCAAGCCATCCAGAGCCTGGATCAGTGTCGGATCGCTAGTGACAGCGTGAGATATTTTCTCACTACCTCTTTGCCAGTTTATTCTCTGTATTAGATTGCTAGTTTCTGTTGAGATTTTGGGGTAGCATTGTGTGTGCTCTAGCTCCGAAATTTTGTGGAGGGGTTAGAACACATGAGATCTCCAAGACCCAAAAAGCGTTTGGAGAAATTCCATCTAGTGTAAAAGTTATTCGAATAATTAAATTATTTAATGAGGATCGTAAGTCTAACTTAGGGAAATTAAAAAGTTAAAGTGAATTATTTTACACGTGATGAGAACATTCCAAGTGACGTCGATCAAGCATTCTTTTAATCTTAGCCGTTGATTAGAGATTAGATTATGACCATTGATATGTCAACGAGAAAAGTATAAAGGAAGGGCTTGGGGTAGTTGGAGAACACACAGAGGCTAAGAGATCAAATTCTTCTGACGGAGCAATGCGCGGACGAAGATCAGATCTGAGTGACTCAGAGTTGCAGTGAGGGGCAGAGGTAGTGATTGCTAGGGGGGTCAAGAGTACAGCGCAGAGTAAGGGCAACAGAGACGCGGTGGAGGCAGCGCAAGCATCAGAGGGTGTGACGCAGTCCCTCAAGAGGGTGACGTAAGCCCACACAGGGCTCACGCGGGGCAATGTAGTGTCTCCAAGAAGAAGTTCGAAATTCTGTCGGAAGTAAGGGTTTTTGAGCCAGCAGGGCTGAAACCGAGATTCAGGAGAAGCAGATTCACGCAGAGCTAGGGAGACAGTGCCTCAGCCAAGGCTATGCAGGCTGATGTAGTAGCTGCGCAGATCCAGCTGGGGTTTCACCAGTTGCTCATCCGGAACAGCTGGGACTTGTGAGAGTGAGGTATATCTCACATTTTTTCTGTTTGCCAAGGTTTTCTCTGTTGGGTGAGTCGAGTTTATGGCACCCTAGATGTACTTAGAAATTGCTGCTTAATAATAATAAACCCTCATGTCTGCTCCATCGGTTTTCCTGCATTGGGTTTTTTCGGGGACATTTGTCTGAAAAATATGTGTCATTTGTCATATGTGCTTAATGTTAAGTAAATGATCTGTATTTGTGTAGGCTGTTATTTGTGTTTACTTCAAAGCTTTTCTGAATATTCAATTAAATAACTTGTGTAATAAATCAAGTAGGAGAAGTAAATGAATAGTTAGCAATAGGATTTCTGTAATAAGGATTTAGAAATTTTAACATGGTATTGGAGCATTACAGATGAAGCTAAACCATCAGCAAAGCAGCTGATTATATTTGCTGCAGGAAGGACAATTGAAGCAACATTGATCTAGAAGAAGGGAACACAACACCAGAGGGACAACAGACCATGCAAGGGGGACGCAGAGTCAGTTTACTCATGCAGAGGCTGACGCAACTCCAGAGAGGTGAAGCAGAGCTAGTCTTCTCACGCAGAGGCTGACGCAACATCAAGAGAGGGACGTTGAGCCAGCCTGCTCACGTAGAGGCAGACCAACACCAGGAGGGTGACGCAGTTTGAGTTGGAGAGTTGCTGTGCAGGTTGCCGTGCCGGAAGTGCAGTTTCTGTTCTTCAGAAGTTGTTGGTGCGGCATAGGTTCTGTTAGTGCAGAACAATGCCTAACAAAGGTGACAAAAGAGAGAGGAGAACAATCGCTCAACAGATTTGTGCCAAAGAAATATGAGATTCAATTAGGAGGGTGATCTTAGAGGATTGATTCGGGAGATTTTTGCAGAGGATTTCTGGGAGGGAAATCAGTTGTCAGAGGGATCAACTACTCTAGAGGGTTTGTATCCCCAAGAAACCTAGATCCGGTCTTTTGTTGAGTATAACGACAGTAGAAGGGAGAGGAGTAACCGCTTTGACAGATTTGAGCTAGATGGCCCCATACAGACTGCGTGAACAGGATAGGTTGGATGATGTGTCCAATTTTGCGATTTGGAAAGCCGAAATCCTGTCAGTTTTGGAGGAGTACGGCATCAAAGACCACACGGAAAATGTCTTAGCTTTGCCAACCGATGTGGATGCTTTGAAGAAGTTTAACGAGAATCAGGCGTAAACAAAGCGCTTGATCATGGATGGGGTGAAGGATCACATGGTCCCAGACATTGTTGAAAAGAGGACAAAGCATGAGATGTGGACATCTTTGACCACGCTGTATCAATGGAGCTCCGTCCAACAAAAGATGCTTCTAGAGAGCCAGATGAGGATGTTTCAGATGCATAAGGGGTAAGAGATTGATCGATTACTCTCCAGATTGCAGACTGTCCGGGATCAGTTGATTGCCATCGGGTCAACTCTGGATGAAGGGCTCTTGGTAGGGACTGCTCTGAATGCAGTCACTGATGAGTGGGAGACCTTTGTCCAAAGCATTTTGTGCAGAGCACAACTCCCTAATTGGGGTGACATGTGAGCTATCCTTCAACAGGAGGAGGTTTGGCGGATGACCAAGAAGGAATTCAACAGTGGAAGTAGCAAAGTGAAGAAGGAGGAGGAGGAGGATGCGGCCCTTGCATCAAAGGGACAACTACAACAAGGGAAGAAGAAGAAGGACCTATCTAAGGTCCAGTGCTTTAGATGTGGCGAACTTGGACACTTTGCCAACACTTGTCCTAAGAGGAAGGAAAAGGAATCTTCTGATTCCAAGGCAGCAACAACTAGATGGGACAGTGGTAGTGAGGATGATGTGGCTATGAGTGCTTATCTGCCTCGACAGAAGAGGTGGGCGATATTGATCTGTAGAGCAGCTACAGATTTAAGGCAGGATTGTTGAGGTGCCCAAACTCTTGGATCACATACTGATACTAGCTATGGGAGCCTTAAGATAGTAGCAAGATGACTGGAGTAGTGGGTGCAGAAGATCACAGGGGGGCAGAGGCAATGCTGGGACTCTGTAGAAGGGAGCAACGCAGTGCACAGGCTGATGGGACTTTAGCAACACAAAGGGATAGTGCTTACGTAGTGCAGAGCAACAACATTGCTGTGGCTCTAGAGAGACAACACAACGTCGCAACCGAGGGAGCTTTAGTAATGAGATGCACCTCGACTAACTTGTCTGTCAATGATTGGGTGGTCCTTTAGTTGCTTGCTTCTCAGCAAATGAGTTGTAGTGCAGCAGTTGGCAGCATGATGCAGCAGTTTGAGAGGGAGCTGTAGTACAGGTGTTGTAGTGTTAGTGACAGAGTAATGGGCAGTAGTATCAAGAGCATCGACGCAGTGGATGGAAGGCTGCAAGCCAAGCATCAATGCGAAGACCGATGGCAGAGATCAGGGCAATGCTTCAGTGTGGAAGAATTGCTAGAGCACACTCGTCACTAAGAGGGAGTGTTGAGATTTTGGGGCAGCTTCGTGTGTGCTCTAGTTTCGAAATTTTGTGGAGGGGCTAGAACACATGAGATCTCCAAGACCCAGAAAGCGTTTGGAGAAATTCTATCTGGTGTAAAAGTTATTTGAATAATTAAATTTTTTAATGGGGACCCTAAGTCTAACTTAGGGAAATTAAAAAATTAAAGTGAATTAATTTACACATGGGATGAAAACATTCTAAGTGACGTGGATCAAGCATTCTTTTAATCTTAGTCGTTGATTAGAGATTAGATCATGACCGTTGATATGTCAACGAGAAAATTATAAAGGAAGGGCTTGGGGTCAGTTGGAGAACACACACCGAGTCTAAGAGATTGAATTCTTCTGATGGTGCAGTGATCGGACAAAGATCAGATCTAAGTGACTCAGAGATGCAGTGAGGGGCAGATGCAGTGATTGGCCAAGAGGTTCAAGAGTATAGAGCAGAGAAAGGGTAGCAGAGACGCATTGGAGGCAACGCAACCATCAGAGGGTGTGATGCTGTCCCTTAGGAGGGTGACGCAGGCCCATGCAGGGCTCACACAAGGGCAGCGCAGTGTCTCCAAGCAGAAGTCTGAAATTCTGTCGGAAGCAAGGGTTTTTGTGCCAGCATGGCTTAAACCAAGATCCGGGAGAAGTAGATCGATGCAGAGCTAGGGTGATGCAATCCCTCAGCCAAGGCTATGTAAGCTGACGTAGTAGCTGTGCAGAGCCAACTGGGGTTTCACCAGTTGCTCAGCTGGTACTTGCGAGAGTGAGGTATATCTCACATTTTCTCTGTTTGCCGAGGTTTTCTCTGTTGGGTGAGCCGAGTTTATGGCACCCTAGATGTACTCAGAATCTGCTACTTAATAATAATTAACCCTCATATCTGCTGCATTGGTTTTCCCGCATTGGGTTTTTCCGGGGACATTTGTCCGAAAAAATCTGTCATTTGTCATATGTGCGTGAGGTTCAATAAATGATCTGTATTTGTGTAGGCTACTATTTGTGTTTACTTCAAATTTTTTCTAAATATTCAATTAAATAACTTGTGTAATAAATCAAGTAGGAGAAGTAAATCGATAGTTAACAGTAGGATTTCTGGAAAAAGGATTCATAAATTTTCACAGTTTCAGCATCCAAAGATTTGTATTCAGAAAAATACTGCATAATAATAAAACCCTCAGCCGTTGCACCAGTTTTCCCACATTGGGTTTTTCCGAGGCCAGTTGTCCAAAAATAACAGTGTACATGTGTGCGTGTTTATTTCTTTCTTGTGCAGTATTTTATGTTGTGAAGGCTGCAGTAGATTTTATTTCGATATTTGATGTGTAACACACTAAATAGCTCGCTCAATAATTAACAAGTAGAAGAAATTTAATCAGTTGTTGTAGTAGGTATTTCGATTTAGGAATTTTTACATGGAATCAGAGCACAGGGAAAGCAGAGAAAAGCTCAGTTGCAGGCGAAAGAGGGAGTTCGAAAACACTACGTAGGCATCATTTCGAAACCCTAGAGAAGCTGCACAGTCCATTGGTTGGGAGGGCTAATTTTCGTGGAAATTACTTCTCTAAGTGAGTTGACAGAGAGTAAATTTTTCGGATCGAGATTTGTCAGAGGGAGAGGGAGCAGCGCGGAGCAAATCTTCAACTGGGACACAGTTTTTTGCAGCAGTTTACTAGTGCAAAAAAATGTCAGAAAAGGGAAGAAGAGCACACACTGAGGGAATTCCTTCCTCAAAGAATTCCTAGCTAAGGAATCTGATTTCTCACTGCAGAGCAGCAGTAGCCGGGAGCAGATCTACGTACTCTAGCAAGGAGTGCATAGAGCTAGTCAGCAGCTGCGTAGAGGAGAGAGGAGGCTGTTCGACATTTGTTTGGCGAGATTGCATCAACTGGGTTGAGAGATTAGGATCGGTTGGAGGGTACCTTCAGCTATGTGATCTGGAAGGTAAGGATCTCCTTTCTTCTAGATGAGGATGATCTTAAAACTTATTGACAATGTGGTAGCTGAGCCCACAGATGCAGATCAAAAAAAGGCTTTCAAGAAGGAAATAGCGAAGGCTAAGAGGTTGATCCTCGACGGAGTGAGAGATGACATTGTATCTCATTTAGCAGGCAAGGGCACAACCAAAGAAATTTGGGATGCATGGGCCACGTTATATCAGGGATCTTCCGAGCGGCGAAAGATGTACTTGGAAGAGAAAATGAGCTGCACAAGAATGCAGAAGGGGGAGCACATAGACCCCTTCCTTACGAGGCTTCAGGATGTTCAGGATCAGCTAGCAGTTGTAGGGTCAACGCCTTAGCCTACAGAGTTTGTGAGATTAGCCCGAAACAACATCTCAGAAGAATGACATGTTTTCGTCTAGAGCATTCTGGGCAGAGAAAAATTGCCGGATTGGGAGAGGATGTGGGCTGATCTCCAACAAGAAGAAATGAGGCGTCGATTTGGCGAAGAACACCATAAGTGGCAACAACAACGACAGTGGGGCAAAAGCATAAGTGTAAGGAAGAGGAGAATGCAACCCTCGCATCAAAGGGGCAACAGGAGCAGCACAGGCGAAAAAAGGATATTTTGAAGATCAAGTGCTTCCGATGTTGTGAGATGGGCCACTTCAGCTCTCACTGTCCTCTTTAGAAGAAGGACAAGGAGAAGGTGCAGGATTAGTAGGCTGCATCCGCAGAGATCGACAGGCTGTCCTCTAGTTTGGAGGAGGAGTTTGGCATGATTGACCATATAACTCTAGGGGAGAGGTGGGGTGATTTGGTTTTGTAGCCCCATAGCGCTATAGATGGGCAGGATCCTTGAGGAGTCCACTTCTTGGATCAATCCTTGCTACGGGAGCCCATAGCAGTGGTAGTAGGATGGACCAGTGGCAGTTGGTGGAATTAGGGGCCAGAGTGACAGATGCAGTGGTTATTAGTGTTAGGAACTAAGCAGCGTAGAGTAGAGTTGGTAGCAGTGCAATTGACAGAGTGCAGAGTCAGCAGCAGTGCAGAGGCTTCAGTAACAGCGGAGAGGCTAGCAACAGTCAAAACTCGATTGACAGATGCATCAGAATGAACATAGCTGGTTCAGTATGATGGACAACTCTCAGTTGTAGCAGCAACACATGAGAGGGAGTTGCGGATGTTGCTGTGGTAGCAACAACAAAGTTGCAGTGCAGATGCAGTAGTTGACAGCAGTTCAACAGGGTCAGCAATAGCACAGATGCAACATAGAATTAGAGCAACACAGTAGTCGGTGGGTAGCAACAGCGAGACATCAGCAATGCAGCTGGGATGGTGTAGAAGTCAGAGTGATGCTTTAGGAGGTTGCAACACTAGAGCACATTCCTCGCTAAGAGGGAGTGTTAATTTTTGTAGCATCGAATGTGCTCTAGCCTTGAGATTTTGCAGAGAGTCTAGGACACATGCATTCTCCAAAACCCATAAATATTTTTCGGAATTTCCATCCTGAGATGACTTTATTTAAATAATTAATCATTTTTAATGTATTCCTAAGTCTAAACTTAGGAAGTGTGATTAATTAAAGTGTATTAATTAAGTCGGACGTGAATCTTCTAGATAATGATGAGGATCGACTCCTAGTTAATCTTAGCCTTTGATTATGATTTAATCTTGGCTGTTGATATGTCAACGAGAGATTATAAGAAGGAGCTTGATGGGCATTTGGAGGACACACCGAGTGAGAGAGATCTAGAGATCGAATTCTCAAGAGAGCAGCACAACAATTGCGGTAGAGAGATCGAGTGATTTCTTTGATGTGAGGGGCAGGGATAGTTGGCCGAAGGAAGTTTTTCCTGATCTGATGAGTACATTGCAGAGGTGGCATCGAGAAGTCCAGAGTGGCAGCGCAATGCTTTAGAGGAAATCTGCAGTTTTGTTGGGGAGCAGTCAAGATCTAGTGCCATGAACCGGGGTGTGAGACTGGAGGGCCAAAGCTCCGATTTTCTTGTCAGCAAATCGATCAGCTAGAGGGGTGAAGCACTTCCTAGAGGCTGTGATGCAGTGATTGTGTAGAGGAAGTGTGGGGCAAGCCATTTAGAGCCCATATCAGTGTCGGATCGCCAGTGACAGTGTGAGATATTTTCTCACTACCTCTTTTCCAATTTATTCTCTTTATCAGATTGCCAGTTTGGGCATCCAAAGATTTGTATTAAGAAAACTACTGCATAATAATAAAACCCTCAGCTGCTGCACCGGTTTTCCCACATTGTGTTTTTCCAGGGACAATTTTCCAAAATTAACAGTGTACATGTTTGTGTGTTTATTTCTTTCCTACGAAGTATTTTATGTTGTGAAGGCCGCAGTAGATTTTATTTTGATATTCGTTGTGTAACGCTGTAAATAACTTGTTTAGTAATTAACAAATAGGAGGAATTTAATCAATTGTTGTAGTAGGGATTCCGATTTAGGAATTTTCACAAATCGGAGAGGTTTTGGCCCTGGTTGATAAGTTATATCTTGTGTCCTTTGCCTCATTCTTCTTTATGTTTTGGTAGCTGGTTGATGAAGAAAACATAATATTAATCAAGCAAAAGAAGAATCTAATCAAGAAAAGTAAAACGTCTTCACAAACAATTATCATTATAAGAGAAATCATCCTTATATTCCTACCCTAGATTTCTCAACATGGTATAAGAGCTAAGTTGACAAGTCAAGTAAGAGCAACTCATTAAAGGACTGAAGTTTTATAAGATTTTCAAAGGCATCAAATCATCAAGAAGATCCTCTCATCTCCAAGGAATCTTCAAGGTCAAGGATTACATCATCATCTTGAATGAAGTCAAAAGAAGAAGACCTACAAACCCTAGTTGGTTCAAAGAAAGATTCTACTAAGCACTCTTGGGAACCTCGCTCAAGGAAGGAGACTTCAATAGACCCTACCTCTTCTCAAAATTCAAGAAGAATTAGAAAAAGTGAAGCATCTTGAAGTCTACTCATCCAAGGAAATCAAGGTCAAGGGCGTTGTCTTCATCATTAAGGATTCAAAGTGATCTAGATTCTACCTCTTCTTGAATCAAGGATCACTTTTGAAGAAAGACATCTTTATAAAAAAGAAGTCATCTATTACCAATATCATTATCAAAAATCAAGAAGGCAATAGGTTGAAGAAGAGTATCTTCACAAGTAAGTACATTTATGTCTACATCTAAATCTATCAAAATTCCTTTTTACAAGGAAAGCAACAAGTTCGTTGGGGCTTCAAACTTTCTTGCATCGAATAAAAGGACAAACTTGAACCTCATAGAAAACGAAATTATGGAACATGTTAAGGGCTTAATCACTAAACCTCCAAAAGAAAAGGCTCAAGCTCATGCACAATTCATGAAAGGGGAAGTAAGGGCTCAAATGATTCCCATAGAATCCATTAAGGAGCCCCTCATTCCCTATGTATCAAAATTAGAAACATCAAAAGAAATCTATGACGAACTTGTAGAATTGTTCTCCGTAAGCACTGCAGGAGAAGTGATCTCGGTAAGGCAAGAACTCTACAAGATGAAGATATCAAAAGAAGAAGGAATAGCCTCATACTTTATGAGGGTGTGTGAAATAAGGGACCAACTACAAGAGTTGGGAGAGATAATGCTTGACAAGGAAATGACTACTATAGTGCTCAATGCATTACCAGAGGACTGGGGTAACTTCACATCAAGCATTTATAGGAAGAAGGAAGCTACTCCATTCAATGATCTATGGTCCCTATGCAAAATTGAAGAAACCAGGTTTAAGGCAAAGAGTGATGTAGGATCAATTGAGAAAACTCAAGCATATGTTGCCATGGCGAAGAGGAAAGGAAAGTTTGGGAAATTTGGTCCTCAAAAAAGGAAGAAGAATATGACGAAGGTTCAATGCTATGGATGTCAAGAATTTAGGGCACTACAAGAGAGATTGTCCCAAACTCAAGGACAACATCAAAAGAGGAGGAGAAGAAGCCCATGTCACTGAAGAAGTGGAAGAAGCTGAAAATAAGAGATCTAAGAAGGAAGAAGTAAAAAATATCTACTATGATTGAAATAAGTCTTCTCCACCTAATTCTTTTCAGTTTTTGTAAAATATGGCTATCATGGTAGGAGTCATTAGAAGCATGACATGATGCATCATCTGAGGAGATGGCGTCATAATAGCATACGATTGAAGCAAGAGCTCAAGACATCATCATAAGAAGCTTGAAAGATATTTGAAGTAGGACTCTATGACAGTCATCATTAGAAGGAAGTAGCCCTCGGTAACCTCATTAGAAGCATAAGTAGCACTTATGGGTAGAAGTAAATCATCTAGTATGAAGCTCATCATACATCATTGGGAAGGAGCATTTGCAAGATAAGGATAATCAGGGTCCTTTACTGGAATCTTCATTAGAAGGTTCATCTCTTGAAAGATGCATAACTAAGAATTCCACTTGGGATGGGATTCATTGTTTAGAAGAATGATGATATGATGACAAAGGAATGCAACAGGTCAAAGATGATTGAAACGCTCAATGAAAGATAGGAAGCTGCTGAAGGAAGCCTAGATCACCAAAGGAGAAAAGAGGTATGTATGCATATGTTCAATGAGTCAAGTCATGTCATTATATAGTTGCAGATAATAAGGATGCGTTCTCTACCTCATGAGCATGATCAATGGAAAAATGATCTCTTTCATTAAAAGGATGCAAAAAGGCATGGGTCACATATTAACTAGATGAAATCAACATAATATGTCCTCATATGGAATATGAGGTGGTTGACAAAATGAAGGAACTATGATTGGGAGTTCCTTGGAAGTAATATGTGAATACAGAGAAAGAAAGAGATCGTGAAAAATGCAACTATGGAGAAGGCAATCAACATCCTATGACTAGAAGGATTGACTATGATATCTCCATGCGAAATATATGAAGACGTTGGAAAAATCTGAAAAGAAAGAAGACCCTTGACAAATGGATATCTTTGAGATATATCAATATGAATGCAGGATGTTGATGTTGCAACAAGCAAATGTCATGATGAAAGGCCATCACAAAAGGTAATTTTTGATTTGATGTTCATTTCTGATTTTTGAAAAATATCTGGATGGGCTAATACAGGGCTATCGAAAGAAAGGTGTGGATGTCATCTACGACTGGTACTTGTGGTAGGATGGAAGACCTTGAAGGATACATGATGTGGAAAAGGTAGCGTATGAGGAAAAGCCAGATATGTTCTAATGGATCACTCTTCAATAAAAGGAAGAAAGACATGACTACCTTGATTTGAGAAGGAAAGTGATGGATGGCCGATGCCCTACGAAGAAGTCCTAAAGATGAAGACTACATAAAAAATGAAATTCATGACATCGATTGGAGGAGTGCTACAAGCAGCTGAAGGTCCCATGATCTGCACCAATGAAGAAGAAATTGCTGCTAGAAATGGGTCCCTTATTAAGAGGGAGCTTGGAAGCAAGTTTCTAATTAAGAAGAAACTTGGAAGAAGCTAAGAGGGAGCTTGGATAAGTCCCTAGATAAGAGGGAGCTTGGGTACATTCCTTTTATAGGAATGGGTACAGTCCTAAATAGGAATGGGTATATCCTTCCTAGTTGAGAGGGAGAGATAGGCACATCATTCTTGTCTTCACTTTGGAAGAAAGAATGGAGGATTGGGTAAGCATCTGGCTTCCAATACTCTTTGAGGATGTAATAACGCATCTAAGATAAGAGTAGTCGTAAACGACCGATCTTCTTTCAGGACTGGGAATCCAAGATAATAATAGTCCTCGAAGGGCATGCCGTGTGAACACCCGGGTGGGGTATGCTCTTGGAGAGACAATGATGAAGGTGTCTATAAATCATTGGTCTCAACAACATTATGCTCTGATGTTGTGGAGAGATAGAGCTGTTAGTCAAGGCCTTGCTATGTGACAGTGCTAGATGATATGATGCTATATAGATGGGTTACTAATCCGACTCTTCTTATGAGAATTATTCAGATTGAGAATGTCCAAGTACCTTGTATGGATTATGAATACCTCCCTAGTTAAGAGGGAGTTTTGAAATATGTAACTAGGTTCAATCTTCATAATGACAAATGTAATCGGGATTTTATGCATTTAATGGAAAGAGAAATTATCATTGTGAGTCTTGAGGCATGGGTTTCATGCTTAAGAGAATTTATTTTTAATAGGTCAAAGCACCCATTGAGTGCTTCTAGGTTTGTTATAAAGTCATCGAGTCATTGTCATGTATGAATGACCCATTTGGGCATGTTACATATTGTAAGAAAAATTATTTGAGTCAATGTCAAGTCAAGGAATCCTCCAAGACCTTGTTCAATGTTCTACAATCAAGTCGGGCTATCAAAAGATCATGTCAGCCTAGAGATGAAGTCAAGTCGGCCTCGAAGCATGGGAGACAATCCTATAAAAAGGAGAACTCGACCTCACTCAAGACACCATTCATCAAGGAAGCATTCAAGGACAAAAGTGCAAAAAATAAGTCTCTTGGATAAACGAAGAAGAGGAGAGGAAGAACCGAATTATTCGGTCTATTTTAGGGTGAAAATCTCTCACACGTGCGAGGAAGAGTGGGTACTATCTGTTGTTGCAGAAGCCGAGTTATTATGGTCATTTAAGAAGGCCGAAGCAAGGAGGAAGTCAAGTCACCTTTCAAGTCGAGTTGTAAAAGAAGGAGCCACTATCCAAGCGAAGAGGAATCAAGGGATAAATATTTGTCTATCTCTCACACCTGTTGCAACTAAGGTTTCTGAAGAGGCCGAAAAATTGCAGCCCTGTAACAAGAGGCCGAAATTTTAGAGACGCCGAAAACAAAGGTGCAGAAGTCAGTTTGACTAGCGTTGACCTGCAGAAGAAGAGTTGTTCAAGGAAGCCTTGTAACTTGGTCTTGAAGAGGTTCTTAGGTCAAGGATCTTGGTCTTGGAATTCATCAATTGAAGATTCTCTAAAAAAAGAATTCGATGGGTTTTCCTCTCAAGATTGGAGAGGTTTTGGCCCTGGCTGATATCGTATATCTTGTGTCCTTTATCTCATCGTTCTTTATGTTTTGGTAGCTGGTTGATGAAGAAAACATAATATTAATCAAGCAAAAGAAGAACATAATCAAGAAAAGTAAAAGGTTTTCACAAACAGCTATCATTATAAGAGAAATCAACCTTATACTCCTGCCCTAGATTTCTCAACATCTTGGACTCATCATACTCCCATATTTTAACTATAAACATGATATCAGTTTCACTCGGGATCCAACTCAACCATGGAATGCCACAACAGTTCCAAAAAAGGATCAGGAGTGTCCTGAATTCCTATTTATTATTATTATTCTGTTCTCTATCCTTTTATTTTTCGATGTGGTTCACGGACTCTGGAGATCGGTGATTGCTATGTCCACGGAAATGGCCCCAGGTAGATCCACCCGAAGGGATCAGTCCCACCAGCTCATTTCGGAGCCTAACACCGAGGGCGTTGAGGAGAATTGAGCTAACCCTTGGGGCTTATTGTAATATTCCCAATTAGCCTTGCTAATTGGAATATTTCATTTTTGTTTAATTTTGCCGCTTTAGTTGGAAATAATAAATAAAGTGAGAAATAAGAGGGGTCACCTCACTTTAGCCACCTCACTTTATAAAATAAAGTGTTTTCCTAGTTGATTAACGTTATAACTTAAAGAGGGGGCCTTGGGGGTCCACCCGTATATGAGGGGAGGCCTCACGCTGACCCAAGAGTAACTGCAAGGTGAAGGACGCAGTTAAGGTTTTGGAGGGAGTTTAGCATTATAAAAGGAGGGGTTTCCACTTCATTTGGCATTCATGATTTGATATTATTATTGAGAGCTAGACTTCTGTCTGCTTCAGCACGCCGGTTGTTTAGCTGTCCGCAGATCGTTTAGTGGTCCAGTGGCCTCCTGCTGAGATTCTACCTAGCTTCTGGGACTGTACCTCCCCAATGTTATTGCTTCACTCTGCCTGGGACTACTTTGTAATGCCTTCTTATGTAATGTATGTTCTGAGTCCATCTACTTTCTTGCAGAAAGTATCAGTTAGCTGCATGTATTTGAAGAGGAAACAGCCTTGGAAGGCAAGGGGCCAGAGAGGAGGAAGTTGACTGGGTTTTTCCAAGAGGAGAGAGGACGCCAGAATGCCTGAATAGAGTTATATCGCTGCCCAGAAGGACGAATGGCAGATTTTGAGAGTAGGGAAAACGCTCATTTCCAGGAGGAGGAAGGACGCAGATCAGTCTTGGAGTGAGGACGCTGTCCAGTTCTGAAGAGGAGGATGCAGATCTGAAGGCACATTGATAGATCCAGCCTTGGAGAGGGTAGATCTGAGCAGATATTTGCAGATCTAGTTTTGTATGGTGAAGATCTGAAGGTATAACACTAGATCCAGCTTGGGAGATTGCAGATCTGAGGAGACATTGGCAGATCTAGCCTAGATCTGAAGAGATAATATCAGATCCAGCCTTGGAGGCTGCAGATCTGAAGAGATATTGTCAGATCCAGCATAGATCTGAAGGGTTGATAGCAGATCTGACCTAGGAGGACGCAGATCAGGAGGGATAGGACGCAGATCTGGTTTGGAGGCTTCAGATCCAGCAGATCTGAGCATTCAGGAGGCAGATCCACCAGGTAGGACGCTGATCTGAGGAGCAGGCTTGTGTGAGATGGGCTCAACAGCGTTTTCTAGCATTCAGTAGCTGATCCGTCTATCTGGAGGTTTGGGTGATTGGTGCTTCATCTGTTTCTGCGCTGTCACTAGCAGAGACAGCGTTTTCCAGTGGTGAGGGTTTGGAGTTCGAGATCAGCTATTTCCCAGTCTCCAGCTCATAGTACCAGCGCAGTCTTCAGAGCAGCTAGGACGCTGTCCTTGTTGTAGCCATTATTTGTCTGAGAGGGTCTCCACTTGCCTAGGGCAAGGATAGGTGCACTTACTCTGATTTTCTTGTACTCCTCTCTATGTACTTTCAGATTAATAAAATGGCTCAGTCTTATGGCATCCTATGTGTAATTGTTCAGTGATCTGGTTCAGCGTTGTATTTTCTATATCTGTCTGGCAAATTTCTGTTTATTACTGGTTATTTCCCTTTGGGGATATTACACTTATCGTCTTTATCCTTAATAATAGCTCTTCTATTTATAATTTTTTTCCATTTGCCTTCCTTTCTAGCTTCCTTTACCTTGTAAACCTACTTCCATAACTCAGTTTGGTCTGTTGGAACAAGTTCTTCATTTATAAAGACTCCTGATCCTTCTAAGCGTGGAGATTTGTTGAGTATGCCATATTTATATTTCAATATTGTATATTATTACATATTTATATATTTTAATCTCCCTTTATATTTTTATTCTTTTATTTTAAGGCATTTTTTGCTGTTCTGAACTTGCCATTGCTTGAGTGTTTTCGGGTGATCTTCCAGAGATTCAAAACATCTGTTCCTGCATCCCTCCTTTTTGGAAACTCATGCAACATAGGTCAAGAGCAATGGTTAGAACAAATAAATCTTATTGTTTGAAATATGAATGTGATTGACAGCGCCTCAACATGAATAAATACTGTGAGGTTTCCATAGGTAATACTTGCTATCCTAGGTGACTTAGTGTGGTTTGTCGATAGTGATCACCAAGTAGTGGTCACAAGTTCAAATGCTGTGGCAAAGTAAATCTGGCATATGCCATGAGCAAAATTTGTTGTCGCGACTCAAATCTAGCATTGCTTCCACTTTGACTTTTTGCTTCAGCTCTTTTAGGCTTTCACAGCTGTTCTAAAAATTTATTACTTCCTTTGCTCATCAGACACTGCTTCCTGACCCCATTATAGTACAGAATGGGTCATAGGGGGGGATTTAGGTTCTGAAGCTAAACGACCCTTACTTGCAGCAGATTAAAATGAAACATGAGTTTTCAACTAGTGCTTGTTACCAGTTTCATTATACTCACTATGAATGTTTTAACCTTGATTGGTAGGAAAGATGTTATTATAATTAGCTATAATCACAAGGGTGTGCAGGGAAACAGAGGTAAAACTTTTGTGTTTTCATTGGTCTGGTAAGGTTTGAGATAAAACCTTCAGACCTCTTGAAGTGGCTAGTGCAAAA
Source organism: Pinus albicaulis (assembly GCA_034641835.2). NCBI lineage: Eukaryota > Viridiplantae > Streptophyta > Pinopsida > Pinales > Pinaceae > Pinus > Pinus albicaulis. The sequence continues at coordinate 1,267,267,414 of CM076584.1, forward strand.
GCACTATGCCATGTTAGAATCTGGACCAATGGAGAACATTGGTGTATCTATCTGAACTTCGAACCTTACCAACTGAAACTCGAGATAAAAAATCCACATCCAAAATTCAAATAAGTCTTGGTCCCTAAAACTGATCAAGCAGGAACGGAATGACTGTAGTTTTCCATTTAGAGATTTGGTATACATTGTCATAAAGGCATTTAAAAATGATATTACAAGTGGAACTACCTGTTTTCTGGTTACATGATCTAGAAGATACAAACTTGCATTGAGACGATCATTTGGAATCTTGCTCTAAAGATATGTTTGGATACATGTGGTTGGTAAATCTCTATAGGCCATAGTTGTTCTCCTAATGCATAGTAATTGGCTAAAGTTGGACACCTGCAAAGTTTGGACATTTTCGCCTGTAGAGGTTAAAAATTTAGTGAATAGACAATTAAACATGTGCAGGATTACTGCCAATGTAAGTCTCATCCTCTTCCTCAGCGCAATCCTTTTTATTTATAGTTTAAATGCTTCAAGTCTGCAAGTTTGAAGTAGTCTATATGTTACTTTTAAGTTTTATGCCCATAAAATGTTGGTGACTCTTAACTATAGAACCTACCAAAACATGGTGTGATATGTTCGGAGGAATTTGGATGAAAACTTGTCTGGAACCAAATGATAGTTTTGTATTATTTAAAAAATTTAAATCTTCTAATATTTGAGGAAATGTAACTTATTATGTATGTATTCTGAATTTTCCCTCTAGACAATAAAGAGAAGCAGAAAGGCGTATTTCTAAACAACTTGTTTGACAAGATGTTTTTTGCTGCTGCAGGCTAGAGTTATCCACAATTCAAGTGCTGAGTGGCAAAGCATCAAGGATGCCGCAGAAAAAGCAAGAAGCATGCCAAGCACTGAAGAAGATGATGCTGATGAGAAAACATGCGCTGAATTTCTTGAAGCTTTGGAAATGAATCGCTGTTTCTTACTATTAGGGTAAGCTGGTTTCTCAGTGAATTCCAGGAGGCTTTAATTGTTATGCAGGCTGTATACCATGTGACACCTGACTTGTAAAAGTGGTAATTACTCAATGATTTCAATGGTGTTTTCAAGTCTTGTAGCATTTGTGTCAAACTAATATCTCTTATTTATTGAAGTCCAGATAATGACATAAATGTTTGCTTCTGATCGCTTTGGAGAAATCCTCGCAGCATTTAGGCTCAGAACAGCAAGATAATGCCACTTTTGAAATTGAATGTTGACAAGATCACGCTTCATGTCTTTGTTCTTTAAATACTTTGTCTTATATATTTTAGTCCCAAAATTTCTGTTTGTGCTAGCATGAAATGTTTAATGTCTATGATGTTAAAGCCTAAAGGTCAGATTTTAGCCTTCCTTTATGGTAGATTGACGTTGAGGACTAAAATGGGTATGTATGGTGCAAGAATATTCCTTAACATCTGATACAAGCTAGTATTGTATTTGACAGACTTTGAATTAGTATTCTTGTAGCACTCTTAGACTGATAGACAAATGCGTTGGTACCATAGTGGAATAACTGTATATGCTGAAAATGAGTCATTCTGGTCTTGTGTAGGGCCATTTCAAACTAATAGCATTTTTTCTCCATTTCTTTTGGGACTAGCTGAATTTTTTTATAGAAAGACTGGGTTACTTCAGTTTGTCTTTGTATACAGTTGGGTCTTAGGGTGGAAATATTCTTGCCATCATATATACTGTCTTGAGTTTTGTGTTACTGGTGATTACTGAGGCAATTTGTTCACTTTTACCTTTCTTGCTATGTTTTGAATGTGTTGTGGCGTGCTTTTAAACTTTTGATCTGATGGAGTAGAGATGAAGAGGCTATGAATTATTTACTGTCCTAATGGTAGAACACAAATAATTTAGTAGTTTTCTACAATCTGAAATAAGTGTTAGGGGAATTTCGAGGAGCAGAATCTAGTGCCTTTATGGTTTTTGACTTCTGCCGAAAGTAGCCCATATTTGAATTGTTTTCAACTTTTCCCCATATAGCATGAGGGTTTTGTCCTAGATAAAAGATCCTGCCTAAACAAGCTGCATTTGGAGTTTGACGGCTTTTAAGCCATACCTTTGCTATTTGGATACACGTGTTAGTGATTACCATTCATTTGGTATTTTCATCACACCTGTGACCTGACAGATTGCTACAGGTAAATTTGATGGAGCTCTCTGCTTGATGAATTTCTGGACAGCCAAATTTTTGTGGTTGGAAGGAGGATGAGTAGGGCTGGTTTTGTCTAGCTAAAGAAGGCTGCAGCTTGCTCCAGGTTGCAGGTGCTGGCTGCAGAAGAGGTCGTAGGTGCTGGCCGCAGGTCATAGGTCACAGGTGCTGGCCGCAGGAGAGGCTGTGGGAGAGGCTACAGGCCCAAGAAACAGGCCAAAAGCTAAATAGGCAGGCTGCAGCCTGGACGAGAAGGCCGCGGGCCTGGTTAAGCAAGTCACAGTCCTGTGTAAGGTTAATCAAGGAGGTCGGGACCTGTTGAAGCAGCCATAGCCATAAGAGCAGGCTAAGGTCAGCTGGAGGTGACTGCAGGCCTAGGAGAAGGACGAAGGGCTAAACAAGGAAGGCTGAGGGCTAAGGAAGTGAGGCCGCAGGCCTGTAGATGAAGAATAAGGGCTGTAACGAGGTTTGATCAGTGTTAGCAGAGGGAAGAAGTTGAGCAGGTCATGCCAAGTCACAAAGGAGCTATCTAGAGGTGAATGAGGGCTGCTACGTGAGCTGAAAGGAAACAACAGGGTTGCTTTGGGTTAAAGTGAGTTGGCTGGGCAGTTTGAGGAGGGCAAGAAGTGCCCTGTGTGCTACAACAGGTGGTTCTAGGTTTTGGTGGCAAAGGACAGTCGCTGGTTAAATGTAGGTTTTAACCCTGTACATAAGTTATTTGCAAACGAATCTTAAAAACAGAAAATAAACAATAGCGAGAGCATAAAACATAAAACAAATATACATAGAGATTTTCCCCTGGATCCCAAATCGAGACGACCAGCTTGATTTTTCATTATATTCCTTTTAGTGTTACAACACATATATATACATGCCAAAGCATACATAGACCCCAATCCATTAACAATGGATTAGAACATAACTGTAGTTCCCTTGACCGGATCTACAAAATACCAAGGGCCGATAACCATTATGCTGCAAAACCATATGCAAACCCATACACAAAACCATGGGCAAGTCCGCCCATCGAAAAATAGGGTCCAAATTTTTTTTCCCGGGGCGCTGCCCTAGACCCCGAACAGGGGGGGCCCCTGTGTCCCCCTACTGCGCCCGACGCAACGTACAGAAAACACTGTTAAACATACCCAACATTAAAGACAGATGAGAACTGAAAGGACTCAGCCTCAACCTAGGTATTTGTACAAGTGTTTTCTATTATATTTTGGCATGGTACAGGGATTGTAAAGAGCCACTTTCCTTGTTACGAGAGCCCTGTGGACTCTCTTGTTAAAGGACTAATAAGAAATCATATTTGGGCATAATTCTTGTGTATTATGCTATGTTGCCAGGAAACGTGGGTGCGGGTGCGGGGACGGGGATGGGGACGACACTTTTTGAAACATGGTGCGTGGGTTCGTCGGGGGTATATATATGTGTGTGTGTGTGTGAATTTGCATAAAACAAGAAAAATAAAATATTTTTTATTTAAAAATTAAAGTCTAAACTTCAAAGATTTAAACATGCACATCATTGAACATTCAACATTCACATAATGATATATCATATCAGTCTTGACTCTTCAAATAAATTAAAATTGATAATACATTGAAATTTCAAAATTTCTTAATAGATTAAGATAGATTGAAGAGTGCAATGATTATATGAGTTCCCACTGTCACTACTAACAGCAATGTATGCCCTAATGATATAGAAAATTACTGCTAAAAACACTACAATCATAGTAAGAATGTCTTTGTCACAACATACCCATCAGAAGATGATACTTGCATCATGGTAATGCCATCCAAGTGAAGCTACTATACAAGTAACAAATGACAACATTCTGAAAACTTCCTTTGCAGGACTTTCCCATGTAGTTAGAATCAACTGAACATGACCATCTACAATTTCATCAATTTTAAAGACTGCAGTGTCAACAATTATTTTCACTTATAACACTTTAGATATAGAAAGAAGATGAATTAAACACACCCCTTTTGCCTTGTTCCCTGTGCATGTATCCAGTAGTCTAATCTCGAATCAACAGCCTTGGTATATGGGTGCATTAATATTGTGCCTTCTTTTCTTTCGGGAATACCTAAGCATATGGGGTATTGGTTGTTAGTAAACACTGCCTGTTCAACTAAAATTTTCCATGTTGAACCCACTTTTAGTTGCACCTATAACTTTGCAACTACACTTCCTAGAAATGTGTGCAGTCTTCCAGTTTCCTTGAGATTTTGTATTCTTTCATTCCCTTCCTTGATTTCATGAATTTGTCAAGTTCCTCCTTCATCTCTATTAATGAATTCAACTTGCTCACTTAATAAGTGGGTGAGGTTGTTGCTTGCTGTGCCGAGGGTGAGTTGTTGTGCAGATGTTGCTGTGCGGTGAGGTGAGGTAATGATTGCTGTGGGTTGCGGAGTCCGAGGTGAAATGGACCTTTGGTTTACAAAAAAAATCGGTAGCATCGACTTAATAAAAAAAAACTTAAATTTTAATTTTAATAGCGATTAGTAGTAGTTGAATTTAATAAAATAAAATAAAAATTTAACCAAACTTGCCGCCGAAGAACCCAGAAAGAACCCATTTTTCGGGTTCTCCGTCCCCAAATCAGCAAAAGAACCCTGATTTTGTGTGGGAAGTCTCGGGTTCTTCCATGAAGAACCGGGTTCTTTAGGGTGCTTCTAAGAAGAACCCGTCAAGCACCCGGTACTTGGGGACGGGAACCCGATACGGGTTCGGGAACCCTACCCCTGGGTGCGGGAACCCGTGCAACGTAGGTATTATGCATTGATCTAATTGCTGATATATTTCTGTTGTGTAAAATTTTAAAGTTAGGCATTTTCAGTGTGTTTATGTTTTCTTGTTAAAGCATAGACCAAACCTGGGGTGCAAGGAATTCTGATGCTTTTGTAGGAATATCTTACTGATTGATGATTTAAGCTCATCGAGAGATGCTTGGATGTTCCTTGGACACACACATACACACACAATATTTGGAGAAAAAATCAAGTTATTTCGTATTTTATAAAAATAAAATACAATCTCAGAACCAAGTGCACAAAATAGAAATGGGTTTCCGCATGGTTGTGAACATAGAAATCTTGATCGAGTACGAGGCTAAAATATTGTTTATCTCATTTATCATTGAAAATACCTTTCATGAGATACTCGAAGTCGCCAAATATAGCTATTGCCAAATATAATCGTTTGATAGAGGATAGAGAAGCCCAATCCTGATTGGCACATCAAATTTCATCTAATACAGCCAATCATAAAAGATAGTAAAATTTTTTCTGTTGAATTTTGTAGCTATGGTTGGTCTTCATAATTGACATTTTAGCTCTTGAATTATGTATGACATGTTCTCCATGTCATTTTTATTTTAGCCCTCAAAATATAATTAATATAAGACATGTTATTTGTAGAAATTTCTGAATCTTATATCTTATGCAGAAATTATTACTGTTAATCCGGTTAAGCTCCTCCTACTTAGATAAGGTATCAACTGAATAAATTCAAGTTAACATTGAAGCAAAACACTTAACAGATCTCTACCAATTCAGATCTAGAATAAGCCATGCACATATTGACAAAGTGACACAGTTATTTTTGGACAAATAGTCCCTGGAAAAACCCAAGGTGGGAAAAGTGGTCTTTGGCTGCTGGAGGGTTATATTATTAAGAATATTTTTGAATATACAAATCTGGGTTCTAGATCTGGAAAACCCGACAGAGATAATGTTAGATCTACATCTCACTGGCTAATCTAGGCCCAAAATAATGACTGATCCACACCCTCAAATGGGATTTACAGAACTCAGCCAAGATTAGGGCCTAGAAACTCCAACGCTATCCCTGCAATGCTCTGCGTCAGCCGCTGAAGCCCATGAAAGCCTCTGCGTCAGCCTTGGATAGCCTCCAAACCCTTAGCGCTACTCCGGAAGGGACTGCGTTACCCCAGAATGGGTGACGCAGTCACTATGCTGCCCCTAAGGGTCTCTACGTAACCCCTGAAGGGTCTCCAGAAAATTACGTTGTCCTTGCTGTTACTGCATTCCTCTGCACTGTCCTTGAGCTGATCTATTCTCTGCCTCTTGTGTATTGTAGACCCTGGGATCAGATCATCCCCTTGGTCTAAATTCCCCTCTCTGCAACTAAAACACTTCTGACTATTCTTAGCAAACCCTGCCCTATAATCTCAGCTTAGCTTCAGTGCTCTGCCACTATGTGTGTTTACAAATGACCCCAAACCTTTCCTTTATACTTTTCTTGTTGACAAATCAACGGCCATGATCAGATCTTGAATCAATGGATAAGATTAAAAGAAAGCTTGATCCGTGTGACTTAAGACAATTTCATCACATGTTTAATTAAATTCACTTTAATTATTTAAATTCTCTAAGTTTTAACTTAGGAAATATACTTAAAATAATTTATTAATTTAATATCTCCTAAACCAGATGAAATTTCCCAAATCCATTTCTGGGTCTTGTAGATTAGGTGAACTTTAGTCTCTCCACAAAGTTTGGGAGCTAGAGCACAACTGATGCTGCCGCAAATACACAAAATCTCAACACTCCCTCTTAGCATCAAGGGTGCTCTAGCAATACATCACACTATGCATTACATAATTTTGGGCACAGGTTCTGTGTTGCTGAGGCTTGGCCTCCTGCCACTCAACTCTGCATTGCTGCTGCCATTTTGTACTGCGGCCCATGACTCTGCCACTGCCACTGCAACCTCCGTACTGCAACTCCCTCTTCTTCTGAAGACCACCCTTTCCTCTAGTGGAAGGGGTTCTCGACCATTCCCATCTTCTCTCTGAAGTAAGTCAACTTGACCTTACTCAGAGCGTTTGTGAATTTTTGAATTTATCAGTGAATTTTTGACCCTCACGTGTTTATCAGTGAATTTTTGACCCTGGAGAGCCCTTGAGCATTTCACCGCGTCAGCTTCTGCGCAGCCCCAACGTCATAGCCTCTGCGCTGTCTCTATCATTGTGTCACTGCCTTTGCTCTGCCCCTCCTTTGCGATGCCTCTTCCGGTCGGATTTTGAACTCTTAGCTCCTACTGATCCTCTCTCTCTCTCCACCTTGTAGCTCTCCCTCTGAATCTATTTCTTGTGTCGATCTTTCAGCCAATGAGAAAATCGATCTTCTTGGGTAACTGAATATCTGCCTCTGTGTCTTATCCAAATGACCCTCAAGCTTCCTTAAATAATCTTCTAGTTGACATTAAATGACCTAGATTAGAAACTAATCAATGGCTAATATCATTCTGACTTGATCCTCGTCTTCTTCTAGAAGTTACACCCATAGTTATATTAATACCAATTAATTATTTTAATTCCCTAAGTTTAGACTTAGGGTCTCATTAGAAATAATTAATTTATTGAATAAAACTATCTCCGGGTGTAATTTCACAAAACGATTTCTGGGTTATTTGGAATGCGTGTGTCCAAGGCTCTACACAAAATTTGAGACTTAGAGCACATCCGATGCTACCACAAGTCAACACTCCCTCTTAGCGAGGCATGTGCTCTAGCAAATATGTCGTACTGCACACTTCACTGACTCTGAAGCATCTCCCTCTGCGCTGTTGATGTCTGACATGCTGCCCATCAACTACTGTGCTGCTGCTGCAACTGTACTACTGCCGACTCTGCCATGACCAACACTGTATCTGTACTGTAACTCCCTCTTAACGCTGCATCTGTGGCTGAGATACCACCTGTTTCTGCTACTGAAACAGATTCTCTACCATACCCATCTGCAACCTGAAGTGAACAAACATGGCTTTTCCAAGAGCTTTGGTGAGTATGTTTTCCACCTTATCCCGTGTGGGGACGTACTGCACATTGTACTGACCCTCGCTGAACACAGTCTCTAATGAAATGACACCAGATGTCGATGTGCTTTGATCGATCATGAAATACTGGATTCTCAGAGATGTTTGATACAACTTTGATTATCACAATAGATACTGGTCACTGCCATCTTTCTTCTGAACAAGTTCACTAGCATTTTTCCGAGCCATATGGCTTCGCACATAGTTTTTGCTCGCTGCCATGTATTTTGCCTATGCTGAGCTCAGTGCGATGGATTTCTGGTTCCTAATGTATCAGGAGGTCATCCCTGATCCAATGCTGAAGCAATACCCTGTGGTACTCTTCCGATCTACTGAACTGCCTTCCCAATCTATGGCTGTGAAACCACTCAATCGGACATCATCTCTGCGGGTCCGAAACCTCTATAGGACTCACAAAGAGTTTCATACCAACTCGAAGTTGGTTTACCCGACCTGAAGTTAGTTGGAGGTCCGAAACCTCACTATACTTGATGCCAGATCAAGTGGTTGGACCGTGCCATCCTAGATAGCGAGTACGACAATCTCTGATGCGTCCGTCAGTATTTGCTACTAGTCTCTAGCTTTTCCCAACTCACTGGCCAAATGAGAGGTACTTCCCATGAGCCCTGAACTCAATGGGTAGGATGCATATGGGGCATAGATAATGAGAGGTGAACCAACTCAATCATCATAACAGTGGGGCAGAAGCACACCAACAAGGTTTGACAAGCCTAGCCTTGTGGTTGCTTATAGCTCCAGCTTTATCCCCAAGCCCCTGTATTCTGCAGGCCGCCGTCCAATAGGGCCCAACATGCGCTGCCTTAAGGATGTCAATATTCCATGCTAGAACTTGAACTTCTCAGGGCTTGTGGAGAATATTTGCGCCCGCCATCGCTCTATATGATCGAGCCTACGGCACCCGTCGTATCATTTCTGAGCAAAGTGGTACCCGATATCAATATGCTTGGATTAATCCTGGAACATTGGACTTGGAGAACGGAATCCACTCTGACACGGCCAGTATCAATGTTGTGATCTAGTACATGCCTTAAGCAACTCACCTCAAGAGCTCACAACAAACCTGTCATAACAGCACATTACGAATGTATTCAAAGATCCATATGCTCAAAGAGACGACTCTCTACTTCCCGCTTCATCCATGATATCAGCAGTAAGAATCATGTGACATAACATACCGACAAGGTTACATGATCCACTACAATCGGCCAAACTCCAATCGGCATTAGTATATCTACGGAGTGTCACACTCCCAGCAGTGTATCTCAGCCCATGGTTTATTGTGCCCCAAAGATATCTCAGCGGATTCTTGGCACCTGTTGAAATTTGGTACCGGAGGACAGGTGGTTCCCTAAGGCTTTGATCTTTGGCCTAGGGAAAAGTGTCCAAAAGAATTTAATTTTTCTCCTAAAGTGACTTTATAATTTTTATAAAGTCAAATATAATTTTAAAGTGACTTTAAGTGATAAAGTTACTAAAGTGACTTTATAAAGTTATAAAGTCAAATCTAATTTAAAAGTGACTTTAAGTGATAAAGTTACTAAAGTCTAATTTTAAAGTGACTTTAATAAAGTCAATATAAAATTAGAAAGGAAAAAGTGACTTTGGAAATAAAAGACTAAGTGGGTCTTTATTAAAGTAGGGTGAATTAAAAAATAGAAAGTGAGATTTAAATGAGCATTTAATCTCAGCCCTAGATCTCAATCTATTTCAGCCATTGGATTTAGGGATTCCCCAAAAGTCACTTAGGGTTAGGTTAAAGGAGGAAAAGGAGGAAAAGATCATTCATTCTTTCATGAGCAAATTGAGAGAAGGAGAGCAAGAGAGCAAGGGAGATTTTTGGGCAGTGAGAAGGAGGCAGCAGCTTGGCACACTTTCCAAGGCAGCATTTCAGCAAGACCGTACAGCTGAGTTAGCACAGTGAAAGGCAGAATTTTTGGGCACGGTTTTCTAGAAAAGGAGGCCGCACAGCAAGCCGTACAACAAGATTGGGCACAGAAATCGAAACAGCAGAGGGTTGTTCCATACAACAAAGTTTTGCTGTGTTTTTGGCACGAAAATCGAGATTTTGGACAGCAGCATTTATTGCTGTTTGCACAGATTTTGAGGAGGCCGTACAGCTGCATTTATTGCAGATTTCTGGGCACGAAAATCGAGGAGGACGTACAACATTTATTGCTGTTCTGTTTTTGCTGTTTGCACATTTTCCGAGGCGGTGGTTAAGCACGGAAAACGAGATAAGTTGTAAAAGTCTGTTTGCTGATTTTTTTGCTGAATATTTCTCACTGTAAAAAGCATTTTCCAGAAATAAGGAGGAGCTTTCAAACTGGTTTTCCCCAAGAGTTGTAGGGGGTTTTTCCAGGGTCATGTTGACAAAAAATATGTGTCAAAATGTGTGAATGACTGTTTTATGTGTGCTGATATTTATTTCTGCATTTTCCAGCATTCTGTAATTTTTCCAGAATTTGTGTTTTCAGCAAAATTTATTTTCCAGCTTGTTAAATGTATGGATGTGGGAAAGGGCATTTAACTATTTTGGAGTAATAAGGTGAAACTGAAAACCGGGGTGGGAAAACAGAAATTTCTACATGGTATCAGAGGTTGAGTGCTGAAGTGCAGTTTGGGACAGCAAGGAGAAAAATACAGCCTGCTGATTTTTCACTCAGAAAATTCCAGCAAGCTGATTTTTTCACAAACATAATTTTTACCTTTACTACAGCAGTGCTATTTTTTAGTTTTAGGACAGCAGGATGTCTTTGGGACTGAGGGTGGAGGATAGGTTGGATGGGCATACCAATTACAGTGTTTGGAAGGAGAGAATGCAGAGTATCTTTGAGGAGGCAGAAGTCTGGGACATAATGGTGCATACCACACAGAACCCTGTAAATGTGCCTACTGATGCTACTCAGTTGGCAACATATAATAAAAAGAACAACAAGGGTAAGAGACTAATTCTAGACGGAATCAAAGACCATTGCATTCCTCATGTGAGAGGAAAGAGAAATGCTCATGAGATGTGGACAACATTGACCAACCTCTACCAGAGTACCAATGAAAACCGGAAAATGGTCCTGAAGGAGAAGCTGAAGAACATTAAGATGGGTAAGACTGATAGTGCAGCTGGATATCTCACAAAGATTACTAATGTGAGAGATGAGTTGGCAGCGATTAGAGAGGCCATTCCACCCACTGAGTTGGTGCGGATTGCAGTGAATGGCCTCCCAGTTCATGGATGAACTTTGCTGATGGGGTTTGTGCACGTGAGACCCTTCCCACATGGGAGAGGTTTTGGGATGATTGCATTCAGACAGAGATCAGGAAAGGTCAGCTTGGGGCAGCCAAGCCATTTGAGCAGGATGAGGATGTAGCATTGTTGGCAGGACGCAAGAAAGGCAAAGGGAAGAAGCAAGCTTCCACAAGCAATGGTGGGGGCAAAGGCAAAGGTAAAGGTAAACAGGATAACACACAGAAGGACTATTCCAAGGTGAAGTGTTGGAATTGTCAGAAGATGGGACCAAGGTTACTTAGGCACGGGAAGCGGAAAGCGGGAGGAAGCGCGAGGAAGCTGAGGAATGAAGCCGCGGACGCCATTTTAAAAGTTTAGGGTGGGAAGACTTGAGGACGTTTTATATATATATATATATTTTTTAATATTTTTAATATTTTATATTTTGATGCATATATGTCAAAAAAACATGTAGAATGATCAATTATACATAAAAAAACATAAAAACATAGATTGAATCATATAACATCAATCATCTAGAAGTTATAATCTTCATCAACCACGCCCACGAGTTGGAAGCATACAACATATTGACTCTTGAGTCTCGCAAATCATCAATCTGAAGGTTTCAAGCTTTCAAATTCAATATATAACATTTATCATCATTGATAATTTGATATATAACATTTATCATCATTGATTTCAAATTTCAATATCTAACATTTATCATCATTGATTCATTGATTTCAAAATTCAATATACATTTATCATCATTGATATATATATTATAACATTTATCATCATTGATTCATTGATTTCAAAATTCAATATACATTTATCATCATTGATATATAACATTTATCATCATTGATTCATTGATTTCAAAATTCAATATATAACATTTATCATCATTGATATTATATAACATTTATCATCATTGATTCATTGATCACCATATAACTTTCATGAAACATCATATTCATAATTCATAATGACTTGTAAACAGTAAACTTATAAATGCCAACTTCATTAAAAATTTAAATATATGAAATCAGTAGCAAGTCAAGTTTCAACTGTTCAACTGTCAACAACAAATAGAAAATAGTAAACAACAAATATATTTTATCTGGTTGGCCCCTTGCCACGCCCACGAGAAATGTCTAATTTCTGTGAGCCACGAGGAACTGTTGGTCTTCTAGTACTCTCAGGAGTACCATGACCACGACCAGAAGGTGGAGGCTGGATCTGCAAAGGAACAATAGTGTGATATCGAGGAGTGGCAGTGGCACTGGCACCCGCACTGCTACCAGTAGATGGTGGGACTGGCCCTGTGTGTGGCGGTGCTGCTGATGCTTCATCATCATCCCTATAAAGTTCTGCTTCCAATTCTTCTAGATGTAATGTGCCGTCCTCCAAATTATCATCCTCTGGGTTGTTGTCCCAGACTTTGTATGATTGATCCTCATTTGCCCGATCACAGTAATGGCTGAGCAACCTCAAGTTATAATGCACATAAACCAAGCTTTCAGCTCGGTTTTCATTCAGCCTGTTTCTTCTCACATTGTGTATAAAGTTGTAGGTGCTCCAACACCTCTCTGCTGAAGAAGTGTTCACAACTTGTGAGAGAACTTTTTTAGCCAACTTTGGCAAAAGTCCCATGCCGCCATATGCTTCCCACCATGTGAGAGCATCGAATCTGTCCCTGTCTTCCATTGCATGGAATGAACCAAAGTTAGCAGTGCAACTGAAGTATTTGCCTAATTCAAGGCGCAGTCTAGCACACTCTTCCCTGTCAGGTACCAATTTGTCCAATGCCTTCATGTACCCTTCTTGTACCTCTGGATCTGTGTGAGGTTTCACCCTAACCCCACCTCCAGGTGCAGGTTGGCCCAACCAAGATGGAGAGTAATATTTTGGCGTAAGGATATATGCCAAAGCATGCAATGGAACATTGAGTTTATTCCACCGTGCACACACACAGTCATGAATCATAGCATACAAAATGGGATCATTATCCTTAACAATATCTTTTATTTGCCCCAACATGCTATCCATCTGCTCATAAACCTCTCCAATCACTGGTTTATCCGTATCTGCAAAGCGAATCATGTTATAAATGGGCTTGGTAAAACTCACAATTTCCCTCATACGTGCCCAAAACTGAGGGTCAAGGGCGGTCTCCTCCACATGTTCAAAACTTTGCATGTCAACCACTGTTGCCGCCCTGTCCTTTAATAGCTGCCAGTGTGGGCTTGATACCATTGCAGCCAATGACTCTCTTACCTTCAAAAGGCGCCTGAAGGTGAGGTAATAACTACCAAATCTAGTTTTTCCTATTTTCAACAACTCCAATTTGGAGTGAGTACGGAAAAGCCCATGGGTATTGCTATGATTTGTAATAAATTTGATCATTTTCTTACCTCTCTTGTACAAATCACCAAGCCATTTGAATTGAGGTTGTTTGTTTTTGATGATGTCATGCATCAAAAGGTTCATTGTGTGAACCAAACACCCAGACCAAAAAATGTTGGGGTATTTATCCTCAACAATTGCTCCTGCTGCCTTACAGTTAGCAGCATTATCAGTGATGACCTGTATGACATTGTATGGCCCAGTCTTTTCAATTATATCAAGTAATGGTTCTGCAATGTTAATGCCGGTTTTGAATTTCTCTAAATAATCATAAGCTGCCAGGAAGACTGCACCACTAACCGACACAACCAAAACATTTACCAATGGTTTTCCTTTTACATTGGTCCATCCATCAGAGACAATGGACAACCCATGCTCATTCCACGAACTTGTCATTCTAGCCAAAGAATTGTTTATTTTAGCTCTTTCATGATCAAGACCCACGGTTCTGGCCTTGTCATACCTAGGGCTTTTGTATCCTTTGGGGGCATCATTAATGGCAGAAACCATTTCATACCAATAAGGTGAGCGAAGAACATTGAATGGCACCCCACATGCATATAGAAACCGGTAAACTTTTGAATCCACATCATTCCTACACCCTTTGTCTAGGAAATCGGATATGGTTCTACGCCTTAATCCAGTGCCACTGCTTCCGAAACCACTGGCATGGGTGGAAGTTGAATGTGTTGGGCCTGAATCAACGATACCCTTAGATCTTTTAGATGATCTCTGTATGGCAACCCCCTCTTCCTTCCTATATATCTCTCTCTGTGGTGCTGGCACATAAGTACAAACTTTGATTCCAAGATTTTTAGTTCCATCTCCTGGCATTATCCCACAAAGGTGCCTTCTCAGACAGGTGTATGAACCATGGTATTGTTTATTGCAATGGGGGCAAATAAATTTAGTGGTTCCACCACCTTTCCCTCCTTCTTGTTTTTGAACATATTTCCACAAAGGATATTGGTCTTGTTTAGTTGGGGATTCTAGGTTCTCAGGGTCTCCACTCCCCACTTCCTCCTCAGCATAATCCTCCTCTTCAGGATTTTCTTCAGATCCACCATAACCCTCCTCTTCATCCTCCTCTTCTCTGATTTGTCTCTTTTCTTCTAGCACTCTCCAACACCATTATCACAAAGAAAGGAACCAACATGAGGAAAATTCCTAGCCATATAGCCATGATGGAAACAAGTTTCAAGTTTCTAGAATCTAGCCTGCAAAACAAATAGAAAAATGCCAAATGGGAATAGGAAATGCAACATAGGAAAACAACAACTCATTTTAAAAGTGTTAAATCCAATAAAATGCAACATTCAAGCAAAATTCAAGTTTTCATTTTCAAACCATTTAACAATCTACAAATTCATCTTAGAAAATACAAAATTGGATTAGAAGGCCTACCTCTTTCTTGCAATCCTCCTGTCAGCCTTGCTCCTTGCTCTCCTGTCAGCTTTGCTCCTTGCTCTCCTGATTCCTGTCAACCAAACCTTGCGCTCTCGGCTCTCCTTCTCACTCAATCTCACTTCTCAACTAACAAACAATAACTGACAATGAAACCCCCCCCCCCTTTTTTATAAAAATCGAAAATTTTTCATAAAAAATTTTCCGCGCGGCGGGGAGCGTTTTTCCTGCCGGGGAGCGTTCGGGAGCGAACGCTCCCCGAACGCTTCCCGCGTTTAAAAAACGCTCCCGAAGCGTTTTTTTAACGTCGGGAGCGTTCGCTTCCGAACGCTCCCTGAAACGCTCCCGAAAAAATAGGGAGCGTTTTTTCAGGTCGGAAACGCGCTCCCGAAAAACGCTCCCGACAGGAAGCGTTTTCGGAAGCGCGTTTCCTAGCGTTTCCGAAACGCTCCCGAACGGAGCGCGTTTCCGGAGCGGGAGCGAAGGGGGTATGAAGCTTCCCCGCAACCCTGGATGGGACACTATGCAGTTGTGTGTCCGGAGAAGAAGAAGAAGAAGGGGAAGAACCAGAGCATGGCAGCTTCAGCAGAGGTTGAGGACTTTGCAGATGGTTTTGACCGAGAGTTTGGGTTCATTGCGTGAGTCCTCTAGTGCGGGATCATCTGCCATAGAGGTTCAGAGGGAGCATGCATTTCCCTCGATTAGCGGATCATCTTCGGGTATCTGGTATGTGGACAGTGGGGCTTCACGTCACATGACAGGAGTCCGTGAGTACTTCTCAGAGCTTTCAGAGAGTGGCACTGATGTAGAGGTAGTACTCGGTGATGACAAAGTTGTTAGAGCAGTCGGTGTGGGAACATTGACATTTCAGAGGGAGTCCAAACCTCCCTTGAAGGTGTCAGATGTTCTTTATGTGCCAGGGATGAGGAAGAACCTCATATCTGTCTCAACTTTGGAGGACAGAGGATATGAGGTACTGTTCAGGGGAGGACAGGTGTTGATGTATCCCAGGGGCACTCCAGCTGATTCAGCTAGAGTGATAGGTGTACGCCATGCAAAGGTGTACAAGTTTGCATTCCAGCCCCTTTTGGCATTGAGCAGTAGTACCGACAGCAGAGCTAGCAGTTCTGAGCTGTGTGAGATTTGGCACCGCAGGATGGGGCATATATATCATGGAGCCTTGAGGACTTTGCGGGAGATCACTACAGGTGTGCCAGATTTCAGTACTGATCACTTTGATACTTGCAGAGGATGTGCGATGGGCAAGTTTGCCAAATCCCCTTTTCCCAGCAGTGACAGCAGAGCGACCGGGATACTTGATTTGATTCATTCCGATGTGAGCGGTCGGATGTCTCATGTTTCCTTGAGTGGATATGAGTACTATGTGTTATTCATTGATGATCACTCCAGGAGGACCCGGATTTATTTCTTGAAGACCAAGAGTGAGGTCTTCAAGCGGTTTCAGGAGTTCAGAGCTCTTGTGGAGACACAGACAGGTCGGAAGATCAAGTCCCTGAGGTTGGACAATGGAGGAGAGTACACCCTTGGAGAGTTTTTTGACTATTGTGCGGAGGCAGGCATTAGGAGGGAGCTCACTGTTCCTTACAACCCCCAGCAGAACGGGGTTGCGGAGAGGAAGAACAGATCCATCGGAGGGGCTGCCAAAGCCATGTTACATGATCAGGGGTTGCCATTGTTTTTGTGGGCAGAGGCCTGCAACACAGCTGTTTATTTGCAGAACAGGAGTTTGCATCGTGCCTTCGGGCACATGACTCCGGAGGAGGCTTTTTCTGGGAAGAAGCCTGATATTGGTCATCTTCGTATCTTTGGGTGCATCACATACTCCTACATACCCAAGTAGAAGAGGACCAAACTAGAGCCCACCGCAGAGAAGGGTATCTTTGTGGGCTATAGTGAGACCTCCAAGGCCTTTTGGATTTAAATTCCTGCACAGAGGAAAGTTGTTGTCAGGCGGGATGTGAAGTTCGAGGAGGATAGGGCTTTTAGGAGGTCACGGGAGTTAGAGTATCTGGATCAGCCAGACCCTCAGCAGCAGTTGAGTCAGTCACAGGGATCCAGTGGGCAAGGATCAGGAGGATCCGGAGGTACATCTATGACGATGTCAGGTCCGCGCGCGCACCCGCAGAGTCGAGGGGGTGGTGCTACGGCAAAGATGCGAGCACTACGAGCGCTCAATCGGGGAGTCCACCGATGGACAGTTCACACGGTACCTCAGCATCTACAGGTTCAGGTGCAGGCAGGAGGACAGCAGACAGACAGTCAGGAGTTCAGGCTCCTGATGTTGAGGAGGAGGAGTTTTATTCTCCGGCGGGAGAAGTGCACTCAGGGAAGAGGAAGCCTAAGTGGCTTCAGGACACCTTGAGAGATGCCACATCTGTTGCTGAGCCTAAGAGGCCGGTCAGAGAGAGCAGACCACCTGAGAGGTTTTGTAGCTATATGGCAATGGCTACCAACATCCTTGACTCTGAGCCTTCTAGCTATGAGGAGGCAACTAGCCAGCAGGTCTGGAGAGAGGCCATGCAGGAGGAGTATTCTTCTATCATGAAGAATGATGTTTGGGAGGTGGTGCCGAGGCCTGAGGGCAAATCCGTGGTTACTTCCAGATGGCTTTACAAGGTAAAGCATGCTGCAGATGGCAGCATGGAGAAATTCAAAGCGAGGTTTGTGGCTAGAGGGTTCTCCCAGGTAGAGGGAGTTGATTATGAGGAGACCTTCGCTCCCGTGGCTCGATATACTTCGATCCGCTCCATCATATCGATAGCAGCAGAGATGGGTTGGAAGATCCACCAGATGGATGTGAAGACCGCATTTCTCAATGGCTTCATACAGGAGGAGGTGTACATTGAGCAGCCACAGGGCTTTGAGGTGCATGGGAAGGAGTCCCATGTGTGCAGACTGAAGAAGGCCCTTTATGGCCTGAAGCAAGCTCCCAGAGCTTGGTACTCCAGCATAGATACTTACTTGCAGAAGATGGGTTTCACAAAGAGTGAGGCAGATCCGAACCTTTACTATATTGTGATAGGTGAGGAGCCTCTCATTCTGGTGTTGTATGTGGATGACTTGGTCATTACAGGTGCAGAGAGACTCATAGAGCACTGCAAGAGAGATCTTGCGACGGAGTTTGAGATGAAGGACATCAGCTTGATGCATTACTTTTTGGGTTTGGAGGTGTGGCAGGAGGAGGGGAATTTCTTCCTGGGTCAGGGGAAGTATATTGTGGATATCCTTCGTAGATTCCACATGGAGGATTGTAAACCCATGTCGACACCGATGATCACCAACTGGAAGAAGCTTCATGCTTCGGATTCCGAGTTGGTGGATCCCACATTGTACAGATAACTGATTGGTTCCTTGATGTATTTGTTCAACACTAGGCCAGATATTTGTTTTGCAATCAACACGATGA
Source organism: Pinus albicaulis (assembly GCA_034641835.2). Classification (NCBI taxonomy): domain Eukaryota; kingdom Viridiplantae; phylum Streptophyta; class Pinopsida; order Pinales; family Pinaceae; genus Pinus; species Pinus albicaulis. Next base: position 1,267,285,945 of record CM076584.1, read on the forward strand.
GTCAGTTTATGTGTGAACCTAGGAAGGTTCACTGGGTGGCTGCAAAACACATTTTGCGGTACTTGCAGGGGACAGTGGATTATGGTCTGGACTACAGGCAGGGGGATGGAATGAGATTGGCAGGTTACACTGATTCTGATTGGGCAGGTTGTGCTTCTGATAGGAAGAGCACTTCAGGGTGCTATTTTGGGTTGGGTTCGGCAGTAGTGTCATGGTTCAGCCGAAAGCAGCAGTCAGTAGCATTGAGTTCAGCGGAAGCAGAGTATATGGCAGCCAGCCTAGCTAGTTGTGAGGCCATCTGGCTTCGCAAGATGTTGTTTGGCTTATTTGGTCAGCCGTTGAGACCTTCAGTGATTTACTGTGATAATCAGAGTTGCATTAAACTCAAGGAGAATCCAGTATTTCATGACAGGTCAAAGCATATCGGGATCAAATATCATTTCATCAGAGACTATGTTCAGAAAGGAGCTGTGAAGCTTGAGTATATTCCCACTGATGAGCAGGTTGCAGATATTTTTACCAAAGCCTTACCACGGGGCAAGCATGTCTACTTCAGAGACAAGATGGGTGTGGTGAGGAACACCTTCCTCGGTAAGAGGGAGTGTTGAAATTTGGTACCGGAGGACATGTGGTTCCCTAAGGCTTTGATCTTTGGCCTAGGGAAAAGTGTCCAAAAGAATTTAATTTTTCTCCTAAAGTGACTTTATAATTTTTATAAAGTCAAATCTAATTTTAAAGTGACTTTAAGTGATAAAGTTACTAAAGTGACTTTATAAAGTTATAAAGTCAAATCTAATTTAAAAGTGACTTTAAGTGATAAAGTTACTAAAGTCTAATGACGGAACCAGATCATGGAACAAGTACACATAGAATGCCAGAAAACTAAGCCATTTTATTAATCTGAAAGTACATAGAGAGGAGTACAAGAAAATCAGAATGAGTGCACCTATCCTTGCCCTAGGCAAGTGGAGACCCTCTCAGACAAACAATGGCTGCAAATAAGGACAACGTCCTAGCTGGCTGGAAACTGCTCTGAAGACTGAAGCTGGAATGCACTGGAACTATGAGCTGAAGACTAAAAGATAGCTGATATCAATCCTCCAAACCCTCACCAATGAAAACGCTGTCTCTGCTAGTGACAGCGCAGAAACAGATGGAGTGCTAGTCACAAGAATCTCCAGATGAATGGATCAGCTCCTGAATGCTGGAAAACGCTGTCAAACCCTTCTCACACAATCCTGCTCACCAGATCAGCGTCCTCCCTGATGGATCTGCGTCCTGCATGCTCAGATCTACGGGATCTGAAGCCTCCAATTCAGATCTGCGTCCTATCCCTCCAGATCTGCGTCCTCCTAGATCAGATCTGCCAATCTCCCTTCAGATCTATGCTGGATCTGGCAATATCTCTTCAGATCTGCAGCCTGCAAGGCTGGATCTGATATTATCTCTTCAGATCTAGGCTAGATCTGCCAATATCTCCTCAGATCTGCAATCTCCCACGCTGGATCTAATGTTATATCTCCAGATCTGCACCCTACAGAACTAGATCTGCAAATACCCTTTCAGATCTGTAATCTCCAAGTCTGGATCTATCAATGTGCCCTCAGATCTGTGTTCTTCTGTCTCCTAGAACAGCGTCCCTCCTTCTCAGCTTGATCAGCGTACTTTCTCCTCCTGGAACAGCGTCCTCACTCCAAGGCTGAACTGCGTCCTCTTTCCCTCTGGAACAACGTCCCTCCTTTCCAGATCTGCGCAGCCACAAGAAGGCTTCTTCCTCCCCAAACCTGCACCAGAAACTGCTGCTACTTGCCACTGAAACTGAAAGGTGTTACTCAGAAAATAACCTTACTAGGGCAGGCACTCGAAGTCCCCCGAAGCTAAGGGTGAAACCAGAAATAACCTTACCAGGGCAGGCACTCGAAGTCCCTCGAGGCTAAGGGTGAGATCTCCGACCGGAGACACTCGGTTGCACTAAACAGTGCTGCAGACCGACTAAACAACCGGCGTGCTGAAGCAGACAGAAGTCTAGCTCTCAATATCAATATAAAATCATGCATGTCCAAATGAGGTGAGAACCCCACCTTTTATAATGCCAAACTCCCTCCAAAACCTTTAACTGCGTCCTTACTCTCCTTGGCCTGCGCAGTTAACCTTGGGTCAGCCTGATGCCTCCCCATCATACTCATGTGGACCCCCAAGGCCCCCTCTCTAAGTTATAACGTCAATCAACTAGGAAAACACTTTATTTATAAAGTGAGGTGACTAAAGTGAGGTGACCCCTCTTATTTCTCACTTTATTTATTATTTCTAGCTAAAGCGGCAAAATTAAACAAAAATGAAATATTCCAATTAGCAAAGCTAATTGGGAATATTACAATTTAATCTCAGCCCTAGATCTCAATCTATTTCAGCCATTGGATTTAGGGATTCCCCAAAAGTCACTTAGGGTTAGGTTAAAGGAGGAAAAGGAGGAAAAGATCATTCATTCTTTCATGAGCAGATTGAGAGAAGGAGAGCAAGAGAGCAAGGGAGATTTCTGGGCAGTGAGGAGAAGGAGGCAGCAGCTTGGCACACTTTCCAAGGCAGCATTTCAGCAAGACCGTACAGCTGAGTTAGCACAGTGAAAGGCATAATTTTTGGGCACGGTTTTCTAGAATAGGAGGTCGTACAATAAGGCCGTACAGCAAGATTGGGCATAGAAATCGAGGCAGCAGAGGGCTGTTCCGTATAGCAAAGTTCTGCTGTGTTTTTGGCACGAAATTCGAGATTTTGGATAGCAGCATTTATTGTTGTTTGCACAGATTTTGAGGAGGCCGTACAGCTGCAGTTATTGCAGATTTATGGGCACGAAAATCGAGGACGTACAACATTTATTGCTGTTCTGTTTTTGCTGTTTGCACATTTTTCGAGGTGGTGGTTAAGCACGGAAAACGAGATAAGTTGTAAAGTCTGTTTGCTGATTTTTTTTTGTTGTTGAATATTTCTCTCACTGTAAAAAGCATTTTCCAGAAATAAGGAGCTTTCGAACTTGTTTTCTCCAAGAGTTGTAGGGGGTTTTTCCAGGGTCATGTTGACCAAAAATATGTGTCAAAATGTGTGAATGACTGTTTTATGTGTGCTGATATTTATTTCTGCATTTTCCAGCATTCTGTAATTTTTCCAGAATTTGTGTTTTCAGCAAAATTTATTTTCCAGCTTGTTAAATGTATGGATGTGGGAAAGGGCATTTAACTATTTTGGAGTAATAAGGTGAAACTGAAAACCGGGGTGGGAAAATGGAAATTTCTACAGCACCAACCCAGTGAATGTGATGAGACTCAACCATATGTTGACTCAGAGTGTTCACTGCAAAACATACGTCCGGACAAGTGTTCACTAAGAACATCAGGGCCCCTCCGAGTTGACAATACTTCGTAGGATTTGCTAGCACGGGCCTAGCAGCGCTACCACTCAACTTCTTAAAGTTGAGCTCCATCGGTGTTGACACAGACTTACAATTCACCATACCAAATCTTTCCAGAAGCTTCACAAGATATTTTCCTTGAGAAAGGAAAATCTCGCCAGGTCTCTGCCAGACCTCCAGGCCTAGGAGGTAATGCATCATTCTTAGGTCCTTCATCTTGAAGTCAGCAACGAGCTCCCTCTTGCACTAATGAATGAGAGGGTTAGAATCTATCAGGAAGAGGTCGTCCACATACAACACTAGAATGAGAGGCTTTTCTCTATCAACTTTGAAGTAAAGGTTCAGATCAGCATTACTACGAGTGAAGCCCAGCTTCATTAGGTAGCTATCTATCCTCTCGTACCAAGCTCTGGGTGCTTGCTTCAACCCATAGAGAGATTTCTTCAACCTGCAGACATGGGTGTCCCGATCCTAGACTTCGAACCCCAGAGGTTGCTCCACATACACCTCTTCCTTTATCGCACCATGCAGAAATGCGGTCTTCACATCCATTTGATGGAGACTCCATCCTTGCGTAGCAGCAATGGCTATGATAGATCGGATGGTGGTATACTGGGCCACATGTGCAAATATATCATCATAGTCTACACCTTCTTTTTGAGAGAAGCCACGAGGAACGAATCTTGCCTTGAACTTTTCAGCACTCTCATCAGATCTATGCTTGATCTTGTAGAGCCATTTCGAGGTGACAACTGCTTTGTCCTCAGGTCTTGGAACCACATCCCATACATCATTCTTCATAATGGACTCATATTCTTCGTGCATAGCATCCTTCCAGACTTGATGCTTTACGACTTCCTCAAAAGATCCAAGCTCAGATTGTACAATATTACTCATGGCTGCTAGATACCCTTGGTAGCTATTCGGTTTCTTGCTTTCATGAAATGTCCCCCTTGGGGCCATATGCCCCTTGGCAACTTCGAGAGTGTCCCTCAGCGATGATGGTCTCTTCCTCATCGAAGGAGGTGGATCAATCGGGTCCATCGGTCCTTCAACATCGGGCATCGTCTCATCCTTCGGTTCTTCTTGATTTCCAGGCGTCGCCTCATGATCTTCCTCAGATCTCGGAAGATTGACTACTTTCCTCAGGGAAGCATCTTTGTTAAAGATGACATCGTGGCATATCTCCACTTCCCTTTGACCAGGCACATAGACTCTATAGCCCTTAGAAGTTTTGCTGTAGCCCACAAACATTCCCTTCTTCCCAGAATCATTCTACTTGCTCCTCTTCTCTTTCGGCACATGAAAGTAAATAGGACATGCAAAAAATCTAAAATGTGAGAAATCAGGTTTCTTACCAGAGAAAACCTCTTCGGGAGTTTTGGAGTCCGGAGAGGAATGCAGGCATTAGTTTTGTATGTACACAACAATGTTCACAGCTTCTTCCCACAGAAACTTCGGTAGACCTTGGTCACATAGCATGGGTAGACCTTGGTCACATAGCATGGCACGGGCAACTTCCACAATGGCCCTATTCTTTCGTTCAACAATGCCATTTTGCTCAGGAGTGTTGTCGCACAGATTGTCTAGGCACCGCGACAACGGCTCAGATCGGGGGCTGTCACTCTTATCCCCAATCTGAGCTGTTGTCGCGGTGCCTAGACAATCTGTGCGAGAACATTTTTTGGCGCCGTTGCCGGGGATAGAGTTTTTTCTGTCCTTGGTCTTAGCGACATTTTCTAATCCTCTAATCTTTCCTCGCCATTCATTAGCCTGTCACGAGGGATCACATTTTCTGGCGTCTTTTCATCCCTTCATATTTTCATCGTCTTATCTTTCGTCATATCACTAATCAGTTCATCATCGTATCTTTAGCACCTGGACATTTCGGTTGGCTTCTTGTTTGGGTGGCGACTCCACTTATTCATCTTTTTACTCCCAGACAAGAATCCCCCCCTGATATCCATCTGCTATCTCTCGATTATTTCTTCTGTTTTAGAATTAGTTTCATGTTCAAGTGGCGACTCCAATTCTTTCATTTCTTACAAGAGTTCCTGCTAAGAAGTTCGCTTCTTGAGGACCTTTTGACTATTCTTGAACACAGATCTATTTCTAAAATCCTAAAAACGATATCATGGATGTTTTTGCCCCATGTAATTTTGCTAATATTCAGGGTTATCCCCATGATCTCCCTCAAATGGATAAATTACCTATCTTTCAAGGAAATGATGCAGTTAGTGTTAAATCTCATTTATTTGCTTTCACTAACTGGTGGAATAGATTTGCAGTTGCAAATAATAATTTCGATGATGTAAAGATGACAACTTTTGTTCTTACGTTCGGCGAGGATGTTGCTGAATGGCTTATGGAAAAGCCTGATAATTCATTCAATACTTTTGAATCAATTGTAACTGCCTTTAAGGAAAAGTACGGTGATAAAAGGGAAGATAAGCATTTGGTAAGGGAAATCAGTACCATAAAAAAGAAAGAAAATGAAACAACTGAAGATTTTAACAGGAGATTTAATGGCATCCTCAGAGAAATATCTCAAACTCATAAACCTCCTGATGGATCTCTTCTGAATTTTTACATTGATGCTTTTGATTTTGATACTTCATATGAGTTAAGGCGGGCTAAAACTGCAAATTATAAGGCTTGTCAATCTTTAGCTGAGGAGATTGAAAAGGATAAGAAAGCATCTGGAATGTCCAAAACTCCAGATTTTGATAGGTCTTTGACAGATACTCTAGAAGATGATGATGACCCTATGAAAAGGTTAATGCAAAAGCTTGAAAGCATGGAGCTTAATCATGCTAAGGAAATAAGTGTCTTACAGGCTAGGTTGGTCCAAATGGAAAGGGCTCAAACGCATAATTCCCAACCTAGGAATCATAATACTAATAATCGAAATAATAATACTTGGCAGAGAAAGGGTCAGTCGAGTGAGCAGAGACCTCCCAATCCGCTTGAATCTACTAATCTGGTTGATGAAGTTCCTCATTGTAGAGTTTGTGATGCTCTTCATGAAGAGGCTACTTGTCCCATTGTCAAAAGGATCATAGCTAGTAGAATGGCAAGGTCAAGTCATCAAATTAATGTTGTTGGTAAGGACTATCACATGCATATAGAAGATCATGAAAGTCATGTTAAGGAACCAACTCAGATGATTAAGGATGTGCAACCCAATCATATGCAAATGATTCAAAACATGGAAGCTAACGAAATCAATCTTCAAAATAAGATAACTTCCATGTAAACAAGTCATGCACAGGAAATAAATGTCATGGAAAACAGGTTAAAGATCATGGAATTTAATCACTCCAATCAAATAATCGCCATGGAAGAAAAAAGAAAAACATGTTAAGGAAATAAATGTCATGGAAAACAGCTTAAAGATAATGGAAGTTAATCACTATAATCAGATGTCCATCATGGAAGCGAGACACACCCTGGAAATGACTGCCATGAAGGAAAATCACTTGTTGGAGATGAGTTCCATACAGAAAAGGTTGGAAAAGATGGAAAAATTACAATTACAAAAATTTCAACCGAAATTTGATTATGAAGATTCATCAATAGATCATAAGACTTCTTGTCTGCTAAAGCCATTCTCATCTCATCACACGGAGGATTTAACTATGATTTCAAAGGATGTTGAGAAAGACCAAGCTCATGTATCACCATTGACAGAGTATATCCAGAATAACATTGGTCATGCTCCAGGTTCTTCAGATATTTTGTACAAACATCTTCAAGACGAGGACAAGAAATATACAGTGATCTAATTGCTGACATCACAACCCACTCAGAAGAAGAGAAAGAAGCAAAAAAGAAGTAAGTGGTTTGATTCGTTTGATGGTGGAGAGCAGCTTGATATTCGGATAAGATAGAGTCCTACATTATGCAAGATTGGACATGGCACATCTGAAAAGCAGCCAACAGACTTGCCTGAAAGCAGACAAATGCTCAGCATACACTATATTGAGCACATCTGATGCCACAGGGCATCCTCTGTATTGTATCTCTAACCTTACACTTTGTTTTTTCAGCATTTCATTTTGCAGTTAGAGTAGATTTACTGTTCATGTTAAGTAGAATAATAAATAAAAGAAGAGCTTCTATTTTTCATGAGCTTAATGTTATATGATATTTGGATGGACGCTACTTATGTAATCTTGTGTGTTGCTTGGATGCAGATTCTGGATTCTCACATTCCTTCAATGAAGCAACGTGTCCCCAAGTAGAGCTAGATGTTGACCGCACTTTGTCAACTACCCCATAGAAGTATACCCTCATTTTTTCAAATGGGATTCTTCATGTTCGACGTGGTTGCACCATTCAGATTCCATCTTCAGTCATCAGTGGACAGTTTTGCAAATGATGTAAACCCATTCTGCATGTTATGATGTAAATGATCTAAGTAAGACCGTCAATGTATGTAGCAACCTAGGTAAGCCTAGTATGTTGTTGATGATCTCTATCCTAGGAGGTTTTTTGTCTCACTGATTCACGAAAGTGATTGGCAGAGTTTTTCCCTTCAGCCTCACCCCAAAGCTAGGGTGGATTTTATCATCAACATACTAAGTGAGTCCTAGTGTTCTATCGAGTCCTTGTAAAAGTAGTTTCAACTACTTGGTCTACTAGATCATGTTTTGAGTCGCAGAATTGGGTATTTATTTGAGGGTCTATACGAATGGGTTTTCCCCCTTTATATATGTAAATGTATTATCTCATGTAAAAGAGGGTTGGAAAAATAATTATAATCCCCTCTTAGTCAATTAATTAAATTTTCTGGTCAATTAATTAATAAAATCCTAAACCAGAAATTTAATTAATTTAGAGTCCTAAATTATAATTAAATCTTTAATGGCAAAATTTGTGGGTCCTTGGAAAATGATTTTGAAAGCCCCAGGCCAAGGGAATATTGCGAATTTTAAGAAATATTGGACCCTTGGGCCTTGGTGGTTAAGTCAAGGTCAAAATTTTGGGGTAATTAACTCAAAAATAATACTTTTGAGTTAATTAAAATTGAATTAAATAATAAATTCGTTTTTTCCCCAAAATTTTAATTTCAAGGCTCCGGATTAAAAGATAATTAAATCTTTTGGATGATTGAGATTATTTTGACGAGGCTCATCCAAACTAGCCGTTAGAGATTTTGTCCTATAAATTTAGAAGTCTTTGTCATTCTTGAGTCATTCGATCTCACGATGGTGCACTTGCTCTTAGAAGCTCTTGTAAACTTTTGAGGAATAAAGCATAAAGACTTTGGGGTTACAAATCTGGATGTTCCTTCTCAGATCTATGTGGTGAATTGTCTCTAAACTCTGCTACTTTGTTTCTTGTATTTTATGGTTGATGGCCTTCATGGATTAATCTGCATACAGGTATCTTGTGCAGTTTTCTGGGTTTATAAAATAACATTCTGATTTTTTTGCAAAGGTCTCATGTTGTTTTCTTAAATCTCTATTGATCTAAGATTCAGATCTAAGTGTGCAGGGCAATTTTTTTTAAGATTGGGCGTCTGGGGAAGTCTTCGGTTGGACTAGCCGACTCTCAATAAACATAAATTTGATAAGCTCTTTATTTGTTAAATTCCAGGTCTATCTTACGATATTTGTGATTTTGCAGGGTTTCGAAGGCTTGTGCCTCTCATTTAAAAAATTTAATTTCTAAACTGTGCTAAAATGGATTTCAAATCTGACCATGAGGGTTTTTAATCTGTAAACTAGTTGTAAATTTGTAAATTTTCTTTTAGAATTGTAAGGGTTTAATCGTTGCTTGGTGTGTATCTTCAGATCCGGTTGATTTCTTACAGGTTAAATCGAATTTTTTTTAAAGATCTGAGGCAGCTCTAGCTTCCAAAGGCCAGATCTGGCCTCAAATCACCATTGTGGACGAATCTGGACATTGTTTTGATTTAAGGGAGCATCAAATCTGAGCTTAAATGAAGAAATTTTAATTTATCTGGGCGGAATTTGTGCGTACTGGGTTTTAATCACGCAGACATTTTCTTCTGCCCTCCATTCGACTTTCATTTCTTTGCCAATCGGATCCTCCTTTCCCTCCCTCAAAAACGCTGTCTCTGCCATAAAAAAAATAAAATAAAAAAATAAAATAAAATAAAATAAAATAAAATAAAAATTAAACCTGCATCTCAGACCCATCTCATATTGCCGTCTTCATTTCCCTCTTTCTCTGCGTTGAATCCTTGCTCTCTGCTCGTTAAACCTGCAGAGTTGTTCCTTTCTCACCAATCGACTTCCGTCCGCATCATTCTCCATACCCCTGTGTTAAAATTGGACAACTAGGTCCAAACTCCATGTTGTGATGCTCAGATGAAGATACCGATATTTTTATTGGGTTCCTCTTTCGGAGAGGTGTAAGATCGATATAAAATTGATCTTAATCCGATGAGTAGAACATGCATTTTGAATTTATTATTTATAATAAATTATATGTGCAGGTCGGCCTTAAGGTTTTACACCCCCAGCAGATGTGTCAATGATGGATATCAATACAGTCAAAGTTGGAGAGCATTTCACTCATCTCATCTCATCACACCTTCTTCTCTTCTGATCATTTGCTGCCGTTGTTGCCGTTGCTACCGGCGTTGTTGCCGTTGCTGCTGTTGTTGCCGTTGTTGCCGTTGCTGCCGATGTTGTTGCCGTTGCTGCCGTTGCTGTCGGTGTTGTTGCCATTGTTGCCATTGCTACTGTTGTTGCCGGTGCTGCCGGTGTTGTTGCCGTTGCTGTCGATGTTGTTGTCGTTGTTGCCAGTGTTGCTGCCATTGCTATCGTTGGGGCAACGTTGACTTTTCTGGGGTTGACTTTGAGTTGACCGTGTGGCTGTTTTGAGGGTTGTTGTGACACATGCTGGATTGGCTGACCAAGGAGACTTTGCTGGTTGAAGCATCCTGTTGACTGCCGTAACGCACCACCACATTTTTCTGTTTCTGGTTTGTCTTCTATAGATCCATTGGTATGTTCTATCAGCATTTTACTTGATTGTTTATGTGATTGCTGTGGTGAAAAGTAAAGTTGCATCAAGCATAGAACATCTACATAATTTTACATGGTTTCAGAGCCGATGTGAAGACAAGCCCTAACTTATAGCAATCACCATCTAAGAAAAATGGGTTCAACAAGTTATGGCTTCAAGGAGGATGACAAGTTGACTGGAAGAGATGACTTCCATGCTTGGAAGATGATATTAGATCTCAAATTGGAAGACCATGATCTCATGGACCATGTACTGGGTAAGATACAAGAACCTCCATCCAATGCTACTGCTGCTGCAAAATCCAAGTATAAGAAGGGAGAGATCAAAGCAAAGCTGATGATCAGGGAATCCATTCATAAAAGCCTGGTGGCCTACATCTCTGAGTTGGGTACATCCAAAGAGATGTATGATAAATTGATCCTTATGTTCAAGGTAAACAATGCAAACCAAGTGCTATTCTTCAAAAATCAATTGAAGAATCTGAAGAAGGGCCGGGATGAGTCTATCCAAACATACTTTCTGAAATTGACTGAAATCATGAACAATCTGCTGGCTATTAGGAGACAATAGCCGATCGTGAGATGGTACTCACTACACTTGGAGGACTCCCATATGAATGGAAAGTATTCAACACTACCATTCTCAATAATAGTACAATTCCTAACTTTGACGAGCTACTGTCAAGATGCATGCAAGAAGAGACAAGGATGAAGGAATTTGAAAATGACAGAAATGCTGCCTATGCTGCTCATTCTAGAAAGAAGAACTCTGGTGGTCCTAAGAACAAAGGAAGAGCAAGGGCCCAAGGAAAGAAGGGCAAGTGCTTCACTTGTCATAGGCCTGGTCACTATGCTAGAGAATGTCCTTTCAAGAAGGATTCTCCCGATGATGATGACAACAACAACAACCGGAGGGATGATAATCAAAGGAACAACAGGTTCCAGGGAAAGAGAAAGGCTCCCTCCCGCGGAAATGATCAACCTTTCAAAAGGTCAAGAAATTCCAGGTATGAGGAATCAAATGTTGTTGATAAAAGAAATGAATATATTCTTGTATCCGCCCTCTCTGTTGCATCTCCACTTGACACTATGGATGTCTGGTTGATAGATAGTGATGCCTCAAGGCACATCACTGGGTTCAAGGAAGCACTCTTTGATATGGTTGAGAAGGATACTAATTTGAAAATTATCCTTGGAGATAATGCCACATATCCCATGAAAGGGACAGGGACTATGACCCTCCACTTGTCTCAAGGTCAAGTCCTCCACTTGCAGGATGTACTCTATGTACCTAATTTGAAGAAGAACCTCGTGTCTATATCAGCCATGGAAGACAAAGGTTTCAATGTGGCATTCATTGATGGAAAGGTGCGCATGTGGAAGAATAGCTTCAAGGAAGCTATCATGTTTGGGTCTAGAATTGATACACTCTACCAGGGTGAAGGAAGTCCACTGGGAGCAATGACATGAGATGCTATCCGACAGACCGATAATGGCATTGAATATGAGACAAATGAGTTTAAAAACTTTTGCAGAGGAGCTAGCATCAAGAAGGAGACCACAATGTTTGTGGGCTACAGCGAAACTTCGAAGGCCTATAGATTCTATGTGCCTGGTCAAAGGAAAGTGGAGATATGCCACGATGTCACCTTTGATGAAGATGTTTCCCTGAGGAAAGTAGTCAATCTTCTGAGATCCGAGGAAGATCATGAAGCAAGGCCTGGAAATCAAGAGGAACCGAAGGATGAGACGATGCCTGATGTTGAAGGACCAATGGACCCGATTGATCCACCTCCTTCACTGGGAAAGAGACCATCATGGCTCAGGGACACTCTCGAGGATGTTGAGGGACATATGGCCCCAAAGGGGGACATTCCGTGAAAGCAAGAAGCCGAGTAGATACCAAGGGTATCTAGCAGCCATGAGTACTATTGTACAATCCGAGCCTGGATCTTTTTTAGGAAGCCGTAAAGCATCAAGTCTGGAAGGATGCTATGCACGAAGAGTATGAGTCCATAATGAAGAATGATGTCTGGGATGTGGTTCCTAGACCGGAGGTCAAAGCAGTTGTCACCTCAAAATGGCTCTACAAGATCAAGCATGGATCTGATGAAAGCTGAAAAGTTCAAGGCAAGATTCGTTGCCCGTGGCTCCTCTCAAAAAGAAGGCATAGACTATGATGACATATTTGCACCTGTGACCACCATCCAATCTATCATAGCCCTTGCTGATACGCAAGGATGGAGTCTTCATTAGATGGATGTGAAGACCGCACTTCTGCATGGTGCGATAAAGGAAGAGGTGTATGTGGAGCAACCTCTGGGGTTCGAAGTCCAAGATCAGGATACCCATGTCTGCAGGTTGAAGAAAGCTCTCTATGGGTTGAAGGAAGCACCCAGAGCTTGGTACGAGAGGATAGATAGCTACCTGATGAAGCTGGGCTTCACTCGTAGTAATGTTGATCCGAACCTTTAATTCAAGGTTCATAGATAGAAGCCTCTCATTCTGGTGTTGTATGTGGACGACCTCTTCCTGACAGGTGCTGACCCTGTCATTCATCAGTGCAAGAGGGAGCTCGCTGCTGAGTTTGAGATGAAAGACCTAGGACTGATGCACTACTTCCTAGGCCTGGAGGTCTGGCAGAGACCTAGCGAGATTTTCCTTTCTCAAGGAAAACACATTGTGAAGTTTCTGGAAAGATTTAGTATGGTGGACTGCAAGTCTGTGTCGACACCGATGGAGCTCAACTTCAAGAAGTTGAGTGGCAGCGCTGCTGGGCCCGTATTGACAAATCCTACTGAGTATCGTCAACTCGTAGGGGCCCTGATGTTCTTAGTGAACACCTGTCCGGACATATGTTGTGCAATGAACACTTTGAGTCAACACATGGTTGATCATAACATTCACTGGGTTGGTGCCATGAAACTCTTGAGATATCTCTGAGGCACGATAGACCATGGGCCGAGATACACTGCCGGGAGTATGACACTCCATGGATATATTGATGCCGATTGGGCTGGCAGTGTGGTGGATTGCAAGAGCACATCTGGATGCTACTTCACACGTAGATCTGCTTCAGGCAGGAAACCGAAGTCGGTAGCCTTGAGCACTGCTAAGGCCGAATACATTGTAACATGTATGGCCTGTTGTGAAGTCACTTGGTTGCGAAAGCTCTTCAGTGAGATGTTCGAGCATGTGCTAGATGCCACCGTTATCCTTTGTGATAACTAGAGGGGGATTCGTTTGTCATAGAATCCTGTGTTCCACAATTGATCCAAGCATGTTGATGGCTGGTACCACTTTATCCGGGATATGGTACAGCGAGGCGCCGTAAGGCTCGATCATAGGAGTTGATGAGCAGGTCGCGAATATTCTCACTAAGCCCTTGGGGAAGGTCAAGTTCCTAACCTTCTGTGAGAGTCTTGGTATCGTGGAACGACCCTATGATGTGGGTCCCGTTGGACGATGAGCTTTGGGAGCTCTGGGGGGCTTTGGGGACAGCTTTTCAGAGCTATGAGCAACCACAAGGCTAGGATTGCCAAACCTTGTTGGTGTGCTTGGACCCCACCGTTGTGATTATTGAGTTGGTTCACCTCTCATTATCTATGCCCCGTATGCATCCTACCCATTGAGTTCAAGGCTCATGGGAAGTACCTCTCATTTGGCCAATGAGGTGGGAAAAGCTAGAGACTAGTAGCAAATACTGATGGACGCATCAGAGATTGCCGTACTCTCTATCTAGGATGGCACGATCCAACCACTTGATCTGGAATCAAGTATAGTGAGGTTTTGGACCTCCGCCTGACTTCGGGTCAGATGAACCAACTTCGGGTTGGTTGGAGACTCTTTGTGAGTCTGATAGTGAGGTTTTGGACCTCCGCCTGACTTCGGGTCTGATGAACCAACTTCGGGTTGGTTGGAGACTCTTTGTGAGTCTGATAGTGAGGTTTCGGACCTCCGCCTGACTTCGGGTCAGATGAACCAACTTCGGGTTGGTTGGAGACTCTTTATGAGTCTAATAGAGGTTTCGGACCTCTGGGCTGGATTTGTCAGCCGGGGGATGATGTCTTTGTGACTGACCCACTTCTGTTCTGAAATAAAGATGCCAGCAAAGCAAGTTACGGCGGGATGACGCACAATGTTTGGTTGCACTGATGGATGGAGTTCTCCCTAGTTGAGAGGGAGTGTTAAAATTGGACAACTAGGTCCAAACTCCATGTTGTGATGCTCAGATGAAGATACCAATATTTTTATTGGGTTCCTCTTTCGGAGAGGTGTAAGATCGACATAAAATTGATCTTAATCCAATGAGCAGAACATGTATTTTGAATTTATTATTTATAATAAATTATATGTGCAGGTCGGCCTTAAGGTTTATGTTTTGACGGATGTGTCAATGATGGATACTCATCTGATCAAAGTTGAAATTCCTCATATCATCCTTCTTCTCTTCTGATCATTTGCTGCCGTTGTTGCCGTTGCTACCGGTGTTGTTGCCATTGCTGCTGTTGTTGCCGTTGCTGCCGGTGTTGTTGCCGTTGTTGCCGTTGCTGCCGGTGTTGTTGCCGTTGCTACCGGTGTTGTTGCTGTTGCTGCTGTTGTTGTCGGTGCTGCTGGTGTTGTTGCCGTTGCTGCCGATGTTGTTGCCGTTGTTGCCGGTGTTGCTGCCATTGCTGTCGTTGGGGCAACGTTGACTTTTCTGGGGTTGACTTTGAGTTGACCGTGTGGCTGTTTTGAGGGTTGTTGTGACACATGCTGGGTTGGCTGACCAAGGACTTTGTTTGGTTAGGCTTTATCTGTTGGTAGTAGCAGCACCACCACATTTTTCTGTTTCTGGTTTGTCTTCTATAGATCCACTGGTATGTTCTATCAGCATTTTACTTGATTGTTTATGTGATTGCTGTGGTGAAAAGTAAAGTTGCATCAAGCATAGAACATCTACATAATTTACACCCTGCTACCGTCTTCCATTTCCACGCTGCCACAGACCCATCAACCGTCCCCATTTCTCCTTACCTTTCCATCTTCAATTAACCCTCGATCTGGTCTTCCGTCCTGCAAAAACAAAATAAAAAATTCATGTTTGCCCATACAAATATCCTCTGTCGTCCGTCGCTCTGTCTGACGTCTCTTCCCTTTCACGCCGTCCAGATTTCTTCCCTCTTACCATCGATCTTCTCCACGTAGCTCTCTGCCCATGCTGCCGTCCTCCATTTCGTCGACCTGCAAACATAAATAAAAAAAAACACATACACATGAAACCCAAAGGTTCACGTCAATATGTTCGACCCTTTTTTTTTTTATTTGGATTCAAATTTTTGTTGTGTTAGAGTGTTACGTTTAGCGTTAGGCTTTTGGTTTAATTTTAGATTTTATTTATCTTTAGTCTTTTTGGATTGTAGAGTTAGTTTTAGTTTGGGGTGTATATTAATTTAGTTTAGAAATTTCGATTTTAATGGTTCATTTTTTGTAGATTTTAGTTTAGATTTTAACTCATAGTGTTAAATTTTATTTTATTTTTAGGATTTAAAAAATATTAAAAATCAAAATATAATAAAAAATATAAAAATTCCAGAAAATTCTAAAAATTCTAGAAAATACAAAAATATATTAAAAAATACAAAAATATAAAAAATTTTCACATTTTCTATAATCAAATGCGCTAATTTTTTTTTTATCTAAAGTTTTGACTATAGAAACATTTTCTGGATCGAAACTAATTGAAGCATCATGAATCTGGAAATATTGCAAATATCGGGCATTTTCATCTTGTGATAATATTGTTTTGGGTTTAAGATGTTTTAATGCATGGTTGTGGTGTTTTTCAATTGAATATCATTGTGATCAATCGTGTTTTAATAAGCAGCAGTTAATCGTCACTTACTTGTTTATAATTGCATAGCGGGATTTTGTTTGATTCCATAAGGCACTGGTCTTAAATGCGAAATCTAATTTAGATCTGTGGAATTTCGTTCATTCTATCAAGTATTTGATGTTTTAGCTGTGTCTCCTGGATTTTTCATTCTCATTTATAATAGGGTCTACCTCCCCTAGCTTGCAAGGAGACAACTTAAATAGAGAGATTGGGGATAAGAGTGACAGCCCCCGATCTGAGCCGTTGTCGCGGTGCCTAGACAATCTGTGCGACAACAAGGAGTATATACAATTGTGGTCTTCCTCTTGATGCTAGCTTCTCTGCAAAAGTTCTTGAACTCGTTTGTCTCATATTTAGTGACATTATCGGTCCTCGGTATCTTGATCTTCTTCCCTGTCAGATTTTCCACCAAGGCTTTGAAGGTACAGAACCACATGAAAGCGTCATCCTTCTTTTTCAAGAAGTATATGTAGGTTTTGCGAGAGAAGTTATCTATGAATGTCATATAATAAGAACATCCTCCCAAGGATGTCATGGGTAGCATCCCAGACAGATCAGAATGTATCAATTGCAAGACATCAGATGTCTTTGTGACACTTGAGGGGAAAGGTTCCCTTGTATTTTTTCCTTCGGCACAACCCTGACATACACCTTCATGATTATTTGAGAACTTGGGCATCCCCCTCACCACCTTCCTTGCTTCGGGAAGGGCTTTGTAGTGAAGGTGACCAAACGTCCGATACCATAGTTCAGTCTGTCGGATAGTATCACACGTCATCGCTCCCAGTGGACTTCCTCCAACCTGGTAGAGTGTATCAACTCTAAACCCAATCGTGATAGCTTCCTTGAAACTCTTCTTCCAGATACGCACCTTCCCATCAATGAATGCCACATTGAAACCTTTGTCTTCCATGGCCGATATAGATAGAAGGTTTTTCTTCAAATCAGGTACATGGAATACATTCTGCAAGCAGAGGACTTGACGTTGAGATGAGTGGAGGGTCACAGTCCCTGTCCCTTTCACGGGATATGTGGCATTATCTCCAAGGATAATTTCCAGATTAGTATCCTTCTCAACCATATCAAAAAGTGCTTCCTTGAACCCAGTGATGTGCCTTGAGGCACCACTATCTATCAACCAGACATCCATAGTGTCGGGTGGAGATGCAGCAGAGAGAGTAGATACAAGAATGAATTCATTTCTTTTATCAACAACATTTGACTCCTCATACCTGGAATTTCTCGACCTTTTGAAAGGTTGACCATTTCCGTTGGAGGGAGCCTTCCTCTTCCCCTTGAACCTGTTGTTCCTTTGATTGCCATTCCTCCGGTTGTTGTTGTTGTCATCATCATTGGGAGAATCCTTCTTGAAAATGCATTCTCTAGCATAGTGACCTAGTTGTGACAAGTGTAACACTTGCCCTTCTTTCCTTGGGCCCCTGCTCTTCCTTTGTTCCTTGGACCACCAAAGTTCTTAATTTCTAGAATGAGCAGCGAAGGCAACATTTCCTTCATTTTCATATTCCTTCATCCTTGTCTCTTCTTGTACGCATCTCGATAGTACTTCGTCAAAGTCAAGTATCACATTGTTATTGAGAATGGTGGTGTTGAACACATGCCATTTGGATGAGAGACCTCCAAGTGCGGTGAGAACCATCTCTTGATCATCTATTTTCTCCCCAATAGCCAGCAGATTATTCCGGATCTCGGTTAGCTTCAAAAAATATGATTGAACAGACTCATCCCTGCCTTTCTTCAGATTCTTCAATTGATTCTTGAAGAATAGGACTTGATTCGCATTGTTGGCCTTGAACATGTTGACCAACTTATCATACATCTCCTTGGATGTGCCTAACTCAGAGATGTAGGCAACCAGACTCTTATGAATTGAGTCTCTGATCATCAGCTTTGCTTTGATTTCCCCCTTCTTATGCTTTGTTTGGCAGCAACTGTTATGTACAACTTATTAATTATTATTAAATGTAATTGACTTAGGTTGTCTTAGGTTTTATTAAGCAAAACCTAAGAGGGTCTCTTTCTCATTTTTCATTCTAGCTCTTTTGGCAATCAGAGTCGCCTCTACACTTACTGCACCCCTCTACATATCTTCTAATGTAAGAGGGTCTCTTTCTCTTAGTTGGTAAGCCATTTCTGGGTCAAACCCATCTGGAAATTTCATTAGAGCTAGACCTTGTGGAGGTTTCCTGTGGGTAGGGAGAGCATTATATACACTATTGAACCTAGTGCAGTACTCTTGGACACCTTCTCCAACGTTTCTCTTATGTTTTCATATTCTTATAAGATTTGGAGAGGGTTCTTCTTGACTTCCCATTTGTTTAAGAATAATTGATGAAAAGTAGGGAGGTCATGTATACTATTAGGAGTTAAGCCTTTAAACCATTTTCTTGCTTCTCCTCCTAAGCTTTGAGCAAACATTCTTAGTTTAACAGTTTCATCATCTATTTCTTGTTTGTCAAAATAGTCATTCATTTTATGCACATGTTGTTGAGCAGTAGAACTATTTGCATCATATAAAGGAATCTTGGACTGATAGTCCTGTGGTAGAACAGCTAAAGGCAATGGAAGAACTAATGGGGCATACCATGTTGCCATGGCTGGTCAGTGGGGAAACAAAGGAGGGTTAACAAGTGCAGGATTGACAAAAGGAAGTAAAGGGTTAAATGGAGGAAGGTGAACAATGGGTTTATGAATGGGGGTTGAAGTTAGTACAATAGGATTCTGCTGTAAGATGTATGAGTCTAAGATTATCTGGGTTATCCAATTCTGAGATCTAGTCCTAGACAAACTTTGTTCTAGGGGTGAGTCAGAGAGGATATTTTGCAAGTCTTTAAGGTTTTTAGGTAGGGAACTTGCTTTGTGGACAGGTCTGCTAATAGTTGGGTTTTTAGATCTAGGAGATTTCCTAAGGATGCCTTCAGAAATATCAACTATTGTAGGAGGGTTTGGGTTAGAATGGGATCTGGTACGGATTATTCTAGAAGCCAGAATTTGGACCCAAAATTTAGAGAGGTTGAGAGTTTATAACAGTTTTGAAAAACAAACCAATCTGTGAAAGAAATACTTAATCCAGAAAGAATTCTTGACTGGGTTCTGTTGAGGTTTAATAATATTAGGATTTTTCAATCATTTCCTAGTGGAGTCTATAGAAAACCAGTGGAGTCACCAGGTGGAGGATTTTTAATTGTGTTGAGGCTGGCTGTTGTCCACCGTCAACAACCAGATACCATTCTTGCCGAATTTTTGAATCATCTAAGTTCGAAAGGGGTTTTCTGAGTTTTTGAGGAAATATTAAGTTGTTTAATAACTTAGATCCCCAGTATGGTCGCAACTATGTTGGCTCCCCGTTATTTGGAAGATTGGCAAGAACAACTCTGCAGGGAAACACATCAAACCACTTTGGAGTCCAAGGACCTAGCGTACCTGGACTCAGAGCGGGCTCTCTCTATGTTTATGTTTATAAATGATTTATCTTTATGCTTATGTTTTCTAATTTTAGGCTAGTTATGAAGCTTTAGGATTGTTTGTTTTGTTTGGTTGGTTAATTGATTGTGTGATTAATTGATTGAGTGTTTCAGTTGAATAGACAAGTTGTAAGAAGCATTAATCCATTGGGCTATGGAGTCATAAAAGGATTTAATTGTTCATCAGCTCTACAAGGGTTTTCATAGGGCAAGCTAACTATATCAAGTGGATCTTTTAGATTAGATGAAATATGAAATGACAGTAAGTTGTGAAATCAGTAAAACTAAAGGGAAATTAAGAATCCTTTAACTTTACTTTAACAAGAAACGCCTTTTAGGTAACTGTTTAAGAAGAACCAAGGAGATGGGAAACCATAGACTTTTGTGGCCAGACTCTACTAAGTAAACCTTGAGACAACAATCCAACAATCCTGGAGATCAGTTAAGAATTCTCTGGTTATTGCTTTTAGAGAAAGAAAACTTTCAAGATAACAATGAGTGAAACTAAAGAGCAAGATACACCTGACTTCTTTAATCAAACTTCTAAAATACCTTCAAAGCAGCAATTTAAGACAAACCAAAGGACAGGGAAAACCATAGACTTCTTTGGCTGGACTTTACTAAGTAAACTTCAAAGAAGACCTTAAAAATAACATTTCAAGCAAAACCAAAGGATAGGGCAAACCATAGGCTTCTTTGGCTAGACTCTACTGAGTAACTTTCAAGGAAACAAGCTAGGTGGAACTAAAGAGCAGGATGACTCTGAATTCCTTAATCAGACCTTGCAGAAGAAAACATTAAGATGAAAGAAAACAGACATAATTAAGGTGCCAAGACAACATATCTTAATCTAAATTTTCTATTATTTTATCAG
This sequence comes from Pinus albicaulis, assembly GCA_034641835.2. Lineage (NCBI taxonomy): Eukaryota > Viridiplantae > Streptophyta > Pinopsida > Pinales > Pinaceae > Pinus > Pinus albicaulis. Next base: position 1,267,306,580 of record CM076584.1, read on the forward strand.
AGAAATAATGGACAATATGGAAAACTGAAGGGAAACATTGACAAAGAAGGATAACTTCACCATTAACATAGCTCGAGAATCCTGTGAACATGCTTGTATTACTGATGTCCAAAGCAGTTACAATACTTCAGTGCAACAAATCTCTGCAACTCAGAGTCTGATCAAATCCCCTATCATCTCATCAACAAGCTCAGCAACCAGCTAACCAACCCATCCTAAAAATGAATAATACATGCAGTATTTATCTGGAAAATGAGGAGGTTTCCTTAACCTAGGGTGACAGATTTGTATTTATTAAGAGTTAATGTATTTTTGACCTTTGAGACTATGCAAGGCCCAGGGCAAAATATCTGTGACTGACTCACTGTAATAATAACTTCTAACTTAACTGCTGAGCTAACTTTAGGATATTTTTGACTTTTATGGCTTTGTCTTAACTTTACAATAACTTCTGAGTTGCTGGGAAATATCTCTGACTATTTCAATAACTGTTGTTGCCTTTATTGAAGTGAAATGAGGCTGTAAGTGTCCAAAGTGTTTATGAGAAGTAATTGTTTTTTTGCTTTAGCATTCGGATCTGTCTTCTGTGTTAATCTGCCTTTGATTTTTCCTTTAACCCCCGATTTAGCTTTTAAACTTGGATTTGTCTTCACTGTCTCTCTTATTGTCTTCTCCTTAACTCTACTTCTTCTGTTTAATTGATTTAGTCTGCCTTTTCCCTCTGATCTTTCTTTCACTGTCTTTCCTTTAATCTTTTTGTGTTTGCCTTTAATCCTTGATTAACCCTTTAACCCTTCCTCTTACCGTGTTTTTTCATTTTCTTGCTCTCCAAATCCTTTTAATGAAACAAGATACTCTGGATCGTCACCCAGAATACCTGTTCAAGCATTTTTTGGATTTTAAGAATGCAGATTATGCATTCTCTGCCATGATAATCACCTTCACACTAAAACAACTGTTAATTAAAGCCTGCGTTTGTGGACAGAGTCCGGAAAATGAGGCTTTTTGGCTTTCGTCATTCGTCTATGGCTTATCGAGTCTTAGGCATAGCGAGAGGGGTTAGCACAGAGGATTGGGGCTTGAATACCTTTGAATGGGGGGTCATTGGTTTCGCAATAGACGCGGAGGATGTAAAGTGGTTTATCGCATGAGGCGAAGGTGGTAAATGGTAATGGATGGGGGCGTGTGAAGCTATAGAATGAGCGCCGTGTGGCAGGAGGTATGAGCAGTAAAACTGCCCATTTCACGAGGTTGAGAATTCGTTAACCCTTGTGCTGTTGGATGTGCGATATGGTGTGTCGGCCGTTGGATCGGGGAGAGGTTGATCCAACGACGATCGAGCGAGAATAGGTCATGAGTAAGTCTAGGTGGTGGGGTCTGGGAGTAATATGGAGCATAGGGTTTAATGTATGGTGTGGGCTAGGGTATAAATAACAAGCGGAGGCGCTTATTATTAGCGGTGGGCCATGGTTATATGACCCCGGGGGGGGGGGGGGGTGTAAAACCTTTAGAGCAGGGTTAAGGGCTCTAAAGAGAGGGCTTAAAGCATAGAGGAGGCAGGGTTTTAACATATAGAAGGGGTTGGGTAGATAAAATAAAAGCATGATTTTAGCTAAAATAATGGGGCCCGAATGATAAAATATTTAGTTGAAAAACAATGTAAAAAAAGGATTTTTTACATTGTTTTAATGGAATAAGAGAAAATGATGAAGGTGAGGGTCAAAAATGGGTTTTTATTAGTGGAAGTGGAGTTTTGGATAGGGGGATGGGCACAAATGGGAGTTCTGAGGTTAAACCATGGAATTTCAGTATCATGAGGGTATTTTGACAGAGGCAAAATGAAAGATAAAGATAATGAAGGCAATGAGAAATCTGAAAACAACTGATAGTTAAAGAATGCTATTTTCAGCAGATTGTAGAAAATCTAGTCACCTAGTGATACTGTAAAATACAGGAGGATAACAGTGTCTCCAGCTGGGGAGGGCAGCTCCTTTAGGAGGTGTCAAGAACCTCGGAGTTCAGATCTCTGGAATTTGTAGATCAGTGCCTTGTTTGTACTTGGCAGGTTTTTCATTTTTGCAATTGTTGATCTGTTGCAATCCTTTGTAATTTGGGCCTTTAGAATTTTGAAAAACATGCTTGCTACAAATCAATTCTACCTACCCATCATTCTATTCTAGTATTCTTTCTTCATTTGGGTGCATTTAGACTGGCAAACCCTTGACATCATTTTTCTTTTGGAAGCAAAAACTATCTATTTCTACCCTTATATCATCCAAATGCTCAGATTAGACTGATGATCTCTTTTATTTTCTACCTAATCTACTTATCTGTCAAGATTAAACAGTTTGACAGATTTTCATTTTCTATCTATCAACATGAAATTTAAAACATGACTAAATCAAGATTAAGCAGTTTGATTGTCATGATTTATGGCATTTTGGACAAGTTGCACAAAATATCTATTTTGCAAAAAGTAAATTTGAAACTGAGGGATTTGATCTAGAATTTGCCATTTATCCCTTTCTTCTCTTTTTGGTTCAGATTTAGACTTTAGAACCAATGTCTTCTCTAATCTACTGATAAACCAAGATTAAACAGTTTGGCAAAGCTTCATTTTCTATCCTATCAGTAGAAATTCAAAATTTGTTCAATAATGATTAGGCTGTATGATTGAACAAGACTTCCTTTTCAAAAGTAGTGGCATTTGGACTTGCACATTTTCATAATTTTTCATTTTTTGGTATGGGGCTTTAACTTGTTTCTTTTTATCTGCCCTTTTTTCTGCTTTTTGTTTCTTTTTGTAACACTTTTCTGAGATTTTGTTTCAGCAATGTTATATACAATGAATAAATCTTTAAACTGAGGTCTTCAACTGAAATAATGCTTGAGCATCCTGCCATTGACATTGACAGGACCTCTAGACAATTCTGTCCCATCCATTTCTTGTAAGAAAAATGCATTGTTACCTCTTGCAGAATGGATGATGTATGGAACTTTCCATAGATTGTCAAATTTTCCATGCTTGCATTTGTCCTCTCTCCTTGAATCCCACTTTAGCACTTTGTCTCCAATGCTGAAATCATTTGCTTTGGTTCTTTTGTCAAAGAGCTTCTTGATGTTTTCCTGTATTCGCTGGGTTCTGTTGTACAATTCTTCTCTGGTTTGCTGCAGCTGGACAGTCTAGTTTATTCTTCTTTGCATATCATTATCTTCAGATTGCACCCCTTGAATGAGCTTCATCACTGGCACTCCCAAGCTTGTTGGGAAAACTGCATCTGCTCCATACACTAGCTGATAGGGTGACATACCAATTGATTTTTTATTTGTTTATCTGTCTGCCCATAGTGCATGTACTAGTTTGCTGTGCCATGACTTCTTGTTCTCCTCCAACAACTTTTTAATGATGTTTACCAAGCTTTTGTTTGAGGATTCAGCCAACCCATTACCTTGAGGGTAATAAGCTGTTGAATGTCCCAATGTAATCTAATATTTGTGGTAAAAGTCCACCATTTTCTTGCATCTAAGGGGCAACAACATTATCAGTAATGATTTTTCTAGGACAACCAAATCTAGATAAAATGTGGTTTTCAAGGAATTTGATAATAACCAAGTCTGTGGTAGTTCTTGGAAGGAATGGCCTCTATCCACTTTGTAAAATAGTCAGTTGCAGTAAGGATCCATTTGTGCTGGGTAGAGGAAGAAGGATGAATTTATCCAATGAATTCCAGACCCCATTATTGAAAAGGAGCTTCAACAGAGATAGGCTATAATGGCAAAGGCATCAGTTTTCTTTTACCCTAAAAAATTTGACATTTATGACAGACAACTACCATTTTATGGATGTCTTGAAAGAGAGCAGACCAATAGTAACTAGCTCTAAGGATTTTATTGACAGTGGTTTTCCAATAGAGATGGCCTCCACATTCTCCTTCATGAAACTCATGCATAATCCTATCTGCATCTTCTTCAGGCAAACATTTATGCAATATACCACTAGGGTTTTTCCAATATAAAACTTTATAAAAAATGCAAAAATTCACAACTTTTAACTTCAAGAATCTAGCCTTTGTTTTGGACAAACCAGGAGGAACGTTTAGATTAAAAAGCACATATAATATATTGGCATACCAAGATGAGTTTAGAAATGTTTCCTCAATAGGTGGAGTTGCCAACGCCCCTTGTTCATCCAATGCATTAATCATATTGATGTCCAGTGCTTGAAAATTTGTTTCAGCCATGAGTTTAGCCAGTCCTTGCCCTTTGATTATCTTCGTGGGCTTGATTTCCAGATCATATTCTAATATGACAACAATCCACTTACCTCTTTTTCTATCAGGGTCTTGTGTCAAGATGTCTTTTACTACTGTGTGAGGCACAAATGCAATGATATGTGAGTGCAGAATGTACACTCTGAAATCCTTCAATGCCTTGATTAAAGCAAAAGCCTGTTTTTCAATTATGTTATATTTCAGAGGTGCATCTATGAGTGCCTTACTGAAAAATGCTATGGGCTGCTTCTGTCCTTTTATATTTTTCTACAGTAAGACAACAACAACTGTGTGTTCTGATGCAAAGGAGAAAATGAAGAAATATTTGGTGAAGTCAGGGCTGATCAGAACTAGTGTTTGGGTAAGAGCTTGTTTTACCAGATCAAAAGATTGCTTTTCTTCTATTGTCCATTTAACTCTTGTTTCTCTTTTGAGCATGTTGTAATGTTTCTTAGGAGTTCTGCAAGGTTTGGTATGAACCTTCTTGAAAAATTTATCTTTCCAATGAAAGATTGCAGCTCTTTGATGTTTTTTGGATGGCTGATTTGCAATATTCCCTCAATCCTTTTTGGGTCAATCTTGATCCCTTCTTCAGATATGATGTAGCCTAAAAGTTTCCCTTCTTGAAGGCCAAACAAAGTTTTTTCCAGATTTAAAGATAGACCATACTTTCTGCACTTTTTAAAGACTTTTCTTAAGTGAGCTAGGTGTTCTTCATTAGTTTTTGAGTAGATCGTTATGTCATCAAGGTATATCATAATGAAGTAACCTATTTCTTCGAAAAAAACAATATCCATTGCTCTTTGAAAGGAGGCCCCTGTTGGACATTGGATAAACCAACGCTCCTCGTGTGTTTCGCGACATGGACTAACCGCCTCTCATAGATCCTTATCTTTGGCGATGTGATCGTTGACTAAGACCTACGAGTTTTGGTCTAACAGCAATCGTGATTCCCAACATTTGGTATCAGAGCTAGTACTTTCACTCAAAGCCGAACAACTTGAAGGTTGATCATTAGAACACAAATGGAAAAGCCAAGAAAGAAATTCTCCAATCCTCCTAAAGACATGTCTTCCTCAACCATTGAAATTGAAGTAAATCAATTTGCGAAGGCTCCATTATTCAATGGAAACTTTGATATATCGGTGGCAAGAATGAGGAATTTCTTGAAGACTCAAGGAATTGAAGTTTGGAAATTAGTGATTACTAATAACATGCTGGAAGGAGAATCCAAGGAGTATAATACAAGAGCAATGAAAGCAATCTTGAATGGGCTACTTGATTCTATGAAGGCCAATTTGGAAAAATGTTCGTCAGCAAAAGGCATATGGGACAAACTTCATGATCTTCACTCAAAAGGAGCATTGACCGTGACCTCTAGTCAAGAAGATAATGGAAAGCAAGAAAGAAATCCAAAACCCATCAAGGAAGCTGAAGATAAGAAAGATGGCAACAAGGCTAAAGAAGACCTAGAAGATGAAGAGAACAAAGAAGACTTTGAAGAAGATCTCCTGAATAAACTTATTGCTTCCATGGAAGAGATTAACGGTTTGAAAAAGGAAAATGAGGAACTTAAGAAGAAAGCACAAGATGGTAACCAAGACAAGACAAGGAAGGAAGTTGACTTTGTCAAGCATCAAGTACAAGAAAGAGATGAGGAGCTCGCCAAACTTAGAAAGGAATTTCATCAACACAAAAGAAAGCATCATGAAGAAGTCATATCTATGAAAAATCAATTGGATAAGGCAAAGAAAAGGGAAGAAACTTTGTCAAGCCACCTTGAACAAAGACTTAAGTGTTTGAACAATCTAGAAGCAGAGATTGGTCAATACAAGGAAGAGGTCTCTTATCTTAGATCTCAACTAGAAGAATCAAGGAAACAAGCGCAAGGAGCCGAGAAGGTGATGGAAGCTTTGGCATTCATAGAAGGACAAGTTAATGAGGCAAAAAAGGAGAGAAACACCATGATATGCCAACTAGAAGAAAAGGATGAAGAAATCTTGAAACTAAGATCAAACTGTTGAAATTTGGTACTGGAGGAAAGGTGGTTCTCTAAGGCTTTGATCTTTGGCCTAGGGAAAAGTGTCCAAAAGAATTTAATTTTTCTCCTAAAGTGACTTTATAAAGTTATAAAGTCAAATCTAATTTAAAAGTGACTTTACGTGATAAAGTTACTAAAGTCTAATTTTAAAGTGACTTTAATAAAGTCAATGTAAAATTAGAAAGGAAAAGTGACTTTGGAAATAAATGACTAAGTGGGTCTTTATTAAAGTGGGGTGACTTAAAAAATAGAAAGTGAGATTTAAATGAGCATTTAATCTCAGCCCTAGATCTCAATCTATTTCAGCCATTGGATTTAGGGATTCCTCAAAAGTCACTTAGGGTTAGGTTAAAGGAGGAAAAGGAGGAAAAGGTCATTCATTCTTTCATGAGCAGATTGAGAGAGGAGGAGAAGGAGAGCTGGAGACTTTTTTCTGAAGAGAGCTTGAGAGGGTGAAGGAGAAGAAAAACTCAGCAAGTCCGTACAGCAGCAAGGAGGGCACGGTTTTCGAGGCAGTAAGAGAGTGCACGGATACCGAGGCAGCTTGGTCGTACAACAGCACAGAAATCCGTACAGCAGTCCGTACAACGGTCCGTACAGCAGTATTGAGGCACGATTTTCAAGGCGAAAGGCAACACGTTTTTCGAGGAATAGTACAGCAGCAAGAGGGCTCGATTTTCTAGGTGGCTGGGCACGTTTATCGAGGCATCCAGCACTGTTTTCGAGAAAGACAGCTTGCTGGAAAATTCCGTACAGTCCGTACAGTTCGTACGACTGTTCTGCTAAGTTCTGGGCACGAATTTCTGAACTGTCATTTGCTGTAATAAATTTCTGTTTTGAGTATTTTGCTGTTCTGGCACGTTTTCCAAGGCAGAGGCAAGCACAGAAAACCAGATAAGTCTGTTATTAATTTGCTGGAATTTTTCCTATATATTTCACCCCTCTGTAAAAGCATTTTCCAGAAATAAGAAGGAGCTTTCGAATTGGTTTTCCCCAAGAGTTGTAGGGGGTTTTTCCAGGGTCATGTTGACCAAAAATATCTGTGTCAAATATGTGAATGACTGTTTTTATGCTTGCTGATTTTTAATTCTGCATTTTCCAGCATTCTGAAAAATTTCCAGAATTTGTGTTTTCAGCAAAATTTATTTTCCAGTTTGTTAAATGTATGGATATGGGAAAAGGCATTTAACTATTTTGGAGTAATAAGGTGAAAACTGAAAACCGGGGTGGGAAATTATAAATTTCTACATGGTATCAGAGCTTGGGTGCTGAAAGTGCAGTGTGGGACAGCAAAGAGAAAAATTACAGGTTGCTGATTTTTCACTCAGAAAATTCCAACAAGCTGATTTTTCACAAATGCCATTATCTTTACCACAAAGAAAGGTTATTTTTCGGCTTTAGGACAAACAGGATGGCTTTGGGACTGAGGGTGGAGGATAGGTTGGATGGGCATTCAAATTACAGCATTTGGAAGGAGAGAATGCAGAGTATCTTTGAGGAGGCAGAAGTCTAGGACATTATGGTGCATACCACACAGAACCCTATAAATGTGCCTACTGATGCTACTCAGTTGGCAGCATATAATAATAAAAACAACAAGGGTAAGAGATTGATTCTAGACGGAATCAAAGACCATTGCATTCCTCATGTGAGAGGGAAGATAAATGCTCATGAGATGTGGACATCATTGTCCAATCTCTACCAGAGTACCAATGAGAACCAGAAAATGGTCCTGAAGGAGAAGCTGAAAACCATTAAGATGGGTGAGACTGATAGTGCAGCTGGATATCTCACAAAGATTACTAATGTGAGAGATGAGTTGACAGCAGTTGGAGAGGTGATTCCACCCACTGAGTTAGTGTGGATTGCAGTGAATGGCCTCCCCAGTTCATGGATGAACTTTGCTGATGGGGTTTGTGCACGTGAGACCCTTCCCACATGGGAGAGGCTTTGGGATGATTGCATTCAAACAGAGATCAGGAAAGGTCAGCTTGGGGTAGCCAAGCCATTTGAGCAGGATGAGGATGTAGCATTGTTGGCAGGAGGCAAGAAAGGCAAAGGGAAGAAGCAGGCTTCCACAAGCAATGGTGGGGCAAAGGCAAAGGTAAAGGTAAACAGGGTAACACACAGAAGGACTATTCCAAGGTGAAGTGTTGGAATTGTCGAAGATGGGACACTATGCAGTTGTGTGTCCGGAGAAGAAGAAGAAGAAGGGGAAGAACCGTAGCATGAAATTTTTCTTGGGCAGAGGCTGAGGACGCTTCGCATCGTTTTGACCTAGAGTTCGTCCACCGCGTGTGAGTCTTCTGCGGGATCATCCGCCATAGAGGTTCACAGGGAGCATGCATTTCCCTCGATTAGCGGCGCATCTTCGGTTATCTGGTATGTGGACAGTGGGGCTTCACGTCACATGACAGGAGTCCGTGAGTACTTCTCAGAGCTTTCAGAGAGTGGCACTGATGTAGAGGTAGTACTCGGTGATGACAGAGTTGTTAGAGCAATCGGTGTGGGAACATTGACATTTCAGAGGGAGTCCAAACCTCCCTTGAAGGTGTCAGATGTTCTTTATGTGCCAGGGATGAGGAAGAACCTCATATCCGTCTCAGCTTTGGAGGACAGAGGATATGAGATACTATTCAGGGGAGGACAAGTGTTGATGTATCCCAAGGGCACTCCAGCTGATTCAGCTAGAGTGATAGGTGTACGCCATGCAAAGGTGTACAAGTTTGCATTTCAGTCCCTTTTGGCATTGAGCAGTAGTACCGACAGCAGAGCTAGCAGTTCTGAGCAGTGTGAGATTTGGCACCGCAGGATGGGGCACATGTATCATGAAGCCTTGAGGACTTTGCGGGAGATCACTACAGGTGTGCCAGATTTCAGTACTGATCACTTTGATACTTGCAGAGGATGTGCGATGGGCAAGTTTGCCAAATCCCCTTTTCCCAGCAGTGACAGCAGAGCGACTGGGATACTTGATTTGATTCATTCCGATGTGAGTGGTCGGATGTCTCATGTTTCTTTGAGTGGATATGAGTACTATGTGTTATTCATTGATGATCACTCCAGGAGGACCTGGATTTATTTCTTGAAGACCAAGAGTGAGGTCTTCAAGCGGTTTCAGGAGTTCAGAGCTCTTGTGGAGACACAGACAGTTCGGAAGATCAAGTCCCTGAGGTCGGACAATGGAGGAGAGTACACCCTTGGAGAGTTTGTTGACTATTGTGCGGAGGCAGGCATTAGGAGGGAGTTCAATGTTCCTTACAACCCCCAGCAGAACGGGGTTGCGGAGAGGAAGAACAGATCTATCGAAGGGGCTGCCAAAGCCATGTTACATGATCAGGGGTTGCCATTGTTTTTGTGGGTAGGCCCTAACACAACTTCCGTTTACTTCGTTGTAATCGTATTCAGATCGTGCCTTGGGGCACATGACTGCGGAGGAGGCTTTTTCTGGGAAGAAGCCTGATATGGGTCATCTTCGTATCTTTGGGTGCATGACATACTCCTACATACCCAAGGAGAAGAGGACCAAACGAGAGCCCACCGCAGAGAAGGGTATCTTTGTGGGCTACAGTGAGACCTCCAAGGCCTTTCGGATTTACATTCCTGCGCAGAGGAAAGTTGTTGTCAGGCGGGATGTAAAGTTCGAGGAGGACAGGGCCTTTAGGAGGTCACGGGAGTTAGAGTATCTGATCACCTGCATTCCTCAAAGCAGCTAGCTGAGTCACCATGTGGATCCGCAAGGTGGATCAGAGGATCCCGGGAGGTACATCTATGACGATGTCGTCCTCACGTTGGGGAGTGGCTCGCGAGTCAGAGGTGGTGCTATGGGCAAGATGTGAGTACCCACGTAGCAAATACTGGGGAGTCCACCGACATGGACAAGCTCACACTAGACTCAAGACGGCTGTGTTGCTTCTTCAGGAGGACAATGTGGATGTGGGCCTCGCGGAGTTCAGTTCTCGATGTTGAGGAGGAGGGAGTTTTATTCTCCACGGAGAAGGAAGTCAGGGAAGAGGAAGCCCAAGTGGCTTCAGGACACCTTGAGAGATGCCACATCTGTTGCTGAGCCTAAGAGGCCGGTCAGAGAGAGCAGACCACCCGAGAGGTTTTGTAGCTATATGGCAATGGCTACCAGCATCCTTGACTCTGAGCCTTCTAGCTATGAGGAGGCAGCTAGCCAGCAGGTCTGGAGAGAGGCCATGCAGGAGGAGTATTCTTCTATCATGAAGAATGATGTTTGGGAGGTGGTGCCGAGGCCTGAGGGCAAATCCGTGGTTACTCCCAGATGGCTTTACAAGGTAAAGCATGCTGCAGATGGCAGCATTGAGAAATTCAAAGCGAGGTTTGTGGCTAGAGGGTTCTCCCAGGTAGAGGGAGTTGATTATGAGGAGACCTTCGCTCCCGTGGTTCGATATACTTCGATCCGCTCCATTATATCGATAGCAGCAGAGATGGGTTGGAAGATCCACTAGATGGATGTGAAGACCGCATTTCTCAATGGCTTCATACAGGAGGAGGTGTACATTGAGTAGCCACAGGGCTTTGAGGTGCATGGGAAGGATTCCCATGTGTGCAGACTGAAGAAGGCCCTTTATGGCCTGAAGCAAGCTCCTAGAGCTTGGTACTCTAGGATAGATACTTACTTGCAGAAGATGGGTTTCACAAAGAGTGAGGCAGATCCGAACCTTTACTATATTGTGATAGGTGAGGAGCCTCTCATTCTGGTGCTGTATGTGGATGAATTAGTCATTACAGGTGCAGAGAGACTCATAGAGCACCGCAAGAGAGATCTTGCGGTGGAGTTTGAGATGAAGGACATCGGCTTGATGCATTAATTTTTGGGTTTGGAGGTGTGGCAGGAGGAGGGGCATTTCTTCCTGGGACAGGGGAAGTATATTGTGGACATCCTTGGCAGATTCCACATAGAGGATTGTAGACCCATGTCGACACCGATGATCACCAACTGGAAGAAGCTTCATGCTTTGGATTCCGAGTTGGTGGATCCCACATTGTACAGACAGCTGATTGGTTCCTTGATGTATTTGGTCAACACTAGACCAGATATTTGTTTTGCAGTCAACACAATGAGTCAGTTTATGTGTGAGCCTAGGAAGGTTCACTGGGTGGCTGCAAAACACATTTTGCGGTACTTGCAGGGGACAGTGGATTATGGTTTGGACTATAGGCAGGGGGGTGGAGTGAGATTGGCAGGTTACACTGATTCTGATTGGGCAGGTTGTGCTTCTGATAGAAAGAGCACTTTAGGGTGCTGTTTTGGGTTGGGTTCGGTAGTGGTGTCATGGTTCAGCCGGAAGCAGCAGTCAGTAGCATTGAGTTCAGCGGAAGCAGAGTATATGGCAGCCAGTCTAGCTAGTTGTGAGGCCATCTGGCTTCGCAAGATGTTGTTTGGCTTATTTGGTCAGCTGTTGAGACCTTCAGTGATTTACTGTGATAATCAGAGTTGCATTAAACTCACGGAGAATCCAGTATTTCATGACAAGTCAAAGCATATCGGGATCAAATATCACTTCATCAGAGACTATGTTCAGAAAGGAGCTGTGAAGCTTGAGTATATTCCCACTGATGAGCAGGTTGCAGATATTCTTACCAAAGCCTTACCACGGGGCAAGCATGTCTACTTCAGAGACAAGATGGGTGTGGTGAGGAACACCTTCCTCGGGAAGAGGGAGTGTTGAAATTTGGTTACCGGAGGACAGGTGGTTCCCTAAGGCTTTGATCTTTGGCCTAGGGAAAAGTGTCCAAAAGAATTTAATTTTTCTCCTAAAGTGACTTTATAAAGTTATAAAGTCAAATCTAATTTAAAAGTGACTTTAATTGATAAAGTTACTAAAGTCTAATTTTAAAGTGACTTTAATAAAGTCAATGTAAAATTAGAAAGGAAAAGTGACTTTGGAAATAAATGACTAAGTGGGTCTTTATTAAAGTGGGGTGAATTAAAAATAGAAAGTGAGATTTAAATGAGCATTTAATCTCAGCCCTAGATCTCAATCTATTTCAGCCATTGGATTTAGGGATTCCCCAAAAGTCACTTAGGGTTAGGTTAAAGGAGGAAAAGGTCATTCATTCTTTCATGAGCAGATTGAGAGAGGAGGAGAAGGAGAGCTGGAGACTTTTTTCTGAAGAGAGCTTGAGAAGGTGAAGGAGAAGAAAAACTCAGCAAGTCCGTACAGCAGCAAGGAGGGCACGGTTTTCGAGGCAGTAAGAGAGTGCACGGATACCGAGGCAGCTTGGCCGTACAGCAGCACAGAAATCCGTACAGCAGTCCGTACAGTAGTATTGAGGCACAATTTTCAAGGAGAAAGGCAGCACGTTTTTCGAGGAATAGTACAGCAGCAAGAGGGCTCGATTTTCTAGGTGGCTGGGCACGTTTATCGAGGCAGCCAGCACTGTTTTCGAGAAAGACAGCTTGTTGGAAAATTCCGTATAGTCCGTACAGTCCGTACGGCTGTTCAGCTAAGTTTTGGGCACGAATTTCTGAACTGTCATTTGCTGTAATAAATTTCTGTTTTGAGTATTTTTCTGTTATGGCACGTTTTCCAAGGCGGAGGCAAGCACGGAAAACCATATAAGTCTGTTATTAATTTGCTGGAATTTTTCCTGTATATTTCACCCCTCTGTTGAAGGATTTTCCAGAAATAAGAAGGAGCTTTCGAACTAGTTTTCCCCAAGAGTTGTAGGGGGTTTTTCCAGGGTCATGTTGACCAAAAATTTTTGTGTCAAATGTGTGAATGACTGTTTTTATGCTTGCTGATTTTTAATTCTGCATTTTGCAGCATTCTGAAAAATTTCCAGAATTTGTGTTTTCAGCAAAATTTATTTTCCAGTTTGTTAAATGTATGGATATGGGAAAGGGCATTTAACTATTTTGGAGTAATAAGGTGAAAACAGAAAACCGGGGTGGGAAATAGAAATTTCTACACAAACATCAATCTTCTCAAGGCCGAAACATGTGAAGCTACAAGAATAAAAGAAGAAATGGAGAGCAATCTAGCAAAGGAGAATGAAGAAGTCCTCATAATGAAATCAAATGTCATCTCCCTTAAAATCGAAGCACATGAAGCAACAAGAATGATGGACGAAATGAAGAAGCAACTAGTTATGAAAGATGAAGATTGTGAAAAGTTGAAAGGAGAAATTGTCTTTCTTAAAAATGAAGTTGACTTGCTGAATAAGAACTTGAAAAACTCTCAAACCCTCTATGACATCCTAAGTCATCAAAGGTCTCCCCTTGATAAATCAGGTCTTGGCTATGTAGGTGAATCCTCAAGCAAGAATGATAATGCTTCAAACAACAAAGATGTGAGGAACCTAGAAAGAAATGTTGATGCTCCTAGTTCCAGGAAAGGCAAGGAGAAGAATCAAGACAACAACAAAACAAATTCTACTCTAAGGAGACTTGCAGATGGTGTCAAGAATACAAAAGGTTATGAATATCATCAAAGAATCCCAAGGCAAAAAGACTTCAGAAGTAAATCAAGGAAAACTCGATCTTCGAGGTACCAAAGTATATTTTTTGGTTATTGCTATTCTTGTACAAACTTTGGGCATATGGCAAAGGATTGTAGGGCATATCACCCAGACAAATATAATGGTCCCTGTCAATCTCCTAGAAGCAACTTTGCAAGAAGAAATCATACATCCTCATTTATGAGAAAAATGGAATGCTTCAATTGTCATAACATTGGACATATGGCACATGATTGTAACTTGATTTGGGCCTCTACACAAGCTAGAACCATGCCAAAGAAAAAAGTTACACAAGTATGGAGAAGGAAGCAAGTTGAATCTGGAAGTCTCTTGAACACTTCAGCCAACAACACATGTTGTTGACTTGATGAAGTCATCCTTGATATTCCAAGAATATGATGATGAAACCCTGCCAAAAAGAGACCATGCATACAATTAGGGGGAATTTGTGATTCTTGAGTATTCTTGCTGAAAGTGATCCGTGAGTGGGCCCTATGAAATCCTTGATGAGATACACATGGACTATCTTGATAAATCATCTCTCAGAAGTAACTCCATTGAAGAAAAACATGATATTATGATTATCCTTTCTACTTGATCACACAAGGTGAGAAATCCTTCATGAGCTATAGGAATTTGGGCAAAAAGGGGGAGATGGTAGATCACACGAAGAAATACAAACACATCTATCATGGAACATATTGCCAGAAGAAAGAGCACCATGGCAGGGGGAGTAACATACCTATGAAGGACTACAAATCATGAAGAAAAGAAGCAGCTTGACAGGGGGAGTATTTGGGCACCCCGTTTGCCATTGAGGTCAAAGGGGGAGAGAAATTAGAAGGGAAAGAATATTGCCATCCATGACAAAGGGGGAGATTGTTGGTCAAGGTTGTCATTGATGTCAATATGGTATTGGTTGTGATAGCAAATATTCTTGTGATGTCAATGAGCCTCATGCAATCCCTAGGTGCTAAGGATGCCATTAATAAAGATGCTAAGGTTGCTCTAACCTTATGAAGATGTCAAGCTATTAATGATGCTCATAGTGACTCTTTTTGAAGAAGCTCTCCTTGTGATGACCTAGCCTGTACTCTAACAAATTGATGCACGCTGCATATGGTTAATGACATATCACTACACTCTCTTGATGAGCTCTCTTAATGGAAAATTGATAGATGCTGCACTATGACATATGATGACATACATGTGCACTGTTATATGACGGCATAATGCTATACTATCATGATGACATGGAAGACACGCCATGATGAAGAAGCTCTAATAATCTCTTACTGTCCCAATCACCTTCTGCACTAAAATTTCATGAACAGTCACAAAGAAAAATAAATTTAGACACCTTGGAGGCATCCTTTCACAATGAATCCTAGACCATATTAAAGAGGATTTTTCCCTCTTTCTAATGAGCTATTACTCAGCTCGAAACTCCAAGCGGTTTGAAAGTTATTGTTTTTTCAAGTTTAAGGTAAATTTCTGTCAAGTGAGCCCACCTAAGCCGACTTGTGTAGGCTCATGCCTCATGGCCAAGAGACGTGTCTCTTCATTAAAAGCCGAAACCACTATAAATATAAGTCTCAAATTCATCTCTAACCATAAAATTTCGGTGAGAAAATTCAGAGAATAACGCAGAAGGGTGAAGAATTTTAAGGAGGCCGAGAAGGTATACCACAAAACTATGGTAGTTCAAGTTGCACCTGTGGAGAGGAGGTTCCATGTTGTTTATCTCACAGCAAGACTCAGACAGTGAGTTAAAATGTGACAACACAGAATAGCAGAGGAATTTGATTATTGCAATATACGTGGGTTAAGAAGGCTCGGATTTAAGTCTACAACAGTGCCCAGTATTAAGGCTTGGACTATACATCAGTGGACTATACTCGGACTAAATAAGGTTAAGACCTTCCTACCTGTAGCAGCTTGAATAAACAATCTTCTGTGGGAGCTCGAATAAGCAGTCTTCTATGGGAACTCGTTTTATTTTGCAGCTCAAACTTGTAGCCTTCGTTTGTGAAGCCTAGACCTGTGATCATCTTGTTTGAGGCCAGACTTAGAGCAGTCCCTCCTCTTGTGTTCTTTGGAACAAGATGAAGAGCTAGAAGATATAGCTATAGACTTGTATTGGAGCTGTGGGCTAACTTGACAGCTCGAAGCTTTGATAAACTTGTGGGCAGCCCTAGTTACAGTCACTTGTAGCTGCGTTTTTAGCTCAAACAGATATTCTTTGGGACAGTGGGATTAAGATCTAAAGTAACTCGCCTCAGATTGGTGGAGGACTCGGAGATAGTTCACTACAGCTCAGAATTGGAGACTGTGGTGCCTCGTACCTGTGTCAAGTGCATGTGAACTGAAGGATAGCTTCAGCCTGTGATCATCCTTGTGAAGGTTCAGTCTTTTGAGATTGGGTAGTCCACCTGTGGAGGGCTCAAACAAATACCTAGAGAAACCTCTTTGAAGCAACTATTGAAGGTTCTTCGAAGAAGACTTGGATTGACATTGAGAACAATATATTTGAGCATGTTTGGAGCAGTCTTTAAGAGGACTCTTGGTGAATACATATTGAAGACCTTAGAGCAGCTGATCTTGGAGACAATCGTGAAGACTTGAACTTGTTGGAGACCATATTGAAGGGTGGATTTAAAGCATACCTTGAGGAGTATTAATTGAATCCTCTTGTAGCAGCTATTAAGACATTTGTCAAGTGGGCTTAGAATTGAAGACTCTTGTAGACAATCTTGTAGATCTTGAAGAGCAGTTGAAGCTGATCCTGAGGATACCTTGGAGTGTCATCTAGAAGCCTATTGGAGATCATGATGTATTGGTGATGTCATCATGAGGTAACTTGGAGAAATTGTTTGGGTACAATGAAGAGTAGCGGTGATACCTTCTATGAAGAAAAGGTTGTCGTTGATGACGTGATGTGTAGAGTACAGTGAAGAGTAAGCTGAAGATTGTCAGGGCTCGTTGAAGAAGACATAGGGAGCCGTAAGTATAACCAAATATATCTTGACGAAATGAAGCAGGAGGTTGGAGCCTCATAGAGACAAGGTTGGTGCCTTGGAAGATAGGGTTGGAGTCCTTGAGGTTGGTGCCTTAGAATTGACAAGGTTGGAGCCTTGGGAGTCCAAGTCGGTGCTTGGCAAATACAGGTTGGAGCCCTACATATATTGTACTTGATTTATTGTAAAGAAGAAATTAATAAAAGCATTTATTCTTATTGTTGATTTTGTGTTCTAAATATAGGTGATCTAACCGGTAAAATTAACAATTGAAAAGAAATATTGATTCACCCCACTCTTCGTATTTCCAACACGTGGTATCAGAGCATAGGTCATGAGTTCGATACACACCCGGCTCACGTTGGGGGGGAGATTGTTGGACATTGGATAAACCAACGCTCCTCGTGTGTTTCGCGACATGGACTAACCGCCTCTCATAGATCCTTATCTCTGGCGATGTGATCGTTGACTAAGACCTGCAGGTTTTGGTCTAACGGCAATCGTGATTCCCAACAAGTGGTATCAAAGCTTGTTTTACCAGATCAAAAGATTGCTTTGCTTCTATTGTCCATTTAAGCTAATGAAAGATTGCAGCTCTTTGATGTTTTTTGGATGGCTAATTTGCAATATTCCCTCAATCCTTTTTGGGTCAATCTTGATCCTAAAAGTTTCCCTTCTTGAAGGCCAAACAAAGTTTTCTTCGAATTTAAAGACAGACCATACGTTATGCACTTTTCAAAGACTTTTCTTAAGTGAGCTAGCTGTTCTTCATCAGTTTTTGAGTGGACCGTTATGTCATCAAGGTATATCACAATAAAGTAACCTATTTCTTTGAAAAAAACAATATCCATTGCTCTTTGAAAGGTGGCCCCAACATTCATTAACCCAAAAGGCATTTTAACATACATGAAGGTGCCCCAGGGTGTAGTGAAAGTTGTCTTGTGTTGATCATTTGGATGTACCAACACCTGATTGTACCCCGAGAAGCCATCAAGCAGAGATATTCTTTTGGAGCCAACTACGCTTTGTAAAATATGATCCATTTTTGGTAAAGGGTAATTGTCTTTTAAGGAGGCTTTGTTTAAATTTCTGAAGTCTATGCATAGCCTAATTTCTCCTATTTTCTTCCTCACTGATACAAGATTTGAAACCCATTCTGAATATCTCAGAGGGACTATTATTCCAACATCATACATTTTCTTTATTTCTTTCTCAACCAGTGGCAGTTGTACATGATTGATTCTGGGTAATCTCTGTTTGAAGGGCTTTTGGTTTTCTTTGAGAGGGACCTTATGCTGGATGATCTCAGTGTCATAGGATTTCAAGTTTTCATAGCTCCAAGCAAACACATCACTAAATTCTCTAAACAACTCAATATATTTCTGTTTTATATGAGCTGGCAGTGTTTTTGACAGTTTTATCATTTTGGGCTCTTATTCACTGCCTATATTGCATTCTTCTACTTCAGCTTTAGTAGATTCTATCTTTGGCTTCTTAGAAACATCATTAAAGTCAAAAAGTTATTCTAGAGGAACCAGTCCCTTTGGCAAAGTATCATCTTTGGACTGCAACACTTCAAAATCTTCTTTTTTTGAGTCTGCACATAGTTCTATCTCATGTGGCTATTCTTTTTCTAACAGATTTATATCAGTATCATCAGAAGGCTCTGCTTTGTAAGTTTGTTCCTCAGTAGAGCAGTGTTCTTCATGATCTGAGTCTGAATTTGACATTTCAAACCCATTTCTGGAGTGCAGGAAATCTTCAATCTGTTTATCTCCTTCAAAAACTTGCCAATATGTCATGTTATCAGGGACTGCTGGTCTGTATTTGACTTGCACTATGTATTGTTTGTTATGATAATGTTTCTGACAAGTATCGTCTGTAAAGGCTAGACCGTTGGCAAAGTTGTTTTGATTTCTTGGGACAAAGGTAAGATCATATTCTTTGAATGTTCTTAAGAGGTCAAGAGCATCATTCCTATATGCTCTTAATCTAGGGTGCTTGGTTGAATATTCCCCCTTAATCTGCCTAATGACTAGCTCAGAATCCCCATGAACAAAAATCCTTTTGGCTCCTAATTTCTTGAGTAATTGTAGCGCTAGGAGGAGTGCCTCATATTCTGCTATGTTATTTGTACATTGAATGTTCAACTTATATGAGTGGCCTTTTGCATGGTTATTCTCAGTGTTATGTACCCAAACACTTGCTCTTGAACCAGTTATGCCACAAGAACCATCAAAGCTCATAATCCAAAGAGGTTCAATTTCAGATTTGTCATTATGTTGGTCATTGTGGCTGCCACCATGTTGTTTATTATGTTGTTCATTTTCTGTGTGGCCTAACTGTTCTGACTGTCCCTCTTCTTTTTCTTCTTCTACAGTTGTTTTCTCATTTTCTTCTACCTGTTCATTAATGTTTTCATCATTGTAAAGGATAAATGAATCAAGGTCTGTGTGAGTAGAATAAAGAGGGGAGCTATCTGGCTTTTCTTGACTGCTGACCATGTATTTCATGTGAGTCTCCCTATATAATCTTCTTGGTTGACTAAAGATAGGTATAGTAGCATAGGTCATGTCCATTTGGAGGGTGCCTTGAAGTTTAGCTCCCCATGAGCGTGAAAGGAGCATGCCATACTTAGGAGGAATGTCAGCCATTACAGTATCCATCACTAGGCTTTTGGCTGGTATTTGTTCTAGGTTAACACAAAGATCTTTGATTAGGCCTAGATATTTGACTCTACTGGAGTCAAAAGAATATAAGTATTTCTATGGTCTAGTGATCTCAAGGCCTAGTCTTTCCATTACTACCTTTGGCATAAGGTTATGTGAAGCTCCCAAGTCTAACATGGCATTGTGAAGGATTTTGTTATGGATGTTCAAGCTAACATAAAATAGAGGGACACCTCCGTCATGAAATTTACCTTCTACTTCTGGTCCAAACATAAGTTCAGGTTTGTCATCATTTAAATTTACAGAATCAACATTTTCTCCTATGTTTAAAGTTTTCAAAACTTGGGATCTATATACATCTTGAGTAACTAATTCAGTAAGAGGTATGGAGATTTTTATCTTGGCAATTTCATTCTCAATATTGAAAGGTGTCTGTGTTTTTGAAAGTTTCAAATCAGTCCTATCAGACATTGTTTTTACAACAATTTTAGCTTGCTGATTTTTATTAGGAGTCTCAGTTAAAACAATTTTGTTAGGGACACTAGCTGGATTACTAGTGCTACTTTGGTCACCATTGTGTTGGCTGCTTTTGTTTTTACTTTTATCAGAACTTTTAGCCACTATGATTGGATTTTCTGCTGTCTTTTTGGAATATTTTCTGGGATCTTCCTAGCAGAAATTTCAGAGTTTTTTCTCTTGGGAGTATCTCGGGTTTTCTTGCTTCTGAGGTCATATTGCTTATGTACTTCCATGATGGCATTTTCAAAGCTTTGTTTATAGTCTTCAGATTCTATGCTTTCTTCTTCAAATTGAGTTGGGGAAAACATGCCTTGCTCTTCCTCAGTGAGGAAAACAATATCCTCATTATTTACTCCCATTAGATTGATTTGATTATGTTCTGGTTCTTTAATCACCCCCTCATCCTCATCAGCATAGTTTTCTTGGAAATGAGGCATGATTTGCTGGTCAGGCCCTCTTTGTCTTATTTGAGGGGGATTTCTCCTAAAGGTTTGGTTTTGGTTCTGGTTTTGATTTCTGTTTTGAGGAGCTGTTTGGTTTTCTCTGGGGTAAGCTCTTTCATTCAGGTTATTCTCTCCATCATCCTTTGCATGGTTCTAACAAGGTTATCAATCTTAGTATCAGATGATGAAGGTGCAGCTTCTTCCCTATATGTGACTTTCTTCTCATTTTTCATTCTAGCTCTTTTGGCAATCAGATTTGCCTTTACACTTACTGCACCCCTCTGCATATCTTCTAATGTAAGAGGGTCTCTTTCTCTTAGTTGGTAAGCCATTTCTGGGTCAAACCCATTTGGAAATTTCATTAGAGCTAGACCTTGTGGAGGTTTCATGTGGGTAGGGAGGGCATTATATACACTATTGAACCTAGTGTAGTACTCTTGGACACCTTCTCCAATGTTTTTCTTAATGTTTTCATATTCTGATAAGATTTGGAGAGGGTTCTTCTTGACTTCCCATTTGTTTAAGAATTATGATGAAAAGCAGGGAGGTCATGTATACTATTAGGAGTTAAGCCTTTAAACCATTTTCTTGCTTCTCCTACTAAGCTTTGAGCAAACATTCTTAGTTTAACAGTTTCATCATCTATTTCTTGTTTGTCAAAATACTCATTCATTTTATCCACATGTTGTTGAGTAGTAGTAGAACTACTTGCATCATATAAAGGAATCTTGGACTGATAGTCCTATGGTAGAACAACTAAAGGCAATGGTAGAACTAATGGGGCATACCATGTTGCCATAGCTAGTAGGTGGGGAAACAAAGGAGGGTTAACAAGTGCAGGATTGACAAAAGGAGGTAAAGGGTTAAATAGAGGAAGGTGAACAGTGGGTGTATGAATGGGTGTTGAAGTTAGTACAACAGGGTTTTGCTATAAGATGGATGAGTCTAAGATTATTTGGGTTATCCAATTCTGAGATCTAGTCCTAGACAAATTTTGTTCTAGGGGTGAGTCAGAGAGGATATTTTGCAAGTTTTTAACGTTTTCAGGTAGGGAACTTGCTTCGTGGACGGGTCTGCTAACAGTTGGGCTTTTAGATCTAGGAGATTTCGTAAGGATGCTTTCAGGATTATTAACTATTGCAGGAGGGTTTGGGTCAGGATGGGATCTAGTACAAATTCTTCTAGAAGCTAGAATTTGGACCCAAAATTTAGAGAGGTTGAGAGTTTATAACAGTTTTGAAAAACAAACCAATCTGTGAAAGAAATACTTAATCCACAAAGTATTCTTGACTGGGTTCTGTTGAGGTTTAATAATATTATGATTTCTCAATCATTTCCCATTGGAGTCTGTAGAAAACTAGTGGAGTCAGCGAGCCTACTTAAAACCAGTGGAGTCACCAGGTGGAGGATTTTTAATTGTTTTGAGGCAGGCTGTTGTCCACCATAAGCAACCAGATACCATTCTTGGTGAATTTTTGAATCATCTAAGTTCAAAAGGGGTTTTCTGAGTTCCTGGGGAAATATGAAGCTGTTTAATAACTTAGATCCCTAGTATGGTCGCCACTGTGTTGGCTTCCCGTGATTTGCAAGATTGGCAAGAACAACTCTGCGGGGAACCGCATCAAACCACTTTGGAGTCCAAGTACCTAGCCTTCCTAGACTCAGAGAGGGCTCTATCTATGTTTATGCTTATAAATGATTTATCTTTATGCTCATGTTTTCTAATTTTAGGCTAGTTATGAAGCTTTAGGATTGTTTGTTTTGTTTGGTTGATTAATTGATTGGGTGTTTCAGTTGAATAGACAGGCTGTAAGAAGCATTATTCCATTGGGATATGGAGTCATAAAAGGATTTAATTGTAGAAAGTCCATAGTCACCTAGTGATACTGTAAAATATAGGAGGATAACACCAATATCAGTCAGCAATCACATAAATAATAAAGTAAAAGGCTGATAGAACATACTAGTAGATCGACAGAAGACAAGCCAAAATATATAAGTGTGTTGGTGCGTTACGACGATCAACAAGATGCTTCAACCAACAAAGTCTCAATATGGTCAGCCAACCAGTGGTGTCACACAACCCTCTAGGACAGCCAAAACAGTGAACCCAAAAGTCAACCAAAAGTCAACGCTGTCAGTCAATGGTCATTGTAAACAGCAGCAGCAGCTAGGTCAACGCAGCCAAGTCAAAGTCAACGTTTAGCCTCAGGAATAGTGCCAAAAAATGTGGATTTGGAAAATCTAAATTCTGGGAGAGTTTCAAGTTCGTTTGACCTTGTGTTGACCAAATTCAGCGTTAGTCAACGCTACTGCAGAAGCCCTAGACCGAAAACAGAAATGTGCTGCTACTGAAATTTTCCCACGTGTGAAGAGAAGAGCCTCGAAGGTCATCAAACCAATCAGATGAGGAGGGAGAAATGTGTGAGGATGAGATGAGTGAAAATGTCCTCCAACGTTGACCAATATATATCCATCAATGAGGGTGTGTGACACAACTGCTGGGGCACAAAACCTTAAGGCCGACCTGCACTTATTTTGAATAAACTCAAAATAACTGTTCTGCTCATCGGATTAAGATGATCTTTAGATCGATCTTGCACCTCTCCGAAAGAGGAGTCCAATAAAAATATTGGCATCTTCATCTAAGGATCGAAACA
Source organism: Pinus albicaulis (assembly GCA_034641835.2). NCBI lineage: Eukaryota > Viridiplantae > Streptophyta > Pinopsida > Pinales > Pinaceae > Pinus > Pinus albicaulis. Next base: position 1,267,329,688 of record CM076584.1, read on the forward strand.
CAGAGTTTGGACCTAGTTGTCCGAAATTAACAATAAGGCTAGGGATAAGCCTATCCAAGAAAAAAATGCATGGTAGAAGGAAGTTTTACAAGCCATGAGAGCAGGTAGGTGTGAAGATTTTGAAATTCAAGACTCCTCTTCTATCCCTTCCACTAATGTCCATGACCCCTTTCATTATGTTCCTGCTAATCTTAGGTCTTATAATCAAGGCCAATAATCTAAAGGTAAAAAGAGGATGAACACAAGAGTTATTTCTCAACTTCCCCTGCCACTTCCTTTGCTAATGCGACTTCTTCCCAGCCAACTCTAACTCAACCCACTTTGGATAACCATTGGAAGAAACAATGCAAAGAAGCTGCTTTTCAATACATCGCCAGATGGTGGTATGATGCAAGTATCCTCGTTAATGCTACTTGCTCACCTTATTCCCAAGCTATGTGGGACTCTGTTATATTTGTAGGAAAGGGGTTCAAAGGCCGGAGTATGCATGACTTGAGGGTAACTTTTTTACAAAAAGAGTTTTTTTGCATTGAAGAATATTTGAGTGAGTATAGAGAGTCATGCGCCAAAATAGGCTATTCCATCATGTCAGATGGATGGGGGGATGGAAGGAACTGAACTATCATTAATTTCCTTTGTTCTTGCCCCCAAGGAATCCTGGTTTTGAAATCAATTGATGCATTTGATGGGGTGAGGGATGCAAACCTTCTATTTGAGCTTTTGGATGAGATAGTGGGAGAGAAAAATGTTGTGCAGGTCATCATAAATAATACCTCAAACTATGTTCTTGCTGAAAAGATGTTAGTCCAAATCTAGGACCCTATTTTGGGCTCCATGTGCCGCACATTGCATAGACCTCATGCTTGAGGACATAGGCAAAGTGGAGTGGGTAAAGAACACTGTAGAGCACGTCAAGTGTATCACAAAATACATCCACAACCACTCGTGGGTATTGAACCTAATGAGAAAAAATATTGGGGGCAAAGAGCTTGTTAGGATTGCAATTATGATATTTGCAACTCACTTCTTTACGTTGAAATCTCTCAATTCTCAGCAACAAAACTTGCCTCAATCATTTTTTTTGTAATGAATGGAATTCATCTTGGTGGGCTTGTAGACAAGATGGCAAAGACACCAAAAAGAAATTTTTTGACAACTCTTTTTGGAAATAGTCTACAGAGGTTGTGAAAATTGGTGAGCCCCTTGTTAAGGTGTAATGACTGGTGGATGGGGAAAAAATGGCCATGGGCTACATCTGAGGCTATGGATCAGGAAAAGGAGGAGATACACGCAACCTACAAGGATAAAATAAGTAAATATGGGCCTATTTGTGAGATCATTGATAACAGATTGAACAATCAAATCTGTCGTCCTCTACATGAAACCAGGTATTTCTTGAACCCAAAGTATCATTATGAAGCTCAACTAGGAGAAGATCACACTGGGGAGGTCAAAGATGGGTTGTACGATTGCTTGGAGCGCATGGCCCTTATGCAATCCAACAAGTTGGAAATACATAAACAAATTCGTCTTTTCAGTAAGGCCTCAGGTAGCTTTCGCAAAAGCTTGGAAAAGATGGCAAGAGATGTGGATCAACCAGGTAAGAAATTCCAATTTGTTTATTTTTTTAAAGTTCAGTTGTTTATAATTCAAACTGTAAATACCTGCTTTTTTATCCAAACTTAGAATCTAAATTGTTGTGCAATGAACTAACTAATGTCTTTGTCTTTGCAACAAATTGATGGGAGTTATTTGGTAGGCAATGTCCTCAATTGCAAAAGCTTGCATTAGATTCCTCAACCAAACTTGCGGTGTTTTTGGTTGTGAGTGCATTGGTCTGTTTTTAAGCGGATACACGAAGAAGAGAAAATGTTTGGAACAAAAATGGATAAATGATCTCATCTGAAGAGAAAATGTTTGGAAGAAAAACAGATAAATGATCTGATCTTCGTGTAGTAGAACCTTCGACTAATGTCCAACCAATTGATGAACAAAAAACCTGATCTAGATCACGTTGTGTTGGACGATCTTGATCCACCATCATAATGGGTGGATGGGACTCAACCAACTGAGTTTGATGCTGATTTTGATATTGATGCCATGGAGTTAGGGGGTGTTGCTCCCAATGCAGATTTGGTAGAGCCATTGGAACCAAAACTAGTAGCTAAATCAAGCAAAGGAAAACAACCAATGGAATGCACTAGTCATGCCACTCGACCAACTCGAGATGAATAAATCTTATTCATCTCTTAGAAGTCTTTTTAATTCTTATGTATAAAGGCATGTTTATATGATTATAATATGTAATCATATGTCCATTAGGTCTAGTTTTGCTGCTACACTTAGTTTTTGTAGCATTAGATGTGTTCTAGCCACGTAACTTTGTGGAGAGGATAGAATACATGAGATCTCCAGAACCCAGAAATTGTTTCTGGAAATTCCACCTAGAAGTGTCTCAATTAGATTATTAACCGTTTTTAAATATTTCTTAAGTCTAATCTTATGGAATATGGTTAATTAATCAGTATTAATTGAGATAAGGTGAGAATCATCTAGAAACTCACGCGAATCGATCCAGAGATGATCCTAGCCATCGATTATGTTTTAATCTTGGCCGTAGGTGCTCCAATAGTGAATTATAAGAGGAGGTCGATGTGGTGATGTAGAGATCACTTTAACAATTCGATTTCTTGTTAGATTGATTTCTAGATTAGCAACAGTTAGTTGCCAAAGAGAGCCAAACATCAAAGCAGTGAAAGGGGTAGAGACAGTGAAGTTGGAGGAAGATTTCCAGATCCATCAAGTGCATTTGCAGAGAGGCAGAAGAACTACATTGAGGCTGACGCAGGGACTGCACAGTAGCTTCTAGAGGCAATTTGGTTATGTTGGGGAAAAACCGATTATAGTTCCAGAGGCTAGACAGAGGTTCTAGAGGCCAAGAGAAACGTTTTCCCAGACAACAGTAGACTAGAGGCTTGAGGAGAAGCTGATTCAGGCTGAGTGCAAAAGGGACGGCGAGAGGGTGACGCACTGCAACGCAAAGGCTGTTTGGACGACTCACTTGGAGTTGCAGTCAGAGCCCATATTTCCCTGAGGAGTGAGGAAAATTCCTCACTAGATTTTTTCCATTATTTTTCTCTGTAGGATTGGTAGATTTCGGCATCCAGTTGTACTCAAAATTTCTCACTGGAGCTTAATAATAAAACCCTCAGCTGCTGCACCAGTTTTCCCGCATTGGGTTTTTCTGGGGAATTTTGTCCAAAAATAATTGTGTTATTTTTTATGTGTGTGTGCTAGCATTTCTCAGCTTCCAGCGTTTTATTTGTGTAGATTGCAGTGTGATTTATTTCGTATTTATCATAACAAACAACAAATAAATTGTTAAGTTAAATTAACAATTAGGAGAATAATTTCCAGTTGCTGCTATAGAATTCCAGTGTTAGAATTTTCACATGGTATCAGAGCAGAGTTGATCAGTTCGAGAGCTTAGAGACGAAAGAAAGGAATTTCGCTGCTCAACAAGGGAAGCAGGTTGAAATTCCCAGGGGCATCGCAGTCTTTTTGCAGGAGGACGAGTTGCTTGAGGAAGTTTGATTTGTTCTGAGAGAGGGGTCGAAAAATTCAATCTTTCGAGATTGAGTGATTCCACAGGTAGAGGGAGCAACTCAGTTATTTCGTTGAGCAGATATCTAGTTGGACGCAGAGTGTTTTTGCAGTAGTTCGCTAGAGTAGAACTTACATCGGGTGGAAGAGAGAAGAGAACACACAGAGGAAAAATTTTCCTCAAGGAACTTCGAGTCTCAGAATTGAAGTTTCAATTTTTAGGCAGATTGGTAGTAGAAAATAGCATATCTACGCATTCCAGAATGGAGTGGAAGTAGCAGAGCAACATCCAAGCAAAAGGGAAAGAGGGAGTTTTCGACAACACTTTGAGATGGTGTTTATTTTGGGCAACTAGGTCCAAACTTCATGTTGGGATGCTCAGATGACGATGCCAATATTTTTATTGGATTCCTCTTTCGGAGAGGTGCAAGATCGATCTAAAGATCATCTTGATCAGATGAGCAGAAGATTTATTTTGAATTTATTCCACTTATGTGCAAGGTCGGCCAGAATTGTAATGTAGGCTTGGAACCCCAATAGATGTGTCACACACCTTCACAGATGGATATATATTGGTCAAAGTTGGAGGTCATTTTCACCATCACTCATCACACATTTCTCTCTTGTATCTGATTGGTTCGATCTCACATTTGGAGGCTTCTCTTTTCTCACATGTGGGAAATCAACAACTAGGGTTTTCTGATCTGATCTAGGGTTTCAGCGCAGCTTTGACCAGTGTTGACTTTGGTCAACGCTTGGTCAACTTGACATCAAACTCTCCCAAAATTATGATTTCTTCAGTCCTCATTTTTTGGCACAAAAACCGAGGATGGACGTTGAACTTTGACCTTGTTGCGTTGAATTTTTGTTGATACTGTTCTACGTTTACTATTGATTGGACATCATTGACTTTTGTTGACTTTGGGTTGACTGTTGTAGAGTTGTCTTGAGGGTTGTGTGACACTTCTGGTTGGCTGATCGTGAGGAGACTTTGTGGTTAAAGCATCCTGTTGACTGTCGTAACGCACCACAACACATATATTTTGCTGATCAAGTTAATGTAGAAATTTCTGAATCTTATATCTTATGTAGAAATTATTTTTGTTAATTCGGTTAAGCTTCTCCTACTTATACAAGTTATCAACTGAATAAATTCAAGTTAACATCAAAGCAAAACACATAATAGATCTCTACCAATTCAGATGTAGAATAAGCACATGCACACATAGATAAAGTGACACAGTTATTTCTGGACAAACAGTCCACAGAAAACCCAATGTGGGAAAACCGGTCTCTGGCTGCTGGAGGGCTCTATTATTAAGAATATTTCTGAATACACAACTCTAGGTTCCAGATCTGGAAAACCCTACAGAGAAAACTCTAGATCTGCAGCACCTGGCTGATCTAAGACCAACAATACTGATCGATCCACACCCTCAAATGGGATTTACAGAACTCAGCCAGATCTAGGCGTAGAAACCTCAGATTTGCCCCTGAAAGACACTGCATCAGCCTCTGAAGGCCTCCAAATGCTCAACGTTGTCACTGGAAGGGATTGCATTACCCCAGACTGGGTGACGCAGTCACTACGCTGCCCCTAAGTTTCTCTGTGTAACCCTTGAAGGGTTTCCTGAAAATCACGCTGTCCTTGCTGTTGCTGTTGTCGTCTACTGTCTGCTGCTGCTGTCGCCTGCTGTAGCTACCTTCTGCTGCTGCTACTGTCGTCTGCTGCTGTTGCTGTTGCTGCCTTCCTCTGCGCTGTCTTTCCTGATCTCTTCTCTGCTTCTTGTGTATTCTAGACCCCGGGATCAGATCATCCCCTTGGTCTAAATTCCCCTCTCTGCAACTAAAACACTTGAGAAGTCTTAGCAACCCCGCCCTAGAATCTCGCCCCTAGCTTCTCAAGGTTTCACTCCGTAGCCCACAAATGACCCCAAGCCTTTCCTTTATACTTTCTCTGACAAATAAACGACCAAGATTAAATCTTTAATCAATGGCTAAGATTAAAAGAAAGCTTGATTCGTGTGATTCTAAGACAATTTCATCACATGTTTAATTAAATTCACTTTAATTATTTTATTTTCCTAAGTTTTAACTTAGGAAATACATTAAAATAGTTAATTAATTTAATATCTCCTAAACTAGATGAAATTTCCCAAATCCATTATCGGGTCTGAGATCCAAACTTGAAGGTCCTTCCTCAAAATTTGGGAGCAAGAGCACAACTGATGCTACCCCAAATACACAAAATCTCAACACTCCCTCTTAGCATCAAGGGTGTGCTCTAGCAATACATCACACTTATGCATTACATGATTTTGGGCACTGGTTCTGTGCTGCTGAAGCTTGGCCTCCTGCCACTCAACTCTGCACTGTTGCTGCCATTCTATACTGCTGCCCATGACTCTGCCACTCCCACTGCAACCACTGTACTGCAGCTCACTCTCAATATGCTGCATCTGTGCTGCTCATAGCACTGCCACTGCTGATTTGCTGCACTGCAACTTCAGTTGTTGAGAGAAACAACTGAATCTCCTGCCCAATCTTTGACAGACAAGTCAGATGGGCTGCATCATCATCACTGAAGCTCCATAGGCTACAGATCTGTGCTGGCATCTAAAGAACGATGCACAGCTACAACTCTGCCTGCGTAATTAGACTCCCTGTGCACTACTGAAGTCACATTAACTCCTTGTGCTGAAATCTATCACGCTGCTGCTGCACTGCACTGTCCCTTTGAAGCCTTCTACGCTGCTGCAGCTCTACACTGCGTTGCTGCAGCTCGGCACTGCGCTGCTGAAGTCACATCAGCCTCTGCGCTGCTACTGCTTCTGCGCTGCTGCTGCTATGCTTTGCACTGCTCCTCCCAGCCTCCAGATCTGCCTCTGCATATGCCTCATCTGTGATCTATGCACCGAATGCTCCACTTGTTTCGCTACTGTCTTAAGGCTGTCGTAGCTCGCTTGTTGATCCAAGAGATGAGCTACTCAAGGATTCGACCTTTCTTCCATGTAGCTCCTCTACATATCAATGTCACCCCACCTCCGTGGTTCATGAGCGCTCATGGCTACATCATCTCCGACTGCTACTTTGGAAGAAGATGCTTCCTTGTCCTTCTTCTTTCCTGGACAAAGGCTGGCAAAATGTCCCATTTCGCCATACTGGAAGCACTTGATCTTAGAAAGATCCTTCTTCTTCTTCGACTGCTTCTTTGATGCCAAGGCTGCATCTTCCTCCTCTTCCTTCTTTACTTTTCTCAACGCAGGGCTGTGCTGCTTCTTAGTGAACCTTCATAGTTCTTCTTGCCGTAGGATCGATCACAAGTTGTCCCAATCTGGGAGGTCCGCTCTGCCCAGGATACTTTGGACAAAGGTTTCCAACTCATCTGTGACTGCATTGAGGGCAGTCCTGACTATCACTGCATCATCTACGGTTGCACCTGTTGTAGTTAGTTGATCCCTGATTGACTGCAATTTGAAGAGGATATGCTTGATGTCTTCTCCCTTGGTCATCATGAATGACCTCATTTCGACCTCCAACAACATCTTTCTTTGGATTGATTTTCCCTCATATAGGGAAGTCAAGGCCTTCCACATCTCATTAGCTGTCCTCTTCTTAGCTATGTGTGGCACAATATGATCCTTGATACTGTCCATTATAAGCCGCTTGGCATGCCCAGCAGCTTCTCTATGCTTCCTTAGGAGATTCGCATCTGTTGGCGTGGCCAGGGTCTGCTCTGCATGATCTCTTAGACCATATGCCTCTAAGATAATCAGGATACTAGCTTTCCATACCGAAAAGTTTGAGAGGCCCTCTAGCCTATCCTAATCACGCAGTCCATGTGGAGCCCTCTGTTCAGAATGTGTCGGAGCTCCTCTTCTCTATGCTAGAGATCTTGGATCTAGGGTCCTTTTTGAACTGGGAACCCTCTGCTCCCTCTGGCACTTGATTTCCATCCTTGGAAATCTACCAAATCAACTATGATTCAGCTTCTTCTTTGATCCTCTGACCAAACTCCAAGTTTCCTTTGGCAAGAACCTCTCTGAGAAGCTGATCTCTTCCCAAACTTTGTCACTTGTGCTAAGGCTAAAAATGTCAAAACTTCAGAAGTTTAACCCCACCAGCTCTTCTGAATTTCCGCAACTTTTCTGTAGATTTTTCTGGATCTGACAGATTCAGATTTGAATCACACTGGCTGGCTTCAGACCCAACTAGCCCTGTTTCTGAGCTGCCTCTGCACAGTAGTTGCGTGGGCTTGCTAGGACACAGCGCTAGACAACGTAACCCTTCCCTCTGCGTGGATCTCCTCCTGAAAACTGCGCTGTCCCTTCAGATCTGCTTTTCTGCTGCTTTCTGTAGCTAGATCCTTCAGATGCTTCAGCTGGTGACCCTTCTAGATCTGCAATTCCTCTGATACCATTTAGAAATTTCCGAATCTTATATCTTATGCAAAAATTATTTCTGTTAATCCGGTTAAGCTTCTCCTACTTATACAAGTTATCAACTGAATAAATTTAAGTTAACATCAAAGAAAAACACATAACAGATCTCTACCGATTCAGATCTAGAATAAGCACATGCACACATAGACAAAGTGACAGTTATTTCTGGACAAACTGTCCCCGAAAAACCCAATGTGGGAAAACCGGTCTCTGGCTGCTGGAGGGCTCTATTATTAAAAATATTTCTGAATACACAACTCTGGGTTCCAGATCTGGAAAACCCTATAGAGAAAACTCTAGATCTGCAACACCTGGCTGATCTAAGACCAACAATACTGACTGATCCACACCCTCAAACGAGATTTACAGAACTTAGCTAGATCTAGGCCTAGAAACCCCAGATCTACCCCTGAAAGACACTGTGTCAGCCTCTGAAGGCCTCCAAATGCTCAGCGCTATCATTGGAAGGGACTGCATTACCCCAGACTGGGTGACGCAGTCACTACACTGCCCCTAAGGGTCTCTGCATAACCCCTGAAGGGTTTCCTGAAAATCACGCTGTCCTTGCTGCTGCTGGTGCCTACTGCTGCTGCTAGTGCCGTCTGCTGTTGCTGCTGCTGCCTTCCTCTGCGCTGTCTTTCTTGATCTCTTCTTTGCTTTTTGTGTATTCTAGACCCCGGGATCAGATCATCCCCTTGGTCTAAATTCCCCTTTGCAACTGAAACACTTGAGAATTCTTAGCAACTCCACCCTAGAATCTCAACTTAGCTTCAGTGCTTTGCTTGTGTGTGTCTTACAAATGAAGCCAAGCCTTTCCTTTATATTTTTCTCGTTGACAAATCAACGGCCAAGATTAAATCTTTAATCAATGGCTAAGATTAAAAGAAAGCTTGATCGGTGTGACTTAAGACAATTTCATCCCATGTTTCATTAAATTCACTTTAATTATTTTATTTTCCTAAGTTTTAACTTAGGAAATACATTAAAATAATTAATTAATTTAATATCTTCTAAACGAGATGGAATTTCCCAAATCCATTTCTGGGTCTTGCAGATCAGGTGAACTCTAGTCCTTCCTCAAAATTTGGGACCTAGAGCACAAATGATGCTACCCCAAATACACAAAATCTCAACAGTTAAGTGTATTTTTGGTTTGTCTTCCGTCGATCTATTGGTATGTTCTATTAGCATTTTATTTTCATGTTTATGTGATTGCTATTTGATATCGGGTTTTAAGTAAAGTTGCATCAAGCATAGAACATCTACAAAAATTTACATGTTATTGGAGCTAAGGTGAAGACAAAGCCTAGGTTTGTATGGAGAGCAATCACCAGAGAAGTAGTATTTGTCAAGGACTCATGGGGACCTCAAATTTGAATGGCTTGATAGTTGATGACAAGTTGACTGGCAAGTCTGACTTTCATGCTTGGAAGATGTCATTGGATTTGATCTTGGAAGATCATGATGTCATGGACTATGTGCAGGGTAAAATCCAAGAGCACCTGCTGCCACCAAGACGAAGTATAGAAAAGGAGAAATCAAAGCTATGCTAATCATCCGAGATTCCATCCATAAAAGTCTGGTTGCCTACATCTCTGAGCTAGGCACATCTAAGGAGATGTATGATAAGTTGGTCAATATGTTCAGGGCCAATAATGCAAATCAAGTTCTTTTCTTTAAGAACCAATTGAAGAATCTCAAGAAAGGCAGGGATGAATCCATTCAATGTTATTTTCTTAAGTTGACTGAAATCAGGAATAATCTTCTTGCCATTGGAGAAACAATAGCTGATCGAGAATTGGTTCTCACCGCACTTGGAGGTCTCCCCTCTGAATGGCATGTATTCATTACTACCATTCTCAATAATAATGTGATTCCTGATTTTGACGAAGTATTGTCGAGATGCACTCAAGAGGAAACAAGAATGATGGAATATGAAAATGAAGGTAATGTTGCGTTCACCGCTCGTGCTAAGAAGAAGAACAATGGTGGTCTGAGGAACCATGGAAGAGCAGGAGCTCGAGAAAAGAAAGGAAGATGTTACACATGTAACAAGACTGGCCACTATGTTAGAGAATGCCCTAATAGAAGGGATTCTCACGGGGATGATGACAACAACAACAAGAGGAATGGAAACCAAAGGAACAACAGTTTCAAAGGAAAGAGGAAGGCTCCCTCTGGTCGCAATGGAAATGGGCAACCTTTCAAAAGGTCAAGAAATTCTAGGTATGAGGAATCTAATGTTGTTGATGATAAGAAAAATGAATTCATTCTTGAATTTTCCCTCTCTGCTGCATCTCCACCCGACACCTTGGATGTCTGGTTGATTGATAGTGGTGCTTCAAGGAACCTCACTGGGTTTAAAGAAGTTCTCTCTGATTTGATTGAGAAGGATACCAGTCTGAAAATTATGATTGGAGATAATACCACCTATCCCGTGAAAGGGACAGGGACTGTGACCATCCATCTATCTCATGGTCAAGTCCTTCGCTTGCAAGATGTAATATATGTACCTAATTTGAAGAAGAGCCTTGTGTCTATTTCGGCCATGGAAGACGGAGGTTTCAAGGTGGCATTCGTCGATGGAAAGGTATGCATCTAGAAGAAGAATTTCAAAGAAGCTCTCACGATTGGGTTTAGAGTTGATACACTCTACTAGGTTGGAGGAAGTCCACTGGGGGCTATGACACGTGATACTATTCGTCAAATCGAACTATGGCACCGGAGGTTTGGACACCTTCATTACAAAGCCCTTCTAGAAGCAAGGAAGGTGGTGACAGGGATGCTCGAATTCAAATATGATCATGGAGGTGTATGTCAGCGTTGTGTCGAAGGAAAGCATATAAGGGGACCTTTCCCCTCAAGTGTCACAAAGACATGTGATGTCTTGAAATCGATTCATTCTGATTTGTCCAGTATGCTGCTTGTGACATCTTTGGGAGGATGTTCTTATTATATGATGTTTATAGATGACTTTTCTCGCAAGACTTGGATATACTTCTTGAAGAAGAAGGATGAAGCTTTCATGTGGTTTCGTACTTTCAAAGCCTTGGTGGAAAATCAAACGGGGAAGAAGATCAAGATTTTGAGAACCGATAATGGCACTGAATATGAGACAAACGAGTTCAATAACTTTTGCAGAGAAGTTGGCATTAAGAGGGAGACCACCACCGTATATACTCCTGAGCAATTTGGTGTTGTTGAAAGAAAGAACAGGAGCATTGTGGAAGTTGCCCGTGCCATGCTATGTGACCAAGGTCTTTCGAAGTTTCTATGGGGAGAAGCTGCAAACACTGCTGTGTACATACAAAATCGATGCCCACATTCTGCTCTGGACTCCAAAACTCTCGAAGAGGTTTTCTCTGGTAAGAAACCTAATGTTTCTCATTTTAAAGTTTTTGGTTGTCACGTTTATTTTCATGTGCCGAAGGAGAATAGAAGCATGCTGGATGCTTCTGGGAAGAAGCGAACGTTTGTGGGTTACAGTGAAACTTCGAAGGCTTATAGAGTGTATGTGCCTAGTCAAAGAGAAGTGTTGGCAACAGTTCAACAGGGTTAGCAAGCAACACATATGCAACGTATATCAAAGTTTCACAGTAGTTGGTGGGCAACAACAACCATACATCAATAACGTTACAGGAGATGATGTAGAGAGAAGGTATTGCTACAAGGTGTGCAACAACACTAGAACACATTCCTCGCTAAGAGGGAGTGTTAGTTTTTGTAGCATCAGATGTGTTCTAGCCACAAAACTTTTTGGAGAGGCTAAAATACATGAGATCTCTAGAAGCCATCAATTTTTTCTGGAAATTCCACCCAGAAGTGTCTCAAGTAGATTAGTAATATGTTTTTTAATGTTTCCTAAGTCTAAACTTAGGAGACATGGTTAATTTATCAGTATTAATTGAGATAAGGTGAGAATCAGCTAGAAACCCACACGAGCTGATCCAGAGATGATCCTAGCCATCGATTATGTTTTAATCTTGGCAGTTGGTGCTCCAACAGTGGATTATAAGAGGAGGTCGATGTGGTGATGGAGAGATCACTTGAGCAGTTCGATTTCTTGGTAGATCGATTTCCAGAGTATCAACTGTCTGTTGCTGGATAGAGCCAGAGATCGAAGTAGTTAAAGAGGGGTAGAGACAGTGAGGCTGGAGGAAGATTTCTAGATTGCATTTGCAGAGAGGAAGAAGAACCATAGTGAGGCTGGTGTAGGGATTGTGTAGTAGCCTCTAGAGGCAATTCGATTTTGCTGGGGAAAAGCCGAGTTTCCCTTCCAGAGTCTAGACAAAGGTTCCAGAAGCTAGGAGAAACATTTTCCCAGACAACAACAAACTAGACAACTTGTGGAGAAGCTGATTCAGGATGAGCGCAAAAGGGACTGTGCTATGCTGACATAGGCCAGCATAGAGGTAGTTTGGACGACTCATTTGTAGCTGCAATCAAAGCCTGGATTTGCTTGTGGAGTGAGGAAAATTCCTCACTAGATTTTTGCTAGTATTTTTCTCTGCAGCATTGCCAGATTTCGACATCTAGTTGTACTCAAAATTTCTCACTGTTGCATAATATCAAAACCCTCAGTTGCTGCACCAGTTTTCCCGCATTGGGTTTTTCCAGTGACTTTTTTCCAAAAATAATTGTGTTATTTTTTGTGTGTGCGCTTGTATTTCTCAGCTTCCAACGTTTTATTCTTCGACAATTTTATTTGTGTATATTGCAGTGTGATTTATTCAGTATTTGTCTTAGCAAACAACAAGTAAATTGTTAAGTTAAATTAACAATTAGGAGAATAATTTCTAGTCGTTGTAATAGGATTCCAGTGTTGGAATTTTCACAGCTACTACTACTAATACTATTGAGGTTGTAGAGGATTCTGAGGAGTTCTCAGACTCTGAGCCAAATGATGTTTATGTAGCTCTTGTTGATGATCCCACGTATAGTAGTCGTGATGAGTTTGATCATGATGAGGAGTGATCATGTTGATCATTGAAATGTAGAATTGTAGTAGGCCAATGGCTCATGGCATGTAACATTGTTTTTGGACTCTGGAGGCCATTTAATGCCTCATTGATTATGTATTTTGCAATGTTCCACCGAGTTTTCGGGACGGGGAAACACGGGAGCGGGGATACGCACATGGGGGACATATATAAGCAACCCCAAAGTTTAGGGAAATTGTGGGGAAATGGGGGGACATCACAGTGATTAAAATTATAAAATTATTAAAAATTTAATATATAACAATAAAAATAAAAATAAAATCCCAACAATATGCCAATAACTAAATAAGTAAAGAGTAAATCTTAATAATTATGAAATTTACATCTAAGTATGACCGTCATTTCATTTTAGACTACTATGACTCAGAATTATCATTTGACATTTATGCAATCATCAATGTAAAATTGTAAATCTAAAAGTAAATTACTAAATTGAATCCATCATTTGACATTATGCAATGTTCCATCTAAATTCATCATTTGACATTATGCAGTGTTCCATCTAAATTCATCATTTCACAATCGGCATTAATATTATGCAAGGTACACCTAAATTAAATTAATCATTTGACAATTGAAATTACACAATGCACATCGAAAGTAAATTCATCATATGTCAATCACATTATGCTGAAGTCTAAAATAGCCATAGAATACTAAACTAAAAGTAAACATAGAAAGTAGTGAAAATACTAGTAATTTTCTAAAAAAAGTAGTAATTAATAAATCGCAACTCCAACCAGTGGCTCTAGGTCACAAAATGAAAATCACAATGCCAATCTTGCAGCTCCAAGTCACAAAATGAAAATCGTAGCTCCAAATGTCTCAGCTCCCTGATTGATGGTAAATCCGAATTATAGAAAATTGCAAATGGAATATGTTAAGAAGCGACAATAGGAAAATCTTGGGCGACAAGGTAAAATGTCGAGCGACAACAAAAGGAAATGTTGGGCGACAAGGTAAAATCATAGGGTTAATGAGAAATGAATGAGAAATGTGAGTGATCATGTTTTAAAGTTTTAATTTATGCTTTAGTTTTTATTTTTTTGTTTTTTTAGTTATATGAAAATTTGTATTTTTTTATGTTTTTAATTGTTATTAGCAAAAAAATTTTTGGGGGTGGGGGACGCGGGGGACGCTTTTCATCACTAGAAAAAAGTCCCCTTGGAGTTTCCCCGAGTTTCCCCAAAAAGGGGACGTGGGGAAAAGTTTCCGCAAGAGTTTCCCCATTCGGGGAGCGTGGGGGAGCGAGGAAGCGCGTCCCCCACCCTGGGGGGCGCATCCCCATGGAACATTGGTAGTTTGATGTTGATATTTATTGCACTTGGTGCCATTTTGGTGTATTCACCCTTAAATATATATAGATGAGCAAACTTTTCATGTTTTGTCTGTAATGGTTTGGACCCATGGTTTTAAATCTTGAAAATATTTTTTTTCATTAAAGTAAATTATTGCATGTATTTTTTTAAAGACTGGTTCATTGAGATCTGACTGGTTCAATTTTTTCAATTTTGGTTCAAAAATCAGTTTGATAGGTGGACCGAGTCGATCAACGGTTCCAAATTTTAAAACTATGCTCCACACAAGCATGGTTGTCTTCCTTAGGGTATGCAAACCCTAACCATGTTGCATCATAGAAGTACATGGGAAGACAACTCATGTGCTAGCCTCCAAATCTACATTTCTGTGTAAGGGTTTGAATCCTAAAACCCTAGGTATTCCAATTTTGCATCAACACAAGTGCCAAGACCTCCATGGATCATCAAAATATAAAACTCCATGATCTTGCCCTAGTTGATAAATCAAGGGCATCAAGATTAGGTGATTTCTCTTCTTTAGATAACTGATTGTGAATGATTTTTAATTTCTTAGATTAGGATTTTCTTGTAATTAGGGTATTAATGTTCTTCTTCATCAAACAACTAACGATGCATAAACCATAAAGTGATAAGAGACTTAGAATGTAGGCTATTAGCCAGCGCCAAAACCTCTCCCACTTGAGAGGAAAACCCAAACAAATTCTACTTCTTATAGAGACTTCAATTGACGAATACCAAGACCAAGAACCTTGACCTATTTTCCACTCCAAGACCAAGACACAATGCCTCGTTGATGAGATCCTTAGTCAATGATAGTCAACCTTTTGCTCCTTCCTTCTTCTTCAACCTCAGCGTCCTTTTGCTTCATACCTTCGCTTATTTCGGCCTCCTTGAATCCCTTTCCTTTGGATATGGTCTTCTTCTAGCTTGTCTCGGCTTCCTTTAGATTTTTCCTTCTCCCAATTCGGTTACCTTTGATGACTGTAACCTTCTCGGCCTTCCTACAATAGATGATCTCCCTTTACTTCACACGTGTGACAGAAAAATAGCCCTAAAAACAAACCCAAAACCAATCCGAAAATGATACTAAGGACCTTTGCTCTTCTTTCTCTTCTCTTCGCTGGTGATTAGGCTCTTTTCCAAGTGATCCTCATACTTCTAGATTTTAAACCTGCTTGACCGAAATTTTGCCTTCTGAAATGAGGCTGAGCTGCCTATTTATAGTCGTTGGATCCTCCATAATGAGCCGACATGAACTGAGGGTGAGCCAACGTGTCCTTTTGAGAGATTTCATTATTCTTTTGAAGCCGACTTGAAGGAGGTGTCTTTGCTTGGTCTTGGAGGTCCTTTTTATACATTTAATGACTCATACAAAAATGTAACATGCCCAAAAAGGCTCCTTCATACATGACATTGACTGAAATTGACTTTTATGACTTGATGACAAATCCTAAAAGCTCACAATGGTAGCCATCACTAAAAGTAAAATTCCTTGCTCATGAAACCTATCAGACAAGCATTACAATAATAATTTTATTTTTCTTCTTTACATCAATTACATAAAATCACAATTACATATGTCATTATGAAGGTCAAACCTAGTTACACTTTCAACAACCCTATGGTTATATCCTAAAAGAGCAAGTCTCCAAAATCATGCAAGGCATTAGTTGTAATTTCCTAGGGTAATTATTTTGCCCATGGGGTTTCAAACATGAAATTTATTGCGCTAATAACACAATACTACTTACAGTCTTCTCGAATGGCAATTAAAATGGCTACAATGGACAAATAGCTATATCAATAAGGAACACAGACGGTATGAAAATTTGGGTAACTCAGTTCCACTTTAACTGCCATTTACAAGGGCTATCATACCCAATAGTGTTAATACTAGAAAATATAGTCTTAATCCAACAATTGCTATGCTTATAATACTGTAAATCCCAACCTGAAGCAACGACTAATCAGTAAATCCCAACTGTAAACAACGACTAATCCAGTAAATCCCAACTTGAAACAACGACTAATCAAGTAAATCCCAACCTAAAACAACAACTAATCTTGTAACTCAAATTATGTCCAAAATAATAACCTACGAATTCTGTTATATTGGTGAGGTCATAACTGAGCTGACTGTCGCTCGCTGTTTGATCAAACTGCTCATTTTTTATTATCCTGCTATTCTCAATCTGTGATGGAAATGAGACAAAACCCTTGTCACTATTGTAAAGAAACTTGACCAACTACGACTAGATTCCGGGTGGGTTATTGTACCTTAATAGCCTACTGTAGGATGCCTTTAGCATATATTCTAATTCCACCTTATAGAAAATCGCTTTACGTGTAGGCTAACTTAGGTTTGTCAAAATATGCCTCAATCTCAAGCGCGAAGGTCCTAGTACTGACACGAAGTGTGGATGACTGGCTGCAATATGGTTTGATAACTATTCCAATATATGACCGCAACGTTTAGAAGGCTTCGACGCTGACTGCTCTTGTCCAATGCTGCAGAGATGCCTCTCGTGTAGTTTCACACCCTAGATGCACGTTGATTTCGCAGAGCAGTGTGCTATGCCTCATAAGTTTTTTGACGTCAACTCTAAGGTGAATAAGAATGGCTGTCCTATAGACCAAGAATTGATATATTATCTCAGGACCCTTTGGAGAATCTTTGTTGCCTATCCATAAATTTGGTGCCTGGAAACTTGTCTTGTCATCTGGTGTATGGCATTCACTGGCCCTTGTTTTGCGCCTGGTCCAAGGAGTCACAAAGGATCTGTTTTAATTGAATTCTCAAAGGAGATTTTCGCGGCTAGGGTATGCGAGCTAATTTAACACCCCCACCAAACCACTCTTCCTGCAAGCCAAGAAGATTCGATCTTTTTCCTAAGAGAAGACTGCTATTATAGGGCCGATTTGATTCACTCCAAGATAATAACCTATGCCTGAACAAGAGAAAGGGGTGGCTAGGTAGGGTGGGATCACCTCCACTAAAACTAGTCAAAGAAAAGAAAGTGGTCCTAAAACCCTCAAAGCCTCAGGCTCAAAGAAGAACAAAGAGAAATCAATCCAATTCAATGACGATCAAAATGATTCTACTCTCTTGTATTTATAGGTTTTCTTGTGGGGCTTTTCCCTCAATTAATTGAGAGGGGTTCAATGCAACCTTAACTTTGGGATTTTTGCCCCAACTGCCCCAAATCTTATCCCATGCTACCCAAACATTGGGTAATTGGGGTTTTCCCCTTTATCAAAGACTATAGCCTACGAGGATTGATAGGCTACTTCGTCCCTTAGGTAATTAATTCATAAGGGATATTACATTAGCTCCACTATTCATGTCTTCTACCAAGGTAAAAAACTTAGTGCTACAACAAGGGCCATAAGAACTATCATCTTCTTCAACAACATGTTCTTCTCTAGGGTTTACATGTCTAACACAAACTTAGTCATCACATGAGCAAACCCTAGTATCACAGAAGGGTAATCTCTTTAAAAGAATCTAAGACATTTCACTTTACCATTGTCTTCTGTTAGAGTTTCCTCATAAAACCTAAGATCTAGCTCCTAGGATTTCCTCATCAGCCCTAATGTCTCCAAGACAAGTACAAATAAAAGTACAATGATGATAATGAATATAAGAGCTTTGTCCCCCCTTATATATACAACTCGGTGAGGGAGGATAACATAAAATAAGGATGTGTTCATACAAGTAACCAACAAGGAAACCTCACATGGAGCACTCTATAATGCAAGGATGTATATGTGTCAATCTATAGTTTATCCAACTCCTAAATAAAAATTCCCTCCAGGTGATCTTGGTCCTAACAACACCCTTCCATGCTAAAGATGGTGTGCTCTCCAAAAAGATGTTAATTCAATGCTTCCTCTTCTGCAATGGTTTACTATTTCACTGTCTTCATGCAAGGGGCTTCTTCTCTATTTCTGTGCCGCATCTCCTCTCATGTGACCAATCCTACTCTCATGTTTTCCAGTGTGGTCACAAAGCTTTGATGCTCCTCCTCATCATATGTGTCTGGGTCCATCACAAACTTACAAGAAGTATGCTCTTCAACCTAAGTATCCTTAAGTCAAGTGTCCAACTTCCAGGGTATATATCACATGCTCTCTAGCTATAAGGTGTAATCATATAGTCCCAATCTCCAAGGGCTAAGTGTTGTGCACTGAGTGTTCAATGCTCCTCCTTTTAGGTAGAGTGCCTCCCATGGTTGAGCAATTTACTTCGCCAATGTGTGCGCTAAATGGGTTAATTAACATGCCGATTGGGGTAACAAACTCTAGGTAATGATGGCATGCAAACACTCTAGCCAAGGTCAAGTGTTGACCAAAACTGAGCCATCCTTATGCCCATGAAGCATTGCTAAGGGGCCCTAAGATCTAGTGCTCTCCTTGCAAGATAAAAACACTTTTGGGCTAACCCTAGAAGCTAACAAACACGTGGTATTACAGCTCTTTCTAAGGACAAGTGGAATTAATCTTTGTCTCTTTCGTAGATCTGATTTATCCAAATTTATAAAATAATCGTACAAAATGGAGTTTGGAAATTGAAGATATTTCTTATTTAAGTTAAACTATTCTATGATTTTTTAGTTTTTTAGGTCGGTGATTGTCGTGAGTATTGCAAAGCTAATATATTTTAACAATGCACCCAACCTGTCTCTTGACTAGCCTTAATTGAAATAGAATGGTGGAATTTCAAGATTGGGGCTATGATAGAAATCCAAAGTAATGTTGTCTATGGTATGCCCATGTGATATTGGAGCCCCAAAACAGTTGTGGGAAATTATCACCATATGCTTATTTGCTTGTTTATGAACCAAATTGCAATAGGACCTGTTGCCACAAAATATAGCAGACTTAGTGCAAAGTCCCACTAGGCAGAAATATGTAATATCCCTTGGGAAAAATTTGGCCTTTGGTTTGAAAAGAGCACATGACATATTTGTATGTTAACTAGTATCACAACGTTCCTTCAAAAGTTGACAAATAAATAAACAACATTGAATACAATAAACAACGTAGCAAACATTTAATTCCCCCAACAATTTATGTATACAAAACCAATCTAACAATATATAGTGGGTTTAAACCCACAGTCCTTCCAAACTTCACACTACAATTTAAATACACAACAAACCTATTAACCTTCTACTCTTAGCCTGACCTTGCAACCAACCTTAGTAATTGCTTCCTCTGTCCAACCAACCAGACTTTGTTGCCATAGTTCATACCACAGAGGTGTTTTGATGCCACAAACACACCTTAGAATCATCCTACTGCCACAGATCCGCACAGAGGTGATATTGCCGCTCTTGAATCGGCTGTATGCTGCCTTAAATAGCCCTCGCTGCCCCAACCAGACCACAGGAGGGGCTGCTGTCACAATTTCGGGAAGATCGTGCTGAGAAATCCATTAGGGTGGCAGATTAATTGATTTCTCTTATTATGACATTATCATGTGATGTTTCATTATTAGTTTTCTTCTTTCAATTTATCTTGTTCTTATCATCAAGACTAATGTCAATCAATAAACAGAGGAGGACACGAGATGTAGGCACACAGCGAGGGAACAACCCCTATGTAGGGGAAAACCCAGTGAAGGATTCTTCCTTCAGTAGATTCAAAACAAAATTGAGATGACCAAGACCCTCATAACCTAGACCAAAGACTTCTTCCATCCATCAAGTCAACCTTGTTAGATTATACTTCAGTTCTAAGTCTTGTATTCAGTATTTCGTCCTTTAATACTTTGTAAACACAGTCTTCTCGTGCTTCGATTTTGTGGCAGCCTTCTCATGCTGACATAAGCCTTGTTGTAAGCCTTGTGTCAGTCTTCTCATATTTTAGTCCTGTTCAATCCTCAGCATACTTGATTCTGATGTAGCAACCTTCTTATACTTCGGTCCTGTGACATCGTTACCTTGTTTCAATCCTGAGGCAACTTAGTTTGGTTTCGGTCCTGTGGCATTGCTGATTATGTTTCTGTCATACTTTATCTGTGTCACACTTCAGTTCTGTAGTGGCATCATAACTCGGTCCTGCAATAATCTTATAACAGAAATATACTTCGGTCCTGTAGTGGTACAGTTATAGTGTCAAACTTTTGGTTCTGTGGCAACCCAGAATTTTGGTCCTGTGGTGGCAGTCCAGACTTCGGTCCTGTGGTGGTGGTGGTAGCCCAGGCTTCGGTCATGCAATGACACTTCGACCTTCTGCAGCATCGAATTATCCTTCACGGTAATTCACCAAACTTGTGTCTTATCTCTCGTTGAGCAAAGTCTACACATCTATTTATAGTTGTTTCCCACTGAAAATGAGCCGACATGAGTTTGTTTAAGAAGCCGACCTGTAGAATATTAATTTGGAGGCCGACAACATGGTGACTTGATGGAGGAAGCATTTGACACAACAAAATAGATTTTGACACAGACTTTAAAAATCATAAAAGCCTACAATGGAGGGTTGATCTATGACCATTGACCCAAGCATTAAACCCATGCTTTAATAAGTCAATTTAATTGATAATAAAAATTCTTTTTGTTTATTTTGATAAATATATGTCATTATGACTCAAGTACAATTATGTAGACTGAACTTAGTTACATTATTCAACAGATCGTTGACTCGGGTATATTCTCATGTCCTTTGATTTGCCTTGAGATGTGCCACTGCCAATGAAGAATCTCCTGGGATAGCCCTTTAGCCCAGTAGGGCTTAAACAACCCTCGCTGTCACAATACACACCTTCAAGTGGGTCGTTGCCTCAGTAGGGTTTCGTTGCCCAAGTTAATGCTCAACTGCTACAAAAAAGGTTCTCTAAGATGGTTGCTGCCTCTGGTAGGGCCCTAGGAAAACTCCACTGCTAAGATTTTGTTCCTTGAATAATTTTGCTGCCACAAAAAGCTCCTTTAAGGGTGCCACATACCTCAGGGAGGGTTTTCAGGGCTATTTGCTGCCCAAGTTTGACCCTTGCTATCCCTAGAATTGCCTTGGATAGGCTTTGCTGTCACAGATTTGCTCCTTTGTTTCCAAAACATACCTTGCCACAAAACTTCTCGCTTGATCGTCACAAACAAATGAATGATGGCTCAGAAAAATATGCCAAACAAAATGAGGACAAAGGTTTAGCTAGCGTGGAATCTTTCACCATCACAACCAATTAGAGATAAGATAAGGTAAGACACTTTTTTTTTTTTTTTGCTAAGTTAAATTAATCTATTATCAGTAGGAAAATAATGTACAACTGGCCGAGGCCATTACTGTGCCTTCAGAGAGGCAATTAGACTGACATTGACTGGAATAGGGCAGCCCTGCAAGGGGCGCCAACTTGAAGAACCCAGAACATGGAAAAATCCCACGCAGGGGATCGAGCTAGAAAAACTTGGGTTTGTAACCATACATTTTGCTAAGACCCAGACTGGAAACTGAACCTGAAACATGACTAGACTATGAAACAGACTGGAACTGAAATTTACAAAAAGTGTACCAGTATTGAGATTGACATTGATATAGCAAGACAAGCCCTCCACGAGGGTAGCGAAAAAACAGAAGCAACCAGCAAGAAGAGACGAGTTACTCATCCGGCGGGACCTCTTCAATCCTGCAGCTGTAATCTTCTGGATTGCTGTGATCATGGGGGAAATCGTCATTATGGTGAGCAGCCTCAGCAGCCGAAGCATGAACACGAACAAAGTCCGTCTGCAGAGCCGCCCCGGAAGCCTCAGGCTGACTCCCCACGCTTTGCTGCATCTGGTTCAAGTGAGTACCGGCTTCAGGAACGGGCTCCTCAGGCGGAGTCTCCGGAATAGGCTCCTCCAAGAAGACCACGGAGATGGCCACCGTCACACGAGGCTTGTTCAATGCACAATCAAACGAGAAAAGAGCAGTATGCGACTGAGCGGGCAGCTCATCACCTGAAGGGGAATCCAATCTTCGACCAGAACGCAGCAGACGCCCCCGGAGGAGGCGAGGGAGACAGTCAGAGTGAGAGGAGGAGTCCGAGGGTGAAGAGGAGGGAGAGGGGGACGGCCTTCTGGCAGAGCGCGAAGACCCCCTCCTGCACCTCATACGCTGCCTTAACCTTGGCATAGTTGCAGAATTCGCAGGATTGGAGTTCGAAGGAATCTGAGAACTCGAAACAGGAGGGATGCCCAGCACAACAGTCGCGAGGCGACAGGAGCCAACAACAGAAATGTGTAAGCTGTCGTCAGCTTGCAGACAGCAAGTGAGCCGACTTCGCTTACCAGTTGAGGTGCGATCGGTGGCTCTGTTCAGAGCAGAATTGCAATGCGCATACAGCGGTTGGGGGGCGAACGTCTCCATGGCTCTTAAAGAACAAAGACTGCAACTCCTCATAGGCAGCATTGAATTGCCAATCTCGCAAATCCTGTGCGTGATGTGGGTTCTGCAGTCGAGGCAGCAACGTATCGCCTCACCGAAAATGAGT
Source organism: Pinus albicaulis (assembly GCA_034641835.2). Taxonomy (NCBI): domain Eukaryota; kingdom Viridiplantae; phylum Streptophyta; class Pinopsida; order Pinales; family Pinaceae; genus Pinus; species Pinus albicaulis. The sequence goes on from CM076584.1 coordinate 1,267,352,522, forward strand.
TTCGCCATCAGAGCTAACTCCATTAAACACAATCTGGAATGTATTCACTGCGAGCAGAGATAACAGGCTTAACGTTTGCGGTCGGACAGGTGTAGTGAATGCTGCCGCGAGGGAGGGCATGTGGCCTCCCGTCCGGTGGCGCCTGTCCGTTCACATTCATTTGCCACCGAAGCACCCGCATCCGGGAGGTGTATACCCTTTTATTAATGTCACCCGATAATTTTATTAATGTCCTCCGCTGACCACAAAAGTAGGTTAATGGGACTAAAGGATACGTCCAATGTAAGTACAAGACAGGTGGGAGTGCAAATGCAACTCCATTGTAACTCCAAAGCTAATAAGACTAAGATATGATTGACATGAAATAAAAATACAAATAAAGAATGTATAAAGTCACATGAAATGATTGGAAATGAGAAATGCGAAGTATGATTGCTGCTGGACTGTGCAACTCCAAATAAATGAGGATGGAGATGAAAATGAAGCCAATGGGTTCAACATCTCCCAAATCTGATGGCCGATGGTGAGAGAGGCAAGCAAAGAAATCTCTCCCTGTCTGGGTCCTCCAGAATCATCCGGGAATTAAAATTAATGATCCTAGGGGAGTCGATGAGTGAGTGCTCCTCCTAACATCTAAGGCTGAAATGAAGAAGCTGGTGATCATTCTCTGTCTGTTGTGCTATGTCTAGGAGGAGGTCTGGCAGGAGAGAGGCACCCTGCACTGTCTCTGCCTCGAGCCATTCCCTTTGGCTCTTTGAGGGTAGGTCGACTGAAGCATGGTACTACATCTGCGGGCCGATCTCAAATGTACTTGTCTATCACAGATTTGGGGGAGGGGGTGTTGTTGCAGAAAACCCCAAGGTCTCACCATTTTCCACTTTGCTGCAAACTGAGACTCTCCTTGCTGCTTTTTTCGACCAAACGTAACAACCTGGGAATAAGAGGTAATGGATCTGGGAACCCCATGGTGAGTCGAAGTGTGTAAGAGTTGAGATCTGTAAGTAGATATCTCGCTGATAAAAAGGGTTAGGCATGTCTAGTCCTGGTACTGGAAAAAAGTAGAAAGGAGCCCTTGGAATCCCTGTAGAGATAGTGGAAACATCCTCTAATCTAATAGTAAACTGGGCACCCAAAGATAAGGTGCCACTCAGTTTCCGGCTCCAGAAGATGGCACACTTGGCAAATTTTGTTCAATTAAGGAATACTATGGGTTGTCTCGACTCTAAGACGATGCTAGCCAACACGAAGCCACCCCAGGGGTATCTTGTGAGAGTGCATCTAATGTCGATGCAAGTTGGTGGGGCGGATGATGAGGCCATCCTGTAGCTTTAAGAAATGCTCCAAATAGAAAGACATCTCCGGACCAAGGCCCAAAGGAGGTGAAGTCCATGTGACATGAGTGTATAGTTGATAGATATCCTCTCTATTGGACTGGTTCAACACTTGTTTAGTTGGAAAATATGACTCAATGCATTAATATATAATCTGAATGGGGGGAGGTGCTCTAGGGAGATGGCCACAAATGTCTTAAAATCCTCCAAGAGCCTCAACTCAAATTTCAGAAATATAAACAAACCATGTTGAGAAAAATAATTCTCCTCTCTTCTCTTATAGATTCCCTTTGGGGTCTTTCCTCCTAATTTTAAATTGAGGGGCTAACAAGTTTCCCTCCAGTTTGCCTCAAATTTGGCTTTAATCCTAGGTTTTACCCCAATTACCCCAAATTATTCAATGTTATTCCAATAACATCAAATAATGGGTTTCCCCATTTACAAATGACTATAGCCTACAAGGTTGGATAGGCTACTTTGTCCTCCCTTGGGCAAATTAATTAGAAGGGGACATCGCAAACTAGACCTTAGTGCAACAAGAGATTGGTTGCCACTATCACCACAACAAGCTTTCTCTTGCTATTTAGTGTTGTTTGACCACAAGTGAGGCTTCCCTAAATATCACTTAAAAGATATTCAATTATTATGGCTCAACTAGATTGATATGAGGCCTACTAAGTGGGATATAGTGTTGGAGGATCCTAGAAATCTTACTGCCCAAGTATTCTATCCCAAATTTCAGGTACTCTATTCCTAGATAGATCAGATGACTATTATAAGTTAGGGTTTTGGAGTTTTCCAATTATAAGGCAAATGATGTGATATAAAAACCAAAGGAAAACGTCTTTCAATAACTAATCAACAAAGGGACGAAGGCCTTCAAAAAGATACCAAGGATTTAGGGTTTATAATGGAGTTTTATGGCTGAAATTTTGCATAAACAACAAGGGAATGATGACGCCATTCCTAAAAGATAGGGTTTAACATGAAATAATGCTAGATTTTGCTTTTATATATTATTAATGCATTCCCTATTTTAATATCAATGAAATATCAAACAAGAATTTCTAAGCCCTAGTCTTAACCCTAGGTTCTAGGAATTAGATAAATGAAGGAGAAAATTATTAAATATTAAGGGTTGATGAAGACTTCTTTGACTAGTGCCTTGTACTAAATGGGAAAATGGGGTCTTCTAGGGCTTAATCTACGAGAACAACCTTGTTGGAGTAAGGAAGATGACTAGGGCATCTACTTTAAACCATATCAATTTTCTTTTGAGGGGAGATTTTAAATTTAAGGAATGCATACCTGGAGTTTCCTTAAAGGTTTCTAGGAAAACAATTTTACATATCATAGAGTAGCAAGATTTTAGGATAAATTTAGTAGTTTTCATGGCACAAATAGAAACCCTACTACATAAATACAAAATGCAAAATATAGAAGATAGGCAATAAACTTACAAAATTTTCCAAGAGAAACATTTCAACCAATCTCGTAAAATCATTTCCAACCAAAAACCATCTCCAAGAGAAACTCACACTGTAAAAGATCACATTTTGGCCCAAGTAGAAACAAGAGGACTAATTCACACTCTTTTGGAAGAGAATCATGATGCGTGATTGATGATGAAAAACGAAATAAGGCTTTGTCTATTTACATGAGGTCAAACAAGCCATATTTTCATAATTTTACAAGCATATTTCCAAAACAAGTTTGCTTAAGTGTTCAACGAGTGTGAGGTCACAAGCCAACCTTAATATAGCTTAAAAACATAATAACAAATGCTGAAATAGTCTACATGTGGGGGAAATAATGTCCTCCACTATGATATCATCCTCTATAAATGGTCGATATGCCACACGCTAGTGACAAAATGGATCATGAGTGCTCCATACTCGAGGAAATCTCAAAGTACATGTGAATGCCTCCAAAACCATGACATCATCACAATTGTGCCCTATGGCACCCTTCTAAGGGCAAAAGGAATGATTTGGCCGCTGGCATCATCATGCTCAAGCATTTGGGTCCAAAGGTGATGTGCAAACCCTTCATTGTCATCCATAGTATTAAAAACTGGAACCGCTGACTAGACTGATGGACCCATTGAACCGGGTTTCGAACCGAAACCGGTCAAACCGGGATTGGTCATATCTCAATGAATCAATTTTTTAAAAAATACATTAAATAATTAATTTTTAATTTAAAAAAAAACTATTTTTAAGATTTTCAACCATGATTCCAAGCCAATAGAGACAAAATATGCAAAGTTTTCTCATTTATATACCATGTAAAGGTGAATATATCAAAATGGCACTGAGTGCAATACATATCATCGAGAAAATACATAAGCAATGAGACTCTAAATGGCCTCTAGAGTTCAAAATCAAAGCCTAGGTTCAGTCTAGACACATCATCTATAATTTCATCGTCCAACTTCATAGGTTCAGTGTTTCAACATCTGGGGTTATTGATGAGAGTCAAGTAGCATGTGGAATCATCTCATAGCCCAATGCTTATCTGTAGAGGGGCGACACTGCATCCTCAAGGTCAAAATTGCTCTTTGGATGGGGTACAACAACCTCTTGAGTGCTACAAAAAGGGAGCAAGCTCATCTCTCAAGGGGTTCATGCTACTGTGCTAATACCACCTGACAAAGACCTCTCAACATCAAGTGAAATCAATAGTCATTAGGGACAATAACCATTAGAGCATCATAGTGGACCATATTTAATGTTAGGGGCACAATATTGATAAATGTAGGGGCAACAAGAGTAGAAGATTTCTCTTCTTATTGATAACTGCTTGTGATGTATTTTTACTTTTCTTGATTTACTTAATATTTCCTTTATTATAGTTAGTGTTCTCTATCATCAAACAACTACCAAAATCATAAAGAACAATGAGACAATAAGACACAAGATGAGGTAATCGGCTAGGGACGAAACCTCTTCAACTTGAGAGGAAAACTCACCAAAATTCTTCTTCTTATAGAATGTTCAATTGACGAATTCCAAGACCTAGACCCTTGACCAAGAACCCCTCCAAGACCAAGTCAATGCTTCCTCTTTGAATAACTTCTCCTTCCAGCAACTTCAACCTACTCAACAACTGCAACTTCAAAACTGCAATTGTAACTTCGACTTGCCCAAAAACTGCAACTTCGACTGTCCCATAAACTGCAACTTCGACTTGCCCAGAAATTGCAACTTTGCTTCTTCGCCAGGGTAGATTCTGTCTCCTAGAGAACTCAACTTCCAAAACAACTCTTCTTGATGTCCTAACTTTACCTTTGCAACTTGACTTTATTGCAACAATATGTGCCCTAATTCCTTCGCACGTGTGGAGGGAAGTAACCCAAAACAAATCCAAAATAACTTGACTTTTCCAGTTCCTCCTTCTGTTGTCTTCCTCTTCTTCGCACTTCTTCTTGTCCTTGTGATTGAACTTGTGAGTCAGAGTGAAGAGTCTCCAAATGGGGCTGAGTGCCCTATATGTAGGCTTCCTTGAGCCTCCTATTAGGCCGACTTGACATGTCCTTAGGCCCACTGTTGCTCCATGAAGCCGACTTGATGCTTACATGTTGACATGGTCTTGGGGGTGTTTTGACTCTAATTTGACTCAAATATTTTTCTTACAATATGTAACATGCCCAAGAAGGGTTATTCAGACATGGCAATGACTCTTTTCACTTTATATATACAATGACAAATCCTAGAAGCTCTCAATGGGAGGTTGACCTAAAATAAATTTCCCTTGAGCATGAAACCCATGCCTCAAGAACAATAATAATAAATTTATTTTTCTCTTTTCATTGAATACATAAAATCAACATTACATGTCATTATGAAAACCAAACCTAGTTACATATTTCAACAGATCACTGCACACAAAACTCATCTTCAAATGTGTAACTAGATTAGGACATGTAAACAAGTTACCTCACTTTGGGATGATTATGTAAATTTTTGCTCTTGCTCTTTCAGTTTTTGATCAACTTCTGCTTCTAGCTTCTCATAATCCTCAACCTTTTCCTTCAGCTGACTTGGCAACATTTCTTCTCTCTTTTCTATTTCCTTTGCTTGACATCTCATGAGGACAAATTTTGTTTCATCAATGTTATGACTCTTCTCTTCGAGGATTTGCAAACGCTCTTTAAGCCTTATATTTTCTTTTCTAAGCTTGACTATTTGTTCTTGAGCAACCACAATTTCTGCTTCAAAATAAATGGTGTAAACTTCTTCTAGATATGACTGACTCTTTTAATTGTCTTCAACTTCTTTAAAAGGTTCTGCGTTCATTGCTATGGAGGAGACTTCTTTTGTGGGTTTGGAGTGATGCCTTGTTGACTTTGCCATCTGTGTTTCCGAGGTTTACCTTTCAACTGTTAGGTTGTGTCTGAAGGTACTGGCTCTGATACCAATAGTTGGAAATATTTAGGGGACGTGGTTGAATCAGTATTTCATTATTTTTAACTGTTTTTATCTTTGAAAACTTGTGATGCACATAAATCATGAGACACAAATCTTTACATAAGAAACATCTATACAAATTTTCTTTGTAAATAATTTGTAAACTTCCTTGTACAAAGTAAGCACCAACATACATCTTTCGTAGGCACCAACCTACAGGAGATTTCATTACCCTAGCTGAGCACCAACTCAACAAATGTAGGCACCAACCTACAGACATAGTCACCTGTTTTGTGTTAGTGTTTGTATTCGACAACAATAAAAATCGTAAAAATTTTGATTAAGAAAAAGACTTTGATAAAATTTGACGTTAAGTTCGAGAATATATATATATATATATAGTTTATAAATATAAGTTTTATAAATAATACAATTTTATTATATTTTATATACTATATAAACACAATTATAAGTCTTAGTATATAATTTAAAATGAATTTATAACTTTTTAAGAATTACAGCCTAAGTCACTAACATAAATAGTTTATTTCAAATAAAATTAGAAGATATAAATCTCCTTATTTCATTGCCATCCCTGAACTCGAAAGGATGTACTATTGCTGTCTATGCTTTCTAATGATGTGTTGTGGCTAGCCATAAATTGGAAAGCGCCTCCAATTTTTAATTAGGATGGCTCACATCACTACATTACAATCTAGCAGAAATTGAAACTCTTTACAGTAGAAAGAATGTACTCCTTGATCAATTTCAGCTCGTAAATAATACATACCTTGTGCTTGATCCCCATGTTGTCGCACAGATTGTCCAGGCACCACGACAACGGCTCAGATTGGGGGCTGTCACTCTTATCCCCAATCTCTCTCTTTAAACTGTCTCCTTGCAGGCTAAGGGAGGTAGACCCTATTAAAAATGAAGGATAAATCCAGGAGACACAGCTAAAACATCAAATACTTGATAAAATTAACAGGATTTCACAGATCTAGATTAGATTTCACGTTTGATGATTAGTGCCTTATGGAGTCACACAAAATCCCATTATGCAATTATAAACCAGTAATGATGACTAACTGCTGCTTATTAAAACACGATTGATCAATGATATTCAATTGAAAACACTACAACCATGCAACAATACGATTAAAATGCCAGGATTTAAAATGCTTCCATTAATTTCGATCCAGAAAAATCAACGACTTTATATAGTCACTCTTAAGATAAAATTTCAAAAGTTCAGTTGACTATAAAAGATATTTTTGAGAATTTTTTATAATTTTTTATTAGTTTTGAAAAATTTTTATTTTTTATTTTTTATTTTATTTTTTAAGTCTAAATCTAAATCTAAAGAAAAGTTCTAAAATGAAATAAAAATTCTAATCTAAATTCTAATTAAATCTAAAATCTAACTAAATTAAAACTAAAGGCTAGGCTAAACTAGATGAAAATTAAAAAATGGAAATCTATAATCTAAGGACTAACACTAAATTAATTCTAAAATGATTAAATGAAAACCTAACACTAAAGCTAGAATCGAAAATCTAAAATTAAGGGAAATCTAAAAGAACTAAACTAAAGCTAAATTAAAATCTAAATGAAAATCTATCTAGCACTAAACTAGACCCTAGTAAATTTAAATTTATGTCTAAAACCTACGCTATTCACACAAAATAAAAAGTCTAACACTACGGTTAATCAAAAAAATAAAAACCGACTCAATAAAATATGAAATCTAACTGTATTAAAACTATGGAAAATCAAACATTGTCTAACAAAATTTCGACTCAAAAAAAATATTCGACGCATATAGAAGTGTTTGCCTTTCGATTTTTTGCAGTTATACTTGTCGTTTTGCATTTGCAGGTGGTCGAATCAACGCTGTGAGGAAGGTTTCGATGGCTGGGCAGCAGACAGGAACGCGGCAAAGGGAGAACGACGGACGGCAAGCAGAGACTGCGGATTGACGGGTTGGAGGAGGGGATCAGTTAGGGAAATGAATGATGAATGGGTTCACATGTTTTGTTTGAATATGTGCGTTTTTTATTTGTTTGTTTGCAGGGTGAAGACTAATCGATGGGGAAGCCAGAGGCATGATGGACAGCAAGGTTTGGAAGTTGACGTTGGCAGAACAAATATGTTTAAGAATCGATGAATAATGCTGGACGGTGCAGACGTTTTGCAGAGGCGGCTAGGGCATAAGGAGATCAATGGAAAGTGAAAGGAGAAGAATGATGCAGCATGTGAATAAAGCAGAGATTGATGGCAGCAGATGGGAAGATGTGAACCCAGCTCAAATAAGAAAAACGTTCGGCAACTTCAAGTTGTTCCAAAATTCAGATTTTCAAAGCTTCTTGAAACCAATAATGCCCAGATTTGCCCACAGTGGGGGTTCTGAGGCTAGATCTGGCCTTTGGAGGCTAGATCTGCCTCAGATCTAAAAAAAAAAATTTCGATTTGAACCTGTAACCTGCAACAATCAGTCAGATCTGAAGACACACACCAAGAAACAATTAAACCCTCTCAGATAAATTACAAATTTACAACTAGTTTACAAAATTTAAAACCCTCATGGTCAGATCTTAATTCATTTTAGCACAATTTTCAGAGATTTAAAGTTTTAGTGAGAGGCACAAGCCTTCGAAACCTTGCAAAATCACAAATATCGTAAGATAGACCCGGAATTTAACAAATAAAGAGCTTATCAGATTTATGTTTATTGAGAGTCGGCTGGTCCAACCGAAGACTTCCCCAGACGCCCAATCTTAAAAAAAATTCCCTGCACACTTAGATCTGACTTTAGACTGATAGAGATTTAAGAAAACAACATGAGACCTTTGTAGAAAAATCAGAATGTTATTTTATAAACCCAGAAAACTGCATAAGATACCTATATGCAGATTAATCCATGAAGGCCATCAACCATAAAATGCAAGAAACCAAGTAGCAGAGTTTAGAGAGAATTCACCACATAGATCTGAGAAGGAACATCCAGATTTGCAACCCCAAAGTCTTTATGCTTTATTCCTCAAAAAGTTTACAAGAGCTTCTAAGAGCAAGTGCACGATTCTGAGATCGGATGACTCAATACTGACAAAGACCTCTAAATTTATAGGACAAGATCTCTAACGACTAGTTTGGATGATCCTCGTCAAAATAATCTCAACCGTCCAAAAGATTTAATTATCTTTTAATCCGGAGCGTTGAAATTAAAATTTTGGGAAAAAAAACGAATTTATCATTTAATTCAATTTTAATTAACTCAAAAATATTATTTTTGAGTTAATTACCCCAAAATTTTGACCTTGACTTAACCACCAAGGCCCAAGGGTCCAATATTTCTTAAAAATCTCAATATTCCCTTGGCTTGGGGCTTTCAAAATCATTTTCCAAGGACCCACAAATTTTGCCTTTAAAGATTTAATCCTAATTTAGGACCCTAAATTAATTAAATTTCTGGTTTAGGATTTTATTAATTAATTGACCAGAAAATTTAATTAATTGACTAAGAGGAGATTATAATTATTTTTCCAACCCTCTTTTACATGAGATAATACATTTACATACATGAAGGGGGAAAACCCATTTGTATAGACCCTCAAATAAATACCCAAGTCTGCGACTCAAAATATGATCTAGTAGACCAAGTAGTTCGAACTACTTTTACAAGGACTCGATAGAACACTAGGACTCACTTAGTATGCTGATGACAAAATCCACCCTAGCTTTGGGGTGAGGCTGGAGGGAAAAACTCTGCCGGTCACTTACGTGAATCAGTGAAACAAAAAACCTCCTAGGATAGAGATCATCAATAACATACTAGGCTTACCTAGGTTGTTACATACATTGACGGTCTTAGATCATTTACATCATAACATGCAGAATGGGTTTACATCATTTGCAAAACTGTCGACTAATGATGGAATCTGGATGGCGCAACCACGTCGAACGTGAAGAATCCCATTTGAAAAAATGGGGGTGTACTGCTATGGGGTAGTTGACAAAGTGCGGTCAACACCCCATATTTTGAGTTGAATGAAATAACATAATTTATTTTGAAATATACTTTAACTTTAACAATTTATTCTTAAAAAGAATGAACTCGCCTGTAAATTTAAATCCGATAATAACCGGAAATGATTTGCTTATTATTTAGTGGAATTTGATGGGAAATTTGATTGATTATGTTTGTGGCAGTGTTGCACGATCCTCCCCCCCTCGGAGGATCCAAGGTCGGAACTGCGTCCCGTACCGATCCTTGGGCGATCCTCCGACGGAACCACGGATTCGAAAATCAGATCCGCAGTTCCGCTGTTTTGAGGCGATTCCTGGAAATTTGGAACCACACAAGCTCGATCCGCGGTTCCAAATTCCCGATCTGCGAATCCAGAAAAGGATCCATTGGGGATCTGTGGAGGTTCGGGCACGGATCCGCGCGGATTGCCAGTGGATCCAGAGGGAGATGGGAGGTTCCGCGGGGTTCTAAATTTTTTTAAAATTTTTTCTTTGACTTAAGTTGGGTTGGGGCTTCCTGGACAGTCCTAAGGTGCTCCCTTGATGCTCCTTAGATGCTTCCTAGATGCTCCCTCACGGTAATGTTAAATTTTTAAAGTAAAAGAGACGTTCTCCTTTATCTTTCATTTTCATCCTTTTACTTAAATTTTAACATTACGATGAAATGACTCAGGATGTTTGAGAGTGGTTCCAGCCTCATCGGGCTTCATATGGAGAAAATAGAATTTCACATCCTATTCAAAATTCAACAAACTTAACAGTTTTCAGGAATTCAGGATCAATGAGATTGTGGCTTTTCATTAGATAATATCATGTATGAGGGTGTGTGATTGGCATTTAATCAAGAGCACCAAGCCCTCTATGTGCTTATGTACCCTAGTGTTGGTGGTGTTATTTGTTGAACTCCTTTGTCATGGTCTTAGCAAAAAATTACCTTTCAATCAAGTCAAAATCAGTGATCAAGCATGTTAAGCTTTTTCCACCATATTTTAAGGCTTGGATTAGGTAGTTTGATTAAAATTGGGAAATGTTGACTAATATCCGGACAATCGAGGTAGAGGCAAAGGTGAGACAAGAGGAGAAGAATCTAGATTCTAGATGGCTGATGCTCCAATAATTAACCATTGATGTACAATGGATGCCATATCTATCTTGATTTGTATACAAATATGCATGTTTTCATATCTTCTACAATTAGTTTGGTATTTTGGATGTTTTTTTTAATATATATATATATATATATATATATATATATATATATAGTAGACGGTTCTGAAACGCTTCGCTTCCTAGATTTTTGGGAAAAAATGCTTCCGTGTATACGCTTCCAAAAAACGTCGTCGCTTCGTCCCCGCTTCGTGCAACATTGGTTTGTGGTTCCTTCAAATTCGATGAATTTCAAACTTCATAAGGAAAAGTAGCTAAACCCAGTGACTAAGCCTACAAGAGGCACCAATCCCCCTAGTTGAGCACCAACTCAACGAACTTTAGGGACCAACCTATGTCTTCAAGTTGTTCTTGGGATCTGTCATCTATATTTTTTGGTCCTCAACAAATTCTTTAGTGAGCTGTTATCTAACCGTGCAACCCTCAGGTTTTCCCCTTCAAGATTGATCACAACCACTTGACTTGTACACCTTAACTTTCTTCTCTTCAACTAGGCTTCTTGACTTGGCTCTTTAGATGTGATCTCCTACATGTTAATTCTTTGTATTTGATCAAAAAGAGGTCTTCCCATCTGACACTTCAACTCTTGCTGTTCACTGTTCAGTTATCACTGATTAGGCTTATTATATGTCCAAAGAAAGGGTTTGCCCACCTGAAAGCTTGTACTCAACACTGTAGATTTCTTTTTGCCACATAGGTATTTTCAACACACCTGGAACCAAACATGCATTTACAACCTTGAAGGTCTGCTTCTTGCAGACTATCAACCTTTGCACTAAACAATCACCTTATGCAACCCACAGGCGTACCACAAAAATTGCTCACGATAGCCCAGTTCTTAATGCACCTCTGTCCACAATAGGGCTCAACCCTATCATCACCTTAACATGACAACTACTTCAGCTAAAAACTCCCTTAACACTGCCTTAGCTAACTAGACTCGGCCTCCATAGATCCCTTCGACAGTTCTCCAACAGAGGTTAGGCAGCTAAAAAATCAGACTACAACTTGGTCTATAATGGGACTGCAAATTTGGCCACAAACCAAACTTGAACACGACCTTCAAAACACCAAAAACCAGCCTTTAAACCAAACCTGAGCTCGACTTTCAATGCAACAGAACTTGGCCCTCAAACTAGACCTGAATTCAGCCTTCGAAACTTTAGGATCCAACCTTCAAACTAGGCTTGATCTCGGCCTTCAAAATGCATTTTTTTATTTATAAAAAGGAACAAAAGCCTAATTTCTAAACCCTACCAAAAATCTATCAAGAGATTCCCCCTCTCCCGCCCCTCTATCTACCTCATACATTCCTCGTTGAGCATTTGTGAGCATTTGGAGTTTTGGAGCAGCTTTGAAGAGCAATGACATGTCCCATCCATGTATGTTAACAATTAATCTGTCCCTATATTTTCCTCTCATAAAAGTGCATAACTGAAATTTGTCTTTAAAGTTTTGTACTTCCATCCTTATAGTAGTTTGAAGTTTGATGTATGAACTTTTTATATTAAGAATTTAGGATAGGGTTTGCAATGTTCCATATTTGTATTTGTAGATTGGAATTTTACCATGCTCCCAGGAGTCAATGACCTTGCATGTATCCATGCTAGTCTTGTTGATGAGAATATTTGATGCAAATATTGCAAGACATGCATAAAAGGAAAGGGTGGTGGGGGATGGAGGGGGATTTGTAGGTTGAAAGAACATTTGGCTGGTATAAGAGGAAAAGTTGCCCCATGCATGACCAACTTTTTGAAAAAATCCCGAAATTTTCCCTGAGCCGATCTCCATCTTTTTCTAGAAGTTTCACACCCAGTTCTATTAATATACTTTAATTATTTTAATTCCCTAAGTTTAGACTTAGGCTCCCATTAAAAAAAATAATTATTTTAATAAAATCCCATCCGGGTGGAATTTCTCAAAACGTTTTCTGGGTATTTTGGAATACATGTGTCTAAGCCTCCTTGCAAAATTTGAGACTTAGAGCACAACCGATGCTACCATAAATCAACAGTTTGACTAGTTTCGTGGTTAGACTGGTTCGGTTTGAGCTCTAGCATTGGAAATGGCTAGTTCGGTACAAAACGAGCTGGTTTTGTGTTGAACGAATTGGTTCCATACAATGTGACCAAGATGTTCCAAACACAATTAAAAAAAAAACAATAATTTTTTGAGTGGGGAAGCCTAATATTCTAAGAAACCAGATTCGTGGATATAGGGCCACGTGTCCCGAATCCATCGTGTCTGACACGACACGTACATATTTGAATCCGAAAACCTGGATTCAATCGTGTCCGTACAGGACACGTCGAATCTCGATCGTGTCTTGTACGGACACGATCGAATTTGATTCCGCCAGACATGAAACCCGCGAAAGTGCATTGCTAAGTTATAAAAGTGGGTTTTCCCTCGTTGTTTCTCACCATTGTTTGTATGTGAGTTGAGCATCGAGAAAGGATTAGCAAGGAGCAAGGATTAGCAAGGAGAAAGGGAGTGTTTTCAAAGAGATTCGAGCAACCGGTAAGTGCACTGTCTCTCTATGTTTTTGCATTTAGTTTGCTGTTAGTGTTTGCATGTGCATATGTTTTACATATTTGGTCATTTTTGTTTATTTTTTACAATATTCATGGCTCAATCAAGGGCAGCAAGGCAGGGGCAAAGAAAGGGGAAGAATGTTCCCATTGGAGATGCCCCTCCTGTCCCTATTTCATCAGGGTTTGCAAGTATTCCATCTATTGGAAGTGGGGCTGCAACAACAGATTCAAATGTTCAGGGAAAACAAACTCAAGACCCCAAATACCCATTGTGGAAATATGTGACAAGAGATGCAGGGCCAGGCAGCAAGGCGAAGGGAAGACGCAATGTTGCATGGAAATGCAGTTTTTGCCACAACCATTTTATGAGCACATATTACCGTGTGAAAGCTCATTTGTTGGCTTTACCAAGTTGTGGCATTTCAACTTGTACAATAATTCCATTGGCAAGGAGGAAGGAATTGGAGAAAGAGGCATTTGTTGGTGTAGCAAATGTGGCATCAAAATCAAAACAAAACAAGAATGATGACCCGCTTCCATTCTTGAGGAAAAGCAGCAACAGGTTCCCTTTTGAGAGTTTTAGTGGGGGACAAGCAACAAAAAGAAAGGCAACTGCACTTGGTCTAATGGACAAGATTTTCCAAAAAGAGAAGAGGGAAGAGCTCGATCTCACCATTGCATTTTTTTTCTCTCAAAACTTCATATCCTTTAATGTTGCATAGTCACCTCTATTTATTGAGATGTGTTGAGCTCTAAGTCAAGGGGCTCCATCAGGGTATGTGCCTCCTGGGTCAGAGAAGCTTAGAACCACATTGTTGACAAAGGCAAAGAAAGAGGTGGACAAAATGCTTGAGCCTATTAAATCAACATGGCCAACATTTGGGGTTAGCATTGTTTGGATGGATAGAGATCCAAGAATTTACACCCCACTCCTCATCAACTTTATGGTGTCATACTTGAATGGTCCAGTTTTCTTGAAATCAGTGGATGCACTTGGACAGTACAAGGATGCACAATATATGGGTGAGTTATTTATTAAAGTTATTGAAGATGTAGGTGTCGATTCTTGTGTGCAAATCATTACAGATAATGCACCTGTTTGCAAGGCTGCTGGCATGATTGTGGAAGCAAAATATCCACAAATATTTTGGACACCTTGCATTGTCCATTCATTGAACTTGGCACTGAAATCTATTGCCTTTGATGTGCTTTGGATTGGCGCCATTATTGAGGATTCACGACATATATGCAACTTTGTACAAAACCATACAAATGCCCTCACTATCTACAAGGAGTACACCAATCTTCAGTTGTTGAAGATTTATGATACGATTTATTTATTCATTCATCATGTTAAGATGTTTATAGAGGTCAAGACCGCTCTTTGTAAGCGTATATTTCCAGCTACAAACTGAGAGTCGATCAAAACAACTCTAAATATGCTAATAGACAACATGTTGATGATGTTTGTGGGAGAAGGGGATTCACTTATTCCAAGACTATAACTGACTATTTCCTTTTGAAGTTTATCTCAGACATGTGGGTAATTTAAACCATCCTAGGAGAGGTTTATGAGGGATGTGATTCCATGATTAGAGTTCCAGATAACCTTCCTTTACACAGTCATGTGGCTCTTGAGCAAGGGGAGTAGAGATCACCAAAGGCCTTCTTCACCAGCATACAGGATATTCTTGTCAGCAAACGGGACAAGAATTGCACACCTTTACATTGTTTGGCTCACTCCTTGAACCCAAAATACTACAACCATGAGTGGCTAAATGGTGGACCTTCCCGTAGATTCCCTCCTCACATGGATGGTGAAATCTCATAGGGGAGGAAAGATGCATTCAGGAGGATTTTTCAGGATAGGGTATGCCTTGATGAGGTGGAGGACGCCTTTGCATAGTTTTCCACTAGCACTGGGTGATTTCCAGGCTGTGATGTGATTCGAGACAGGGGGGCTAAGAAGCCTTATTCTTGGTGGGCAACTCATGGGGCAACAAGCCCTCCTCTACAGTAGTTAGCCATGAGGCTCCTCTCTTAGGTGACTTCATCCTCTTGTTGCGAGAGGAATTGGAGCACATATGGGAATTTCTATAGTGTGAAGAAGAGCAGGCTTGAGCAGTCCAGGGCAGAGACAATGGTGTATGTGCACACCAACCTTTGTCTCATCTACAAGCAAAGGGAGGATTGATTGAAGGGAAAGACAAAGATGTGGGATGTCTTTCTTGATGATATGGGTATGGACAACAATGTTGAGTTAGCATTGGCCAACTTGGATCTCAATGAGCCAGTGCTAGAGCCTGTCACATTTGATGGTGGCGATAGAGTAGAGGGGTCATCCTCCACACCAGCAGATGCAGAGATGACATTGGATACATGGGAGGAGGATGCAACAAAGGAGAGCCGTGGTGAGCATGATGATCAGGATGAGGACAGTGATGCTGATTATGATGATGAGGATTGATGACTCATTGAGGCTTGTAGTCTTGTAGACTTGTAGTTTTTTTGTATTTTCTATTTCTATTTGCTATTGGCAGTGTACTACCTAGAGCCTAGAGGCTAGTACTTATGTAACACATTTTGATTTTGATGACTTAATGAGAAAACTACAGTATCTTGTCTTTCTCCTATTGGATCATTGATGAATATGTCTATTACTTTGTAATATGTATGATTGTATGATGTATCAATGTATGATGTATCTTAAATCTTTTTAAAACTTACATCTAGATGAAGATCTATGTTTTAATCAATGAATTTGTGTAAGAAATATATATATATATATATATATATATTTTAATAAAATAACATATAACGTGTCCGGACATGTCTTGTTCCGGGGGGTCACCGTGCCCGAATGCGACACTCGAATCCGTGTGTCCATTGTGTCCCGTGTCCCCGTGTTAGGTGACTTAGATAATATTCGATCATGTAGCCCTACTATTTCTATGCAATTAATGATAATGTTAAATTCTTAAAATAAGAGTGACATTCTCCTTTTACTTAAATCTTTAATGTTACCATTAATTGATTTAGGGTGCTTGAGAATGGTTCTGACTTCATTGGATTTCACATGGAGAAAATAGAATTTTAGATCTCATTCAAAATCCAGTAGACTTGGCAGTTTTCAGGATTTCAGGATTGGGGGAATTGCAACGTTTTCATGGAATTATGTCGTATACGAGGGTATTGAACTAACATTTAATCAAGAGCACCAAGCCTTCCATTTTCCTTGGTGCTAGTGGCATTGGCTGTTGAACTCCTCTATCATGACCCTATTTATAATGTACCTGTCACTCAAACAAAATCTTGAATTAACATGTGAAGCATTTTCTATCTTATTTTAAAAATTTAATGATTAAAGAGTGATATTGATGATGAGGATCTCAATATAGGAAATGATTTTGATGATATGTAAGTATATGCTGTAGCATGATATTTTTTTTGACACTAGAGTCCATCTAGAGCCTCTTTGTTGATGTATTTTTGCCTCAAAATTGTATTGGACTAAGTGATATTTTGGTTATATGCACTCTTATTTGCTATATAAATGAGAAATTTTGCATAATTGTATATAAATGGTTTGGATTCATATGGATACACATGAATATATATGTTTTTCTCGAAAATTTGAATATTTTATGTGTTTTTGGCTGACCAGTTTTTGGTCTAGTTTTTCTACCGGTTTCGGTGCGGTTCCAACTGGTTCCTGGTTCAGAGGGTTTTCCGGTTCTATCACCACTTTGGTTCTGATAACATTGCTCTTAACATCCAAAGCTGTGAGGAAGAAACTCTTAATGGAGGTTGGCTATTCAATGCAATTGGCTAGTAGAACTTCATGCAAGGTGGAACCTGACTTTAGGATCTCCTAGAACTATAATCTGTTTGTGAGATTGGTGGTGGCTGTCCATAGGTCTGGAGTGGCAGCTTGGAAGGGGTCTTGTGGAGGTTGGTTCACCCAACAAGGGGGCGTCCAGAGACATTCAGATTGGTTGTCTATTGCGTAGAAGGAATTTGTTGTGCGTCATTATTATGCATAATCTAGATAAATCTATTCAAAATGTTATCTTCACTCTAGGAATTTAGTTTACCCTTTCTTTTCCCTTGTCAAATTCCAATTGTAAACAGTAATGTAAGATAAGGTTTTTCAGTTATATATAAACTATCGTGGACCATCTATCTTAAGCCCAGATCTATTAAACACCAAGAGGGATCAAATGAATTCCTAGTGCAAACCTCTTGGTGCTTAACTATTCAGGGCTAATATGAATATGTGCTAGTTTATTTTATTTTATTTAGTTCTTTTATGTTGTCTTTTTTTTTCCATATTATTTTATTAAAGTTACCTGCATCTCATGCATACAAAAACTTCTCCCTCTCTTGGCTGTAAGAGCACCTTTCTGTTCTTGTAGTAAAAAACCAAAAAGGTATGGCAGCTTTCTTGATCACCCGCTTTAAATATTGAGAACAAGTCATTCTACAAGAAAAACAATATTGAGAACGAGTCATTCTGCAAGAAAAACAATCTAATATTATTGCATATCATCGTCATTATGCAACATGGCTTTTGAATCAGAAAATGAATACAATAAATTATATTATGAATTTTGATATTGTAAGGATTTGAAGCACAGAGGAACACAACACTGGATTAGTACACGAATGGAAATGATCTGAAGAAGTGATATTAGATTAGAGGTTGTGAAAGAAATTCTTTTCTAATTGGCAGCTCTCTTCATTATATAATCATCTAACCTCAAAAGCTATTTTTTTTCCCTTGGAAAATGGCCGTGACTTCTTATTAGTTAAAATGATTACATCCTGCATATGCCTGTTGATTGCATTCCTTTAACATGTCAAAGATAAAAATGCCCTTCCTATCTACCTTAATAAGAAGCCCAGAGGCATGCAAGCACTCTTCACAGCTTCTATCAAAGCTTTCCTAGATGAAAATCTATGATTACTGGAACGAGGTACTGTATAACCCAAGTAAACCAGGATTTCACCTTATAACTCAAAAATTCTTATTATTGTAAGGAAGTATAAAATGACAATTACCTCAAAATTTCTTGTTATTGTACTGAAGTCTGGAATGAGAAGTATTTTTTCTTCTATTCTCTCTTTTATAAAATTTTTAAGTGTTCCTTTGTAAAATATTTAAATCTAGCATATATAGTGGAAATGCATGTAAATCTAGGTCCTGATACCATTCAATTTAATAGACCTCTTCTTATTTTTCAATTGCAGTTATGTGCATGGTTGTCCCTTGCTGCAAAATCCCCGTGCTTTTGATTCTCAGGAAGCAGCACAAAGGACTGCAGTGGCACTTGGCAGGATTTTGATTCTAGATCTAGTCCTCAGAAATGAAGATCGCCTCCCATGCCGCCAGCTTGGATGGCGTGGGAATCCGGCAAATCTTTTATTCACTGAAAAGCTGGAATTTGGGAACAGAGTAGCCTTGGTACCAGGAAATGTTAAGTCTCCACCTCGAAAAAGCAAGGGAAGTTCATTTTCTCGTAGAAGGAAAAGTTTTGACTTGGGTAACATGTCTAATTCTGACATGATAACATTCATTCCACAAATTTTAGATTACACTGCTAATGAGACTACTTCTGAAGGAATTTTCCTTCCCATTGAAGATCGGAATAAACATGCTAGTGATTTTCATATTGTGGCAATCGATTCAGGGGTTCCAAGACGTCCTCCTGCTGGCAAAAGATTGTCTGATATTTCACAGTATCCGAGATTAGTCGAGCTTTTGCTAAATAATCCACAATTTGCTTCAGATTTGTTACATGAGATATCATGGGAAAAGCTTGGCTGTCACATTTCAGAAACAGCAGTTGGATCTATGGATCAGTTTGTCTCTGGAGATATTGACCAAGACAAAGTCGTGCATGAGTTTCAAGCTAGCTTCCGTGGTGGATTAAGAGAAATGCAGAGGTTGCAACCATTCATATTCAAGCTTCACCATAAATTGGATGTTTTGTTAAAGACATTTCTGTCATTAATAAGCAAATATCTTCCAGGGGATGACGAGAAAGAAGACTCTGGGGCCACTGAATCAGGCCACTTGTACTCACCATTTCACAATCTTTCTTGTCAGTCACCTGTTGCAGGTAAAGAATGCTTGAAAAATGGGAAAAACACAGAGCCTCAAGATCTTGCATATATCAGTGGCACAGATTCACAGGACCTCCTTGGGAATCTATTCTCAAAATCACCTTACAAGGACAACTTAGAAATGTCACCATTTTTTCAAGAGAACTATCATGGAAAATATTCAAAAGGAAATGGTGATTCATCTCACAGTATGCGCCTGACAGTTAAATTGAAGGATTTGAACAAGGTTGCAAAGGCAAGTCTTCTGTTTTCCTTTTCCTTGGCATGTTAATATACAACGAATGTTTCATTTGAAGTTCTTTTGTGATCTGTTGAAATATGAACGCTGTCATGATAGATGTATAACATGTGCAGTTCGATAGTGAGCTGAGCAAGGCGCTGGAAAACTGGAATGAAATGCTTGGAATTGAAGTGATTAAATTTTGCCATGAAATGAATTTCAACACCGGTTTTTTTGAAGGAGGTGATTCACAAAATGTCATAGACAGTTATGAATTAAAGGTAAGTGGTCAAGAATTCCTTGAATTGACTAGCAAGTTGATCTATGTTAAATCTGTGAAGAATCTTATTCCAGTATTGCATTTACTAGAAGGAAACTTGCTATTCTTGAAGTTTTCAGTTTGCTGACTGAGTATCTAGCAAAGGAAAGCTCTGCTAAAACAAATAAATGCTTTGAAAATCTGAAGAAACTTTGTCCCTTGTATAGGTGAGGTTGGAACACCTTCTGGAAAGGATGGCTTTGGTCTCTCAAGCTGCTGACTCAGAGCGGCCATCACATGTTACAGATTCTTTGTTTATTGGTGGAGCTTTGGCTGCAAGGTCTATAAATACACTGCAGCTTTTGGGTGTCACTCATATTCTATGCCTCTGTGCTAATGAGCTTGGCCAATCAGAAGCACAATACCCAGACCTTTTTGAGTATAAAAATTTTGAGGTGCTTTTAGTTTTCTTTTTCTTTGTGCTACTTTTTGTTAACTAACTATATGGTGCCAAATTCTTTCTGTTACTCTGACCTGTATTAGCATTCTTTCAAAATGCATTATTTTACAGAAACATCTAAAATGTTTGAGGTATGTTATAATTTTATTTGTTGCATGATATTCATTTTGCCATTGTTTTATTTCGATATAACAGGTATCTGATGTTGATGATGCAAATATTAGCTATATTTTTGAAGATGCATCTGATTTCATAGAGAAGGTTGAAAGAAATGGGGGAAAGGTTCTTGTGCACTGCTTTGAAGGCAAAAGCCGTAGCACAACAGTTGTTCTTGCATATTTGATGCTACGCAAGTAAGGTTATTGTGGGTTTTGGTGGATTTATGTTACTGTTTCCTTGTGCATTTTGTGCCATGTTTTTGCTGCATAGTTCTGTTGTATTCCATCATACATTTCTTTATATGGGGCCTCATTTGCAGGCATGAGACACTTCTTGAAGCATGGACCAGACTTAAAGGAGTTCACTGTCGTGCACAGCCAAATGATGGTTTTATGAAAATTCTTATAGAACTGGATAAGAAATTGTATGGAAAAACTTCCATGGATTGGCAACGAAGGAAGCCTATCATGAGGAGTTGCCCAATTTGTGGCAAGATTGTAGGTGTTAGTAGCAGTTCCCTGAAACTTCATTTGCAAAAGTCACATCGGCGGCTGTCGTCGGGAAGTGTGGATAGCGTAGAAGTAAAAGAATTACAACGGATTCTTGATTCTGTTATAATTGGCTGCTAAGAGGAAGTTTTCGAAGTAATTAGTCTGAAAGAAGTTTTGGCTTTATGTTATCTTTTACCAGGAAATGCTTTTAGTGTACATGGACATGCCTTGGAAATTAACCAGAAATTGTTGTTGTCGGAATCTAGCCACATGTTACTGTTTACAACTTAAAATCATAGCCAATATACCTCATATGTTCCTCATTTTAATTGTCTGAGGTTGTCGACTGTTTGACATGCCTTAAATTTTAATCTGCCAGTAACTAAGCAAGTAATAGAAGAAAGGACAATCGAACTGTCTGAAGCTATAAGTATTAACCATGCAAACTATGATGGCATCCCCATTAGGGAAATTTCCAAGAAAAAACATAGATTTGTGTACACTGTATGGTACTGGTTGGCTATGAATTAGCCCAGCTGCATTATGTTACATGATGAACCTGCTTTAGTACTCTGCCTTACATTGTTTCTTATGTGGTCCTTTACCATTTCACGAAATAATTTGTGGCAGGAGTTGCCAGTAATTGGAATTTGGAATTCTCTCCATTGGGTTTGCCTAGACACAATGGAAAGCTAGGCATCTATAGAAAACATGTGCATGAGTTTAACATGGACCTTGCCTAGATTTTTCAACCCAAACATGTTTCATCAGTTATCTTAACCTGATACCCTTGGTTCCATTGGTCCAATCCTTAGGAACTTTGGGGTCTTTGATTTTGTCGAACCTTAGTGACTGTTACAGAAGGGTATGGTTTAGTGCTAATTGTGAATTCTATAAGCTGGCTGTGTACTTATTTCACTAGGCTAAACAGAGATCTAATTTATGCACTGTTATGAATACTAGTAAGGCAATTTTGAAGTTGTGTAAATGTTTTTCTCAAGGAGCTAATTGTTATATTACTTATTGGAAGCCTGGGATTGTATCCGGAAAACTGGTTTTGACCCCAAGACAAATTCAGCATATTTGGTCATTGTAATGTAAACATGCCAGTTTGTTTTTCTTGAAATCCTTGACTAAGTTCAATTAGAAGGAATATTTATTGATTCCACTGTAAGCAGGAATCGAGAGCCTTTTTCTGGCTGCAGGATTGATACGACCCTAGAATGATAAGGACTAGTCCGTCCAGATCCTGACATGATCATTCTTGGAAATACAAGTGTCTAGAAATCCACAGACTATTGATCATGGAAAAGAAATATTAGCATGAAATAGTCACAAAATTTCTAGGGAAGAACAGAAGGAAGATCTACTAAAACTCATTGGGAATTATCTATAGGGATCTCTGTGGGATTCTGACTTAGGAGGACTGCCTCTGTGTCACCCTAAAATAAATTGATCTTCCTATTTTTTTGATAGAGAATTTTTCTTCTTCGGGGACGGAAGAATATTTATTGCAGATTGAACCTCTCTTTGAAAGCATGGATGGTGGAGTTGGGGGGGTGGGGGGTGGGGTTGCGGGGGTATAAACATGTTTCATGTTTTCAGGAGCTTAAAGAGGTCTGCAGTAAAACATGCAACATAATCTAAATATAAACTATCTTTCAAGGGTAGAACTTAACAAGGAGTTGATTTAGTGTCTCTGATCATCTGTAGTTGATAGAAAATAACAGGTTTTCTCCCAGCACTGGGGATTGCAAGGATGTTGGAGGGAAGAAGGAATAGCTATTCATGCATGTACATATTTATTGACAGTGGTGCAAAATGATTGTTTGGCTGAGGTGGTCTTTTATGCATATTATAGTGAAGGTTGAAAACCTTCCCATATTATTAATTCTTAAAATATATATACAACTCATGTCACTAGTTATATGCTTGGCATTGTTGATGTACTTGCTTTAGTACCACAACAAAAAGTGGTGAGTTCTTGAGAAATTCATTCTGTTTGAGTGTGATTCCAAGGCACATTGTTTGGCTGAGGTGGTCTTTTATGCATATTATAGTGAAGGCTGAAAACCTTCCCATATTATTAATTCTTAAAATACATATACAACTCATATCACTAGTTATATTCTTGGCATTGTTGATGTACTTGCTTTAGTACCACAAGAAAAAGTGGTGAGTTCTTGAGAAATTCATTTTGTTTGAGTGTGATTCCAAGGCACATAGCAAGGACGGGAGTAGGATATGATTGAATGATTCGAGTTAACTAACAGAGAGGGTGGGAGATTGACAAGTGGGGGTGGGTGGAGTTGGTTTGGTGGTTTATAGTTCAGACTTCAGAGAAGTAGGCATGGTTGAAATGCAAGGTGACTCTTCAAGTCTTTGATCCTGATTTGGGGAAAAAGGCTTGGATTATGGAGGATGGTTGAGTGTGATTCCAAGGCACATAGCAAGGACGGGAGTAGGTTCTGATTGAATGATTTGAGTTAACTAACAGAGAGGATGGGAGATTGACAAGTGGGGGTGGGTGGAGTAGGTTTGGTGGTTTATGGTTCAGACTTCAGAGAAGTAGGCATGGTTGAAATGCAAGGTGACTCTTCAAGTCTTTGATCCTGATTTGGGGAAAAAGGCTTGGATTATGGAGGATGGTTCACCTGGTCTAATTTTAGAGAAGTTATCAAGGGAGGCTGGATCCAATTTATGGTCGGCAAGATGACATTTACTTTTTTGGGAGCATACCACTAGTGGATGCATTGATTGCCCGCTTTAGAGTTTGTTACCCCTCATTTTTGACAAGTCTACCCCTAGTGAATTTCTTCATTGGCGTATCTTGAGCTTTGATATTAGGGATATTCACTTGTATATTAATGAGTAGAATGGTTTTGGTGGCATGGCATTCACTTCTTGAGTAGTCAACCTCATTTTGATTTTCAGGCATTTTCACATTTTTCAAGGCAGTTCACACTTATTGAAGCAACTCACATGTCCCAAGGCATTGGTCACACCCTCCAAGGCATCTTTGTGCGATTTGTGCATGCATGGACAACCTCATCACATGCCATGTGGAGGATCCTTGAGCACTCCCTTTTTATCACTTTTGGAGCTAATTTTCACTGGAGGGCTGATCCACACTTATTAGCCTTATGACAGCTTGTGGGGTGTATTGTGAACATAATATGACTTGGAAGGGTCATTGGCATTGCTTATCGAGGTTCTTTTTTCATAACGATGACGTGGACATAACTTAAAGGCACAACATGAAGACCAATGAACTGAATGTGAGGGTTGACCCCGTGTAGTTGGATGTCAACATGGCTATTTGTGTTTTATGACTAATTTTTGACTTTGAAAGTCATTCCCATGCTTCAGGGAAGTTCCTTGACTTGAGGTATGGGCATGCACTCTCAATTGAAATTTATTTAGGAGGTTATGCAACATATGTTACACTTTTATAGAGTTGTTTTAGAGGGGCTTCCCACTTTGGAGGGTTTAATGTCACCATTACAGGGATGTTTTTGACCTTGGAGGCCCATTCAACTATATTGGATGAATTCTAGGAAGGAAGATTTGCACTTTGGATGAGGTTGCTTGTGGATCTACTTATCTTAGGGGCGTTTCGAGGCCAACGAGGTAGATTGGAGACTTGTTTCAAAGGGATTCCCCTCTCCCGGGGCTTTGCTTCATCTTGTCCATTATAAGTGTGGCTTCGTCACTCTTATTTATTTTTTGTGTTAGATTAATTAGTTATAATTTTGTTTTTCTTGGGTTAGATCTAAGTAATCAAATGAGATATTATTGTTCTATTCTTAAAGGAAGTTAGGCCCCACTATATAAATAGAGGGGCTCGTTCTCACCTGTACTGATAGTTATTTCGTCCGATCTATTGATCGTGTACTAGCTTTTAAAGCCCTCATGTACTACTTTCTGGAATAATACAAATAAAGTCTTTGGGGTTTGATTTGATGGTGGTGTTCATCTTCGGCATTTTATGGTAATCTTGTTCTTAATATTTTGTCGGTGATTATTTTAATGAAATGTTGATTAATAGCTTTTGTAGAGTAATCTATTGCACATGTATCTCTAATTCTTGAAAATTTTATTTTTTTCTTATTTCTCCATTGATTTAACAATTTAATTTCAAGTGTGCAAAAATCTCTCGGATTTAAAATTGGACATTTGGGAAGTCCCTGGCTCAGCTGACTCCCAAGGAAAGAAGATTTGAAGAGCCCTCCAGATTTAATTTCCCAAGCTTATGTTAAGTTCTCTTCTTGCAGGGTTTTCTAGAGCTTATGCTTAAATAAAAATTTTTATTTTAACTTTTATTTCTTGAATTTAAAGTTAGATCTGATTGGTAAGAGCCTTAGATCTTCAGATCTGGGAGCGAAGTCAGACTTACACTCTTAAGATCTGATAGATCTGCAATTCTTGTGCATAGATCTATAGATATATTGTATAGTTTTTCATTTTATAATGGTGTGTGTGTATATATATATATATATATATATATATATATATATATATATATATATATATATATATATTATTCTAACTTGGAGTTTCAATTTTTTGGATTTTTGTATATGTACTGGGTATCTAGGTTTCCTTGTTTCTGGTTTGTGCAGGTGGTATTCGAGGGTTTTTCAAAGAATTTCTTTTTTTAGATCTGATCTTAAGATAAAGATTTTTGCAGGGATATTAAAATCTTTTTTTCTATTTATTTTTTAAATTTGAGATTTATTTAATTAAATTGCTGGGCAAAAGGAAAATTTTGAAATTTTTAAAGTGCACCAGTTGTGCTTGCGCTTTTTCTCTTGTTGGCTGCTTGCTACAACTCTCCATTCTTTTGCAACTCTCTTCTCTACATATCCGTCCCCTTGTCCTCGAGTTTTCCCTCTGCATAAGCCTTCCAAAGTGTAGTCTTCTTCCTCATTGCGTCTTTCTATTTCCTTCCCTCAACCCTTGGCTGTCGTCGTCCCCATTTCCTCTGCGTTTGGCCTCCCTTCTTCCTCGATTTTCATTTGTTGATGCATCCCTGTTGCTGCCAGCTCCGCACTGCCATTTCCGCAAGTACGAGCCTCCCTTCTTCCTTGATTTTCATTTGTTAATGCGTCCCTATTGCTGCCAGCTCTGCACTGCCATTTTCGCAAACATGAGACTCCCTTCTTCCTCGATTTTCATTTTTTGATGCGTCCCTATTGCTGCCAGCTCTGCACTGCCATTTCCGTGTCCCCGTGCTCCCTGCGTTCTTTTGGCATCTTTATGTTGAATCTGTGTGATCGATATCTTTATACTGAATCTGTGACAAATTATATATCTTTTAATTGAGTAATTTTTTGGCATCTTCATAATTGCCATCCTCACTTAAGTACTTAGTGGTTGAATCAAATAATTTGTAATCTAAGTGCTTTGAGTTTTTAACACCACCTCTCATCTTCGAAACTTGCTTCATCTCACTCTGTCTTCTAATCATTCTCCTTGCATTTTGCATTTTAAGTTAGCATTGCAGATATGATAGTTATTAATCCAAGCAACAATTTTTCGTCAAGTACGTGGGTCTTAAATTCTTAGCGAGATAGTTGACTCCATAAGGCACTGGTATCAATCATTCAAATCAAATCGAATCTTTTAATCTTGTTAGATCTATTACAAGTATTTGGTCGTTTAACTGTCTCCCGAACTGGTTGGTTCCTAATTAGTTCTCTTTCATTCCATTTCCATAGGGTCTCCCCCTCTTAGTTTGTTATAAGGAGACAACTTAAACAGAGAGATTGGGGATCAGAGTGACAACCCCCGATTTGAGTCGTTGTCGCAGTGCCTAGACATTCTTTGCGGCAACATTTTTTGGCGTCGTTGCCGGGGATAGAGTTTTTCTATCCTTGGCACTTCAACGGCATTTTCTAATCAACTAATTTTTTTTGCTCGTCAAACGACATAACATTTTCTGGCGCCATTTCATCTCTTCATTTTTTCATCACCGTATCTTTCGTCATCTCACTAATCCTTTCATATTCTCTATTTGCACCTTTAGCACCTGGACATTTCTGTTGGTTTTCTGTTTGGGTGGCGATTCTACTTATTCATCCATTTACTTCCAGACAAGAATCCCTCCCTGATATCCATATGCTTCTCTCGTCTAACTTTTCGGTTTTAGAATTAGATTCATGTTCAAGTGGCGACTCCACTTCTTTCATTTCTTACAAGAATTTCTGCTAAGAAACTCGCTTCTTGTGGACCTCTTGATTTTTCTTGAAAAATGATCTATTTCTCTAACATCCACTTGGCCTTTAAGCAAGTCATCATGGATGATACCCTTCATGACATGTCAGAAGTGGCCATTCATCAATTTCCTTTGTTCTCGGGTGGTGATTCAATCGCTGTTGAAAAGAATATCTTAAAGTTTAATCGTTGTATCACAATATTTTGTAGCTCTACACAATATAATCATGAAGATGTCAAGATACGTCTTTTTGGCTATACCTTAAAGGTGATGCTATGGATTGGTTTCGAAATTGTCCTGAGGAGTATTTTATTATTTATAGTACATTATCAATGCTTTTAAAGATAAATATATGAAAACAGGTGGCTCGCCTTGTGCCCCTAGTACTATGCAAAAGAATGAAAGTGATGTTGTAGAGAACTCAAATATCAACATAAGATTTCAAGACAATTCTTAGGATGAATCTACTTGTACCATGACAACACAAATCCATGATAGTGGTGAAGCAGAAACAAGTTGTCAAATTAGTGTTGACAACAATGAGCATCTTGTTAACGAATTGATTCAGATGGTTAGGGATATACAATTAAATCATGCTCAAATAATCAAGAATACAAAGGTTAATCAACTTATTAAAGATATGGAACTTAACCAAGCAAGATTAACAACTGATCATGTCAGGGAAATTGATTCGATACATAACAAGTTATTAGCCTTGGAGAAAAAGATCATGATCATGGAATTCAATCACTCCAATCAAATGACTGCCATGGAAGAAAAGAAAATTGAAGAAATGACAATCATGGAATTTAATCACTCTAATCAGATGGCCAACATGGAGAATCCTTTGATCACCTTGGAAGCAAAGCATGAGAAAGAAATGAACTATATGAAAAATTGCTTCATGGCCATGAAAGCGAATAATGACAAAATGATAAAAGACATGGAAACTGGTCAGATGTCTCTTCATGAGAGGTTGATTGTTGAAGAAAGTCATGCAAAGGAAATGAGTGCTATAAAGGTTAAAAATTCTAGTCAAATGACTGTTATTCAGAATAAGTTGGAAAAAATGGAAAGATCACATATTTAAAATTTCCAACCTAAGTCTAAATTGTTAACAGATTATAGGCCTCCCAGTTTGCTGAAGCAAGCTCCATCTTATTATGAGGAGACCATTTCTTTCATTGAAAAGTGGTTGATTGAAGGCGACCCTGATAAAAGGAAAACTGAAAGGAATCAGGTTAATACATGTAAAGTTAATCCATAACCCTTGATAGAGTAGATGCAGAATGAAGAGAGGCATGTGACACACATCTTGAATACTTCGTCTAAAAGTTTAGAGGCAAAATCTTCCACATCATCAGCAATACAACCTGCCACGAAGAAAAGCCTGAAGCGAAAAAGAAAAAGAATAAGGAAGAGGTTTGATGCATCTGATGGCCGCGAGCAGCTATAGTTTCGGATAAGACAAAGTCCTACCATATGCAAGATGGGACATGGCGCATCTGAAAAGCAACCAACAGATTTGCTTGAAAGCAGGAAAATGCTCAGTATGCACTATATTGATCACATCTGATGCCACAGGGCATCCTTTGTATTGTATTTCTGACCTTACACCTTGTTATTTCAACGTTTCATTTTGTAGTTAGAGTATTTTTACATTTTATGTTAATAGAATAGTTAATGAATGAAAGAACTTCTATTTTCATGTGCTTAATTTTATATGATGAATTTTGGATAGACGCTACTTATATAATCTTGTGTTGCTTGGATGCAGATTATGGATTCCCACATTCCTCCGATGAAGCAACGTGTCCCCAAGTAAAGCAAGATGTTGACCACTCTGTGTCAACGACCCCATAACAATACACCCCTATTTTTCGCAAAAAGAATATATCATGTTTGTGTATTTGTGCCATTCAAATTTCATCATTAAGTCGACACTTTGTAAATGATGTAAATCCATTATGCATATTTATAATGTAAATGATCTTAATAGAACCATCATGTATGTAACAACCTATGTAAACATAATATTTTGGTGACGATCTCTATCTTAGGAGTTTTTTGTCTTATTACTTCATCTGTATTTCTAGACATATGATGGACATAGTTTTTCCCACCAGCATCACCCCAAAGTTAGGATGGATTTTGTTGTCAAGATACTAAGTGCATCATAGTGTTTTTTATCGAGTTTTTGTAAAAGTAATTTGAGAATGATCCTAGCTAATTGGCTAGATTATTTTATTACAGATTACTTGGTCTACTACATCATACTTTGAGTCGCAAAATTGGGTAGATTATTGATGATTTATTACGAACGAGTGTTCCTCGTCATGGGTTTATTGTATTAATCTTATGTAAAGAGGGTTGGAAAAATAATTAATCCTCTCATAAGTCAATTAATTAAAATTTCTAGTCAAATGAAATTAAAAATTATAAGCTAGAAATATAATTAATTTTATGTCCTAGGTAAATTTAAATTTTTCAAAGGCAAAAATTTTCAGTTCTAGAAGTTTTAATTTTTGGAGGCCCTTGACCAAGGGAATATTGAAGATTTCAAGAGATTTTGGACTCTTGGGTTTCGATAGTTAAGTCAAAGTCAATTTTTTGAGGTAATTAACTAAAAATTATTATGTTTGAGTTATTAAAAATGAATTAAATGATAAATTTGAAATTCCTCAAAAAATAATAATTTCGACGGACAAGATTAAAAGATAATAATTTTTTTTGACGGTTGAAATTACTTTGACGAGGATCAAACGAACTAGCCATTGGAGAATTTATCTATAAAGTAGAGGTCAATGTTAATTTTTTTTTTCATCCGATCTTTTGATTGTGTACTAGTTCTTGAAGTTCTCTTGTATTATTTTATGGAATAATACAAACAAAGTCTTTGGGGTTTTATTTGATGGTGGTGTTTCTCTTCGACATTTTATGGTAATCTTGTTTTTAATATTTTGTCGGTGATTATTTTAATGAATTATTGATTAATAGCTCTTGTAGAGTAATCTATTGCACATGTATCTCTAATTTTTGAAAATTTTATTTTTATCTTATTTCTCCATTGATTTAACAGTTTAACTTTATGTATGCGAAAATCTCTTGTATTAAAAATTGGATGTTTGGGGAAGTCCTCGGCTGGACCAGCTGACTCCCAAGGAAATAAGATTTGAAGGGCCCTCCGGAGGTTTAGATTTCCAGATCTAGGAGTGAAGTCAGACTTACACTCTTTAGATATGACAAATCTGCAACTTTTGTGCATAGATCTGTAGATATATTGTATAGTTATGTATTTTTTAATAGTGTAAATATTTATAATTTTTTTAGTTTTTATTTTATTTTATTTGTAATTTAGGGTTTCAATGTTTAGATTTTTGTATATGTACTGGGTATCTGGGTTTTGTTTTGTTTTGTTTTTTTTTTCCCTTTGTGCAGGTGGTATTCGAGGCTTTTTCAGAGATTTTTTTTTTTTTTTTTATAGATTTGAGATAGATTTAGGTCCTAGAGGGTAAGCTCTGATCTCAAGATCAAGATTTTTGCAAGGATATTATTTTATTTTTTTTAATTTTATTTTTTTAATTTGAGATTTATTTAATTAAATTTCTAGTCTAAAGGAAAATTCTGAAAATTTTTAAGTGCACCAGTTCTGCCTACGTTTTTCTCTTGTTGGCTGCCTGCTACACTGTCCTTTCTTTTGCAACTCTTTTTCTCTACATATCCACCCCCTTGTCCTCGAGTTTTCCTTCTGCATAAGCCTTCCAAAGCGCAACCGTCTTCCTCTTTGCGTCTTTCTATTTCCTTCCCTCAACCCTTGGTTGTCGTCGTCCCCATTTCCTCTGCGTTTGGCCTCCTTCCTCGATTTTCATTTGTTGCTGCGTCCGTGTCGCTGCCAACTCCTCGTTGCCATTTTCGTGTCCTCATGCTCATTGCGTCCTCTTGGCCTCTCTCTCGCTGCTTTATCCTTGACTTCCATTCCAGTTTACTATCCCTGTGTTCTAACCTATCTTGTGTCTCCTTATCACTTGTGGTTTCCTCGAATCTTATCTGTAGCCTACTCTGCAGCTCCCTCTCATCGCATCTCCCTTTCATGGTCTTCTGTCTGCTTCTTTCCTTCCCTCTGCACTCTTTCCTCCCCGCCACTGTCATCTTCATTCCTTTCGACCCCTTTTCCTTTTCGACCTTCGCTCCATTGTCCTAATCCCTACGCACATACAAAGCAGCGAATCAATTTTTCGTTTTGATTTTGGTGTAAACTTTGTGCATTTCAAAACTTTTTAACATTCGATTTAATTTCAAAAAGATTTTGACTTATATTTTTATTTTCTTGTTGTAAAAATTGCATTTTTAATTTTTTGGTTTGGGTTTTCATTTGATTTTTTTTGTTTGAATAATTTTTTTTCGAAGTTTTAAAATCAAAACCTTTATTCATTTTTAGGAAAATTAATTTTTAACTTTTTAAACTATAAAAATATAAAAATAACTTTTAATCTTTTAAGTCTTTTAATTCTTTGTTGTATATAAAATTTGGAAAATCAATTTTTGAGGTTTATCTTATGACATTCGAGTTTTGGGTTATTTTAATGATAAAAATTTTAGGTTGGGAAATATATTTAATTGTGGAAGAATTCTTATAGTCGATATGATTTAATTTTTAAATATCCTAAGTTTGACTATAGGAGAAAATAATAATTTTTATTGGATTTGTATTATTTAGAAGATCGTTTAATCCATAAATTTGCTTAACGAAGTGTTTATTTAGCATCGAAAGCTCATGGTAATTCTTGATGATTAATTATTGAGATTTAATTGCTAGTTATTGCAATATGCTTCAGCTGAGTTTGATGATCATTGACATGGGATTTTTAAATGCTTACTATTGATTAAAATCACATATTGTTTAAGTAACTGTTGTTTCATTTACTTGAATTATTGAATCTTATTGAATATTTAAGTTTGAGAATTTTTTCAAGTAATTGTGATCGATTTCTTTATGTTGGATCTGTGACAAATTGTGTATCTTTTAATTGAGTATTTTTGGCATGTTCATAATTGACATTCTCGCTTAAGTACTTAGTGGTTGATTCAGATAATTTGTAACCTAAGTGCTTTGAGCTTTTAACACCACCTCTCATCTTCGAAGCTTCCTTCATCTCACATTAGGGGAATTTTGAGGTCTAAAATGGGCCTCTTAGGAAAAATGTAGAACCAAAATAAACTTTATAAGAACCAATAGGATTCAAGATGATGATGTCAACCATGGAGGATGATTCACCAATTTTTAATTAAAAGGGTAAAAAGATTAAAAAATAATAAAATAATAAAACTACTTTTCAACTTGTATTTTCAACATATCTCTCAATTTTTTTACTCAAAGTTTGAGTGTAAGTACTCGTTGGATGAAAAATTTGATTCCTCATCCAAAGAGTACCCATGTTGCATATTTTTGATGGATTCTGCTACACGAAAAATGAAAAATACATGAAAAAATGTGATTGTAGTCACATCTTTCATGTATTTTTCATTTTTCGTGTAGGAGGATCCATCGAAAGTATGCAACATGAGTACTCATTGGATGAAGAATTAAATTTTTCATCGAACGAATACTACTACTCGAAATTTGAGTAAAAACTTTGGGCGTTAAGTTGAACATACTAGTTGAAAAAATAGTTTTCTCTTTTTTCCCTCTAAAATTTGAGGATGTAATCAAATCTTATTTTATTATTTCCACTATTATTTTATAATTTTTTTAAGAGGCTCATTGTAGACCTCAAAATTACCCTAATGCTATGTCTTCTAATTATTCTCCTTGCATTTTGCATTTTTATTTAGCATTGCATATAGGATAGTTATTCATCCAAACAACAGTTTTTCATCAAATACTTCGTCCTAAATTCTTAGCAAGATAGTTGACTCCATAAGACACTGATATCAATCATTCAAGTCTAATAGAATCCTTTAATCTTGTTAGATTTATAACAAGTATTTGGTTGTTCAACTGTCTCTCGAACTGGTTGGTTTCCAACTAGTTCCCTTTCATTCCATTTTCATAGGGTCTCTTAGCACTCCTCAGTTTTCCAAGATTGAGAAAGGAAACCAAAGAGGTAACCACAAACCTAATTTTGACTTGGAAGCTAGCCCTACCAAATCAGAGAGGACTCTCACAAAATCAACCTCACGGCCAATGGAAGTGACTGGAGAGTATTAGGGTTTTAGGCTAGTTATAAGCTTAATATGGTTTTGATTAGGGTTTGTTGGATAAAGAAGCACCCAGTTTAGGAACTGTGCCAGGTATTCCAAAAGATCACTTGCAGACATAGAATGAGGCACGGTAAGTTTAATCAGTGACACAAATGTGTTTGTCATAATGGTATGGTGATGAAGAAATCATATAAAGAAACTAAGTGAGCATACATGCATGAATTCACTTGTTAGAAGATAAAAACACTTATATGATAATCTCAAACAAAACACAACATTATAGATAATGAAATCTGTTTAAAACTTACGAGCTTAACACAAGGAGAAACATAAATGGTTGCTATAAACATTTAATAATCAAATGCATAAGAAACAGTGGAGAAAACAATGCCACTGACCACAACACATGAATCCTATAAAAATAGCTGCAATTGCTTGAATATTATTTCTACAAAGAGTCAAGTACACCAGTTCCAAAAACGTGCGAACTTCAAGTATCCAACTTTGTCTTTGTCTTGTTTCTGAGTAAATATAGAAAATAAACAAGATTCCACCACTAGGGGTCGAATCCTAATCCAAAGCAACTAATTAATGCACCTAATGACTCGTAGCCTAATTCTAGGGGATTTAGAAACAACTTTCCCCTTTTTTAGCTAACAAGTTGAGTTTTTCTCTCAAGTAATTAAACATAAGATTCTTTTACAAAGATGACCATAAATAGGCCCATGAATCATCAAAAACTCATGGGCCAGCTGTCACATCGACCATTTTGACCTTTGACCGCCGCGTGTCTAGAAAAATCTTCAAACCTAGAAAGACAACGAAAAATTACAGAAGCGCAGTGTCTGGTAACAGAAGTGCAACGAAATTTGGCAAGATGTTTTGATGACTTTGAGGGATCTTTGGACTTTGTTGAAGGCTGGTACATGTAACTTAGGATGTCTACTGCACCTCTGAAGCTTCAAGTCACCAAAAATACATCTCTAAGACACCTCAAAACTAATTAGAACACAACTACTTCAAAAGCGCAACGAGTGACTCAAAACAATGGTAGAAGGGTGGAAAATAGGTGATTTTTGACCTTTTTCTGAAAATCCATAAAATGACAAGTAACCCCAAGTAGATTTTTAGAATGTACTAACCAAAAGACACCTACACATTCTTTTCAATCTTCATTTGGAGCCTCTGGGAAAAAGTGCAGCGAGGACGCACTGCGTTTTTGTGCACTAGTTTTGCCTGTGTCACAAAAAACCCAAAAAAATTCAAAATTTAACCAAAATTTCTTTCCTTTTCTATTTTTCTGTCATGCCTTCAAGCAATTAAGGATGCATCAACCAAGAGATCAATTTTATATTTTTTCTTAAGCTTCCTTAGGGCATTCTTGAGCTTTTTCTTCATGTTCTTAACCCTAATTTTGCAAATAGTGTTTCTAGCGTAGTAGTGCCTTGCCATGTGCCTCTGCATGGCAGTGTCTCTATTTTCCTTCTTCAGTAGCTTATCTAGGTGTTCATTTACTACCTCAAGCCATAATTCCTTGTCTTCTTCAACTTCAGCAGTTATGATGTCATTGATGTCTTTATGGTCTAACTCCCATGATGGTGACCCAAATGATGGACATGACTATTTTTTCTTTTTATGAATGACATTATGATTTCAATCAAATGAAAATCCTAGACCATGACCTATATGATGGCACATTAACAATTTTGATGAACTATGACACCTAAATGATGACATGACCATGATGAGTGATGATGACCATGAGCAAGTGGAGGGAGTAACAATGACTTAGAAAATAACCAATGACCATATGAAAACAAAGAGATGTCAAATTTATTTGATTTTTTTTTGAAAATATGACCATTTGACGCTAAGACCTTATCAATCACATGGAAAAAGTACATTTGATCACGGATGACTCATAGACACTAACAAGGTCTCCCCCTTCAGTCTGCTATAGGGAGACAAATTAAACAAATGGATTGGGGATCAGAGTGACAACCCGCGATTTGAGTCATTGCCGCGATGCCTAGATATTCTGTGCGACAACATTTTTTAGTGTTGTTGTCGGGGTTTTCTATCCTTGGCGCTTCAACGAAATTTCCTAATCCTCTAGTCTTTTTCACTCGTCGCACGACATAACATTTTTTGGCGCCATTTCATCTCTTCATTTTTTCATCACCGTATCTTTCGTCATCTCACTAATCCTTCCATATCCTCTATTTGAACCTTTAGCACCTGGATATTTCGGTTGGTTTCTTGTTTGGATAGCAATTCCGCTTATTCATCCATTTACTCCCATAAAAGAATCCCTCCTTGATATCCATCTGCTTCTCTCGACTAACTTTTCGGCTTTAGAATTAGATTCATGCTCAAGTGGCGACTCCAGTTCTTTCATTTCTTACAAGAATTTCTGCTAAGAAGCTTGCTTCTTGTGTACCTCTTGAATTTTATTGAACAAGGATATGTTTCTCTAACATCCACTTGGCCTTTAAGAAAGTCATCATGGATGATACCCTTCATGACATGTCGGAAGAGGCCATTCATCAATTGCCTTTGTTCTCAAGTGGTGATTCAATCGTTGCGGCAAAGAATATCTTAAAGTTTAATCGTTGTATCACAATATTTTGTAGCTCTACACAATATAATCATGAAGATGTCAAGATATGTCACTTTGGCTATTCCTTAAAAGGTGATGCTATGGATTGGTTTCAAAATTTTCCTGAGGAGTATTTTTATTCTTTATGGTACATCATCAATGTTTTAAAAGATATATATATGAGACAAGGTGGCTTGCCTTGTGCCCCAAGTACTATGCAAAAGAATGAAAGTGATGTTGTAGAGAACTCAACTATCAACATAATATTTCAAGACAATTCTCAGGATGAATCCACTTGTACCATAACAACACAAATCCATGATAGTGGTTGTTACACAGTAATTTTTCACCGTCCCTGCAATCCCCATCTCGCCCATTGGAGGGTCGTTTCTGTGACCAATAAGCAGTGTCATGCCTTGCAAATACCATCATTGCATCCCTTTCCATGAGGACAACATTTCTTCTGTTGATCATTTCCTGAGCAGACCCCTAAAAACACCTGTTTTTTGCCTTGGCGCTGGTAGCCCGTTA
The DNA here is from genome assembly GCA_034641835.2 of Pinus albicaulis. Taxonomy (NCBI): domain Eukaryota; kingdom Viridiplantae; phylum Streptophyta; class Pinopsida; order Pinales; family Pinaceae; genus Pinus; species Pinus albicaulis. The sequence goes on from CM076584.1 coordinate 1,267,389,252, forward strand.
TGTACTCGCGCCAATGGGGGGAAATTAACACTGAGCCCGCGCCAATTGGCGCTCTGTCCCAGTTAAGCACCCGCGCCAATCTGCTTTTGGAAAGTTTTTTAAAAAAGAGGCGAAGTTTCGATTACAACAACTTCGTGGATGAGTCATCAGGAGTGGTTTCGACTGAATAACCACGGCCTTCCTCCTTTGGCCTCTTGTTTCCACCTTATGGGAAACCTCCCAAGGGATAAGGCCTCCCTTCCACTATTGTAGGGATCCCAACCTCCTCCTCTCCTCTATAAATATAGCCTTCATCCATTGATGAAGGGGCTGAATGGCTGAATGGCTGAATAACTAGTCTTCAAGTTCCCAAGAGCCTAATCTTGCAAGGGAACTTTGATCCTACTTCTTAAGGCCAAATCCAAGCAAGGAGATCATTGTCGAGACATCCGAAGAGAGAGGTTTGTCCCATACTGATGGGCTTTATCGAGGCGCATTCGGCGTGACCCTCTGAAGGAATTGTTGTCGAGCCATGGTTGTATTCTTCTCTTGATTGATTAATGATAAGCGACTATTGGTTATGGTTCCCTCTTGTTGTTGATTATGATGTTGAGTTATGTCTTCTCTGGTGACATATGGTTGCAGCGCTTGTCCTTTCATGCTTGTTTCCAATGCGAAAGTGATAGAGTCACCTTTGCACATTTCTCGACTCTTAAAAGATGAAACGGTAAGAGTTTTGTTTCAATGTTTAAATTAGCGCCCACCCAAAATATTCACAGATTTAAAGTTAGTTTCCTTAGGGTGTTGTTCTGAAGATCGTTTCTAATGGCAACTTTTCCGGAGTTCACCAACCAAGGAATCCCCTCCGATGGGAATCCGGGTCCTTTTCCTCCTTTTGGAAATGTTGGTGCTCCTTATATGGCAACGTTGTCCCTTCTCGGGTTAACTGTTGGGTTGCCTGTTTGGTTATTTTCAACCTCTGTGGTCCCGAATGTCCTGGCTACTGTTCAATCAGTTCCTCTGCCTGAGCAACGTCATGTTGATTCTAAGGTGGACCTCTCCCCTTCTTCGCCTGTTTCTGCGTCCTTCTCTTCTACTTTGCCTGGTGAAAGTCTGGATTCGAGTAACCAAGTGGCTAAGAAGAAGAAGAGGAAGACAAAGAAGAAGATGTCCGATAAAGGAGAGGCTAGCTCTGTGGTTATTGTGCCTAAGAAGTCTACTCTTGATAAACCTTCCAACCCTCCATGGAAAGTCAAGTTCCCTTGCATGTTGTGCATGGGAGACCATCTTCTTCGAGATTGCCCTGGCATTCCCAAGGTGCTCGAAGTATGGTCCAACGATCGCCCACCGTTGCCTTTGTCTGGGAGTCAGGTTGGGGGCACGTCTTCAACTGGTGTTGGTAAGGCTCCTAAGAAGCAGATTAAGATCACCAATCCCTGTAAGTTGTGTGAAGGGCACCATGCCATTCACCTTTGTCCGTATATGGATGAAGCCAAGAGAGTTTTGGACAACTCGACTACTTCTGCACTATGCCTTCTGGCTGGTTACCAGCAGCTTTCTTTGAGTCCTCCACCAGCTGATCCTACGATTGGTCAAGGGTCATCCTTGGTCAATCCCTTTCCCCCGGAAATTCAAATTCATGAATCCATTCCCGACCAACCATTGGTCGTGGGATCGGTTGAGCTGGCCCCGTCTACAGTGCACCAGGTCTTCTCCGTGGAGAGTGGATCTCACACCCCCCATGTCCTTCTGGTTTCTTTAGATTCTTCGGACTTGGAGAAAGATTCTCCTATCCCTATATCTCAAGAAGTTGCTCCTCTGCCTCCCGCGATGGAGGTCCTGGAGGATCCTCCTCTCGCCTTCGAGATGGAGGTCGTGGAGGATGCTCCTTCTTCTTCCGTAACACCAGGGGAAGACCATCTCGGTTCGATGGTAGCCCCTCCAAGTAGTTTGGTCGCTTCCTTTGATTGGAGTCGATTTGCAGGATACCGCCTTAGTCTTATGTGCCTTTCGAGATCACGGTACAAGCTTTTGATGCAGTCGTATCCAACACCATTATAGACGAAGGTGCGTACGTTAGTATTTTATGCTCAACTACTTGGCAAGCTTTCGATTCGCCGCCGCTTGTACGCACATTCTGTGAGAATGTTTGTTGGCATTTAACAAAAAAAGAACGAGTCAACCTTCAAGGATCCTTCAAGGTTACTTTATTACTTTGGGAGAGTAAAGCCGTCCATATGGACGTGATGGTTGTTCCGGGGCCCTTGGATTTCAATATGCTCTTGGGTAGCGATTACACCTATGCCATGGGAGGCGCATTTTCTCCCTTTTCGTGTGGTCTGTTTTCGCATGAAGGACGGATCGTGACCATTGATCGGCTTTCGTTCTTTGGTCCCGATGTGGCAAGCTGGCCACCATCATCCCTTCCTGGTTTTTATCCACCCGTTGTATCTTCCCCACCGCAGGTCAACTATGTGGCTACATACCCCGTGCCTGTACTCAGTGATGGTGTCGTCGTGCATCGTGTGCTGGGGGCATTGGGTCCTGACTTCCAGGATGTTTTCCTTCCATCAGGAGTGGAACTCTTGGAAACGATGACTTCTTGTTCATTATGATGAGGTCGGTCGGAGCATGGTTCTTTTCCTGTGTCAAGCTCCTTAAAAAATGAAACAAGGTTGTCAGAGCATGGTTCTTTTCCTGTGTCAAGCTCCTTAAAAAATGAAATAAGGTTGTCGGAGCATGGTTCCTTTCCTATGTCAAGCTCCTTAAACCATGAAATAAGGTCATCTGAGGATAGTTCTTTTAATGTGTCAACCTCGTTAAAACAATGAAACACTTTCCCGTTCAATTCGAGTCTTTGATAAGTTCTCGTAAAATCCCAGTCGAGTCTTTCTCTTGATCTCATAACTTGAACCTTCACTCCATCTGCCTTTCATATGGACTGAAGCTTGGGGGGCATGTACCTCGAATTGAGAAACCATGCTGGGGGCATGCTTACTTTTTTCAAGCATAGTTTGTTTCTGTTTCAAACTTGTGTAAAAATGAAACCGGTTTCAAGCATAGTTTGTTTCCGTTTCAAGCTTGTGTAAAAATGAAACCAACTTCAAGCAGAGTTTCCTGATTTCAAGCTTGTGTAAAAATGAAACCTTTCCTATTTTACCTCTTGTGAATGCCATTTTATCAGCCTGTTTTTGCCAGATGAACCTTGGTTTTCTCACTCCATCGTCACTATCTTCTTGGCCGATCATATGCCTTCACTTGGTTGTTTTACCTGTTCCTTAGGAACCGCTGCGATGAGTGCTCTTGTTAGCCAGCCTCTTGACTTTTATCATGTTTTTAGTAGTTCCACCATTGCCGGAACCAGTTGCTACCCTTTATACCACTCGTTCCTCCAGGAGGAGTCATCTTTCAGCTCTTTTCTGACTCTCTAAACATGAAAAGATTGCCAAGTCCCTTGTCATTTCGATCTCGTTAAAGTGGCCACGAAATGACATCTACCCAGTATACGTTTACCCCTTTTTCGGGCTGGGATAGATTATTTACGAAAAAGGAATACCCTAGCCTATCGCGATTAGGAGGCTTTCTTACGACATAGTTTTCTACCTTTTCGGATGCGAGGAACTATTTACGGAAAAGGGACCGTTGGAAGTTTACTTTTCCACATTTGTCTTTTCAAAGCATCTAAACATGAAAAGGCACAGGAGTTCTTCCTTTCTTTGCATTAAACCACAGTGACATTGGAGACATTGGATTCAGTTGTAATGACGGTATCCGAGTTCCTCCTTCCTAGGGCTCGTTAAATGTACTAGGATGGATTTATATTACAAGCATATGCTATCCTCTTCAAGCTTGTGTAAAAATAAAGAGGTACTCGCCAGAAATGGTGGGGAAAATAGAACCAACATCATTGTCGTGTCAGCAGTATGTCACTCTTGAACATGGCACTTGTCTGCATTCGTGTCAGATTGGGATATCTCATCTCGTTTTCCACTTGCCTCCATGGGTTTGGGTGATCCCTTTTGACCTCTCATCTGTTATTTGCCTTGTCATCATGACCCTTGATCTTTTGATGTCAAATACTACCGAATCCACTGTCATGCCGCCGATATGTTCAAGAGAAGTTGACCTCTGCAGATTTCAACCTTCCTCTGATTTTCATCTGATTGTGATTCACAAAGACATTATGTTCCTCTGTCTCATGTCAGTGATGTGGGAAACACTATGGCCCACCTTCGATCAAGGTCACTTCCTATCGGCTTCAGCTCATTATCCAGGAAGCTGATCTAGAGACTCCCTTCTGGTACCTTGGAGCCTGCATGCCTCAATGGCAGATTCTTCGCGTTCGACATGAGGTTTTCATCATTGACCTCTGATCGAGTGATTCTACGAGTGTTCGACGCCAGCTCATTGATTCACACGCCATGGATTGTACCTATAGTACCTTGAGGACCATTGTCATTATTGGTGGTACCTCTCGCGTCTGTTAACAACTTTCATCATTGGCTGGTAATCAGGCGATGTTCTTGCATGTTCGACTTCAGCTCACATATTCGCATGCTTGGTCTTGTACTTGATCAAGTCGAGATGGAGCGTAAGACCCTAGATTCCCGCTTGTCATAATCAGGGTCATGATTTTTTTGTGGATTATCATGATTAGTTACATGACTCACTGATTGGATGGCTGCGACCATACCTGAGTCTATTTATCGATCCTCACTGGATGGCTGTGTCCATACCTCGGATCTGGATTATTGTATACTCTGTTATGGATGGCTGCGCCCATACTACATATATCATGTATATTGAGATATCAGTTGTACTTCTCTACGCGGGTTTTCCGATGGCGGTGTTTTCAGTTGGACACGTTCTCGTAAAGCATTTCACCCCTCTCTTTCTTTCGGGCCTCATGCTTTAGGGGGCATCTGTTACACAGTAATTTGTCACCGTCCCTGCAATCCCCATCTCGCCCATTGGAGGGTCATTTCTGTGACCAATAAGCAGTGTCATGCCTTGCAAATACCATCATTTCATCCCTTTCCATGATGACAACATTTCTTCTGTTGATCATTTCTTGAGCAGACCCCTAAAAACACTTGTTTTTGCCTTGGCGCTAGTAGCCCATTATGTCCTCGCGCCAATGGGGGAAAATTAACACTGAGCCTGCGCCAATTGGCACTCTGCCTCAGTTAAGCACTCGCGCTAATCTTCTTTTGGAAAGTTTTTAAAAAAAAGAGGTGAATTTTCGATTACAACAACTTCGTGGATGAGTCATCAAGAGTGGTTTCGACTGAATAACCACGACCTTCCTCTTTTGGCCTCTTGTTTCCACCTTATGGGGAACCTCCCAAGGGATAAGGCCTCCCTTCCACTATTGTAGGGATCCCAACCTCCTCCTCTCCTCTATAAATATAGCCTTCATCCATTGATGAAGGGGCTGAATGGCTGAGTCTCCAAGTTCCCAAGAGCCATCATAGCCTTATGCTGCAAGAGCCTCCATAATTCCCTTAATGCCAAATCCAAGCAAGGAGATCACGAGAGAGCTGAAGAGAGTGTTTGTCCCATCCTGCTGTGCCTTATCGAGACGCGTTTCCGTCGACGACCTCCCAAGGAGAATTCGAAACATGCCGTAGCCATGGTTGTATTCTCTTCGATCGATTAACGAGCGACCAGTTGGTTATGGTTCCACTCTTGTTGTTGATTATGATGTTGGATATGTCTTCGATCGACACATAGCGACATGTTGGACTTTACGCTTGCGTTTGTTTTTGTTTCTCGCATGTGTGAAGGTGTCTCATCATTGGATTCAGAGGACTAGGACCGCTTAGCTAAGGAATGGGAGCGCTACTTTCTCTACAAGCGACAACGTTGGATTCCAGGTAAGCCTTCATCGCTAGTTGGTTTATTTGCAATTAGGAACCTGTACTATAGCGTGAACGATTGTTGCTAGACCCGGTCTGGGCTAGTAGGGATCACCTCTGTCCGCAGAGGGGATTTACCTCCACAACAGTGGTGAAGCATAAACAAGTTGTCAAATCATTGTTGACAATGATAAACATATTGTTAATGAATTGATTCAGATGGTTAAGGATATATAATTAAATCAAGCTTAAATAATCAATAATACAGAGGTTAATCAGACTAAACTTATTAAATATATGGAAATTAACCAAGCAAGATTAACAACTGATCATGTCAGGAAAATTGATTCCATACATAACAGTTATTTGCCTTAGAGGAAACAATCACGATCATGGAATTCAATCACTCCAATCAAATGACTGCCATGGAAGAAAAACATATTGAAGAGATGATGATCACATAATTTAATCACTCTAATAAAATGGCCAACATGGAGAATCATTTGATCACCTTGGAAGCTAATCATGAGAAAGAAATGAACTATATGCAAAATTGCTTCATGGCCATGAAAGCGAATAATGATAAAATGATAAAAGCCATGGAAACTGGTCAGATGTCTCTTCATCACAGGTTGTTGATTGTTGAAGAAATTCATGCAAAAGAAATCAATGCTATACAAGTTAAACATTCTAATCAAAAGATTGTTATTCAGAATAAGTTGGAAAAAATGGAAAGATTACATATTCAGAATTTCCAACTCATGACTGAATTGTCAACGGATCATAGGTCTCCCAGTTTACGGAAGAAATCTATATCCTATTATGAGGAGATCATTTCTTTAATTTAAAAGTGGTTGATTGAAGGCAACCTAGATAAAAGGAAAACTGAAGGGAATAAGGTTAATACACGTAAAGTCAATCCATCACCCTTGACATAAGATAAGACAAAGTCATACCATATGCAGGATGGGACATGGCGCATTCGAAAAAAATCCCACAGATTTTCCTGAAAACAGGGAAATGCAGTTTGCACTATATTGAACACATATGATGCTACAAGGCATCATTTGTACTGTATTTCTGACCCTACACCTTGTTATTTCAGCATTTCATTTTGTAGTTAGAGTATATTTTCATTTCATGTTCGTAGAATAGTTAATAAATGAAAGAGCTTCTATTTTCATGTGCTTAATGTTAGATGTCGGATTTTGGATGGACGCCACTTATATAACCTTGTGTTGCTTGGATGTAGATTCTAGATTCTCACATTCCTCCGATGAAGCAACATGTCCTCAAGTAGAGCCAAATGTTCACCACTCTGTGTCAATGACACCATAGCAGTACATCCATTTTTTTCGCATAAGGGATCTATCATGTTCAAGTGTTTGTACCATTCAGATTTCATCATTTAGTCGATAGTTTGTAAATGATGTAAACCCATTATGCATATTTATAATGTAAATCATCTTAGTATGACTATCATATATGTAACAATCTAGGTAAGCCTAATATTTTGGTGACGATCTCTATCCTAGGAGGATTTTTGTCTCACTAATTCATCTGTGTCTCCAGACACAAATGATCACCATAGTTTTTCCTTCTAGCCTCACCCTAAAGCTAGGGTGGATTTTGTCGTCAAGATACTAAGTGAGTCCTAGTGTTTTTTATCGAGTGTTTGTAAAAGTAATTTGGGAATGATCCTAGTTAATTGGTTAGATTAGTTTATTATAGATTACTTGGTCTACGAGATCATACTTTGAGTGGCAAAATTTGGTAGATTATTGAGGCTCTATTATGAACATGTGTTCTCTCTCGTGGGTTCAATGTATTAAGCTTATGTAAAGAGGGTTGGAAAAATAATTAATCTTCTCATAAGTCAATCAATTAAATTTTCTGGCCAAATTAAGTTAAAGATCCTAAGCCATAAATTTAATTAATTTTATGTCTTAGGTAAATTTAAATTCTTCAAAGATAAAATTCATCAGTTCTATAAGATTTAATTTTTGGAGGTCCCTGGCCAAGAGATATTGAAAATTTCAAGAGATTTTGGATCCTTAGGCCTTGGTAGTTAAGTCAAGGTCAAATTTTGGAGGTAATTAACTCAAAATTATTATTTTTGAGTTAATTAAAAATTAATTAAATGATAAATTCAAAATTCCTCAAAAAATGATAATTTTGATGGACAATATTAAAATATACTCAAATCTTTTTTGACGGTCAAGATTACTGTGACGGGATTAAGCGAACTAGTCGTTGGATAATTTATCTATAAATTAGAGGTCAATGCCAGCCTTTTCTTTCATCCAATCTTTTGATCGTGTACAAGCTCTTGAAGCCCTCTTGTACTACTTTATGGAATAATACAAACGAAGTCTTTGGGGTTTTATTTGATGGTGGTGCTGCGCTTTGACATTTTATGGTAAAATTGTTCTTAATATTCTTCCGGTGATTATTTACATAAATTATTGATTAATAGATTTTGTAGAGTAATTTATTACACATGTATCTCTAATTCTTGAAAATTTTATTTTTATCTTATTTCTCTATTGATTTAACAATTTAACTTTAAGTTGTGCAAAAATATCTCGGATTTAAAATTGAGCGAATGGGTAAGTCCTCGGTTGGACTAGCTGACTCCTAAGTAAATAAGATCTGAAGAGCCCTCTAGATCTAATTCCCCAAGCTTATCTTAAGTTCTCTTCTTGCAGGGTTTTCTAGAGCTTGTGTCTAAATAAAATTTTTTATCTTAACTTTTATTTGTCGAATTTAAAGTTAGATCTGTCTTGTAAGAGCCTTAAATCTTCAGATTTGGGAGCAAAGTCGGACTTACACTCCTCAGATAAATCTGTAGATATATTGTATAGTTCTGTATTTTTTAATGTTGTGTGTATATATATATATATATATTCTAACTCGGGGTTTCAATTTTTAGATTTTTGTATATGTACTGGGTATCTGGGTTTCCTTGTTTCTGGTTTATGCAGGTGGCATTCGAGGGTTTTTCAGAGATTTTTTTAAAGATTTGAGACAGATCTAGGCCTTGGAGGGTAAGATCTGATCTCAAGATCAGGATTTTTGCAGGGATATTAAAATCAATTTTTTATTTTTTAATTTGAAATTTATTTAATTAAATTGCTGGGAAAAAGCAAAGTTTTGAAAATTTTTAAGTGCACCAGTTGCGCATGCGTTTTTCTCTTGTTGGCTGCCTGCTACACTCTCCATTCTTTTGTAGCTCATTTTATCTGCATATTCGTCCCCTTGTCCTTGAGTTTTCCGTCTGCATAAGCCTTTCAAAGCGCAATCTTCTTCCTCATTGCGTCTTTCTATTTCCTTCCCTCAACCCTTGCCTGTCGTCATCCCCATTTCCTCTACATTTGGCCTCCCTTCTTCCTCGATTTTCATTTGATGTTGCGTCCCTATTGCGGCCAGCTCGTCGTTTTCATTTCCGTGTCCTCATATTTGTTGCTTCCTTTTGGCCTCTCCCTCGCTGCTTTATCCTCGACCTTCATTCCAGTTTGCTATCCATGTGTTCTTCCCTATTCCATGCATCCTTATCACTTGTGGTTCCTCGAATCTTATTCATAGCCTACTCCACGGCTCCCTCTCATCGCAACTCCCTTTCATGGTCTTCCGTCTCCCTTTCCTTCCCTCTGCGCTTTTTTCTCCCCGCAGTTGTCACTTCTTTCATTCTTTTTTACCACATCTCCTTTTTGACTTCCGCTCCATTGCCCTAATCCCTACGCACATACAAAGCAACAAATCAATTTTTTATTTTGATTTTGGTTTAAACTTTGTGCGTTTCAAAACTTTTTAACATTTCATTTAATTTCAAGAATATTTCGACTTATCTTTTTATTTTCTTGTTGTAAAAATTACATTTTTAATTTTTGGTTTGGGTTTCCATTTGATTTTTTTTTTATTTTTTTTATTTTTTTAAATAAAAAAATTCTAACTTTTAAAATCAAAACATCTATTCATTTTTAGGAAAATTAATTTTTAACTTTCTAAAAAATTAAAATATCAAAACAACTTTTAATCTTTTGATTCTTTTAATAGTTTGTTGTATATAAAATTTGGAAAAACAATTTTTGAGGTTTATCTTATGGCATTCGGGTTTTGGGTCATTTAAATGATAAAATTTTAGGCTGGACAAAATATTCAATTGTGGAAGAATTCTTATAGTCAATATGATTTAATTTTTTAAATATCCTAATTTTGACTATAGGAGAAAATAAGAATTTTTATTGGATTTTCATTATGTTAGAAGATCGTTTAATCCATAAATTTGCTTGACGAAGTGTTTATTTAGTATCAGAATTTCATGGTATTTCTTGATGATTAATTATTGAGATTTAAGCGCTAGTTATTTTCATATGCTTCAGTTGAGTTTGATGATCATTGGCATGAGATTTTTAAATGTTTACTATCGATTAAAACCGCCTATTTTTAAAGTAAATTTTGTTTCATTTACTTGAATATATCGAATCTTTATTGAATATTTAAGTTTGGGAAAATTTTGAAGTGAGTGTGATCGATATCTTTAGACTGGATCTGTGACAAATTGTATTTCTTTTAATTGCGTATTTTTTGGTATCTTCATAATTGGGATTCTCACTTAAGTACTTAGTGGTTGAATCAGATAACTTGTAATCTAAGTGATTTTAGATTTTAACACCACTTCTCAGCTTCGAAGCTTGCTTCATCTCGCTTTGTATTCTAATCATTCTCCTTGCATTCTGCATTTTAAGTTAGCATTGCACATAGGCATCCAAGAAACAATTTCTCATCAAGTACTTGGTCCTAAATTCTTAGCGAGATAGTTGACTCCATAAGGCACTGGTATCAATCATTCAAATCTAATCGATTCCTTTAATCTTGCTAGATCTATTACAAGCATTTGGTATTTTAACTGTGTCTCCCGAATTGGGTGGTTCCCAACTAGTTCTCCTTCATTCCATTTCCATAGGGCCTACCTCCCTTAGTCTGCTATAGGGAGACAACTTAAACAGAGAGATCGGGGATCAGGTTGACAACCCTCGATCTGAGCCGTTGTGGCGATGCCTAGACATTTTGTGCGACAATAGTTTTTGGCGTCATTGCCGGGGATAGAGTTTTTCTGTCCTTGGCGCTTCAACGACATTTTCTAATCGTATAATATTTTTCGCTCGTCACACGACATAAAATTTTCTGGTGCCATTTCATCTCTTCATCTTGTTGAAAAGTATAATTAGGATCGGTCTTCATATTGACTATGTAATTATGTATTTATGTAAAGAAGAAGACAAGATTATAATATATATATTTTTGATATGCTTGACTCATGGGTTTCATGAGCAACGACTTAGGTCAAAGGAATTCTTCTTGATGTCCTCTAGGGATATGCCTTCTTGTCATAAATTGTATTAATTAAGTATCATGTTTATGAAGAGTCAAAGTCTAATTTGTAGGCCTCTAGACTGTCACATAAGCCTTGAAGATTACACTCAAAAGGTGATCAAGAGCAACAATTGGAAAACCTTTCAATTCAACCTTGATTACGTAGGAAGATACTCTCTATAAGTCGGCTTATATTCAAGTATTCAAGTCGGCCCTAGTACTCATGGATAGGTCGACTCAAATACATGTTGGAACAACTATTTATACGTACGTATGCAGCGCAGAAAATAACAGAAAAGTGCAGATTTCTCTGGGGGTTTTACAAAGTTTAAAATGCAGATTTGTCTGAGATATTACAGTGGTTAAATGTAGACTTAAGATCAAGAAGATTGCGAATAACTCTAAGACTTTACAACAAATAAAGTCTGGCATAAGTACAGGCTAAACGACAGAGAAAGATTCGAATTTGTTGTGTAATGAAATCTGGATTGTATACAAAGTTAAAGCAACATTCAAGTATGTTAAGTACTGAGGTAAAGTGCGGATCTATTTGGAGAAATTCCTATGGATTACCCTTAAGCAGTAATTACGTGCCAATGTAAAGAAGCTGCGGATTCAGTGAAGTAGTTGCGGATTAGTATGGAAGGAACATGTATGCATAGTAAGAATTGTAACTTACCCATAATGATATGCACTTAGAAGTGAGAGAATAGAAGGAAGGTAAATCTGTGATTTACCATCCTATCTTAAGTACACAAATTTAAAAGTAATATATCTCAAGTAAATATGAAGCAAGAAGGATTGTATTGATAAATAAAGACTAAATTAAGGAAGATAGAGTTAGATACCGAGTTCTCTAGTGCTGGTGTAGGATAGTGGAGGTTGGTGCGGAAAAGAAGGATCAACGTTGGAGGTCGACAAAGAAGAGGTGGCAAGGTCTTGGAGTCATACATAGGTCAGAGGTCTAAGTCTTGGTCATGGTACTTGTCATATGAAAGGTCTGTAAGAATAATTTATCGTGGGTTTTCCTCTCCAAGAGGGAGAGGTTTTTCCCTGGATCATGGAGCTTAATTTTGCATCTCTTGTATTTTGATATTTGACTTAATGAAAGGCTAAATAAGATAAGAAGAGAGGACATAAGTAAATCAAATAAGCTCACAAGTAATTATCAAGAAGAGAATTTGAATTAATCACCAGCCCTCCAAATCCTCAACATGGTATCAGAGCTAAGGTGCTTAACACAAGGGCTACTTGACAAGAAGACACTCCAGGAAGCAAGGATCAGTTTGGGGTGAAAATTTAAATCACTTTGCAAGGAAGAATCTCAAGCTATTTCAAGAAAAGGACCAACTCATCAAGAAAATAATCTTTCCCATCAAATATTTATATTCAAAACATTGTTGGAAGAAACATCATCTTTTGAAGATATCCTTTATCATCAAGGATCCAAGAACACCTACATTGGAGATTTAAATCTTAGATGAAGTTCCTGATTTAATCTTCATCATCATCAAGGAAAATGCAACTCACTCTACTCAAGTAAGTATCTATGACCTTACTTAAATCTATCAAGATGACTTATTGTAAAGAGATCAAAAAATTGGTTGGGTCATCAAACTTTAGTGCATAGAAGAAGAGGACAGATCTGAATTTAATAGAAGACGAAGTTATGGATTACATAGAAGGATCTACAATTCAACCCTCAAAAGAAGATGCTCCAACTCATTCCAAGTACATGGAAGGAGAAATCAGAGCCCAGAGGATTCTCATAGAATCCATTAAGGACTGACTCATTCCCTATGTATCAAACTAAAGCATGCAAAAGAAATATATGAGAAACTGGTGGAGCTATACTCTGTGTGTACTACAGGAGAAGCAATCTCTCTGAAGCAAGAACTATACAAAATGAAATTGTCAAGAGAAGAAGGAATCACTTCATATTTTATGAGGATTTCTGAAATAAGAGACCAACTGCAAGAAATAGGAGAAGTAATGTTTGACACTGAGATGACTACAGTGATGTTGAATGCTCTACCAGAAGAATGGGGAAACTTCACTTCCAAGTTTATATAGGAAGAAAGAAGCAACACCATTCCATGATTTATGGTCTCTATGTAAAATAAAGGAAACAATATTGAAAGCCAAAGCTGATACAAGATCAAGTGAAGGGAATCAAGCCTTTGCAGGCATATCCAGGAAGAAAGGAAGATTCATAAAATTTGGTTCTCAGAATAAAAGAAGAAATATGGACAAAGTATGATGCTTTGGATGTAATGAAATTGAGCATTATAAAAGAGTTTGTCCTAAATCTAGAAAGGACAAGAGGAAAAAGGAAGAAGCCCATGTCACAGATATAAGGGAAGAACCTAATGCAAAGAAATCTAAGAAAGAAGAAGTGAGAGATCTCTATTATAATTGAGATCATCTTCCTCTTTAAGTGATTTATGTTGGTTGTAAATAGGAAGAAATGTATATTAATAGCATCATGATAGAAGCATGGAAGGAGCTCTTGGTGAAACAGCTCCTGGAAAACCTCACTGATAACAATACTCATGGAAGGCAGTCATCAAAATCAAGGGTCATCATGGAAAATGGTGTCGAAATTTTCTAATGGATTTATCTATGGATTCACTGATTAGAAATAAAGCAGAAAGGTTTCATCAAGAATTATATGCTACAAAATTTTGTGATGTGATGACATATTGATGAAGCAAGTCAAGGGAATGAAGTCCTTCATTCTAGTAAAATTGCTACAGGATGACTCAAAGAAAAAAGGTATGAGGTATATATATTTATATGCTGACACTGGACGCTGTGAAGTCATGTCATATGGTTGCAAGTAATGGAATTCTATATTTAGAAGTATGATATATGGAGGAGGATCTCTCTGCGTGGCCTCTATGTCAGCTTGGCTGGGTTGTGTCCCTCCTGTTGGCCTCTGCGTTACCTGGTACGATGTTGCCTCTCTACTGTTGTATTCTCGGCCTTAGATCAGATCATCCCTTGCTGATCTCTTTCCCTCACTACATTGTAAACTCACTTCGAAATCTTCAACAAACCCCGCCCCAAAATTTCGACTTAGCTTTAGTGCATCCACTATGTGTGTCCTCCAAATGACCCAAGCCTTTCCTTTATAATTTTCTCGTTGGAAAACCAACGACCATGATCCAATCTCTAATCAATGGTTAAGATTAAAAGACTGTTTGATCCACGTCACTTAGAACATTCTCATCACATTTGTAAATTAATTCACTTTAATTTTTTAATTTTCCTAAGTTAGACTTAGGGTCCCCATTAAAAAATTTAATTATTTGAATAACTTTTACACCAGATGGAATTTCTCTAAAAAAATTTTGGGTCTTGGAGATCTCATGTAATCCAACCCCTCGTCCAAGTTTCAGAGCTAGAGCACACCCAATGCTACCCAAAAATCTCAACACTCCCTCTTAGCGAGGAGTGTGCTCTAGCAATACTTACCCACTGAAGCATTGCCCTGATCTCTGGCATCGGTATCCGCACTGATGCTTGGCCTTCTTCTCTTCATCCATTGCACTGCTATTCTCTGTAATGTTGCCCATGTCACTATCACTGAAACTGCCACATCTGTACTGAAACTCCCTCTCAACTTGCTGCATCGTGCTGCCAACTGTTGCACTGCAACTCAGTTGCTGAGAAGTAAGTAATTGAACGACCCCTGCCCAATCATTGGCGGACAAGTTAGTTAGGTTTCATCCCATCACTAAAGCTCCCTCAACTATTGCGATGCACTGTCTCTCTAAAACCATTGCGCTGATATTGCTCTGCACTGCCCCTCTGCGCTGCTGAAGTCGCATCATCCGCTATGTTGTTGTTTCCATGTTGTTGTTGCCTCTGCACTGCACTTCTCTGCCCTCCAGTGTGCCAGCACTGCCTTTGCTTCACTATGATCTTCTACACCCACTACTCTAGTCATCTTGGTATTGTCTTATGGCTCTCGTAGTTCATATGTGATCCAAGGGTCTGGGCACCTCAAGGATCTTACCTACCTCATCTGTAGCTGCTCTACGGATCTATATCGCCCCACCTCTTCTCTCGAGGCACATGAGCACTCATTAGAACATCATCCTCATTACCACTGTCCCCTCTAGCTGATTATACCTTAAAATCATAAGATTCCTTGTTGTTCCTCTTAATACAATTGCTGGCGAAGTGTCCAAGTTTGCCACATTTAATGCACCAGAACTTTGATAGTTCCTTCTTCTTCTTCCCTTGCTACAGTTGTCCCTTTGATGCAAGGGTTGCGTCCTCCTCCTCCTCCTTCTTCACTTTTCTACTTCCGCTGTTAAATTCCCTCTTGTTCATTTAACGGATCTCCTCCTATCAAAGGATATCTCACATGTCACCCCAATTAGGGAGTTGTGCTCTGCTCAAAATTCTTTGGACAAAGGTCTCCCACTCATCAATGACTGCATTCAGGGCAGTCCTTACCAAGACCCCCTCATCCGGTGTCGCCCCCATGGAAATTAACTGATCCCAGATAGTCTGTAATCTAGAGAGGAATGGATCAATCTCTTCCCCTTTATGCATCTGGAACACCCTCATCTAGTTCTCTAGAAGCATCTTCCGTTGGATGGAGCTACCTTGATACAATGTGGTTAAAGTTGTCCACACCTCATTTTCCATTTTCTTCTCGACAATGTGTGGGACCATGTGATCCTTCACCCCATCCATGACAAGTGCTTTGTTTGCGCCTTGTTCTCGTTAAAATTATTTAGAGCATTTGCATCGGTCGGCACAACTAAGAAATTTTCTGTGTGGTCTCTGATGTGGTACTCCTCCAGGACTGACAGGATTATGGCCTTCTAGATTGCGAAGTTGGACACAATGTTCAACCTATCCAGATCACGCAGTCCGTACGTGGCCATCTAGCTCAAAGTCTGTCGAAGCGAGTACTCCTTTCCCTTATACTGCTGCAACACTCAATAGAATTCCATATTTGGATTTCTTGGCAATAGAAACCATATAGATTAGCTGCTCCCTATGACAAATGATTTCCCTTCTTGAAATCCTTAGCCAAATCTCCTGAATTAGTCCTCTACGATCACCATCTTGATCGGACCTAAGATTTCTTTGGCACAAATATGTTGAGCGACTATTCTCCTCCTGCTTTTGTCACCTTTGCTAGGCACTGTTTTGCACCAAAAAGCCTATGCCACACCAGTAACTTATGAAGATAAGAAACTACACTTCCGACCTTTGAAAACTGCACAACAACTCACCAACTCAGATTGCGTCACCCTCCTGGTGCTGTGTCAGCCTCTGCGTGAGCAGACTGGCTCAATGTCCCTCTCCTGGTGTTGCGTCAGCCTCTGTGTGGGCATACTGAATTTGTGTCACCCTTGTAGGGTCTGTTGTCCCTTTGGTGCTGCACTACCTTATTCTGGATCAGTATTGCTTTAGCTGCCCTTCATGCAACCAATATCTTCAGCCGCTTTGCTGATTGTTCAAATTGATCTGTAATGCTCTGATACCATGTCAAAATTTCTTAATCCTTAATACATAAACCCTACTTCTAAAAATTTATTTACTTCTCTTACTTGATTCATTACACAAGTTATTTAACTGAATATTCAGAAAAACTTCGACGTAAACACAAATAAAAACCTACACAAATACAAATCATTTACTGAACATCACGCACATATGACAAATGACACAGTTTTTCAAGACAAATGTCCCTAGAAAACCCCAATGCGGGAAAATCGGTGCAGAAGCTCTAAAGGGTTTTATTATTATGCAGAATCTGAGTGCAACATTATGGGCACCAGAAATGGTTTGCCCCATGGAGAAAATAAACGGCATTTGTACCTTATCACTTGGAGACAAAAAATATTGCTGAATCACACCCTCAATCGGGAATTACAGATAGCGAGCCCTTTCTGGCCCAATGGAACCCCAACGCAGCTCTTCCTGCAACTGTGTCAACCCCTCTAGCCCAGCACGGCGTCTGCGCAACACAATCTGCCCCTGCGTCAATCTGAAGGCCTCCGCGCTACCTCTGTGTCACCCTCTGTGTTAGCTTGGCTGGGCTTTTTCCCTCCTACTGGCCTTTGCGCTGTCTGGTACGATGTTGCCTCTCTGTTGTTTTATTCTTTGCCTTGGATCAGATCATCCCTTTCTGATCTCTACCCCTCTGTGCACTGCAAAATCACTTCAAAATCCTCAGCAAACCCTGCCCCAGAATTTCGACTTAGCTTCAGTGCATCCAATATGTGTGTGTCCTTCCATTGACCCAAAGTCTTTCCTTTATACTTTTCTCTTTGGAAAACCAACGGTCGTGGTCTAATCTCTAATCGACGGCTAAGATTAAAAGAATGCTTGATCCACGTCACTTAGAACATTCTCAGCACATGTGTATATTAATTCACTTTAATTTTTTAATTTCCCTAAGTTAGACTTAGGGTCCCCATTAAAAAATTTAATTATTTGAATAACTTTTACACCAGATGTAAATTCTCCAAACGCTTTCCGAGTCTTGGAAATCTCATGTGTTCCAACCCCTCCACTAAGTTTTAGAGTTAGAGTACACCAGATGCTACCCAAAAATATCAACAAAATGCAACTTAACCAAGATCATGTCAAGGAAATTGATTAGCATATAGAACAAGTTATTAGCCTTATAGGAAAAGATCACAATCATGGAATTCAATCAATCCAATCAAATGACTGCGATGGAAGAAAAGCATATTGAAGAAATGACAATCATGGAATTTAATCGCTCTAATCAGATGACCAACGTGGAGAATCATTTGATCACCTTGGAAGAAAATCATGAGAAATAAATGAACTATATTCAAAGTTTCTTCATGGCCATGAAAGCGAATAATGATAAAATGATAAAAGACATGGAAACTGGTCAAATTTCGCTTTATCACAGGTTGTTGATTGTTGAAGAAAGTCATGAAAAGGAAATTAGTGCTATTCTAATCAAATAAATGTTATTCAGAATAAGTTGAAAAAAATGGAAAGATCACATATTCAGAATTTCCAACCCAAGTTTGAATTGTCAACAGATCATAGGCCTCCCACTTTGCTGAAGAAAGCTCCATCCTATTATGAGGAGAACATTTATTTCATTGAAAAGTTGTTGATTGAATGCGACCCGGATAAAAGGAAAATTGAAGGGAATTAGGTTAATACACGTAAAGTTAATCCATCACCCGTGACAGATCATATTCAAAATGAAGAGAGGCATGTCACACACATCTTGAATACTTCGTCTAAAAGTTCACAAGCAGAATGTTCCACATCATCAACAATACAACCTGCCACAAAGAAAATCCTGAAGCGAAAAAGAAAAAGAATAAGGAAGCGGTTTGATGCATCTGATGGCCGCGAGTAGCTCGATTTTCGGATAAGACAAAGTCGTACCATATGCAACATGGGACATGGCACATCCAAAAAAAAGCCACAGATTTTCCTGAAAGCAGACAAATGCTTAATATGCACTATATTCAATATGATGCCACAAGGCATCCTTTGTATTGTATTTCTGACCCTACACCTTGTTATTTTAGAATTTCATTTTGTAGTTAGAGTATATTTGCATTTTATGTTAGTAGAATAGTTAATAAATGAAAGAGCTTATATTTTCATGTTCTTAATGTTATATGGTGAATTTTGGATGGACGCTACTTATATAATCTTGTGTTTCTTGGATGAAGATTCTGGATTCTCACATTCCTCCAATGAAGCAACGTGTCCCCAAGTAGAGCCAGATGTTGATCACTCAGTGTCAAGGACCCCATAACAGTACACTCATTTTTTTCGCAAAAGGGATTTATCATGTTTGAGTGTTGTGCCATTCAAATTTCATCTTTCAGTCGACAATTTGTGAATGATGTAAACCCATTATGCATATTTATAAATGTAAATGATCTTAGTAGGACTATCATGTATGTAACAACCTAGGTAAGCCTATTATTTTGGTGACAATCTCTATCCTAGGAGGTTTTTTGTCTCACCCATTCATCTGTGTCTCCAGACACAAATGATCGACAACGCTTTTCCTTCCAGCCTCATCCCAAAGCTAGGGTGGATTTTGACTTCAAGATACTAAGTGAGTCCTAGTGTTTTTTTTTCGAGTCTTTGTAAAATTTATTTGGAAATAATCTTATCTAATTGACTAGATTATTTTATTATAAATTACTTGGTCTACTAGATCATACTTTGAGTCGTAGAATTGGGTAGATTATTGAGGGTCTATTACGAACGGGTGTTCCCCCTCATGGGTTTAATGTATTATCCTTATGTAAAGAGAGTTGGAAAAATAATTAATCCCCTCATAGGTCAATTAATTAAATTTTCTGGCCAAATTAAATTAAAAATCCTAAGCCATAAATTTAATTAATTTTATGTCCTAGGTAAATTTAAATTCTTCAAAGGCAAAATTCGTCAGTTCTAGAAATTTTAATTTTTGGAGGTCCCCAACCAAGGGAATATTGAAAATTTTAAGAGATTTTGGATCCTTCAGCCTTGGAAGTTAAGTCAAAGTCGATTTTTTGAGGTAATTAACTCAAAATTATTATTTTTGAGTTAATTAAAAATGAATTAAATGATAAATTTGAAATTCCTCAAAAAAATAATAATTTCGATGGACAAGATTAAAAGATAATCAAATATTTTTTGACAGTAAATATTACTTTGACGGGAATCAAACGAACTAGCCGTTGGAGAATTTATCTATAAATTAGAGGTCAATATTAGTGTTTTCTTTCGTCCGATCTTCTGATCATGTACTAGCTCGTGAAGCTTTGTTGTACTACTATTTGGAATAATACAAACAATGTCTTTGGGGTTTTATTTGATGGTGGTGTTCCTCTTCGACATTTTATGGTAATCTTGTTCTTCATATTTTTCCGATGATTATTTTAATGAATTGTTGATTAATAGCTCTTGTAGAATAATCTATTGCATAGGTATCTCTAATTCTTGAAAAAATATTTTTATCTTATTTCTCTATTGATTTAACAATTTAAATTTGAGTGTGCAGAAATATCTTGTATTTAAAATTGGGCATTTGGGGAAGTCATCAGTTGGACCAGCTGACTTCCAAGGAAATAAGATTTTAAGAGCCATCGAAATCTAATTCCCTAACCTTATCTTAAGTTTTCTTCTTGCAAGGTTTCCTAGAGCTTATGCCTAAATACAAAATTTTATCTTAACTTTTAATTGTCAAATTTAAAGTTAGATCTGGCTGGTAAGAGCCTTAAATCTTCAGATCTGGGAGCGAATTCGGACTTACACTCCTAAGATATGAAAGATTTAAAACTCTTGTGCATATATTTGTAGATATATTGTATGGTTATGTATTTTTTAATGGTGTAAATATTTATAATTTTTTTAGATTTTTTTTTTTTTTTTAATTTCTAACTCGAGGTTTCATTTTTTAGATTTTTTCATATGTACTTGGTATCTGGGTTTCTTTGTTTCTGGTTTGTGCAGGTGTTATTCGAGGGCTTTTCAGAGAATTT
The DNA here is from genome assembly GCA_034641835.2 of Pinus albicaulis. Classification (NCBI taxonomy): domain Eukaryota; kingdom Viridiplantae; phylum Streptophyta; class Pinopsida; order Pinales; family Pinaceae; genus Pinus; species Pinus albicaulis. The sequence continues at coordinate 1,267,409,977 of CM076584.1, forward strand.
ATTTTAAGATCTAAGACAGATCTAAACCCTGGAGGGTAAGATCTGATCTCAAGATCAATGTTTTTGTAGGGATATTAAAATTACACACACACACACACACACATATATATTATTTGAGATTTATTTAATTAAATTGTTGGGAAAAAGGAAAATTTCAAATTTTTTTAAGTGCAACAGTTGTGCCTGTGTTTTTCTCTTGTTGGTTGTCTGCTACACTCTTCGTTCTTTTGCAACTCATTTTCTCCACATATTCGTCCCCTTGTCCTCTAGTTTTTCCTTTGCATAAGCCTTCCAAAGCGCAATCTTCTTCCTTTTTGCGTCTTTCTATTTCCTTCCCTCAACCCTTGGTTTTTGTCATTCTCATTTCCTCTGTGTTTGGTCTCCCTTATTCCTCAATTTTCATTTTCCGCTACGTCCCTGTTGCTGCCAGCTCCTCGCTGCTATTTCCACGTCCTCATGCTCGTTGCATCCTTTTGGACTCTCCCTCGCTGCTTTATCCTCGACCTTCATTCCAGTTTTCTATCCATGTGTTCTACCCTACCCTGTGTCTTCTTATCACTTGTGGTTTCCTCGAATCTTATTCGTAGCCTACTCCGCAACTCTCTCTCATCGCATCTCCCTATCATGGTCTTATGTCTGCTCCCTTTCCTTCCCTCTGCGCTCTTTCCTCCCCGCGACTGTCATCTCCTTCATTCCTTTCGACCCCATCTCCTTTTTTACTTGTACTCTATTTCCCTAATCCCTACGCACATACAAAGCAACAAATCAATTTTTCGTTTTGATTTTGGTTTAAACTTTCTACGTTTCAAAACTTTTAACGTTTCATTTCATTTCAAAAATATTTTGACTTATCTTTTTATTTTCTTGTTGTAAAAATTGAAATTTTAATTTTTGGTTTGGGTTTCCATTTGATTTTTTTTTTTAAATTTTTAAAATCAAAACTTTTATTCATTTTTAGGAAAATTAATTTTTAACTTTCTAAAAAATTAAAATATCAAAACAATTTTTAATCTTTTAATTCTTTATTGTATATAAAATTTGGAAAATCAAATTTTGAGGTTTATCTTATGACATTCAGGTTTTGGGCCATTTAAATGATAACAATTTTAGGGTGGGCAAAGTATTTAATTGTGGAAGAATTCTTATAGTCAACATGATTTAATTTTTTAAATATCTTAAGTTTGACTATAGGAGAAAATAAGAATTTTTATTGGATTTGTATTATTTTAGAGGATCGTTTAATCCATAAATTTTCTTGACTAAGTGTTTATTTAGCATCGAAATTTCATGGTATTTCTCGATGATTAATTATTGAGATTTAAGTGCTAGTTACTTTTATATGCTTCAGCGAAGTTTGATGACCATTGGCATGAAATTTTTAAATGATTACTATCAATTAAAATCGCCTATTGTTTTGCCTATTGTTTAAGTAACTATTGTTTCATTTACTTGAATTATCGAATCTTTATTGAATATTTAAGTTTGGGAAAATTTTCAAGTAAGTGTGATCAATATCTTTATACTAGGTCTATGACAAATTGTATATCAAGTTAATTGAGTATTTTTTGGCATTTTCATAATTGACATTCTCGCTTAAGTACTTAGTGTTTGAATCAGATAATTTATAAGCTAAGTGCTTTGAGCTTTTAACACCACCTCTCATCTTCAAAGCTTTCTTCATCTCGCTCCATCTTATAATCATCCTTGCATTCTTCGTTTTAAGTTAGCATTGCATATACGATAGTTATTCATCTAAGCACCAATTTTTCATCAAATAACTGGTCCTAAATTCTTAATGAGATAGTTGACTCTATAAGGCACTGGTATCAATAATTCAAATCTAATCGAATCCTTTAATCTTGCTAGATCTATTACAAGTATTTGGTCATTTAAATGTATCTCCCGAACTGTTTGGTTCCCAACTAGTTCTCCTTCATTCCATTTTCATAGGGTCTAACCCCCTTAGTATGCTATAGGAAGAAAAATTAAACATAGAGATTGAGGATCAGGGTGATAACCCTCGATTTGAGTTGTTTTCGCGGTTTCTAGACATTCTGTGTGACAACACCCACCAAAGTGGGTAACCCCATAGGAGAAAATTTTCTCCTATCTTGGAAAACCGACCAACTAGAAACCCTACACATTATTTATTTGTGATGATATGACACATTCATTTTCCATTTGCATGGGTTATACACCTCTCACCATTCAACATTGTTCTTGAATGAAGGTGGGATACAACTCAACAGGTACTTTAACCAACAATCAACTAATTTTACTTAATGTTTTGGGCATTCTCATATGGATAAAGGGGTGATCTAGATTATTGACGTATGTTGACTGTAAACTTGTTCTCTCACCCTACCAGGGGATTTAGCCTTTAGCCATAGTCTAGTGGGACTTAATCTAAGGTCTTAGGGTTATAGGAGGAGCACTATCTGGGAAACTTGGATTGAAGTAATATATTCATAGCCATCCCATACTTAACACCTTTCATCATTCCCTTAATATCACATCCATCCTTTAGATTTACTGTTATTGGTTCACTAAGATTTGGGACCACACACCCACATTCTTGAGTTAGGGATGGAAAACGTTTCTTTGGAGGTTGATGCAACTAAAATAAAGATTAAAGAATAAGATGGGCACAAAAAAAGAAAAAGAAAAACTAAAATGAAAAATATGGTTGGGACATAATTAGCGTGTGGGCAGAAGCCTATCATAAGCTCCGCTCCCCTCATTAGCCATCACTCGGTTCTTGAGCATTAGTTGCTCCATCACATCTCAAGGAACCCTTGCATGTCACAACCCTGATGAGTGAGAAACCAAATCATCCTTAAGGGGTAATAAATGTGATATCATTAAAAGCAAGATTGGACAACATAACTATGCTCCATATCAAAGAATTATCAAAAAGAAGTAAAAGATGCACAAGAGGGGTGGAAAACGAAAGTTGAGGAAAGGGGTAACTCATGTCTCCATGATTTCTCCCTCCATACAACTATACTAATGTTATCAGAACCAAAATAGAATCGAAAAAATTGGATAGTATGACCTATTTGGGATCCAAATAAATTTGGTTCTATTGTTGAAATCGGAATAGGTCGGTTTGGTATGAAATCGATCTATTTCGCTGATAAAATTCACATACCAAGCTCTTGAATTTCAGTGATAGTATCATTACCTTTGGCATGTTTATTTCTATAAGTAGAACAGGGGATCCACCAGGTAAGAAATGCCAAAATTTCCAAATTATATTACTCATTCCAATTGTTAAGTCCAAGTTTCATAGTGATATGTTAATACTTTTTTTTATTTCCATCCTTTGTGCAACCTATTGGTGGCAACAATTTGGTGGACAATGCCCTGAATTGCAAAAAAATACAATTCAAATATTGATCCAAACATGCAGTGCTTCAAGGTGTGAGCAGAATTGAAGCATTTTTTAGTATATACACACTAAGTAGAATCATTTGGAGAAAAATTGGTTGAATGACGTGTTTTATGTTTTGTACAACCTTAGGTTGAGGATTAACCAATTGTTGAACAAAAACCTTGAATCAAACAAGATAGTCTTGGGTGATTTTGATCCAAGATCAGAATGGGTTGTGGAGAGTCAGGCACCAACATTTTACAATGAGGACCTTAATGTTGTTGAGAACTTATGGAATCTAGTGTATTTTTCGGGAAGAGGCCGACGTTTTAGGTGAGCACTTCACCCACCTTCAGGGGCAAGAAGCCGAAACTCATGAAGACATTTATTAGTTTGACTTAGACCCAACTCCATGTGCTCCACATGGAGATATATCACAAATACCAGCTTTAGGGCCAGGGGAATCACCCTAAAATCCCACTGTAAACTTAAAGGCTACTCATTCTGTGCGTGAGGATGAGGAGGATGATGATTCTGATGATGGCCATTAGCACTTGTAGTTTTACTATTGTAGTATCATGGTTATTTTTGTCTATAAAGGCCATTTAAAGGCTGCTTCTTGATGTATATTGGTTTTAGCGATGTTTTGCACTTAGTACTATTTTGGTTATATGCACTCATACTCGCTATATAAATGAGAACCTTTTCATATTTGTGTATAAATGGTTTGTATTCATATGGATGCACATGAATATATATGTTTTTCTTTAAAATTTGAATATTATGCGTTTGGGTCAATTGATTATTTGGGTTGGTTTTTTTTTTCCATTAGGGGAATTTTGAGGTCTAAAATGGGCCTCCTAAGGAAATTATAAAATAATAATGGAAATAATAAATTAATATTTGATTACATCATCAAATTGTTTAGGGAAAAAAGAAAAAACAACTTTTTCAACTCGTATTTTCAACTTATCTCCCAAAGTTTTTACTCAAATTTCGAGCGGGAGTACTCGTTGGGTGAAAAAATTAATTCCTCATCCAAGGAGTACGCATTTTGCATACTTTTGATGGATCCTTCCATGCGAAAAATGAGAAATACATGAAAAATTTATTGCAATCATGTTTTTTCATGTATTTCTCATTTTTCGTGTAGCAGGGTCCATCAAAAGTATGCAACATGGGTACTACTTGGACGAGGAATTAAGTTTTGCATCCAATGAGTAATCCCACTTGAAATTTGAGTAAAAAATTTGGGAGATAAGCTGAAAATACAAGTTGAAAAAGTAGTTTTATTATTTTATTTTATTTTAATCTTTTTACCCTTTTACTTGAAAAATGGTGAATCATCCCCCATAGTTAACATCATCATCTTAAATCTTATTGGTTCTTATAAAGTTTATTTTAGTTGTAAATTTTCTTAAGAGGCCCATTTTAGACCTCAAAATTCCCCTAATGATCGGTTCCCAGTCTAGACCGTTTTCCAGTTTGATCACTAATTTAGTTCCAATTACATTGATCTATACACTAAGGGTGATGGACCTCCATCACCTAGTTCCATGGCCATAACACCTAGCCATAAAGTATTTCCCCTTTGTTTCCACCACTATCAGAAATGCCTATGAATTGAAGGGTTGACCTTAGACATGTCAACTCCCCTTTGGGGTTGAAAGCCCCTAATGGGGTTGATTACCTATCCACCTCTAACAAGGTAGGAAACAATTTTACATGAATTTGTTTATTCAGATGTTTGAAGGTGATCTCGATTTGAAGTCTTACTATTCTGTTTACAATTAATTATGGTCCACTATGATACATTTATGGAAGTTGTCTCTAATAAATGTTTGTTTTGAATTGAGATTGATATGGGTTTTCCAAATTGATCCTTAATAGAGTAGAAGGTGATCCGGATTTATGCAGGAACACAATAGAATATGCATGTAGCCATAGATATAGAGATGTAGCGGAAACAATACTTTATTTTATTAAAATCAAATGATTGAAATGTTCTTACAGACATAATGTAAATAAATAGCTAGGGCACTGGTAGGCTTATCTCCGAGAAGAGATGTGGCAGCTATAGGTCTCTGAATTGTGTTGCAAAAAAAATAACTGAAACATGCTTGTAGGAATAATGGAAATGAGCGAGCGAGGGCACTAGTAGTGTATCCCTGAGAAGAGATGTGACAACTACAAGCCTATCCACTGTGTTAAAATGAGGCTTGAAGGCCTATTTATTGTTGAGAAACAATGTAAAACCCGAAACATCCAAAAACCTAACCCTACGAGATGAAGCGCCAAAACCGTGGGTCTCGTTTGGCTAAATTGGTGTTTCAACTTTCTGGGGACGTAACTTTGGCATCTGATCTCTATTTGACGTGCTCAGTAGCTCGTTAGAAAGATCTATCTGAGGAGTACAACTTTCGGTGTGAGAAAAATCGTTCCATGAACCCTTGTTGCTTCTGTTTTTCCCAAAAAATTTCGTTTAGGGCCTCAAAATGGCTCCAGAATTTTAGGACTCGAAAAACTGCTAAAAATAGTAAGTTGTGCAGAAACTAAAAACTGAAAGAACTGATGGTGGGGGTTAAAATGGAATCGGTGGGTGGCCACCGATATCCACCTAGATGATTCCTCCCTCCTTAGGAATCAATGGTCCCCATTGCGTTAAGTTTCTCCATGGGGGGGCGGGGAATTCTGCTGAACTTGGTATTGGATTTTTTCAGGATGTCGCGGACCTATTGGCGGATTTGATGGATGTAGATGTGCTGTTGGTGGGCAGTCGTTGAAGGATCTGGGCAAAGTTATCAATCATTTTGTTCCATTGTTTCTCGAGAGCCTCTTTGAGAAATATTTTGATAGGATCTCTTGTTCCCTCGTCTTTCTTTCCTTCCACCATGGGGGGTCGTCGGGATTCACAAGGTTGAACTCCTTATACCCTGGCTGCGTTGGGGACATGAAAAGAAAAATAGAGAAAGAGCAAACAGATCTGATACCACTGATCCATATTTATGCAGGAACACAATAGAATACACATGTAGCCATAGATACAAAGATGCAACGGAATCAATACTTTATTTTATTAAAATCAAATGACTGAAATTTGCTTACAGAAATAATCTAAATAAATAGCTAGGGTGATGGTAGGGTTATCTCTGAGAAGAGATGTGGTGGCTACAAACCTCTGAACTGTGTTACAAAACAAATGACTGAAACATGCTTGTAGGAATAATGAAAATGAGCGTGCGAGGGCACTGGTAGCGTATCCCTGAGAAGAGATGTGATGACTACAGGCATCTCCACTGTGTTACAATGAGGCTTGAAAGCCTATTTATTGTTGAGAAACAATGTAAAACTCGAAACTTCTAAAAACCTAACCCTAGGAGATGAAGCGCCAAAATTGTGGGCCTTGTTTGGTTAAATTGGGGTTTCAACTTTCCGGGGACGTAAATTTGGCATCTTATCTTTGTTTGACATGCTCAATAGCTTGTTAGAAAGATCTATCCAAGGAGTACCACTTTCGGTGTGAGCAACATCAGTCCATGGACCCATCTTGTTCCCGAGTTTCCCAAAAAATGTTGTTCAGGGCCTCAAAATGGCTTTGGAAATTCAGGACCCGAAAAACTGCTAAAAATAGCAAGATGTGCCAAAACTGAAAAACTGAAAGAACTGATGGTGGGGGTTCAAATGGAATCGGTGGGTGGCCACCGATATCCACCTGGATCATTCCTCCCTCCTTAGGAAGTCCCCATTGCGTAAAGTTCCTCCATGGGGGGGTAAATTTTGCTGAACTTGGTATTGGATTTGTCCAAGATGTCACGGACTTGTTGGCAGACATATTGGATGTATATGTGCCGCCGGTGGGCAGCTATTGAAGGATCTGGGAAAATTTATCCATCATCGCGTTCCTCTGTTTCTCGAGGGCCTCCTCGAGCAAGATTTTGATAGGGTATCCTGCTCCCTCGTCTCTCTTTCCTTCCGTCATGGGGGGTCGTCGGAGTTCGTGAGGTTGAACTCCTTATACCCTAGCTGCATTGGGGACATGAAAAGAAAAAAAGAGAATGAGCAAACCACTCTGATACCACTGATCCGGATTTATGCAGGAATGCAATAGAATACACATGTAGCCATAGATACAGAGAATTAGTGGAAACAATACTTTATTTTATTAAAATCAAATGAATGAAATATGCTTACAGACATAATCTAGATAAATAGTTAGGGTGTTGGTAGGCTTATCTCTAAGAAGAGATGTGGGGGCTACAAACCTCTGAACTGTGTTACAAAACAAATGATTGAAACATGCTTGTAGGAATAATGGAAATGAGCATGTGAGGGCACTGATAGCGTATCCTTGAGAAGAGATATGACGGCTACATGCCTCTCCACTGCATTACAATGAGGCTCGAAGGCCTATTTATTGTTGAGAAAAAATGTAAAACACGAAACGTCTAAAACCTAACCCTAGGAGATGAAGCGCTAAAACGGTGGGCCTCGTTTTGGTAAATTGGTGTTTCAACTACCCGGGGACGTAAATTTGGCATCTTATCTCTGTTTGACATGCTCAATAGCTCGTTAGAAAGATATATCCGAGGAGTACCACTTTCGGTGTGAGAAACATCAGTCCATAAATCCTTGTTTCTCCCGGTTTTCCCAAAAAAAATTGTTCAGGGCCTCAAAATGGCTCCGGAAGTTCGAGACCCGAAAAACTGCTAAAAATAGTAAGATGTGCCGAAACTGAAAAACTGAAAGAACTGATGGTGGGGGTTCAAATGGAATAGATGGTTGGCCACCGATATACACCTAGATCATTCCTCCCTCCTTAGGAAGCAATTGTCCCCATTGCGTTAAGTTCCTCAATGGGGGGACAAATTATGCTAAACTTGGTATTGGATTTGTCCAAGATGTTGCGAACTTGTTGGAGAACGTGCTACATGTATATGTGTCGCTGGTAGGCAGCCGTTGAAGGATTTGGGAAAATTTATCCATCATTGCGTTCCTCTGTTTCTCGAGGGCCTCCTTAAGCAAGATTTTGATAATATCTCCTTCTCCCTTGTCTTTCTTTCCTTCCACCATGGGGGGTCGTCAAGGTCCGCAAGGTTGAACTCCTTATACCTTGGTCGCATTGGGGACATGAAAAGAAAAATAGAGAAAGAGTAGACAACTATGATACCATTGATTTGGATTTATGCAGGAACACAATATAATACACATGTAGCCATAGATACAGATATGTAGTGGAAACAATACTTTATTTTATTAAAATCACATGAATGAAATGTGCTTATAGACATAATGTAAATAAATAGCTAGGGCACTGGTAGGCTTATCTCTGAGAAGATATGTGGCGGCTACAGGCCTCTGAACTGTGTTACAAAATTAATGACTGAAACATGCTTGTAGGAATAATGGAAATGAGTAGACGAGGGCACCTGTAGCGTATCCATCAGAAGAGATGTGACGGCTACAGGGCTCTCCACTGTGTTACAATGAGGCTCGAAGGCCTATTTATTGTTGAGAAATAATGTAAAACCCGAAACGTCCAAAATTATAACCCTAGGAGATGAAGCGCCAAAACTGTGGATCCCGTTTGGGTAAATTGGTGTTTCAACTTCCCAGGGACGTAACTTTGGCATATGATCTCTATTTGAGGTGCTCAATAGCTTGTTAGAAATATTTGTCCGAGGAGTAAACCTTTGAGCAACATTGATCCATGAACCCATGTTGCTCCCGGTTTTCCCAAAAAACATCGTTTAGGGCCTCAAAACGGCTCCAGAAGTTCAGAACCTGAAAAAATGCTAAAAATAGTAAGTTGTGCCGAAACTGAAAAACTAAAAGAACTGATGGTGGGGGTTCAAATGGAATCGGTGGGTGGCCACCGATATCCACCTGGATAATTCCTCCATCCTTAGGAAGCAATGGTCCCCATTGCGTTAAGTTCCTGCATGGGGGGGGGGGGGGGGAATTCTGTTGAACTTGGTATTAGATTTGTACAGGATGTCGTGGACCTATTGGCGGACATGATAGATGTAGATGTGATGCTGGTGGGCAGCCGTTGAAGGATCTAGGCAAAGTTATCCATCATCGCGTTCCTCTGTTTCTCGAGGGCTTCCTCGAGTAAGATTTTGATAGGATCTCCTGCTCCCTCGTCTTTCTTTCCTTCCACCATGGCGGGTCGTCGGGGTTTGCGATGTTGAACTCCTTATACCTTGGCAGCATTGGGAATATGAAAAGAAAAGCAGATAAATAACAGACCGCTCTAATACCACTGATCCAGATTTATGTAGGAACGCAATAGAATACACATGTATCCATAGATACAGAGATGGAGCGGAAACAATACTTTATTTTATTAAAATCAAATGAGTAAAATGTGCTTACAAACATAATGTAAATAAATATCTAGGGCGCTGGTAGGCTTATATATGAGAAGAGATGTGGCAGCTAGAGGCCTCTGAATTGTGTTACAAAACAAATGACTGAAACATGCTTGTAGGAATAATGGAAATGAGTGGGCGAGGGCACTGGTAGCATATCCCTGAGAAGAGATGTGACGACTACAGGCCTCTCCATTGTGTTACAATGAGGCTCGAAGGCCTATTTATTGTTGAGAAACAATATAAAACCTGAAACTTCCAAAAACCTAACCCTAGGAGATGAAGCGCCAAAACTGTGGGTCCCGTTTGGGTAAATTGGTGTTTCAACTTCCCAGGGACGTAACTTTCACATCTGATCTCCGTTTTACGTGCTCAGTGGGTCGTTAGAAAGATCTATCCGAGGAGTACAACTTTGAGAGTGAGCAACATTTTTCCATGGACTCATGTTGCTCCCGGTTTTCCCAAAAAAGGTCCTTTAGGGCCTGAAAATGGCTCTAGAAGTTCAGGACCTGAAAAAAATGCTAAAAATAGTAAGTTGTGCTGAAACTAAAAAAAATGAAAGAACTGATGGTGGGGGTTCAAATGGAATCGGTGGGTGGCCACCGATATCCACTTGGATCATTCCTCCATCCTTAGGAAGCAATGGTCCCCATTGTGTTAAGTTCCTCCATGGGGGGGAGGGGGAATTCTGTTGAACTTGGTATTGGATTTGTCAAGGATGTCGTGGACCTGTTGGTGGACATGTTGGATGTAGATGTGTCGCTGGTGGGCAGCCATTGAAGGATCTGGGCAAAGTTATCCATCATCGCGTTCCTCTGTTTCTCGAGGGCCTCCTCGAGCAAGATTTTGATAGGATCTCCTTCTCCCTCGTCTTTCTTTCCTTCTGCCATGGGGGGTCATCGGGGTTCGCGAGGTTGAAATCCTTATACCTTGGCCGCATTGGGGACATGAAAAGAAAAACCGAGAAAGAGCAAACTTCTCTAATGCCACTGATTCAAATTTATGCAAGAACACAATAGAATACACATGTAGCAATAGATACAGAGATGCAGCGGAAGCAATACTTTATTTTATTAAAATCAAATGATTGAAATGTGCTGACAGACATAATGTAAATAAATAGCTAGGGCGCTGGTAAGCTTACCTCTAAGAATAAATGTTGCGGCTAGAGGCCTCTGAATTGTGTTACAAAACAAATGACTGAAACATGCTTGTAGGAATAATGGAAATGAGCGGGCGAGGGCACTGGTAGCGTATCCATGAGAAGAGATGTGATGGTTACAGGCCTCTCCATTTTGTTACAATGAGGCTAGAAGGCCTATTTATTGTTGAGAAACAATGTAAAACACGAAACGTCCAAAACCCTAACCCTAGGAGATGAAGCTCCAAAACTGTGGGCCCTGTTTGGGTAAATTGGTGTTTCAACCTCCCAGGGACGTAACTTTGGCATCTTATCTCTATTTGACATGCTCAATAGCTCGTTAGAAAGATCTATCCGATGAGTAAAACTTTCGATGTGAGAAACATCAATCAATGGACCCATGTTCCTCCCAGTTTTCCCAAAAAACGTCGTTTAGGGCCTCAAAACGGCTCTGGAAGTTCAAGACCCAAAAAATGCTAAAAATAGTAAGTTGTGACGAAATTGAAAAACTGAAAGAACTGATGGTGGAGGTTCAAATGGAATCGGTGGGTGGCCACCGATATCCACTTGGATCATTCCTCCCTCCTTAGAAAGAAATTGTCCCCATTGCGTTAAGTTCCTCCATGGGGGGGCAAATTCTACTGAATCTGGTATTGGATTTGTCCAGGATGTCGTGGACCTGTTGGCGGACATGCTAAATGTAGATGTGCCGCTGGTGGTCAGTTGTTGAAGGATCTGGGAAAATTTATCGATCATCGTGGTCCTCTGTTTCTCGAGGGCCTCGTCGAGCAAGATTTTGATAGGATCTCTTGCTCCCTCGTCTTTCTTTCCTTCCACCATGGGGGTTCGTCGGGGTTCAAGAGGTTGAAATCCTTATACCTTGGCCGCATTGGGGACATGAAAAGAAAAATAGAGAAAGAGCAGACCGCTCTGATACACTGATTCGAATTTATGAAGGAACGCAATAGAATACACATGTAGCCATAGATACAGAGATGTAGCGAAAACAAAACTTTATTTTATTAAAATCAAATGACTAAAATGTGCTTACAAACATAATGTAAATATATAGCTAGGGCACTGGTAGGCTTATCTTTGAGAAGAGATGTAGCGGCTAGAGGCCTCTGAACTGTGTAACAAAAAAATGACCGAAACATGCTTGCAAGAATAATGGAAATGAGCGAGCGAGGTCACTGGTAGCATATCCCTGAGAAGAGATGTGACAACTACAGGCCTCTACACTGTGTTACAATGAGGCTCGAATGCCTATTTATTGTTGAGAAATAATGTAAAACCTAAAAAATCCAAAAACCTAACCCTAGGATATGAAGCGCAAAAACTGTGGGTCCCGTTTGGGTAAATTGGTGTTTCAACTTCCCGAGGAAGTAACTTTGGCATCTGATCTCCATTTGACATGCTCAATAGCTCGTTAGAAAGATCTATTCAAGGAGTACAACTTTCAATGTGAGAAACATTGATCCATGGACCCATGATGCTCTCGGTTTTCCCAAAAAACGTCGTTTAGGGCCTCAAAACGGCTCCGGAAGTTTAGAACCCGAAAAACTACTAAAATAGTAAGTTGTGCCGAAATTGAAAAACTGAAAGAACTGATGGTGGGGTTCAAATGGAATCGGTGGGTGGGCACCGATATGCACATGGATCATTCCTCCCTCCTTAGTAAGAAATGGTCCCCATTGCGTCAAGTTCCTCCATGGGGGGGGGAAATTTTACTGAACTTGGTATTGGATTTGTCCAGGATGTCATGGAACCACATTAGAAATTTGATGTCCTAAAATGGACTCTGAGGAAAATGCAAATCAAAATTTCTTTGTAGAACAAATCTGTATTCTTAGAGATGGCATCATCCCTAATAGTTGAATAGGCATTACCATTTTGAGATAATAACTTTATCTGATAAGATGGACCATTACACTATGTGAACTGATTTACCTAAATGCTTGCCCCCAAGTAAAACTGCTTTCACCATGTTAATTAGGAAACCCCAAAAGGAATAATTAATTAAACCATAATTTAATTATTATTCCCAGTCATGTTTAACCCAAAAACAAAGAAATTAATGAGATAAACCCATAGTTATCTTATTATTTTCCAGGAATAATTATTTAATAATATTCCTTGTTAAATATGACCAAATCAACCACCATTAATCAAATAAATCATTATTTATTTGATTATATCCCAACCACTTCCTTAAAAAGATAAATAAATCATTTATTTATTTATTTTTCACTAATCAAGGGATTTGACCCAAGTCAAACACCCTTTCCCTCCAACAAATAATAATAAAAATATTCCATAGAGGTGGATCTAGATGTGATTAACATTATTTTAATCATGCACCAAGATCTAGAAGGACCCAATATTTTGTTATAAATAGGAGGGTTTTCCCCATCATTCTTCACCTTTTGTTGCATACTAGATCACTCTGGATCTGTACACTCGGTCTCATTTTCTGTCATTGTTGCTCCCATTGAGCTCTACCTTCTACATTGGGTTTTCTACATCTACAAGAGAGAGAAAGCTTAGATCTGAAGTGCTGAGGACTACAAAGAACCCATCCCATCGAGGAGATCTGGATACACCTTCTTGTTTCCTCCCAGGTGCCCTGTAATATAAAAATTCATTCAAAAATCGTGTTCTTGTCTTGTCTGTTGGATGCATGGAGCAAACTCTTTACTTCACCGCTTAATATCTTTCCATTTATAGATCTGTTTGTTGCAGCACTTTAACTACTAATTGCAGATCTGAAGATGTTTTGCAGCCATTATTGTTGTTAGGGCTATTAGTTATGCGTAGCTAAAGTGGTTCTTTTCGTACACTTCGACGAAGAATTCATACTAACAAATGGCGACTCCACACGGGTTTTAAATTACGACCGCTGTCGTTTTTCATATTCCTGCATATCCAGCTACTTCAGGCCCTAGGGCTTCTTTTTTTAGCTGCTTAGTTTTTCTCTTTTCATGTCATTTTTCTCACATAAAACCCTAAAAACCTAAAATTTCTAACTTCCGTGTGTTTCGTCCATTGCTGGGCAGTAAGCGATGACCAGCTTTGACGCCGAGACGGCAATTTTTTCTTTAAAACTGCTGCCGAACCGCCCGGAACGTGGGGTCGCACCTTTGGCCCAAAACTCCGCGACTGACATGACTTTTCACCAGAATCTATTTAATTTAACCAAAATCGTGTAAAACTCTCATGACTCTCATTTTTTTCTCCCAAACATTTTTCCCAATTTTCTTAATGCCTAAATGCCAAGCTTCAAATTTCTCTGTCTCTAAATTTGGCTTGGACTAAGATGTCATCCGCTTTACCATCTATGGGAACCCACTTTAGGGCTAGTACCTCTCCACTTTTTGCTGAAGAGTTTCAAATAAGCCAAATGGGCTTGCCGTAGCTTCACTTTCTTTTTCCAGGATCCGTGACCTCACTTCCGTGATCCATCGAAATCAACCTCTTTTCCTTTCAAATCACCTCTTGTCGTTTTGTTTGGACCTCCCCTAAAGGCCTCTGCCTTGCCCCTCCCGGCTTTTTGCTGATTTCCCTTTTTTTCCAGCCACCTTGCCCCTGTCTCTTGGCTGTGATCTGCACCCCTTATCTGCAGCTTTATCCTCCGGATCTCTGTCCCCTTTGACCCTAGATCTGTTGAGCCTCGTTTGTGTGTGTTTCCATAGTTTTTCCCTTTCTTTTCAGCATAGTTTTGAGAGACCCACTTTCTTGGGTTTGATAGATGCATATGTAGCTGTTATTTTTCTGTTATTTCAGCATTTTTATTCTGTTCTCTGTAGGTTTATTTTCAGCTACGTTGCACACTTTTTTGCTCTCAACAACGGAAAGGTTTTAAAAATTAAAATTAACGCACACCACACACTGACCTTAAGTGAAGAAGCGCCTGGTTTACACCGCCTGGCAAAGACTCTAAAATCAATCGTCACTGCACCTTATCTGCCCATGACCTTCTTGATTTTGCCCCTTTCTGCCCTTGTCGGTTTCCTTCTTCCTGTCATCATTGCGCCCCCAAGGCGCCTTTCCCGGAGACTTCTTGGCCTTCATCCTCAGTTCCCGGTTGATCGACCCGCTCCGCACCGTCGTCGTCGAGCCAGTCCACCCTCGAGTCCGCACTCCGACTCCTCTCCTGATTCCTCAGGTCCCCCTTCTCCTCCCGGTTCTCCCCCTTTTACCTTCACCATGTCTGGATCAGGGCCCAATGCTAGCGGCCCCAATACCGGCCCTCCTTCTAGCGGAACCATCACAACCACTACTCCGGCCACCCCTGTGCTGCCGTACGTTGCAGGCCTCAGCCTCCCTGATTTCCATCAGTTGATTAACGACCCCATTCACCATAATACTACCTGGCCCACTATGCCTACCAAGTTACCCTCCGATATCCCTAAGTTCGAGGGCCTTAATGGCGAAGACCCAACCAATCACGTCCGGTCTTTCCACATGTGGTGTTCCTCCAACTCCATTACCGATGACTCCATCCGTCTTCGCTTGTTCCAACGCACGCTTACCGGCGAAGCTTCTAAATGGTATGTCGAACAGGCCACTTCCTCCCATACCACGTTCGAGACTCTTGCCCAAGCCTTCTTGTCGTACTTCCAGCTCCCTCTCCGATACGACACTGGTACGGAGCTCTTGACTTCATTTAAGTAATCCTCTTCCACACGCCTTTCTGCCCATGTTCAGGAATGGCGACGAAGACGGAGCTTATGTCGAGCCCCTCCCTTTGAAGATCGGGTTTACATGGACTGGTTCCTTCGCACCCTTCCGTCTCCCATCGGCAAAGATGTCGCCTCTCACTTTCCTCAATCTGAAGAAGCCGCCCTCCAAATAGCTTTAAAGTATGACCTGATCTATGCTCAATCTGGTTATGTTTATACCGTTCTTCCTGACATCCCCCGGCCCGGTGGCGCTAACACCCCGGGGGCATCTCATTCCGCCGACGGTATTGTTGGATCTCTTTCCCACCCCTCTGCTCATCCTCCTATGAGCCATGGCCCTCCTCAGGGAGGGGCCAGCGCCTCTGGCACTCTGCCCCCTCCCGGCAACATGTATCCAGGATACGGCATGCCTCCGCCTTTTGCCCAACCTCCTGCTTACCTCAATGCTGCCCAACCCAACCCTTACTTTTATCCTCAGCCTGGTGCGCCAGCTCCCCCAGCATATGCGTTTCTGCCTCCCTTGCCTCCTCACCACCTGCAACAGCCCTTACAACCCCCTCCCGGGCAGGTATTTGCGCAGCAGGGTGCGTTTAATCCCCCTTCCCAAAGAAGGCGGAGAGGCAACCAGAACCCATCTGCCCCTGGTAACCGAGGACCCAATTCTGGTCAGAACCCTAACACTAGCAACCAGCCTCAGGGCATTCCGCCCAGGCCGGACAGGCCGCTTCGCACAAACAAGCCCTGTTCGTGTTGCGGTGTTTACGGTCACTACACTCATGATTTCCCTCTCTTACCCCAGATGCGACAGATGTGGGAGTCTCAAGCCACATTGCGCGGACAACACGCCTCCCCTCACGCTCCTCCTAATGTGGCCACTACCCAGCCAGCTGTGTTCACTGATCCTTTCCCTCAACAGGGATTCGTGGCTACCCAACCCCCTGACAGCCATGCAGCCACACCCTCGTCCATTTCTGCTTCCTCTGACTACCAGATCCTTATGATGCGCTCCGATTCGTCCCCTTCCGTCGACCTTCACCTTCAAACTCGGTCTCGCCAGTACCCCAAGCCTTCTGCTCAGTCTGCTCCCGAGCCTCCATCTTCAGGTTCTACAGAGCCTCTTTCGACACCCAGTGGCCCCTTACACATCCCTCAACCCAAAGTTGAGGTTCACCCAAAGATTCCAAAGGGTCCATTACTCCGAAATGCTGCTTCCGGTCGAGCCGCCCAATCGTACAGTATAGTAGATGATTTGGCACAATCCCCTGCTGCCATTTCCACACTGGAACTCCTCCAGTCGTGCCCTTCCCAACGAAAGGCTCTACTATCTGCCGTGGGCGCTGTTGATCCTGCTGATGACCAAATGATTGTTTTCGACGCCACTCAATCGGACCACCCTCCTCTTCCTCCTTCCGTTGCTTTCCAAATCCCAGTCAAAATCCGGAACGCCACCGTATCCCGGTGTATAATTGATGAGGGGGCATCCACCTGTGTGATGTCTGCTTCGGTTTGGAAGCAACTCGGATCCCCTGAGCTGGCCTCTCTCCATCACTCCTTCGAGCGTGGGATGGTCATGCTCCTCAGCTCTATTGGCCTCGTTTTCATAATCGTCCCATCACCCTCGCCGTAAGACCGCTTGCGCTTGATGTCGGTTGGATGACGCCCTCTAGACTACAACATTCTCATTTGGGGCTAAGCTACACCTATGCCATGTTCATTGGCCCCATCTGCGGTCTTCCGCAAGATGTCTTTTCCACATAATGGAAAGATAGTCACCATTGACCAGCTATCGTATCATGAGCCGCCGTCTCCATCCGCCTCCGAGACGACCATCTCTTCTGTAGCCAACAAGCAAACCATCGATTCTTTGACCAGTGTCTCCCCCGGCGTCTATAAAGATTCCACCCTGGTTGGAACTTTTCCTCACCTTCCTCCCCCTCCTGTTACTGATCCCAGCTTGTCGAATGTTTGCATGATGCAATCGTCTCAGGCTGCCCATAAACGGCCTGCCACGGCTAGCCCGCACCCTCCTCCCCGCCCTCCGCAACCCGCTCCTAGCCATCCATCTCAGCCAGCCGGACCTCCTCTTTCTGGCCCTCCCCCTACAGCTGGTGCCCCCGAACCTCTTTATCCTCCAGGCTCGGTCCCCCCCGGCCTTAACCATCTTGGCGCCGTACCTCCTGGTCATTACCCTGCTGGACAGATCCCCTTCTTGGCTCCCCCTCCCGGAGTATATTCCGTCCCCGTCATGGCCACCCTTTCTCTCCCTAACTTTACCTTGGGTATTCCGGTTTGGTACCTTGACCCCTTAGCCGCCACCCCCCCTGGTCACCCCAAACCTTACATGGCTTTGACACCGGTTCAACCGGTCCCCCTCGCTTCCTCCATAGCCACTGTGCCTCCAGCACCTCCGCAGGACCCTTCTCCTGTTGGGTCGGCTCCCGGGAAGAAAGGCAAAGCCCGCAAGGGGGCAACCAAAGACCAAACCACCACGACCAACCCGGCTCCTTCTCCACCCCCAAAGCCTTGTGCCTTATGTGATGTCATTGGTCATGCCACCCATGCTTGTCCCGAGTTACCTCGTATCCGACCCATGGTAAACTTCGCGTTCCCCGATACTACGGTCCCTGAAACTCCCACTCCTTCTTCGACCGTCCCCAAGAACGCCAAGACTCTCCGCACCAACAAGCCTTGTGCTTTGTGCGGTGTCCATGGCCACTACTCCCATTATTGTCCTCACCTGACACATTACCGCGCCTCCCTTGAGGTGATCCGCGAGTATGAGGTTGAACAAAATCAATCCGCCTCTCCCATTCTCGCACAGTATGCTTCAGGCCAGCCTGAGGATCCCCCCGCTCCGATCCACATCCCCCCCCCTGATGTTCAGATGACGGAGTCTACAGTCACCATTCTTTACCTATCCTCTTCTGCACGACACCCGGAGCCTAGCCCGTCTGCAGCCTTCCCCATTGTGTCCGTTGATACCCGAGATCACTCCACTTGTGTCTCCGTTGACCTCCGCAGCCCGAGTCCTCGCCATGTTTCTGATAGCTCTCATACATCACCTTGTGTGAGCCTTGATCATCCTGCCCTTTCCCCCCGCCATTACTGCTCGATGACTTCTGTACCCTCACGCTGCCGTCATTTCCTTTCATCCCCTCATTTATTGTCTTGTCACACCATTTTGCAAGACCCCTCGTCCACACCCTTTATCGGTTACGCCGACGGTGCAAGTCGCTACTCCAGGAATCTTGCCTCGGCAGGGTGGGCCATCTTCACCCCCTTGCATGACCTCGTTCTGTCTAACGGGGTATGCATTGGTTCTGCCACCAACAATCAGGCCGAATATGATGCAGTGCGTGGCCTATTAGCCGATGCCTCGTTGCATCGCATCCGCCATCTGCACGTTCGTTTGGATTCCCTGCTTCTTGTAATGCAACTAAATGGTGTTTATCGTGTGCATAACCCTGTGCTGTTCAGACGCTATTTACGAGTGAAAGTCTCAATACGTGCGTTTGAAACCATCACTTTCAACCATGTACCCAGAGACCAAAATCACTACGTAGATAGTATTGCAAACCATGTTCTAGATTGGCATTTATCACACACAAGTCATACAAGACAATAACATTAAATCAACTATCAAAAGACGATGCATATCCATAATATGTGTCGCAAACCATATATTGATGAGTCCATCTACTCTGATACATACGACATGCCCATAGCATGTTCCAAAAAACTGGGGGCACCATATGCCCCCCCATACATATACTTACGACGTGCCCATAGCATGTTCCACAAACTGGGGGCACCATATGCCCCCCCATATATATCCATCCGACATGCCCATAGCATGTTACAAACAAAATCCAAAAAACTGGGGGCACCATATGCCCCCCCCATACATTCTAGGGGGCACCACTTGCCCCTACACACATCCGAGAGGGCACCATATGCCCCTATATCTGGCCAATACACGACGAACGCCCTGATCCGCCTGGATCTCTGTCCGAAGTGTTCCCAGATCCCTCTCCCTCCAGTTGACCCGCAACTCTGCCATACCTGCACAACCACATTCTTTTGGTCAGGGTACAGATCGGGAACACCATCACCACACACCACAATCCAACTCCCAGCCATAAAACAGCACCAAACCCCCCTTATCTCCCAGGTCGCAGTTTTCTGCCATTTTCTGGACCAGGTCGCACTTGTTGCCCTAATACCTGCGTCCTGGGTCGTACTTTTTGCCCCAAAAAGTGCGACCCGGCCATAGAGATGAAGGAGGGGCTGTTTCTGGGGGTTTTGGGCCCTCAACCGCAAATGTAATCCATCAAAATGCAAGAGCAAGGTTAGGCCTCTCGCCTCCAACTGACAGATCTCGAATCCAATGGTCGGTTTGTCCGCTACGTTCGCCGCAAGATTTAGGGCCTTCTCTCCTCTCCACATTCACCACAGCAACAATAGCAAATGAATGATTTTGGAGGGAAAACCGCCACATTAAAAGAGAACCCCTGTTTCTTCTTTCGACTGCTGCGACCACACCGTAGCCCCGTTCGACGAACCGTCAGCACCGCTGGATAGATCTCACCGAGCTCTCAAATGGGTTTTCCTTAGTTTTTGGTGATTTGATACTTCACCTGGACACATTTTTCCACGAAGGATCACTTCACCGCTCCTTAAAATCGAATTTCCTCACTTACGACACTTGTACTTGGG